>VKOC01000006.1:29148697-29245493 GCA_009364415.1 Spea multiplicata
GTGTATGGGAGGGGGAGGAGCCAGAGTGATGTATGGGAGGGGCCAGAGTGGTGTATGGGTGAGTTATAGTGGTGTATGGGGGTTATATAAGGGAGTATAAGGCATATCGGGGAACAGTGGCATATCAGGGGGCACAGCGGGCATATCAGGGGGCACAGTGGAATCTGGCATATAAGAGGTATAAGGCATATATGGGGGCAGAGTGGCAAGCTGGGGGTCTGATGTGCATAACCGGGGGCAGTTTGGTAAATAAAAAAAATTTAAACAAGGCTTTTTTCTCATAGTTTTTATTAAATATGAAAAATAGTTAACATATGAATTAATATTTACTAATAACTTTGTATTAAAACCTAGTTTGAGAAACACCGTGTTTGGGTTCTTGTAGCTTTTATTATTATGTCAGTAAAATAAGAAGGTGAATAGAGAGAGGCCATTGCAATAAAGAGATGAAAGTGTAAATTGTACGTTTTTTATTACATTATTTTAAATTTAAAAAAAATTGCATTTTTTTATCCGATTAATCGAAAAAATAATCAGCCAACTAATCGATTATTAAAATAATCGTTAGTTGCAGCCCTATGTAAAATGTTTGTCCACACTGATTTTGATCTGTGTAGGTCTAAACTTTGTAATTAAATTGTAATATGAACATAAATTATCTTGCAGATCTACATGTTTGAGAAAGGGAAGTTACCCCGGATTATTAACCTTAGAGAGATTAAAGATGACATGCAAACACTTTACATCAACAGTGCATCCGAAAGTTTTGAATTTAAAGCACTTGTTGGGGGAGATGGCGTTGTTGAGGGGATTATACGTTATCATCCATTTTTGTATGACAGGGAAACCTATCCAGACGATCCATATTCTTCCTCAAGTAAGTGTTTTTTTGTTTTAATAGGAAACCTAAATTCAACATAATGCTTTCTTTTTATGTTGTTGATAAATTATAGATAGTTATGGTTATTATGAAGTACCAGCAATTGGAAACCTTGGACAGTATGTCAGAGTAAGATATAATATTGTGGTAATAGTATTGGGTATATAAAGCATTGGGTATAATATACATTTGGAGGTAAAACTGCAGGGAAATTATGCATATGAGTTGTAGTATTTTCTATAATAAAAACTATTAAATTGTGTTAAAATAAACAAAGTTTTACTGTGCTCGCTAAGTATATACATTCTGCATAAAAAACCAATGAGTGTATATTTTGTAAATTATATTATTATGCACAAATAAAACATTAGAATAACAATTCTAATACAAATTTTCAAATATATAAATATCTCATTATTCCAAGACAAAGGAATTGGATTTTTTTTTGATGGAAAATGTATTTTTTAGTCACAAAATTAATATGAATTATGGTGTGAATTATATTAAAGGTACTAATGTTGCACCATGTATGTCTTGCAACGACTGTTCAATTTGTGCACAAATTACTATGAAAGTTTATCTATGCAATACTTGCTACATAATGATGTTTTATAAAGGAAACAAAAAAAAACTTTTGTGAAATCCAAAAATTATTTCTTTATTGTAGAAGCTACCCGTGGCATTAATTTTAGTTGTTTCTTCAAAACACATTTCCTATAGTAAATTCAGATGATTGTTCAACTACAATGCATCAACTATGTAGAAAAACTGAAAACCCATTGTATTTTGTAATTCGGCTAGAAAGATGTTGAGGGATTCCAATTTTTCAATTTGATTTTGCAGGGGCTGGCGACGACAGTGATGACACAGATGACGAATGCTTCATAATTGAAAAGGGGGGTCGAGGGAAAAGACCAATATTTGAATGTTTCTGGAATGGCAGGCTGATTCCTTACACTACAATTGAAGAGTAAGCTTTATTTAAGTCTTTATTACCTTTAGGACACACCTGTATGTCATGTATTTTTCACAGCGGCAGGGACATGCCTGCCTGGACCATCCCTGTCAACAGCAGCCAACATTGCTGACTTCCCGCCAACCAATCGTCTAAGGGCGCTCTCACTTTTGCATAAGGAATGCCCGATTAGGCATTCCCTTCTGGTAGGTGTCATTGCATTGCTGACACCTACCAGAAGCTCTTTGGAGGAGTGGAGAGATCCAGCAGGGTCTTTCTAGCTCCTGCTGGGATCTGTTTGCTCCCCTGCTGGCTGATTGCACACATTGCGATCAGCAAGGCTATGCAGCCCTGTTTGCACAACATAAATTGTCATTATTCATCAGTGGCGCCTGCTGTGTAGAAGACTGCCAAATTATTTGTTTTTATTTTAATATAGGTTTTTTTTTTTACATTATCAAGCCTTGGCACAGAAAAGGATTAAATCCCTTTAACCCCTTCGCGACCTTTGCCGGTTCAGGACCGTCATAACAAGAAGGTCACTAAATGACCTTTGACGGTCCTGAACCGTCAAAAAATTAAATAAGCTTAGAAAGTGATCAAGGATCACTTTCTTCGCTTAAACGGCCTTGCTGCAATGCCTCGATGTCGAGGCATTCAGCAAGGCCGAGATCGGCATCGGGGGCCATGTCTGGCCCCTCCCCGGGGCGTCAACAGCCGCCATACATTGTATGGCGGCGGACGCCCGTTTTAAAAGCGTTTAGGAGGCGATCAACGATCGCCTCCTAAACTTAAATGGTGTCGCTGGAATGCCTCGATCAGGAGGCATCCAGCGACACCAAACACTTACCTTTAGGTGGGCCGGAGAGCGGTCACAGCCGCAGCTACCGTTGATCTTCGCCATCAATAAAGATGGCCGCCGCTCTGTGAAAAAAAACAAACAAGTTTTAAAAGTTCGCTAGATGGTCTCCAGACCCTCTAGAGAACTGGCTCCACTTGCTGGTTGAATACAGGTACTGCATTCAACCATGCAAGTCAATGGAGCCCAGCTTTCTAATCACTATGTGATTAGTAAAATATTCAAAAAAAAATAAAAAAAATGGAAAAAAAAATAAAAAAAAATGTGCTAACATTTAAAAATAATTATGCAGTGATGTCACTAGATGAACCATCCAGTACCAGCAAAATGTGTAAAAAATATATAAAAAAAGTATTAAAAAAATAAAACAAATATAAAAAATAAAGTTTATTATTTTGAGCAAGTGCTAAAATTTCTCAAAAATCTCAACAAAGAGTTAAAATAAAAGCACTTCAAATACCCAAGGGGTGTCTAATATAAAAAAAAATGGCTGATGGGGTAAATTGGAGTGGCCTAGATAGGGCATAGGTACAGACTGACCAAAATGGAGAAAAAAAGCGCACTTCCCAAATGTGGCATTTTAAATCTGAAACAACCCGACAAACCCATGCATGTCGGGCACTCAGGAGATGTTCCTGAACACACATTGGGGTGTTGTTTGACAGTGACATATACCAGGACCTGTATATCTATAACTAAAGTACAATTTGTGTGAAAAAAATTACTATTACAAAGTTTGACAAAGTATAGTTGTATAAGTGGTGCATGGAAAGGGTTAAAATAACAGCATTTGGAATGCCCTGGGGTGTCTAGTTTTCAAAAATATATGGTTTGAATGGGTTAAATTGAGTTATCCGGCTTCAAAGATGTTCCAAAGAGGAGATGGAGGCAGACTGACCAGATTTGTTAAAAAAGATTTGGAAATCATAAAACGCTGCTTGTACTTATTGCCCTATAACGTACAAAAAACAGCAAAAAAACATAAAAACATTGGGTATCTCTAAACTCAGGACAAGTAGTAGAATCTATTTAGCTAGTTTTTTTACTTGCTTTTTTAGGTGAGTAAAAGATTTTTCAAATAAAAGTCATAAAATGTGTTTTTTTTCAATTTTTCACCATGTTTTTATTATTTTTTTATAGTAAATAAGATGATACGATCAAAATAATGGTATCTGAAGAAAGCCCATCTTGTCCTGAAAAAAACAAAATATAACTTATGTGGGTACACTAAATTGGTGAGGAGAAAATTACACCTGAACACAAGCACCACAAAAGTGTCAAAACGGCCTCGGTCCCACAGGGTAGAAAACGAAAAATGAGCCCGGTCCTTAAGGGGTTAAGTAAAGGGACGTGCGCGTCAGAAAGTTGATAGAGTAATGGTGAAAGCTTATAGTAAACAAACCTTGTGTTATTTTGTAGCTGCCATTATTTCAGAATCACCTGAGAGGGGTGCAGAAGAAATTGTTAAATGAAATTTGTGTTCATCGGTGCTTAATAATTCACTAATATTTACATTGAAAATACTACACACACACAAATTTTAAATCAGAAGAAGCCAACTAAAAGGGCATCGCATTGTTTATTTAAAATATTGTGTGTGTCTACAAATTACACGACTTCTGTCTTTTTAATCTTGTCTTTTTCTAGTTTTGATTGGTGTGCTCCCCCAAAGAAGAGGGGGCTGGGTCCGTTGGAGTGTTATAACCGAATCTCTGGCGTGTTGTTTACCAATGACAAGTTTCAAGTCAGTACTAATAAACTGACTTTTCTAGACCTAAGTTTGAAGCTGCAAGATAAAAACACACTTTTTACAAGAATAATTAATGGACAGGTGAGCATTGTGCACATATTGCAATTCCAGTTTCCATTTTAAATAATTTTATAGATATTAGGTTATTAGAGTAGATTATACATTGGAGGGATTATACATTGCTGCATTAATGCATATTTTGTTTTGTTATAAAAGCTACTTGCCTCTTGATCTGATTCTTGAAGTTTGATAGAGACATATACTTTGACAGCAGATAAAAACCATTCAGCACATCTGCTAAATTTTTTAGATTCAAACCTTAATCAGTGCTTGGTCTTCTCTAAGCTTTATATCTATTGCATGCATTTTGATGTTTAAAGCAGCTACACAGTGTCAGAAAACATCTCTATTAAAATCAATGGAAGCACAGAAGAGCTTGGTAAATTTAAACGGGGCACTGTCATAGGACACCACCTTTGCCACAAGTGAATTTGTGAGTTTTTATCCTGCTACACCATAAGTGCTGTTATTGTAAAGTATATGTGTATGTATAATATATATATACATACGCACACACACACGCAAATAATTGAGCTTGCGACCATGTTCAACATTGATATTTCATTGACATTTTTGTGCTCCTACCTCAAAACAGGAGCAGAGGATGAAAATAGACAGGGAATTTGCATTCTGGGTGAAGGAATGTCATGAAAAATATGACAAGCAGATAAAATACATTGGATACAAAGGTACCATCACACGCGCAGACGTTGCTTCAAAACGTATGCAAAGTTCTTGGGCCACCTACTCGTCCATAGAATGGGATGGAAAGGCATACAGATCTGGGCAACTGGTAAGATACATTGTCATCCTGATCCAGCAAAACATTTGGGATCTGTTGCAAGGTCCATAGTTTGTAAATCAAATTTTGGTTTTATGCTGTCAAATCAGTTTATATTGTTAAATATGTCTTTAATCCTTACGCCATGAAGCGCACATCAATAGTTAAATAGAAAATAATAAATCCCTAGAACATCTGAGTACTTCTATAACATGCATTCATATTTAATTATCTATACAAGTAGCAGACGCAGGAAACGCCCCTTAAATACCGCCTTTGAGGTAGCTTCATGATTTGTGAGCATGTTTGTCTCGCATGTATATTTACCTTTTTTTCGTTTTTTGCATTATACAGATTTCTAGGTTTTTCACCATTACATTAAATTGTGCTTTATTTGGTTAATGGAATTGATTTTTGTGTTAACAATATTGATTGTGAGTTCCTGCGGGAACAGGGCCCTTCATTCCTCTTGTTTATCTCTGTCAATTGCTGTATTGTACTTGTCATTATCTGTAACACTTTCATCTTTGTACAGTGCTTCGGAATCTGTAGGCGCTTTACAAATAAAGTATAATAATACATCACATAGCACTTACCGTATATTCAGGGCCGGCCCAAGACAGCTTAAGTTTAAAATGCCGCCCCCCCATTATCTACCCTATCCCCCCCTTTGTACTTACCTTTCAGCAGTCCTGCAGCGAATCTCCCTGCTCGGTCTCAGTGCCGGCTTGTAATCTTCCGGTGCTCAGCATTACAAGCCGGCACCGAGACCAAGCTAGAGGGCTTGCAGAGGAGAGAGGGGCGCTGAGCGGGTACTGACAACTTGGTAAGTGAAAACCACTCGGCGCCCCTCTCTCTCTCTCCTCTGCCCACTCAGCTCCATGGTAGGGCCGGCCCTGAGTATATTGATGGCTATGGTCTTTTGTTTAATATGCATTATTTTTCATTACAAACCTTGTCAACTCATTCACTGACAAAGTGAATTATAATTATGTGTGCGTTTGCTCTTAGATTATATTCACGCTGTTTTATTTATGTTTAAGTCCATATTGGAATATATATACGTATATAAGTTACATAACCACTAGAAATAGTTTCCATTATTATTATTTGATGTTCATGTCAGACATTAATTCAATCCATTATTGCAGTGGTATCTAATATGAGCTCAGCCTGGTGTGTCAGGTTTCAGCAGCTTGTTGTGAGAATAAAGCTGAAGACAATTTGTATTTCTGTAAATTTAATATGGTGTAATAGCATTAAATTTTATGTTGCCCATAGGTAAAAACTGTGAAAACTGTGCCTTTATTCTATGGAAGCATAGTAAAGTTTCTTCTACACGGAGATCATGAAGGTGATGTTTACGCTACAGGAGGCGAGGTTCAAATTGCTTTGGTAAGCATTCAAGATTTTTTTTGTTTAAGGTTGTCCTATGCATTTTTTTTATTTATTTATAAAGGAAACAATAAAAATTACCCTGAAAGCCTGTGTTCACTAGAAAGCATACAGCCCTTTTAAATGTAACTGTACCGTATTTGCTCGACTATGAGATAACCGCCCAAAATCTGAATATTAATTTAGGAAAAAAAGCCTGAATATATGACGCTATAGGAAAAAAGTTTTACCAGTAAATGTAAATTCATGTAAAATATTTTTTAATCAAAGCTATGATTGAGAAAAATATTTTGTTTTTAATTCCTTTTATTTCCTACCTGCCCCCCCCCCGGTTATGCACATCTGCCCCCAGGCTTGTCACTCTGCCCCATAAATGCCTAAAACCCCCTATATGTTACTGTGCCCCATGATATGCCTTTTAACCCTCTAAATGTCACTTTGCCCCATGATATGCCTTTTGACCCACTATGTGCCACTCTGCCTCCAGAAATGCCTTATACCCCTATATGGCATATAGGGAGGTTTAAGGCATTTCAGGAGGCAGAGTGGTGTATAGAGGGTTCTGCCTACAGAAATGCCTTATGCATTTAACACACACCCCCCCCCAAAAAAAAAAAAACTTACCGGTGCTTCTGACTCCCGGTGTGTTGTCCGGGCAGCGTGTAGACGTCTACGCAATTCGCGTAGGCAACTTCCGCTGCAGCCAGAAGGAGGTGCGGTTAGCAAAGGGGGTTGTCTGCGTCCTTCCCCAGACCTTCCCCAGCTGTCAGAGAATTCCCCGGTGAAAAAACCTTGTCTTATAATCGAGCAAATACAGTATGTTAATTTGCCACAACATCGGTTGAAAAAGCATCTCAGATCTTAACTTCCCAGTTGGCATATTTTCAAGCCATATTTGGAAACTCCTTCTTCATAGATGTGGTCTTCTATACAATTTATTAGTACTGCTAATATGTGATTGAATGAGAAGTTTGGGACAGGCATTTTTGTCAGCTGTTCCACTGAGTCACTGCAAGAGACTATAGACTGAGAGAAGGATTAAATACAGTTCACATTAGACAGGCATAAAACATATGATGAAAACAGATGTCCATATCAACTAATCTAATCTTTAGTTTTTCCTAATAGGAACCTAAAGAATTATATGATGAAACTAAATGCGTCCCCATTTCAAAACTTGACAGACATGCGTCAATAGCTTCAATTAAGAAATACTTAGAAGATGAAATGGCTCGGTAAGAGAATTGTATGTTTTGTTTATTGTAACATCTCAATAGTTGATCAGTTCTATATAAAGATTATCTTGTGTTAGGTTCCCCACGTCATTGTCGGTGACATGGCCTGAAGGAGATGCCTTACAAGAGAATGATGAGAAAGATGCGGGAACCCCAATAGGTAATTATCAGGAGTTGAAAAGTAAAAATACACTGCCATGTATGTCGCTTAGGTACTTGTTTCTGAATGCAAAGTGTAGTTTTCATTTTTTTAAGAAGATTACGATGGCATTTAAATCTGTTAATTATTAGCAATGTGTACTGTTTTGTAAGGTTTTATGCATGTCTTTTGTTTTATGTTGATTAAAACTCATTTTATGTAATGAAACAAATTTCATTTAAGGTGCTTTAAAAGTTGAAATATTGAACAAGAAAGGAGAGCCAATGCAGAAACTTCCAGGTTCAAGCCACGGTACCGCAAAGAAACTCTTAGTGGAACTGAAAGTCATTTTACATTGTAAGTTTGCAAAATGCTGCAAAAACAATATCTATCGCTCTCTATCTCTCCAGCCTCTAGTTAAAATAAAAATGGCTAAATGAATTTAAATAAAAACATAGCTATAGGAAAGAAATGTAAATTGTACAGGTATATTTCCACATATCACGCAGACTTGCATATTTCTGCAGTCAGCAATCCTGCAAAGGTAAAGTAAGTAGCTAAGCAATATCAATATATATATGTACTCTTTAAAAATTGCATTTTTTAATTTGTGTTCCTTAAAGTGTTAAAGTAATGGTTTGCATCAGCTAGCGTCATATTTGTTTGGAATGAATTAATTTATAATAGTATGAAAAGTAGCAATGTATCTATATTATATTTAAAGCTCCGAGTGGCGATAAAGAAGTTATTTCCCACATCAGTCAGCATGGTGGCAAATGGCCTTACTGGTTTAAAAAAATGGGTAAGTCTCCTCCCTCAAGTCGATGTTTTGGGTAATTGCATATTTTCATCATGTTTCATGATGCCTATGTGTTGATTTTCATTGTCCTAGAAAACATCACTAAGCTTGGAGAGTATACATTGAAACTTCAGGTTGTGCTGAATGAAAGTAATGCCGATATGCATGCTGGAAGACCACTGCCATGTAAAAATATTCTGTTTAAAGTAGTAGGTGAGTTTAAAGCTATTCAAATTTTTTTCTGTTGACATAAATGAAACAAGATTTATCGCAAGACTTCCAGGTCATTGTGATATAGTAAGTAGAGTAACTGAGAATGAATATATATGAGTGTTTTGTTTATTTCATTCATTTTGTCTCTTACTAGAGGGTAAACCAGTCAGGTTTTCCGTTGGTATTTTGGAGCCTCCTTTTCGTGTTGGCGTGCCTTTCAACATACCACTGGACTTGCATGATGAATTTGGTCATTCAACATCACCCGTGATTGGAATTAAACCAGTTCTTGAAGCTAGGTGTTGCTTTTTTCTCTCAAATTCCCATCTATATCATTTAAGAGGGGTCTGAGATTTATTTTCTTGATGGGGCTTTTATAAACGTTTTGTTTTTTATTTATTATCTTCAGTGACCTTACAGTTGGTTATGAAGGATTAAGGATTGACCCTGGATTTGCTATCAAAGGTGTTATTGCTAGAGGAAGGCTGGACAACTACCAAGGCAAGGTAAATTGTTTTAGGATATATTAATATGTATTGAATTCACTTTAGCTAAAAAAAAACAAAACACTTTGTTTAAAAAAAACAAGAAAACACACACATTTCTGTTTTAATATAAATGGCAAGATTTATTTGCTTTTTAGGGTGCTATATTTTCTTTTTAACTACAATAACAAATTTACGGTAATGTTTTGAGGATTGTTATATTGCTTTTCCAACCTTCATGTGTATGGTTTTTTTCATTTTATTTTTTCTCATTTTCTACAGAATTTCATACTGAAGGTGAGACTACCTGGATTAAAAGAGGACACTCAGAATATCAAGCTACGGTTATTACCTGGTGAGTACCTTTTTTTTTTTCTTTTTCGTATTTTGAAATTATTAGGTAAGCTAAACTTGAGGCTTGCAAATGAGTTCTGTATAACAAAAAAATGTAAGTCATACTTTTCTTAAAACTACAGTCAGACCTTGCTTAGCATCTCAGATAGGTTCATGAAACCCACAACTTTAAGTGAAAGGAGATGTTGAACAAATAACTGAGGACTATCCATATTACAAAAAGAGAACTTGTTAACAAAAAACATTGCATAACCTTAGTTTATAGCATGTAAAGCATAACTTAATTATTAGCAATACTGTGTAGACGCGACTGGATGATATAAACTGCGTATCAATTAACCAAAAAAATATAGAAAAATAAGAGTGACAATAAATAAAATCAATAAAAGTATAAGCTAATTAGTGAACAGAAAAATACCTATATACATAAAGTCTCAAAGGTTAACTCCACTGTAGGTTAAGGGAGTTGCCTGTTTAACAGTTCAATTGAGATTCCTTTTCTAAATCGCCAATGCAATCTATGGTTTTCCAAAATGGTTTAGTCAAACTAGTCTTGATGTATAATTCCAAATCAAGAAATTCAGTATGAGTCTTTGATTTGGTTGTGATATGTGTCATCTATGTATCTACGCCATAGCACCAGGTTTGCATTAAATGGGCACTTGGACCATATAAATTCACATAACAAGGTGCAAACTTGGTGCCCATGGTCATACCTTCAATTTGAATAAAAACTGTTCCTTATGGATAATTGTACACATTGTATTAGGACGTTAATCTGTTTTGTTTTTTTTTAGCCATGTGTTTATATATTTTTTAGTTACATGACTATTTGGAATGAGAGAGTGTGTTGCCCACAGACATTTGCAAAATTTGTATTGATACAATTCTCTGAAAATAAATCCATGAAATAACAGAACAAAGCATTCAGAATTGCCAATTAAGGCAAATATGCATACACATAGTGTAAAAAGTTTTCGTCTTCTGTCTGATTTTATTTATTGAATTAATTTTGTACTGAAGGTTATTAGATACTCGTCCAAAACCTAATATTAGACAAAATGTTATATTTATTGTTCTTATTTATTTACCCAAGAAATGTATGCATTATAAGATGACCTCCCCCCCCAAATTTGAGTATTAATTTAGGGGGGAAAAAGAGAGCCTGGATATAAGACAACCCTATAGGAAAAAAGATTTACTAGTAAATATTAATTCACATGTAAACAATTTTTTCATATTCAATAAAAAATTATTTTTGTTTCCTTTTATTTGCCACTCTGCCCCACAGATATGCCTTATACACCCATACATGCCAGTCCGCCTCCCTGACATTTATTTTAACCCCCTATTTGCCACTCCCACCAGATATGCCTTATATACCTCTTTAACATCCTATGTGCCACTCTGCCTCCAGAAAACCATTGAACCCCCCCGACTTACCAGCGCATCCCTTTACTTGTAGCCGCCGCTGCTTCAGATTTTGTGGTGTCTAGTGGTGCAGCCGGTGGAGGCCTGTGCGATGCAGAGCTCCACTGCTGCTGGCCTTTACCTCCACCGGGGCTTCTATGATGCAAACATTCACCGGCCGCGGGATGAGCACAGACAACCTCCTCTGCTGCCAGCACTTCTGCCGGGGCTTCTACGGTGGGGCACCGGAAGGTCATGTGATGCCAGCACTCCATCATAGAAGCCCCCAGAGAATACGTCATTTAGAATGTGTCCTGAGAGAGACCATGTTGGACCATCTTTTTCCCCCCGCCTCATGGCAAACCAGACGAGGAGTTGTCTTTGGCAGTGGTTAGGAGGGCCAGTGTGGCAAAATACTTCCTCTGCAACAATAAAGCTGATGTGGGTTACGAGGAAAGGTAAAATTTGCTCACTTCAAGGGTCTCTTCAATCTTTCTGTTTTCTTAGTGGGCACGTCCCCCCCCCCCCAAATTAGAGGGAGCTTTACGGGAGCTCCAAGACTATGCTGCCATCTTTGATCTTGGTCAGCCGCTCCCCCTCTCACTCATATGTGTTTAACAGACATTTTCTGTTTTTTTTTCTTGTTGGTTTTTTAAAAAATGTGTAGCTGTAAATGATGAAAATGCTTTATAGTGTAAAGCTACTGTGTGTCAAAAACTGTCCACCAAAGACAGAACAGTTTTTTAATTGTACCAGGGCATGTCAAAACTCCATTGATTTGTTCATTATTAAGTTTGTTACCAAAACATTAACGATGTCTGCAACTTGTATTCTAAAATTTAAGAATTAAAATCACGATCTAAATGTTTCCACAGGGCCACCAAAGAAACTAAATGTGGCTCCAGATTCTGATGTCCTGTTTATAGAGAATGGGACACCTTTCCCTTTCCGCGTTGAAGTCTTAGATGAGTCCGAAAATATTACAGTGCAGCCTAAATTAGTAGTTCAGTGCAAAGTGAGTATGTGTTGATACCTTGTTAATGATTGTAAAATGCAATTGTTTTTATCTTCTACATCAAGGCCAGGTTAAGGAACCTGGAGCACTTATACAAAAGCACCTCTTTTCCGCGTCAACACAATAAAACCTAATGCAAAATAAAACAAAACCTCCACAGTCCCTCATGATGTTGCAACGGTTCATATTAAGTGCTGGTAACACAATATGCCCCTAATCTAAAGCCTGATCACTACACTTGTTTTGATGCGTTTCACTGTGAAATAGGCACTGCGCATGTGGAAGACAATGAAGTGCCAATCTGTTGTTACATAAAGTAAGCAAGTTGTACATAACTCCTGGTTAAGACTGCCCTATATATAATGTATAACATATTACATTTACCACACAACACAGGTGGGGGGGGGGGGACTAGGCTCTTATGATCCTTTAAACCTGCCCAGAGTTTTTATCGGCGTTTGCACATCAAGACACTTGTTGCCTTTGGGCTGCTGTGCGCTCATCCTCAGAGTGCAAGCTCTTTCGCAGCCTTTGACTGGGCACACAGGCTCACTTAAAATGGCGAGTAATAAGAAGAGATGAAGGAAGGAAGGGAAGAATGAGACTTGGCTCATTGGCGCTCTATAATGGGTAGACAGGACATAACAAGTAGTATATGTTATAACAAAACAAGAAACAGGTGAGGGAGGGCCCTGCTCAAACGAGTTTACGATCTAGAGGGAATTCAAAAGGTATGCATTATGTAGCATCTACATTACTGGACTAAAACAGCTACTCCTAACTACACAAGGTTAGCTTTTGAAGTAAATATCTCCTAAATAAATATACCAATTCACAAACAAAACAGCTATAGGTAAATTTAATAAATTAGTTATACTAAACACTGGGTATTGATGGGTATGATGAGTGCATGATATAAATGAAAGATGGCATAAAAATGCAACCTTGAGTAGTTATCTCCTTTCTATGTCTTGAATGTAAAGTGTTTAACATTATTTATTAACACATAGAACTGATAGGGTATTAAATTCTGTCGTTTCAAACTGGCTTCCTTCCTTATTTAGCTTTGTTTCATTTTAAAATTACACTTCAATTCATTCCTTTTCACCTGTACTAATTTTCCTTCAGTTTCATCCTTTTTATCATTTCTTTTCTTCTCTTCAGTTTATGCTGCATGCAGTACGCATGTGTGCAGTATTTTGAGATGCATAACAATTCTTCATCTTTTTGCTCCCTAATAGTTCTCTGGAGCTTCAGATCTCCCGGTTTACACGCTAGATTGCAGCAATACAGGAACTGGCATTTTAACAGGCGTTGCTATTAGAGTCCAGGATATAAAGAAAGTACAAACACTGAAAGCAAGGATTGAAATAGTAGTAAGTATTGCATGCTTTATTTTATATCAGGCTTAGTGTGTTATTTTAAAATGTATTTTTACTCCAAGAAATAGTGCATCTGAAGTATCTAACAGAAATTTGTAAACAAAGTTTTTCAACTAGAAATAATATCATTTATTACCCGAGATACTGTAAATGGACTATACAAATTATTTAGGGTTGTTGCTAGGTCTCTATCTCGTGATCTCTCCCCTTTCTCTTTACCCCCTTTATCCCCTTTCACACTCTTCCATTTCTCTTTTACTTTGCCTCTTTCTCTATTTCTATATTCTCTCACCCTCATTTCTTTCTTCTCTTTTCTTCTTTCTTTCTTCCCTTTCTCTTTGAACTCATTCTCTCTATCTCCCCTTTTTATCTTAGTTCATTTCGTTTCCCTTTTTATCTCTTATCCTCTTTCTCTCTCCCCATTTTCTTTATTGCTCCTCTTCGTTCTTCCTTTTTTCTCTTTCACTCACGCGTTTCTTTTCTTTCCCTATTTTCTTTGATCTCCCTGTCTCCATTATATCTCCTCTTTGTACTTATCTCATGTCTTCCATTCCTCTTTATCCCTCCTCCTACTTCTCATATCTCTCTCCCCTCATTTCTCCCTATCTCTCATCTCTCTCTCCTTCTTTATTTCTTCACTTTGTCCCAGTCTCTGCTCTTCTTTATTATTATATTTGGCACACACTATGTTTCTCTTGCTTCTCTCTAGTAACTCATATATGTACTGACACACACCTTTGCACACATTCTCACATTTGTACACTTACACACTCCTGCTTCTCAATGAGTTGGTTACAAGGGAGATCTTTGATCTCCCTAGCCAGCCCATTTACACTATGGAGGCTCTGCCGACTTATCACAGCCCCATAGTTTGCGTTAGAAGGTGTCATAGTGCCGAGGAGGGGCAGCTGGGGGGGAGCATTCTTTGTAATGGCACAAGTGAGCTAAAACTTGGGACACTCCTTAGCAGGGATTGTGTTGTAGGGCAAGTTTTAAATTGCGGCCCATTCATGGTTTCTGGAGTTGTTCTCATATCTCTGCCTCTATATCATCAGCCTACGTAATGGTGAATCCAAATTAAAGTACCTAGTAAGTATGTCACCTGCTTTGCTATTCTCTTAACCTGCAAGCTAAAAAAACCTCACCTGCTGAGGATGCTGCACCTCCCTTCTCCTATCAGGATTTGTGTGCAGCAATAATTCCATTGTAAATTGTAAGAGTTAACATATGCCTTAGTTTTTGTCTCCTAATTCATGTCTCTTAGACCTGTTTCATGATATAGAGTTGATACACAACTGTGTATATATATATATATATATATATATATATATTATATTTTTTTTTTTTTTTTTTTTTTTTTTTTTCTTTCTCATTAAAGGGATGTAAACAAGTAAAAGCTGTGGAGAAAACTATAAAACTTCAACCCAGCACCCGTGTGGCAAAACTTCTAATTTTATGTGTCGATGGTGAAAAGGCAATCCAAATTAAACATAAAGATGAGATTGAATGGGTTGCAGGTGACACCATGCAGAATCTTATTTTTCAGTTGTATGATGAAGGTGATAGAGAAATTAATATTACTTCAGAACTTGCTGAAAAAGTCAAGGTATGTCAGTGTACTAGCTTTTACAATGCATTTAGCACATTTGCATTTAAATTTGTCATCATGTAGCTAGCACCCTGCTCCTGCAGGAATATAGATATATATAGATACATACGCTGAATCGCGTAATGTGTAAAAGTCGCCCATCATCTTTAGCATAGCTCAATACAGAGTTCCAAACTGCCCCTGGAAGCAACACCAGCACTAGTACTGTGCATGGGGAGCTTTTATGAAGTAGGTTTCCATGGCAGAGCAGCTGTGCACAAAGCAAGGGCCATAAAAACATGTTTTTGACAATTTTGGTGTACCCAAAGTCCTGACCTTAACGCTATTGAACACCTTAGGGAGGAATTAGAACAGCGATTGTGAGCCAGGGCTTCGTGTCCACAATTATTGTCTTGACCTCACAAATACTCATTTGGCTGAATTGGCACAAAGTCCCACCCAAACTCCAAAATCTAGCGGAAAGCCTTCCCAGAAGAGTGGAGGCTGTTGTAGCAGCACACAGACAGATTTACCTTCATATCAAATGAAGTTTAACATTTTATGTTTGGTTAACTTTAGGAATGGTATCTACTTCAAAATAATAGAAATCTCCCATACAGGTGGTTCTCAAGTATTGTATAAAGTTGGTGGACCATCTTAGCTGGCGTCTTGCCTTTATTTATCTTGCTTAAATTGAGTTTTTTGTTTTTTTTTTAATTAAGGCTTTCAGTTAGGGCTTTTTTTCTGCACCAGCTTTACAGGCCTACAAGGAATATACCGTTAACAAACATCACATTTAAGCCTTAAGAAGACAATTAAAACTTAAATGTCCTTTTGGGATATTTAAAAGAACCCAATATGCATGTATGAGTTGACTGTATCATTAGCTTTTTATTTTGTTTTCTTTTCTTTTTGACCTTCTTAGGTTAATTGGACCCCCAATGTTCCCAAGGAGAATTTGGTGAAAGGGCTTTTGCCTGATGTTGAAGTATCAAATTCAGTGAAGGACATTCGCTATTGTCAAGTGTCTTTTCATGATGATCATGTATCTCTGGAAAGTGCCTTTACTGTCAAGTATGTGTTGGGGTTGTAGTGCATCAATACAATAAGAAAGCCTAGTAGACCTAGCTATACCCTTGGTGGTGTTGCCAACAGGCTTAGTCCTGCAGTCTGGTTAAATCTGACAGGGAGCTCTGCAAAATAATCAAACCGAGCAGATTGCGTATTCACAGTTGAATTAAATTTTGCTTACAGGAACAAATGGACACAGGTCGCATAAGGCTCAATGCTACACAGCATGATTCCATTCAATTAAATATTAAGTCAAGCAAGTGTAGAGTTTTCCATCTTTTTTTTATCTCATCGATATAACATTAATGCCGTTTTATCTAGCTAAAAATGTGAATGGCATGCATTTTATGATATTAAGAATAACGTAGGAAGTTCAAAAACTATAACTCAAAGGAATATTACACTTGTACTTTGACAAATCTTGCCTGTTATTATTTTTGGAAATATTTACTTATGGCATTGTGTGAAAAAGAAAGAACATCGTCTTTGAATTCTATGGTTTTATAAATCAGGACATAGTAACAATCTGTTCCTTAGAAGGTCTAAAAATTAGTTAAACACAACCTCAGACGAACAACACATGATATCACAAAAATAAAGCCAAAGTGAAGAAGCTGTCACACAACTCACTTAATGTACAGCCATACTGCTATTTCAGACCATGTTTGCATTGGGCAGCTGCCTGCAACATCTAATTTAGTATGTATACAACCAAAACGTTTGGATCATCGCACACACTGATAAACACAACCTGTAAGTCATGTACATTTCACAATCATGGAGTTGATACAGTGAGGAGTTTTAAGTGTCCATGGGATAGGTGTAAGATTTTTTAAACACATAGTAAAGCCAAGTATCGTTTTCCTGAGGTCCCCAAGAGCAGTGGCACGTATCATTTATCTGCATTGCTATTTCAGGAATTACATTATTGAAATAAATTGCACCAATGTTCTTGTGTTCCGATGGTTACTTTATTTCAGGCCTCTTCCTGATGAGCCAAAGCATTTGAAATGTGAACTGAAAGGAACTAGCGATGTTCATATGGGTGAAGAGCTGAAAAGTGAAATTGGTAAGCGGCACTTATTTTCAAATTATCAAAACCAAAAAATCAGTATAATAACCTACACATTTCACTGTTGTATATTAAGGAAGCCCTAGACTTGTGCAATTGAAAAGTGCATAAAGAAAAAATGTATGCATGTATGTTAGTGCTTTCCTGTACATGTCCAATAATATTCAGTAACACTACAAACGCACAAACTCTTTTTGTTTGCTTTTCTAGAAAATTAATTAAAAAAAAAAAAAAAAGGAATGTCCTGCTGAATTACAAATGCTTTTCATTTTTGTTTTACAATTTATAGAATTAATGCTTACCGACCAATTTGGTAATAAAATACAGTCACTGTCCTCTTCGTGTGTGAGTTACCTGGGTGTTTCAGGACCTAACCTTGACAAAAGCAATTTAAAAATGACTTACCAGGTATGTTAGGCAATTTTATATATAATATATTATAGTTTGTGTGTATATAGATATTATAATATACTTGTTTGAGTCATGTTTGGCTTTCCAGAATAAGTATGGACAATTTTATATATATAATATATATATATATATTATATATATATATATATATATAAACTAATGTCATTACATGTATTTGTTTTTGACTTAACCATTTTTTTTGTAACAGGAGGCCACACAGTCTATGTTCGTCACTGGGATAAAATTTCACATTGGTCCTCCAGAGGATAAAGAACTCTGCTTTGCATGGCGCTCCTTTTCATGTTACATAAGACTAAGTCTTGTTGCCGGTGTTCCTGCCATGTTGGATGTGGTAGACTGGCCAAAAACAGAGGTATTTCTATAAAAAGTAATATTCACAAGAATTCCTTCCACAAGAGACCAAAAATGTAGTCTTTATTATCTAGTTTGTGTACACTTTCCACCTGTCTCTTAATATTTTATTGCATCGATATTGTATCGTGTGACATTTATTCATTGAGAATACTTGGTCTATACAGCAAAAAAAGTCTTTTGAAGTGTTATTTAAGCAAGTGTTTGTTCAACAATAAATTAGCAATTATTAACAGCAGTTTTTGGGTGCACAATATGGTATGTGTTCAGGTGTTCCTACACAGAATCCCACTGTGTGATACAACAGGATAATAAAAAGGGCACGTCCTCTTTGGAATGCAACTAAAATTTCAAAATGTAGGGTAACATACTTTCCTTAAATTTTACTTAATTCTGATGTAGAATAATGCGTATGTTAAATTTGTTATTTCAGTCAATTATAACGGTCACTGGAAAACCATTGGAAAAGCCTCTTATCGTCCAGCTGTGTGATGCATGGGGCAATCCAACTTTAGAACCAAATGTGAAAATTGTGCTGGTTAAAGACAATGCACTTAAGGTAATCATACCATGTATAAACTATTCTAATATGGATACTTTTTTTGTTTTTGGATTTTCTTTAAAGATCTAGTTCTTTGGTGATTTAGTACCTGTATATTTAGTATTTTACTATTTGTTAGAAAACTGAAGGCCCATTCTAAAACAGTTAGTTGATTTTGAGGTTTGCTGTTTCAAGTTGTGAAATCCAAATTCTTTCAAGCGTGTTTACGTTCTAGTCGGGTTGTTCCATTTTGCTGTGCCACTGGTTGTCACACTTTTTCAAAGCAAAATAGAGCCATTTTCTTCAAATTCTTCTCAATTTTTTGTAATGTCCGTAATGATGAGATTTTAGCTTGGTTTAACAACCAGTGACGTGCCAGTTACATCATGAAAAGGTGTCCCTAGTGTGGTGTTTTACCAAATAGAACACAATAGTTTGTCTACTTTAAAAGTTTATCCCAAATATGCACACAGCCAAACCCCACAGATCAACCCCCACCTTTCTCTCTCTTGGTCCCCACCACCACCTTTTGCTCGCTCTTGCTCCCCACCACCACCTTTCTCGCTCTTGCTACCCCACCATCCACTTTGCTCGGCTCTTGCTCTCCCACCGACCAACCTTTTGCTCGCTCTGTCCACCACCCACCTTTGCTCGAGCTCTGCTCCCCACCACACCTTTCTGCGCTCTTGCTCCACCACCGACCTTCTCGCAATCTTGCTCCCACCACCGACCATTTGCTCCTTTCTTAGGCTCCCCACCAACCTGCACCTTTTGCTCGCTCTTGCTCCATCACCCCGACCTTTTGCTCGCTGCTTGCTCCCCCACCACCTTTGCTCGCGGTCTTGCTCCCACCACCACCTTTTGCTCGCTCTTGCTCCCCACACCAACCTTCCGTCTTGCTCCGCACACCAACCACCTTTTGCTCGCTCTTGCTAACTCCACCAGCCACCTTTTGTCGCTCTTGCTGCCCCACCACCACGGTATCTACCTTGCTCGCTCTTGCTCCCCACCACCACCTTTTGCCGCTCAATTGCCCCCGACCACCACCTTTTGCTCGCTCTGCTCCACTCACCACCAACTTTGCATTACGCTTATTAAACCACCTTTTGCTCGCTCTTGCCTCCCCACACACCAGTTTTTTGCTCGGCTCTTGCTAACCACCACCTTTTGGTCTCCTCTTTCTCCCCACACACCTTTGCTCGCTCTTGCCTCCACACCACCTACCTTTGCCTCGCGTCATCCCCACCCCACCATTTTGCTCAGCGTCCTTGCTCCCCACGCACCACCTTTCTCTCTCTTGCTCCCCACGCGACCGGACAACTTTCTCGTCTCCTTGCTTCCCCAACCACCACCTTTCTCTCTCTGCTTATAACACCACCTTTTGCTCGCTCTTGGTCCCCACCACCACCTTTTGCTCTCTCTTGCTCCCCACCACCTTTCTGAGACAGTGACAGACAGGACTAATAAATTGCATTTTCAGATTAGTAATTGATGGCTTGATTCAGTGAGCTGCCTAATTCTTAACTAGTGTTAATGGTGTTTAAAAATGCATAGTTTGTGATTTAACTCCATGTCCCCAAACAAGGTTTGTAGTCGTAGTAGGTTGCAACTGCTTAAAAATCTACAATTAAAGCAACAGGGTACCACCTCGGCTAAAGTGGGGAACGCTCCAGTGGGCTTATGTAAACTAACCACGGTAGAATGCATATTAAAGTGCTTTAAAGGAAAAAGAGGAAAGGTGTTTAGGAGAAACTTTTGGTTGCTTTAAGCTGCCCAATGGCAGGAAAGTGCTCCGCTTCTTGAAAGACAGGGGTTGTTGTTGGATCCCTAGACCAGTTGTGTTAAACGGTGCTTTAGCTGGTCTCCCGAGAGCAAGAGCGGGCCATAATCATGTTTTACATCTGTATAGATTTAAAGAAGTACCATGATCATAGGATATAGACAAACGCATTCATAAAAAAAACAATATGAAAACAGGAGCTCCTAGTTTTTAGACTTAGCCATGGTTGCAACAATAACATTTTCCATATTACCATTCTGAATAGATGAGTCCTCAGCAGCATCATCAACATCTGAAAACTAATACTGAAGGTCGCTTGGACATGGGCTTGCTTACATTCACTGCTCCAAGGTAAGTAATATTTTAAAATGATTTAATGTGCTTAGCAATGCCATAGATAGTATTCTAGTTTCATGCACACAGCCATACATATTGCTATAAGGCTCTGAGTACACGTAGAACTTAGACAGTAAAAATGTGCTGCATATTGCAGCAATTCATCGTGTGAGTCAAAGGATGAGCAACGCTGTGAATTGTTTGACATCTCAGGTGGGGCTAAGTTAATTCACAAGTAGCGTGTTTGACAACTTTTTGTAGATAATTATCTGAACAAGAATGAGTTGTGTTTTTTTTTAATTCTTTAGGGGAGACTATTGTTTACAGCTAAAAGCCACACACAACAAAAATACTCTGGAAAGCCACAAAATAATGCTGAAAGTTACCCCTAATCCTGATGAGCCTTCACGCGTTACAGTTAAATTTGACGAAGGGGTGGAATTGGCGGCTGGGAACATTTTTCCAGGTAAGTAACTTCCAGAGTTCTTTGTGCAATGATAAGACTCAAATACTAGCATGCAGACTGCCAATTTTTTATAAAAAACTATACATAGGAGTAGGACTCTAATCAGAGGTTTCTTTTATCAGTGCAAAAATGTGGGGAGGTTCTTAATTTTCACACATTTGTGACACATTTTTCATGATAAACTATTAAAAAATAGTGGTATAACAGAATAACAGAAATCCTTGGCTGCCCTTCACAAAACTATATATAGTTTATGTACAGAAAACATGAGGAAGGCATATTAAAGTTGACCAAAGGCATGCTAAAAATGGCATAAAAGCTCCAACCGCTTCTTAAGGTAAATTTAAGGGGTCACAAAGGGGTTACGTAACCTTGGAATTTACAGTAGAGATGTTTTTATTAGCATGTTGCTATGCTGCAACCATGATTACTCATTATTTTTCTATCTCTGTCCTGTGATTAACATTCAGAGCATGGTGTCCAACCTTCGGTCCCCCATCTGCTGCAGGACTACATCTCCCATAATGCTTCAGCTAAGGTGCTGGCTGAGAAGTATGGGAGATGTAGTTCTGTCGCAGGCTGGACATCCCTGGTTTAGGTTAATGCATTTTGGAAGTTCATCTGCTGGAGTGAGAGTCTGTTTAACCCCTTAACGTCCATTGACATGATCACTTTCTTTGTTTAAACGGTGGTGCTGTAATGCATGTCTTCAACATCCGCCATATAGTGTACATACAGGCGACGCCAGTTTTAAAAGATTTAGGAGACGATCAACAGCAATGGTGTCACTGAAATACCTCGATAACGTGGCATTCAGCAACACCGAACACTCAGCCCAGGATGTGGCGTGACCGCTCTGGAGAGTGGTAACAACCCCCACTGCGAGTGACCTTGCCAATCACAAGATGTGAGTGATTTTGCCAATTGTTGGCAGAGACTCTCTTGAGAACTCTGGCTCCACTTGCAGGTTGAATACAGGTACTAAATGAAGTGTTAAAACTTGGCCCCAAAGGGTATGAAAAGTGAAAAACAGCCTGGTCCTTAAGGGGTTAAACTATGCTGGCCTGCTAATTTCTGTTCACTAGTTCACCTAAAAAAATAAAAAAAATAAAAAAAAAAATTATGCAAGTACATTTATTTTTTTCCCCTCGCTCTCTCCCTGATTCAGAGTTTGTGGTTAGCATTGTGTCCGAAGATAACCAAATTATTAGAAAGCTTAATCAAGCTAACTGTACCATGCAAATGTGGAAGTATCGGACGCCCGAGGCAAGACCGCCTGCAAACGTGAGCTTAACAATGTAAAATATTTCCTGTATGATATAACGTGTGGAGCTTCAACACTGATTCACTGTTAACTCTGTAATAGTGTAACTGAAAACAGTATATTTGTCCATGGCAATGTTTCAATGTTTTATAGTTGCCATTTTTGCCGATTGTGGTCTCTCTTTCAGTTAAATGGATGTTATTAAGTAATTGAAAAATGCATTCCCTTTATGGCTTAATCTGGAATGTACCTCACACCTTTATAGCATATCATACAAAGCCAGGGATAGGTGTTACAGAACAGCTTCTTGTGGTTCAGAGTAGAACATTTTACATGTTTTGTATTCATGCAGGCATCCACATTTCATTGCAGTAAGTCAAAAGGCAGCGACATGGAAGGTTGCTTTTACTTTAGGTATGTGTCACGCGTTTTGTTTCTAATCATTTAGCTGTATTTGCGGATCACCAGACCTTGTACAGTACTGTACACGTCAAGGGTTTTCCACTCTCTTCATTCATAAAGTTATCTGTCAGATTTGAAAGACTAAAGACCTCAACCCAAAGGACAAACAGAAATTTCCATTTAAAAATTTGCCCAGATAGTCTAAAAAAAAATTCTAAAGAAAAAAGCTAAATTGCACATTTTCTGCTGATGACCTTTTAGGTCTGAGGGAAACCATACAGAATATATTTGGTACTAAAATGTGGGCTATTCTCTAGTGATTTAACTTCCCAGTAAATCCCCATATAACTACTTAATGAGAGTGGAAACGTGTGTGAATTGCCATAGATAAATAAACTTCAGCCAGCAGCATTAAAATATAATGTTGGAAATACTGCATTGTATAGGCTTTTTGCATCTCCCTACTATGGTAGTACATGGGCTTACATTTTTATATATTTTTATGTGCTTTTGTTTTACGCTAAACACTTATGTTATTTTTATTTGCTTAAGGGACAAAATGATACCAGATCGTGTTGGCAAATACTGTATCCAATTTGTGTTCCTTTCTGAGAAAAACACTCTTCTCAGTGAACAGGTGTGTATGTATTTAATGTGGTCACTGCTTTATCTGCAATGTATTATTAATCTCTTCCTGATAAAACTTTTCTTCTTTAAAGTTGGTAATAGATGTTGTTCCGAATATTCCTATGAATTTGGTACCGCACCCACAGCCTGCAACGCCTGCTGTATCGAATGTTAAAGATGAGTTCAGCCGAACCCTGGTGAAAAATCTGTCGCTAAAGACTGTGGTTAAGTAGCTTTTTCTTTAAGTTGAACGCATTTCCTGGAAATAAACCATTTATATTAACTCCCGTTTTGTGCTTCTTGTATACCTGCTTTTGAGGATTATAACACTAATAACACTCATTATTCTGGCCATTTCAGTTATAACTGACTTGCAACAGGAGTAAATATTTCTCTCTATGGAGGTTGCGTCATACTTTTAGGATTTGACGTAATTTTTAGTTTGTACTAAAACAAATAAAACAAAAATTAAAAGTTCTTCCTGTTTTATTTTTTTTTGTTTGCGCAAAATTACTTGACTGACAATGTGACAATTTTCCTAAAGGATGAGCATAACAACATAGCAGGAGCAAATCTGAATGGCAAGATCGTTGCTAAGATAATATGTGCCGCAGAGGATAACATAGAGATTCCACAGTTTGAGTCTAAAGTTGATAAAGTTGAGTTTCCCTTTACAAATGGATCAGCTGAGATCGACGTGAGTATCACTCCATATGTTGCAAAAATGTCATTCTTGTACGAATGAAAATATAAGTAATGGTTGTTTTCATTATTATTTATAGAGACTTGTTCTTGCTGAAAACAGTCCTGGGAAGGATAGTTCTGAATACCAGATCATGTTCACGCTTGTATCACCTTCCATGAAAGACCTGAAATTGGATCCATATTGCCTACCATTCATGTTTTATAATGGTAATGTAAAGTGTACTTGTTTTTCCCAGTTCACATCACATTTATATTTAATAGTTCAGTATTTAACCCCCCCCCAAGAATTTTGTTTAAAAGGTTACCACAAAAATGAAGATGTTTATAGACGGTCCACTGGAATATAGAATATCTAGAATGTTTAATGGGGGAGTCGAGTTCTATTATATAGATTATAGCTCCTAAAACTAGAAGTGTGTATTTCTTCCTGCTACATCTGCACGTTTTTTTGTTTGTTTTTTTCTTCAGATTTCCAGAAACAGCAACAGATGGCAGAGCTTACGAAGGAAAAAGATAGACTCTCACTATCCGTTACAGCCTACAGGTGCTTATTTGACACCACAAATCAGCTTATTGATGAAATAAAATGTAAGTCTCTTCTGACAGACTTTATCTACTTCGTTCTTTAGCTATCTATTTTTATGGGCATGAATTGTTGTCTAATAGAAAATGGAACGATGCATCAAACAGCCTCTACTTTCCAACTTTAGTGAAAAATGAATGGTGAAATTAAGTTGAGAATCAAAAACTGAATTAACTACTGAAACTACCAATGTGTTCAAATGCAGATATAAATGAAGATATAACAAAGAAATGCTGAGTGGGCCCACTAAGTGGTACTTACCACTGATAAGTCCCGAGTCAAGATTTAAAACTACGTCTACATGATCCGTTTCCTCAGCAACCATCATTAAAATTTGAGAGAAATGTTGTGCTCAGCAAGACTTTTTACTAAATTTAAAGATATTTAAAATATAAATATATGTAGAGGACATGGTAAGCCATGAAAAGGATAATGGTTCATGGCAGGGAAGGCACAAAATATGAGGCCGAGCACATAGCAAATAACTGGTGCAAGTCCAGCTAATGACCTGAGTCATGATCATGGCCAGCTTTAGATGTTCAGGCTCCCTGCCTTCACCCCCAGAGAGTCTCTTTCTCTTGCCCCCTCCTTCAAGGGACTACACCACTTTTCCTCCCTCATTGCGAGAGCACAGCAGGGCCATATGACGCAACGTAAGATGACCCTGCTGCGTTTCTGCTTCCCCTGGGCGCAGTGGGCCCGCACAGAAGTGATCGCAGGGCTTGCCCAGGCCCCCTAGAGTGGCAGGCTCCCTCACTACCCTTTTGCGAGTGTGGTGACTGCATGCTCAATGGGCTAATGCTGTGGTCCCCCCCAGGAGTTACTTGCGTTAGACTGCCCTGTTCATGGTTCACATGTAAGTGTAGAGAAGAGTAAATTAGTAAAGCATGACTAGCAAATGAGTCAATTAAACACAGGAACATGATAAACCAAGATTTATTACTACTAAACCCAAACATAATTAAGTGTATGCGAGCTGCATTATGCAAATGATAACAAATAGATACAGGACAATCTGGAATGATCTAGCATATCTAATTTTAATATTTGGGGAACAAATAAATCCCCTGTAATGTCCTGTCTGAATTATTGCAACTCCCTACGAACCAACGTCCCTCTCCCCCATGTTTCACCACTTCAATCCACCTGCTGCCCCGCTGTGCTCCCTATTCCACCCCAGAGTTACATTCAAACTCCTGACCTAAGGAGCCCTTAACAAGCCTACATCCCTTTATATCTTATCCAAATATTCCACTAACCTTCCATGGTTTGCATATAGATTTATTATCGCTGTCCTACACCCAGCCCCCATGTAGCATCCCCTGTCTCTTGTAAAATCACATTTACATACTACCATGTGTACGAGTCCAGTTCATATGGGCATTAATTATATCGCAGATACCTACATGAGAAAGTAAGTGAACCCATCCGTGTGAATTTGCATCCTTGAAAACAACCTTATTTTGAACGGAAACAACCCAAAGTGTAAAATGCAAGCACCAGTTTAATGCCCCCCTTTAAATCAGTATCATACTTACCCACACACTAACATACTTATCCAAACACCTACCTTTGTTGGCTCAGCAGGGGGGAGTCCAGCAGCCGATGACGGCTCTCGCTTGCTTCTCCTTTATCAGTCCTCACGCTGCCTTACTAAGATGTAGTGCTGGAAAATGGCATCATATCCTGGCACTCAGATACGCCCAGCAAAGGCCTCCATTACAGCAGTGGGGCCAGTGAAGAGATTCTATGATCTCCTATGATTGGCTGCACCCCCTATTCTGTCCCTGTGATGAAATCACTACAAATGGAGATTATCCCACCCTTGTCATTTATTTACTTCTGATTTAATAGTTTTTAAAATGCAAACACTGGATTTTGCCTCTTTTCTTACATGCAAGACATCTTGTAGAGAACATATCCCCTCTATAGTTAAGTGACCACTGTATGATACCCATATGTTTGTTGTGAGTATAAATACATGTATGTGTTATTGTTGGTGGCGATCTATTATAAGGCTTTTGTGATCTTAGAAGAGTTTCAATCACACTTGTTTTTGACTTCAGGTCAAGCAGATGAAGCTAAAGCCAAAGAGATGCACCTGATGACTGAAGTAAAGAAAAAGCAAATAAAATTACCATCTAAAATCCAGGTATGTATTTGCACGTTACATCAATATGTCTTAGGTGCAAGCAGAACCAACAGGCCAAATATATGTTCTTATTCACGGCTATATTCTTTTAATTCTGTGTTCATACATATATATGTTCATAATTAATGTTTATATTTTTTTCAGCTGTAAAATTTGTAGGGGTTATTGAGAAACTGTTTTCACTGTGTTGTATACCTCACACCCAGAAACTGTTACAAACACTCAGCTGCAGTACCAAATCATTGAGCCACAAAATGTTTTGGAACTATTTTAAAAGAGTTTACCATGATATAAATATTTTGAACAACTTGACTTTTAATGCATACTTTAATTCTGTATGTTACTTATGTACAGTCTATTTAACAAAGTTTGAAATTCAGTAAGCTAGCCAAGTGAATGGTCCCTAAACAAGGCCCTATCTGATACACGATACATCTGTGCTTGTGAATGTGGCAAAATGTAAAGTTGTTGATATTGCTTCCTCTAGGCCAGTGCTGAATAACTTCAATCCTCAAAAGCAACAGACAGGCCAGGAACTAGGTGTATCCTTGCCTGACAACAACTTCTTTAATAATATTTTTAATTGAGGTGCCTGCATTCTTACTGAAATATATATACAAAAAAATACCCCTCAATGACTAGGGTTGTGCAGCCCTCCTCTGAACTATTTTTGAACATGTTTGTCACACTTTTGTACTTCTCTATGCTTTAACCACCATTATTCCATAACAAAAAAGTTGTTTCTTGTTGAACTGACCTATATCACTACATGCTGAACATTGTGCTTTGGAACCAAACATAATAGTGGTTTTACTTTTTAGGCTGAACACATTGATGCTGTCATAAAAGACAAGAGCACAGAAAAAGAAGCACTAATGAGCCAGCCTAGAAGAAAATGTTCACTTCCACAATATCCAAAGAGTAGCACAGATATCTTAGGAAAGGTGAGATTTGCTTTCTGTCTTAGACTGCCAAGACAGAATGAGACAGAGAGTCATGTTTGGGTCATAATGATTTGATGGCAGCAAGGGTCATGTGGAGGTCACAAAGGTGGGCAAAGAACCAATGGGGTTTTCCCCCTTGTACGAGAAAAATGATCCCCCAAAACCACCAGGCTTTACAAAAGACTTGGTATGAAAATTATGCTATTACCAAGCATAGGTTATCTGTATAGTGACAATTACTGAACAGCCTGATTTATATTTGTTGTAGATTGCTCACTTAGCTCTAATTGAAGATGATGAAGCAGCAAAAGTCATCTCTTGGCATTTGGCTAGTGACATGGACTGTGTTGTGACCTTGACCACAGAAGCTGCACGAAGCATTTATAATGAGACACAGGGCCGCCAGCAAGTTTTGCCTTTGGATTCCATTTATCAAAAGACTCTGCCAGTCTGGGACAGGTATGGAAAATCAATACGCTAGGAGAAACTGAAGCTGCTAGGAGGAAAAAAATGTATAAAATTAAATTTAAAAAATTCATATGAAGTTAACTAAAGGTTGAAAGCTATGAAGTGTTCTGAAAGGTGATGGGCAAATAGTGGTTCAATCCAATGGATCCATGGATACTTTGTCACAATATATAATGTTGCTAATAAAAACAAGGTTACGTTTTAGCTAATAGATCAATAATACTGTCACTTCAATAGATTAAAGGCTAAATTATGTGTATAAATTGCAACATAGATTAATTTTGCTCTTTTTCAGGACATTACCACACATACGTAATGGAAGGAAGGAGTTTACACCACTTGGTAATCCGGTGTATGCTAGAGATCTCTTGGTATTCCCTGAAAATACTCAGCATTGCCAGAAAGGTAAATAAGTATGTATTTGTCATGTACAGAAATGTTCACAGGCGTTACATCGAGACTGACTGGCAGAACATGAAGAAATAGTTTCTGGTAGAGTACCTGAGAGGCTGGGCTCTCTTATTTGCTAAATTCTTTCAGATAGGTCTTTCTGCAGATGACAAAAATATGTTACGGTGTTGATGCTGGAAGTTGTTTGTTCCATGTCCCCTCGCTTTAATGGGTCCATACATACCGTATGAAGTGGGTGGCATGGGACATACTTTTGGCTGTATAGTGTATGTGGACACCTGAGCATCACCCCTTTACGAGCTTGTATTGAGCATTTGTGAGGTCAAACACTAATGTTGGGCGGCAAGATCTGGCACAAAATCTGCATTCCAATTCATCCCAAAGGTGTTCGATGGGTTTAAGGTCAGGGCTCTGTGCAGGCCACTTTAGTTCCTCCAAACCAAACTCGTCAAACCATGTTCTACAGACCTTGCTATTGTGCACTTGGGCACACTCATGCTGGAATAGGAAAAGGCCTTTTCCCCGCCAATGCCACACTTGGAAGCATACGACTTTAAAAATGTCTTTGTATGCTGTGGCACCCTTCACTGGTATAGCCCAAATCCTGGAAAACAGACGCAGACCATTATCCCTCCTTCATCCATCTTCCAGTGTTCTCCCAGCAGTGGCCAAACACAGATTTGTCCATCAGACCTCCAGATAGTCCATCAGACACTTGGCATTGCACATAATGATCTTTAGCTGCTTGGCCATAGAACTGAGGATGCTATGGAGGCCTTTTTTTGTTTTGGAGGATTTGTATGCGCTCTACACATTCTGTGTGCTGCATGTCTTCTACTGTTTTTGTGGATGAGCTGTTACTCTTAGATGTTTGAACTTCACAATAATAGCACTTACGGTTGACCAAGGCGGAAATTGTTGCAATAAGTTGCTTTAGTGTGACCCATTCCGCTGCTGATGTTTGACTATGGAGATGGTTGCTCATGTGCTTCGTTTTATACACCTGTTATCAATGGGTACAGCTGAAACACCAAAACCCAATCATTATGAGGGCTGTCCATGTACTTTTGGCCATACAGTGTATGTTCTTTGTTCTTTACCAAAGCTTTGTTTGGGGTACGCATCTCTATAATTTTGCGTTTGGCATTTGTTTAATCTTAATGAGCATTAAATTAACACGGTGTTTTTTCTGTTTAGTTTTCGGTATGCTTTTAGGTGATACCATCCTCTTGGATAATTTAGATGTGGCTAATAATTATAGAAGACAGGTAGGTAACATGGTTAAAAACTAAAATGAATATGCTGTTTTTGCTCTCTGTGTTCTATTACTCGATGTTATTAAAACATCAGGTTGCACTTTTTACAGTTGAGTATACTTTATCGCATCTGTAACGGTTTATATATATAATGGGAATTTACTTTAATGTGTGAAACAGTGAAAGCAGTGACCTGGATTTGCATGATTGTTCCTCCCCTCGGTGTAACTTAGAACTGTGAGTCCATTTTATATGGGCCTCAGTGCATTTTACTGCATGAAACCTGCAGTTTTTTAGGTATTAAAAATGGAACATCAGCCTCTTAACGTCTCTCCCCAGTTATCTGGCCTGAAAGCATGGAGTATGCCATGGTATGCTTCTCGCACCTGCTCAACATAACTCCCAGTCTTTTAACTCAATATAAGTAGCAGCAGCCACTCAAAGGTATTCTGTCTGAATACTGATGTTTTGCTAGCGTACATTCAGTTGGACTCTGCTCAAGTGACTTAAATGGAACAGTCTATATTTTTTAGTAAAGATAAGGGAGGAGGAAAATAAAACAAAAGTAACTAAACATACATGCTTCAATTCATTTTACTGCAAGCAAATTAGAGTGTTTATAAAACAGATAAAAAAATAAAAACACAGTTTCAGGGCTAGACTGTCCCTTTAGTAAAGCTGGTCTGTCCCTAGCTCATACAAATGTTCATCCCATACCTGGCAAAGTATACGTAATATTGCTTTGTAATCCATGTTCTCTTGATAAAATATATAAACTGTTGTCATTCTTGTGTTTGAAGCTTGTGAAGTTTACGTACTGCCCAACACTGCTCACCAGAGACGGAGACAGGATCCGCAGCAATGGAAAGTTTGGAGGTCTGCAAAATAAAGCACCTCCTTTGGACAAACTTAGGGGAATGGTGTTTGGCGCTCCTCTGCCCAAAGAGTGTGACAGACTTTGTAGTGAAATAGGTGAGTATACCATCATTTTGTAACACTAATAAGTAGAAGTCATTCTTTTTATATCAGTGATGAAATTTGAGTGATTAATTCTAACATTAGTTAACTCCGTAAGACATTTGTGTTTGCCCTATATGTGTAGTCAATGCAATGAGAAGATATTTTGTGTGTGTATATCTCTCTCTCTCTCTCTCTCTCTCTCTATATATATATCTATATAGATATAGTCTATATAATTTCAATGTTCTTGCACACTTCAGTGCATGTATAGATTGATGTTTCAGTCCACACAGTGGACATTTATCAAGAAGATTGCATATACTCTGTCCATATGGTAAACACTTAAAAAAGGTTCAGCATGGTTTATTCACAAATTCAGTCTCAGAGGAGACCTACTCGCAGTTAGAAACAGACCGAAACAGTAAATGCCAAGTGTAAAACACACCCACTCAAGCAACAGGCAACCCATCCTAATTAGGTTTATCTGTATTGAAACCAACTGATCAAATGTTGCATTGCTGCAATCACTATACTAATATATGCATCTCCTATTAAAATTTACATAGATGGCTTATTAGTAGAAAACCTGTAAAGACACCAACTTTAAAACAATGTGTTGCGTATAAGGAGAAATACTATAGTTAACATCTCGTTTTATAAATGAGTCCCATATTGCCTAAGCTGTGCTATCGGACTCGCCTATGTGTTAGCAGGCGTAGGCGTCCATAAGAACTTTTTTCCGTCAAACCCAGAGAGTGCTTACTATTAGCACCTGGATACAATTTTTATTTATTTATTTTCTCTGTGGACGGCAGAGGACGATACATGTTTTATTCTATAGATTAAACACAAAGCTCATGTAGATGGCAGTACACAATATATAATAATGATTGCATTATTTCAATAAAAGTTACTACCAAGTAAGGGTATTTAGACATTGATGTGTGTCATTATATCCACTGACATTTATTTTTGTTCTAAGATCTATTACAGCAATACCGCTCTGCGGTTGTCAAGAGAAACCTTGTAAATATGGAGCTTAGTCAACAACTTGAAACCATGCAATCCTCAGAAATGCAGCAGAAGAAAAAGGAACTGGATGACCAGGAGAAACATTTAAAGGATATAGAAAAAAAACTAGGTTTGTGCTATGCAAGCAGTGGATTGCACTTACATACATTGGCTTTTACTAATATGAGATTCTAGAAAACATAATCCATGGTGTAGACACATTTTTACAGTGCAAGATGTGTGCTTTTTGCACCCAGCCTGGTTCTCACTGAGTTAACTTGAACTGCACTGACAGGCACAAATCAACAATACATTTTGTGCTGTAATGCTAATGTCAGAAGTATGCGGCGTACACAAATGTCTGCATGATGTTGCCTTATAAGGCTTAGCATCTCTTGCCTGGCATGTTATAATAGACTGTAGCGCACCATTGAAACATTTCAAACGGTGCCTTTCTACAAACCTTATAATAGCAACCTTGCTATTATAAACTAAAATTGCCTTTTTAAAGAACAGAAACTACCTACCACAAACCATCTCAGTCAAGATCTGGGGTTAGAGCATATAGCAAGTGCAAAAAAAAAATCTTAGAGACCCTATGCACACCCACAGCACATCCCAAATATTTTACCTTGGCGGGTACCGCCTTTATAGATAGGTTTCGAACTGTGTAAATATTAATACCAACCAACATACCTACCTCACACGCTTCCCCTACCTCCATAGTCATAGTATACATCCCATTTAACCGGGCTCTGGATGTTGCACTCCATTTAATATAATTATAATAAAATGTGATATAATTTAAATATTTAAATATCTGTTTTGTGTGTTTTCACTCATGTTCCATTTTATCCAATATTGCATTTTGATATAAAATAATATTGCTCTGTGCTAAAAATGGACAACAATTCAGAAATCACACTAGGATACTAGCTTAGATAACCGTATGTAAGGACAAAGAAACGCAGGCCATAGACCGCAAAATATAAATTGATGACCCAAAAATGTATGCAGTCAAGATTTTACACGTGAAACTTGGTAGACATTTCAAATCCTGAACAGCAGGATGCGGTGTCCCCGTTCTTCATTATATAACCCCAGTTAAACTACAAACTTTCAAACGCAGGTACTCTTTTTGGTCTTAATCTTAAAAATATACACTACCAAATTGCAGTGATAAAAAGAAAAGGTGACTTTTAATGTAAAATATATTTCCTTCTTAAATGCACATATGCTGTCTTTTGCACTGTGAAGACATTACACAAAATAATATAATAATTTTTTGTTTCCATATTTCCCCATGTGTGCATTGCAGGAATGACACCAAAAAGTAGAAGCATGGGTGCTGTAAAAGCTTCTGAAAGAGACATGTCTGATTCCCCAATACCTACAAAGCGCATGAGAAGAGAGATTACAAAAAGGACAACTAGGTGAAAAATGAACAGGTCTGTCCATTTACTGTGAAAAAAATCAGGTGTGCAACTATATTTTTTACTATATATTTTACACAGAACACAGTCTGGAAGTTTATTAGTAATTATTTTACTAGTTTGCCTATTGTTCTGTAAAGAAAACAATCTTATAGTTTTGCTGTATTAAAACAGTGGGCAACGGTAGTATTCCTGTATTACATGTGGTAGTTGAGGTCTATCGATCTTAAGAAAGTGTTTGGAATACAACATCCTGACCATTATAATCTTCAACATAAAGCTATACATCCTGAAATAAATGTATCCAAGAAACCACGAAACTGTTTGTTTTGCAAAGGGGAGTATAAGGTAAAGAGCTTAGTTGTAATACTTGTAGCAATTTGTATTAAACATTTTTCAAATGTATTAAACTTAAAATACAGCTTTCTATGTGATAATTACCCTGTTAAATGATTTTTGCAATAACACATGGCTTGCTCAAATTTGTTTCATTTTTAAATCTTCAACATTAATGATGCTTTATTACAAAATAATGTATTGTATATAACATTCTACTTTTTATAATTTCTTTTTCAGATTTTGGTTGAAAAGAATCCACTACGTTGGCAGCAGATGAAGTAGAAGGGCATACAAAGCATAATTAGCTAAAAAAAGCAAAGCAAAACGAGTGTTAGTTTTGCTATTTGGTTTTTATAATATCTAAGGGATTTTGTTTCTGCTGGCAGCTCTTTCTTATGCAATGTCTGAATGGATAGTTTTGTAATTTTTTTTTACATTTAAATGTCAACTTGCAAAAATAGAATACCCTTTTCTAAGATTGTTTCCTTTTATTGCAAAGTAATTCTTGTTGCAATGAAACGAGAACAAAAAGCCTGAATTTTGATTTAACAAAAATGTGGTACTGGATCTTTTACTAAAGTTATTAAGCTGTCATTGCGGTGTTTTAGCCCAGTTTAATTTTTTTTCTTTTATCCCGTCACCAATATGATCTAAGAACATATAAATTTCTTTACACAACTCGAGGTGCCTATTCAATATCTAATGCCGATATCTAATTTGAGTACAAAAAAGTGTTCTTATGGAGAACACTGAACCCCACTTAACTTAAATATGATGTAGGGTAGAAGCACTGTTAGTTCTTTTTTATGAGCCATGTCTTTTGGTCCTAAAACCACCTTAGGGCTGCTATACTTAAAGCACTCCTGTCTTCTGCACCAAAGTATACTTATTAACACTGTGAATGGTACTCCAACTTGTATTTTAATTTTTTTTGATGGCCATTTTACTTTACATTGGCAGTTCCTTAACAGTACCAAACTGAATGCTTAACTTTTTTTTTCTTGGTGTCTTTGTTATGTATCAATTCAACAGAGAAGTTAAATGTAAATTAGGATATTTTTGGAGTATATCTCAAATCAAATTTCTGTTGTAAAGTGGAAAATTAAAATGAGTATGCAGATTCAGGATTTGTCTTGATATTCAAAGGCAAATACTTTATTATACTTCTGTGCCTATTTTTTTAAGTTAAAAAAAAAAAAACCTCAATAAATTAAAATAATAAAAAAATAAACTTTTGCTTGTTTTTTTTCCTGCCATTGATAGCATTTCCATTTTTTATATTTCCAAGTATTAAGAATTTAGTATATAATTGCGTTGAATATTTAGCTTTTTGTCGAACCAGTTCAATCACATGTTCCTAGTACTGTATAGTGCGATTCCAGCTGTGACAACAATGTCAGTATACCAAAACATACCGTTGGAAAAACTGCATGTTTGTATGTGCTTTCCTGGCTTTTGGTAGAATGTCATTTCCTATGAGAGTATGTGATTGCATAATCTGCAGTTTAAGTTTACCTCTAATTACCTAAATTCTTCTAAAGTGTGACAACATATGTAAAAGATTTGTCTCATCATGATCTTATTAACTAGCCTTAGTAGATCTGGAACATCAAATATGTAATGGGTTTGTGCATGTGCTTTCTAAGTGTATCACTGCATGTGCTTGTTTTTACTGAGGTTGTAAACTAATTTAGAGTTTCATTCAACTCTGATGTTTAACCCCTTGATGAGCAGAGCCCATTTTTGGTCTGTATGTGTTTAACTGTAACTTCCCTCTTTAAATTAAAAGGACTGTAGTCTGTAGAATATACATATGCAACAATGTTTCTCTGTCTCTCTCCTCTCACAAAAGTAACTGAGTAAGAGAGGCAGAGCTAATATTCAACACATTTACTTTCTGTGATGCAAGCCCTGTGCACACTGATTGATCATCACGGTGATCACAAGGTCAGAAGTGCACACATTGGCTATTGCTGGGACTGCCTCAGTATCGAGGCACCCAGCAACAGCAAGAACAGCAATGAAGTCACGCGAAGTTGATCGTGCTAAAGACTTTTACAAAGGATGTTCCATGGACGGCGTTGTATCGAACTACATGACGTCAGGGAACGTCCTTCAGTCATCAACAGGGTAATTAGTGAATGTAATTCTGGGTTTATGTAACAAAGTATGCCTTTTAGACCCAAATTTATAAATTTATGCAAAGACTGCAAAAACTTTACAGAAAGATTGCTGTCTTGTTTGAAATGTTAGTTTCCACCTCGTGTAACTCATTTTCAAGGTATATGTTCACACATACACATCCCTAATGGGGCATGTAGTCTTATCATATCCCTTCTATATATGTATTGTAAGAAGCACTGCATACATTTCATGGCACTTTATAAATAAGATGATAATAATTGGATACTTGGGGTGAATTATAAAGATTGTTTTATTGCATCTCTATTTCATGTAGAGGCTCTGAATTTGTCATAGTAACTCAAGAATCCATAGGTTACTAACAATTTTTAATAAAATTTAAAAAAAAAAAAGGAAAATATTTTGAAAATCTCAGCAATAATGCAAATTGTTCACAAGGTTACATAAGGTTTTTTTATTGCAGGTAAATTCAGCAGAGGAGGGTAAATTAATAAATTACTTTTCATGATGAAATTGTTGATCATTCAGATCGCTTGATTAGGATGATGGCTGAGAGTGTCAGGAGGAAAGGTTGTATGCGTCTCAAAAAAGATGACGGAGAAAGTCTGATGGGATGGGGAAGGGAATTCCAAAGAAGGGGTACAGCACGGGTGAAGAGGTAATGATGGTAGAAGAGAAATGCAAATGTGCTTATAATTGCAGATAAAGGAGGGCCAAGTGCCCAAATAATTTTTATTTCTGCCCCCCTCACCCCAACAGGCCTATTCCACTACTTCGGTTCAAGTTGATATGTTTTTATGCATGGTTTCAGCCATGCCTAATTATTTGGTGTTATCAGGACTCTGTTTCCTATGAACTCAAGATTAGAAAATATGTTATAATGAGGTGATATAATTTCACATATGCATATCATTACCTATGCATTATGTAGGGCCAGGGATAACCCTTTATAATCCATATTGAACTTGGTGTGTTGAAACCACCGTTTTCTTCTTAATCCCACAGTGAAATAAACTCTCCATTCTTTGCTCAACTTCTCTACATGCTGAGAAATATTTTGCTCTTAGTCTGTCTTTTACATGCTATCTGTGTGTACAGATACTCCAGTGCACTGGAAGAATGCAGTTTCTAGCATCAGTTACCTCCAGGAAGCCTTTAAAACCAATAAAGGATTGAAACGCTCCACCAGCATGTTTTGAACAGTAGGGGGAGACATGTTTCCTTGTATCAGACACACCTTACTATTAGAATATATCAGAAATATAAGGAAAGAGTAAGTTTCCACAAGGTTATAAATGTGCACATGAAGACATATGTATGTACAGAAACAGTTTATCAGATCTTAATATCGCAGTGATTGGGCAATAAGAGAATCGTTTTCTGTAATATTTTTATCCTGTCAAAATACTAATACTTGGATGGCTTAGTTTTTGTTATATATTAATCTGTGTGCCTATAGTAAAGCAAGGTCTATGAAGAGATGGTTGGATGAGTTTGGTGTGGAAGAACTTTACTGGCCGCACAGAGCCCTGACCTCAACCCCATCAAACGCTTTTGGGATGAATTGGAACGGAAATTGCAAGCCAGGCCTTCTTGTCCAACATGAATGTCTGACCTCATAAATGCTCTACTGGATTAATGGGCAAAAACTCCCACAGAAACACTCCAAATTCTTGTGGAAACTTCCCAGAAGAGTGGAAGCTGTCTATGTATTTAGAATGCAATGTCATCAAAGTTCCGATTGGTGTAATTGTCAGATGCCCCAAAACCTTTTATATAGTGTGTAGGTTTAGACATTGATGGCTGTGTGTTGAGTTATTTTGAGGGGACAGCAAATTTACACTGTTATACAGGCTGTACACTCACTACTTTACATTGTAGCAGAGTGTCATTTCTTCAGTGTTGTCACATGAAAGATATAATAAAATATTTACAAAAATGTGAGGGGTGTACCCACTTTTGTGAGCTACTGTGTATGTGATATATATATATATATATATATATATATATATATATTATATATATTCTACACATACATACACCAATCAGCCATAACATTATGGCCACTGACAGGTGAAGTGAATAACACTAGTAATATTTTTGTTATGGCACCTGTCAGTGGGTGGGATATATTAGGCAGCAAGTGAAAATTGCTTCCTCAAAGTTGATGAGTAAAAAGCAGGAAAAATAGTCAATCGTAAGGATCTGAGCAACTTTTACTAGTACCGAACTGTGATGGCTAGATGACTGGGTCGGTGCATCTCCAAAACTGCAGCTCTTGATGGGTGTTCCTGGTCTGCAGTGATCAGCACCTATCAGCCAGATACCACAGCACACCTTCAGAAGTCTAGTGGAAACAATGTCACTCCCTGGTTACAGATCCTGGCTGTCCGTGATGGGATGATATACTTCTGGGGGTGGATACAGACATCTTTACAAATCCAGGGCCCATAGTCGGTAGGGAAGAGGCTGGATCTGAGGCCTCTCCAGTGGCCCCAGTGATGGAGGGTTCCGTCTTTGTGGAGTTCCTTGATAGGTGAATATTTATTTAGGTATGCCTACCTGAATAAACAACATTGATCCTATTGCTAAGGTACTAGCAGGAGTATTCAAAAGGAGGACTACTTCTGAATATCTAGCGACATAGTCTAAAGTGGCAAAGATATTATGTATGCTGGCAGATATAGGTAATTAACCTGTAAGATCATTGGCTGTTGTCTCAAATGGTACTTTTATATCACCAGTGAAGCTTTTTCGCAGCCAGTTGGTACCCTTATTCATTATCAATAGTCATTCAGAGCATGATTGACAGAGCTGCTCAATATCTTTATAGAAGCTTGGCCAATAAAACTGGTTTAATTTGGTCAGTTGTCTTTTAATGGAAACCAAAGTGACCCCACTGCCAGTATCCAGGAGTAACATTGTTATAGAAGTTTATATTTTTTATATAGATCATTTTGTTTTGCTTTATAAATTGTCAATGTACCCTTACATAAATTCATCAATTTGTCTAGAGGTGAAAAGACTGAAGTCCAACCAAATTTTGCCATATTGGCACTTTGCATGCATTTTTTGGTAGTAATACAAAAGAAAGCAATTTTGTTTTGTGTATATTTCTAAAATCTGTTTAATAGTTTATGGAAAAATATTTATTTTTATTATTTTATATGTGTATCACCTGAAGATCTACTGGTAAAATACCTTTAATTAAGAGTCATTCCTTACGACTATAGAGTAACGCATATTCCATCAGTTTAACTTTTGCTCAGACTCTGGGAGCCTTGTGTGTTAAACTTTTTCTGGCCATCCAATTCTGAACATTTAATATATTAATTATTGAAATGTTTAAAGTTTCATTGTTGGCCTCTGAACATTGCATGTAGCCCACCCAGACTTTGCTTTGGGTTTGTTCTTAACTGAATTTGTGTAAGCCTATCTTAGTTACAATATTTTATAATATAAATATATTTTTAATGATACTCCTCTTTGCTGAATTACATATGTGATGTAGCAGAATGGTATGTAAATCTAAGTAAAAGCTTATGGTTCAGTAATCTTATAATGACCTAGTAGGCGGCCAATGTAGATATTGAAGACTGAAGCATAATTACACATATAAATGTGCCCGGTTTTCCAAAGAGTTCTGGTGTGTGAATAGAAAAAAAATACTTGCATGTTGTCAACATCAACTACTGGGTTATGGAGTAACGTTCTGGAGGAGCTCACATTGATTAATAGGTCATTAATTGTATGGGCTAACTTCTACTGCAACAGTCTATATTAATAAGGAATGGTTATTTTACATATCTGTTTGAAGAAGAAGCGACTGGGTCTACAAGAGGCAAGTGTCTCATGTAGGCTCATTTTGGATATGTTGATAATACAGGATGACTAACTGTGTAGTTGAATAAAATAGTAAGGTCAGGGGGCAAATGTAATTTAAGATAATGGTAATTTAGCACCTCTAATTTGTAAGTATTAACCAAAGTGCGCCTTTCAGAAGTAAAGGCTATTGAAAGTAAGGGGTTGAAATCCATCAGAGATTCTGGTGTGAAATAGCAACGTCCATCTCTCCCAGTGCTATTGACATGAGCCTTAGGTGGACATAAGAATAATAGGATATAAGCTGCACATAAGTAGGCAGTCGATTGGCACATACATTATGTATTGTAAAGATGAACTACCAGGAAGAAACAATAAACATTGTTTTTGGGGTTTATCACTAGGCTCATATCCTTCAAGTCAGATCAATGTGCTACCAGCTATACATGAGTTGTTAGCTATGACCGCCATTGAAAAATTGTGAAAAAACAAAATCATGTACGTACAGTATACATGTCATTCTCTTCATACTTAAATGGGGCCCCACACATGCTTATAATCTAAAGGGAGAGTATTTTTTATATATGTTGCACAACCAGCATATGGAAATACTTAAGAAATTCACAATCATATAATGAAAAGGCCAACTAACACCAATCGTCTATCTTATTATGCCGCCCCAATAAAAATACTGGAACTACGCCATATGGATCTCATTGAGCAAGCAGGAAGTGGGTTTAAGTCACTGTGGTGCTTAATTACCATTTAACACGTAAACAAAAATAATAATTTAATAAATACGCAGAGGGGGCTACCAATATTACAAGGCATGCAATGGTCTGGCCCTCTGTTATTAGTGAAGTACGTCACACAATACAGAGGTTATATAGTTTACTTCAGCTCATTACAGAGTTTCGGGTATGGGGGTGGTGGCTATGTTGCAAGCCAGAATTATCACCTCTCAGTAGCCTAATAAAAGTCAAATGTAGTTAAGTACCGGTATATAATATAAGTTGCAAAATCACTTTTACCTGATGCTAGTGAGAGCATTTACTTATACTGATGTAAGCACTGTCTTTGTTTATGCTATCTGTCTCTCTCTCTCTCTCTCTCCTTCCCAGAACAGTAAGAAAAAGTAATTCCCTTTTATTTATTTTTTATTTTCCTTAACCTTACGTGAATTATTTATACATATTTTTTTAATGTATATTGGGTGTGGTGGGGGTTGTGAAAGGCTAATGTAAATTACATAGGACTATAAGGTGGTTTTCAAATCATATTAAATATATTTTTAGTATTTTTTATTTATGCAAACTGGAGAAATTGTATAACTGTAAAATTGAATAAATGTGCTTTTTTAATGCCATTTTTTATATAAAAAAGAGACCTGCATATGATGGTTTAAAAAAATCCTTTAAACCATCTTCTTGTAACAAAAAATACTCACATCTCACATCTACTTCTCACAAAAAATAGTGTGGTATGCTACATGAAAAATAAGGGAAATAATGGCTATAGACATAGCAAGAACATGAAAACTGCTCTGATCCTTAAGGGGTTAAAAGTGCCTGCAGCAGCCAGTGGGCAGTAGGGAGGGTATAATGCCCAACTATTCACCCCTATGACCTGCTCTGTGGGATGGGAAATTAATGTATAATACAAGCTTATGGGAGATACAACCCCAGAGGTTAAAAGGAATGAAATATGATGCATGCATGCCTACCCCTTAACAACCAGGGTGTCATATAAAGCCTTTGGAGACTATTAACCCCATCTTATACCAGCTCCCCTTTACCCTCCCTGCCCTATGGAATAGAGAGTGTGTAGTGATTTGATTGCCAGGAGCATGGAGACTGGAAATTACTTTCCAGACCCTCAGTACTCAAGGGGTAACTTGTCCGAAGCTGTATCTTCCTTTACCTGTTAAGGGCCATGGGAAAGGGGCTACCAGAAAAAAAAAGAAAACCGATGCAAATAAGAAATTAACCCAATATGCATAAACAGAGCATCCCATAAGAGCTTTAAGTATATCCCCATTCCCTATACCTCTGAACAGGGGACTGGGATTAGGTGGAATGGAGTTGGGCGTTATATGCCTGAGGTTTACTTTATTGCCAAGCCATGCAATCCGTGGAGTTAAGAAGATGGGCAATCATCCAGGCAACCTTGATGAAAAAGAGGTCCAAAGCAACCAATGTTTTAATTTCATTACATACTTTGTGTGGGAAACGATCATTATTACAAACTGTAATGTCAAAAAAGTATTCTTCTACTGTTTGCTTATACATAACGAATAACTTCCTTTTAGTAGCAAGAATCATATACAACATGTAAATCTGTGTATGTAACCTCTTATCTGTGTTTAGTAATAGCTCAGCTATTGAACGCAGCTGTTCCATAATTTCTTAAACAATGTCAAAAAAAGTGAAACATTTAATTGGAAATATGTAAACTGTACATGTGGTTTAATGTTTAAAAGGTTCCCAATTGTCAGTGCTTACAATAGATAGTTACTGTCATTAAAAAGCTGTAACATGGTCAGTATTATTGCAAAGCCAATGGGGTTAGGGTTAGGTATTCAAAATCAGTGTGTTCTTTTATCTCTGGGATCTCTGGGTTTAGTGAAAATAACTACCTGTAAAAGTAACATTCATAACAAATGAAATTCAGTACATGATCTAAATGGCATGCCTACCTTGGAGCTAAGGTTTACTAAATAATGTCAAACGTATGTAAATCTTTAATAAAACAAATGCATCGGAATTTGTTGTTTCCACTGTGAAGACCAATTCAGACAATGTTTAAAATTTTACGGATAGTTTTCTAATGTTGTGTGCACTTTAAGGCCGATGTCCGGATATGCGCAGCTGTGTATTATGTTTCTTTGCTCACACAGAGGCAGATCGGGTAAATATGGAGCAATGTATGGTGTGCCAGTAGGCCGGTACGGGGCCTGTAGCACTCCTATGATTGCATGTAATGTTTTTTTCTAGGAAGTAGGCAGTGCATACAGAAAAACTATTTCTTCAAGAAATTCCAGTGTATGTAATAATGTACAGTGCAGCTGTCAGTCAGCTCCAAATGCTAAAAAGTGTCTGCTTTTACAAAATGTACACATTAACTTAGTCATGCTGATGTTATGGCACAGATACTCCTTCTAATTCATCTTTGTGTATAAGTTAACAGAACATTTGCTTAGGTGTGGATTTACAAATATGGGCCCCTTGTGCATTAATACAGCATTATTAATTGAGGCAATATATTCCTGCAAGTAACACTTGGTGTTACACCAACACTCTTGGGTTTATTCACTAAACTGGGAATCGGCACAGTGGCTTGGGTTAAGTTCTTAACCCCCATGTTTTCCCTTAAACTTGCCAAAACCTTGAAAACCAAACTGAGTGTTCATTTATGTTTGCACAATGGGGTTAAGTATCAATAAAGTGATAACTTGGGGGCAGATCCAATAAGTTGGTTAATATGGTGATAGGACTACTTTTAAAACTTTGCCCCAGTATGACCCTTTAAATAGATAAACGGTTTAAACTTTTGTCTGCATTCAGACTCTTTTTCAGTTGTTTTGGCATTAAGCTCTTATTTAGGGTTAATGCCATCCATATTTAGAGTCACCCTTCATTCTAAGCTTGAGTAAGCAAACATGAAGATGGGGTTCAGCTGCAAATCACATTCTGTTGGGTTTTCATTCATATATGGAATATGCACACTTTTTGAAAATGTTAATATATCAAAATCTCATTTACATGCTGAAGCAGAAATCCTGGCATTAGGTTAGTAAATATTTCAGTAAAATCAAAGAAAAGTTTTCTTTGAACTAAACTTCAAAGACCATGCTGTCTGTATATAAACTATATAAGCCCATACCACTCGACCCACAGCCTTGATATTTGTAACAGTGTGATCTAAGAAACCCACATCTTAGCCACTTGTTGATAACACTTACTATGGGTTTTCTCATATTTCTTTTGTCTACAAGCTGTTACATCAGTCTTTGTTCCCCCAAGGCTTCATGCTTTCTCTGAAATGCTTCATAGCGATTCAAATGAAACCCAATATCATAACACAGATAAATCATGCTTGCATTGTAGATTCCCCACCAGAACAAACTCAGCAACCACCTCTAATTACAAGCCGGGTAATGCTGGATAATAAATCTACAGGCATTCACAGCCAGCTGTCCTGAAATGAAGTCTAATACTGTCTGATGCTATAAAATGATTTATTAATCTTATGACTTTACATTTGGTAAAATTCTTTCAAACATGGGATCCATTATCTTATTTGTTTTGCAGAGGAATTGTGACAAATAAAACAATTTATTACTAAATAAGTTGCAAATTAAGCAGATTTTCTCTAGATGGGGTGATTGCCACAGCTTATTTTTTATGCTTATCTGTTTGCATGTGGCTTTCAAAGAAGTTTAACTGTACTATGTAGTAGCAGGCTACTTTATTGTGGGCAGCCAGATGGCTCAGTTAACTGGAGACATTTTAATAAAAGCATTACCAAAGGTTTTAATGCAACGTTGCCAGATTCTTTTACTATCTGTAGATTGTAAGCTTGTTATAATAATGTCCTGTTTACCCATTGTACAGCGGAATATGTTGGGGCTATATAAAACAATAAATAACAAGAGTGCCTGGAGACATCTGATCACCATAAGTCGCAGTAATAATAGGAAGCAGATCTAAAAGATCCATACCATAACCAGAAACATCCCAGGAATGGCTGCCTGGAGCTCCCTCAATCCTTGAGGTGTGGTTCCTATAAGGGGACACAGCTAGCCACATGCAGGGGTTCAGCTAATTCTAGTTAAATCTAATCTCCTTCATAAGTATGGGTGTTTCCCACCCTTAACATCAGATAACCATGTTTTCCTTGTATGCTGGGGAAGCCTAGCGTTAGTGGCTCCTGCATGCAAAGTGTTTTCAGCACCCCCTCCCATAAATAAAATACAGGCACACGCTAACACACAGATTCAGATACATGCATACCTTTACCCCACGCTGACACCATGCACTAACATACATACACTCTACCAGCATACTCTTTACTACCATACAATAACATGTACACACACACACATGCATACCCTCAAAGTGCCACCCTACTACTGCGTTGTGTGACCCCCACTGGGCAACGCCTCAGTTATCCTTTTGTGTATGGAGTGTTTTGAAATAGAGAAGTCTGTTTCTTTCTGTAATTTTCTATATCTGGCAGTAGAAGTACAGCATATTGTGGTACAGCTCCCAATGCAACATGAATAGATCCCCTGGGGATATATATATCTATTGTTTCTTATATGTTATTGGACCCCAGTGATGTCACTATCATATTGTCAGACAAGAGAACTCAGACCATACATTATTTAGAATATTACGTAATATCGTAACCCCTTTTCATATCACTTCACTACATCTATGGATGTATTTACCATTTACCCTTTGCCTTGACTACACAGATAATATATATTGGCATGGAAATAGTTGCTAGTACAAAGCTCAAAGTCTAATTCTATTAATATTGTATATAAATATCCAAACTCATCTCTAGTTCCCATCTATGTTCCATAATTGGGTTTACTAAGCCTAATTTCTTTTGAGAATCTTGGAACTATTCTGAAAGGAAATTCAAATACACTAGTAATAAATGCTTATAACGCCCACACAGACATTAAAAAAATTGTTATATATTAATCACTTGAAAATTAACCCCAGTAATTAGATGATCTTGTTGAGTTTACATAAACTACTTTTAGACGGAGACAAAATGTTCCAGTTGTAATGATGGCCATTTCCTTTATTAGACAATAAAACTTAAAATTATGACATTCGGTCAAGTAACGCAAAGTGGTGCTCTCACAGGAAATATGAAAGGGATGAGGAACGCTGGAAGAATACAGGGAAATGAAGCCGTAATTCATCTCAGGTGCGTCAGGGAAGAATCAGTGTTGAAGTGACTATTGCAGCTGGGTATTAGGAAATGAATAGTCAACATGGAATCCCAAACACATTTAATGATCTTCATACAATAGTAAATGTAACTTCACACACGTGAAGTATTTTCTTCTGTTGCCTGTTAACCTAATATTCCTATTGTTTTCTGCTATTACAAAAGACTTGTTTTGGAACAGATTATCCATTTTCTTCTTGACCAGCTAAGCAGATATTCAAAGCATGACTTCATGTGTTGGCTCCGGTCTTACCTTTATCTTGATTGTGTGTACTATTTTAGAACGAAAAACCCCACAGGCTTCCTGTTGTTTAGACAGGCATTTTATACTGGTTTTCATTTACACAACAAAGCAAACCGCAAACTACATGGCTAATATTCAGCCCTGATTTCTTTTAATGGAACTTGACAATGATTTGATGGGCCCCACGTTCTTGCAAGACTTGTGCAACATTATTTGTAAGTTTGTTGTGTGCTCCCTAATAGGAACCGAGTTCATAGTATGTATGTATGTAGTAATGCCATGTATCCAAACAACTCTAGCATTTCCAGCATTATCATTCACAACCTCCCCCTGGCATTGCATGCGAGTAGATATCAAGGCCATTACTGGGAAGCAGTTGAAGAGCAACACCAACTGGTGCCTCTCAACGTATCACAAGGGCAGTGAGTGGAGTCAAGCGAGTGGAATGCTACATCACCGTAAACTCAGCTGTGTTCCTTTAGCGTGGTGCCCAGTTAACTTATTTTAAGATATTACTCTTAGATATCATGTCCTGGACATATACTGTAAGTGCATATCAGAGGAAAACTTTTAACCACAAGCACATATTAAATATGTCATTTATAATGCCAATTGGTTTATTTTAGAAGGGTCCCTGATTAAAGGGACTTTCTGGTCAAGCATTCAAACACGATTTCAAAAACTACCAATACCAAGTATGAACAACAAAAGGGAAACAAGATCAGCAACATATTTATCTTTTGTACTATTTGTGCTTCTTGATACATTGGCCATATTTCACAGGAAGAATTGATAAATATTGCAACTAAAGCAAAAGCTGTTTAAGTAATGGTCTTATACTTTTTGGTTAGGTTTTTGAACTTATTATGGATCGTTAACACATAATTCTTACATTTTGCGCTGCTTTCTATTTTTCCACAAAGAGGCTGATCCTATAGAAAAAGACCTACATCAGTGAGGAGGATTCTAGACCTACACCAGAGAAACCTCTAACTCAATGACAGCCTTTTTGCGATGGTGCATTCCCACGCTTCTTTCAGTGCATACCATGATGTTCAACAGCAGCTGTCGGGGAGTTTACAGGGCACACTGTCAGGTTCCCACATCATATCTAATACACTTTAGGACAATTTACTGTATTGTTTGTCTGCATATGTTTTCATGTACATTGCACCCTTTACAAAAGTGTCAGACAGCCTTTTGGCCTTCTTAAACAAAAACTTAGGTGATGATTAAGAGTGACATTCTCTATGTACAGGCTGTTTCCCAGATCTGTTACTTTTTATTTAAAATATATATTTACTTTAATACTGCCATCGCTTCTACACATTAGCTTTAGATATATGAATTCTGAATGCAGCATTTTAATGCTCAAATATTCTTTTCTCCAATCTCCACTCCCTGTTTCTTCTGCCTCCCACCCTGATATCCCACAAATTAAAAAGGAAAAAACAAACCTTCAAACCAAAGCACCCAAGGAGGTGATTCCCCCCCCCCAAAAAAGACTGGCAATGATTTAGTAGCCCTTGGTCCTTTGGTGATTTACTTAGAACTATGTATGGGGTGCCGGTGACACTAATCACCAATACAAACATCACTGTTATAACTTTGTGCCAATTACTTCTTTTGAGAATAAAATGCAGTCTCTCTTTTAAAACGGGTTACATTTTTAGGTCATCTTATTTTAATTAATCCAATAAGGAACAAGGAATATGTGAACAATTTTATATCCTAGGTCACCAGATGTCTTCCGTTTTTTTTAATGTAACAGCATGGTCCTCATTAGTAGATCGTACATCATTATCCAATAGAGAAAACAAAGAGATCCAGGAATCTAGGTACGGCATTCAGACTCGTGTTCAGACAAGGGTAACTGGCTGTTAGGTGTCTCAATTGATATCTAGGGACATAAAGTGGATATTGCAGCAATATCAGAATTTTGTGATAAACTGAGAAAACTGAAAAAAAAAAAACTCGAGCTATCACTTATCAAGCAATTGTCCGTTTTCAAACAAAGGGGTTTGATTACATTGCTGCTGAAATCTGTTAAAGCAATCTGTTCTTTGAAGCACTATATAATTATTATTATTTATTGTTTTGTATAGCGCCATCATATTCCGTAGCGTTGTACAATGGTAGTCGGGACATAACATGTAGTATATAACATAACAATTTGACTGAAACAACGAGCTTACAATCTAGATACAAAGCATTTTTCACTCCAGTATATACCTCCTGGTATTCTTACACTTTACTTGGTTAAACTTTCTTTTTAAGTAGACAACCCATATGTTAGAAATAGTTCCATATTTATTTTTGGAGCTGCTCTAGGCCTAACCCCAGGATTGCGCCATTTGCCCCCTCTGCAATTCGGTCTTAACCGCTGACTACAAGGATATGACATCATATCCTAGTGCTATTTCTTAAAGCCACATGGTTCTGGGTCCTCCCTAGTGCTGAGGGTCCTTTTACTGGCACTACAGGGAGTCTGATCTTCCAATAGGGCAATTGGTTCCCAGTTATCCAACAGAAGCGCTACTGCCCCCTAGAGCTAGTTTCACTAAAACACCACTGGTTCCAACTCATGTCTATTGTATGTTCTGCCACCCGCGGGCTGCGTACACAGAGCTCCTCCTTGTGTATGTATCCTATTTGGATTGAAACGATTGTCTCAGAAGTGTATCTGCACATCTCTTAGTCGCTGTATAATACAAAATATGAATACAAAGCGAGTCTGTTAATAAATATTTACTAGATGTGGTCTGTATGTTATAGTGAGCAATGTTGCGGTGACTTCTCTTAGAAAAATGGGCCCTGAGGATTTTAATATAAAATGGCAACTATAGTAAAAATATATTTAACACTGGTTGAATAAAAGGGTAGACCGTGTCAAGTCCCTTAACACCAAGCACCTATTATGAAACGAGTTTACTTCTTCATTTCAATTATTCATTTTTTTTAAGGGGAGTTTAAATAAGCATGGATCTGATGGTGTCAAAACATGGCTTCTTGCTTCTTATCTTGCTTTCCTTGGTGTGTGTACACACATCATTATATCTGTTTTACTAGCTATGATGGAAGCCTTGTCTCATGTACGGTTACTCCATTGTGTTACTTCTCCAGGTCCCTATGCAATCTTAACATAACAATTAATGAGAAATTTCCCTTTAACGTAGCCATTCTACTTATTGCTACACCGTGTATTGTTTTGACGTTATCATTTTTGCTCATGGCAACAGCTTTAAATATATGACTCAAATTAAGATAAAAGTCTGGAAAAAATTATGGTTTAGTAATGTGTTCCCTAGTCGACTCATGGAGTTTCCCACAATAAGCTAACTTATTACACATCCAGCAGCGATATGTTTATTCATTATTTATAGTCACATTTTCTATGTTAAATCACACAGCACATTTTACACAACTGCAACAATCCTTATTTTTGCATAGAAATGGTTTGTATTTTCTTTATATCTTGTCCGTCTGCTCTGGTTTAATATAGCCACTGGCATGCCCAGCTTAATAAAGAATTTTCATGGGACTTTCATCATACTTGATTTTTTTTTTCTGTGTTCTTTCTATGGGTCTTTTATTCAGTCTCTTTCAATTAATGTGCACTGAATAAAATTGAATAGTGTGAGTGTGTGTGGTCTGCATTCGTATCACTATAAAAATGGGCAATAAGGTTGGGTTTGCCCTCCGAGCTGACAATACACCCCAACTTCGGGTACTTCCATACATAGTACTTGTCTTCTGTTTTAAATAACATAAATAATCAAACAAATTCAAAAGGAAGGTTCCCTAGAGGATCAAAATATTAATTTATTAAACTGTGTGTTAACGCCCTGTGACGTGCAGCAGATATGCGTCTCATTCTTAATTAGAAGCTGTTGGTTTGTTCCGATTATCGGGTAGAGATCACAACTTCCTGGGGGCATCAAACTATGTTTTACCTGTAATAGTCTTAAGTGAGCTATTGTATTAGGGGAAATCGCCTAAAAGTTTCAGCCCCAGGCCAGTATCGACAAATAAGCCTGATCCTGTCAGGGACCGTAATGGTGAAAAAGCCCACCTGACCTCCCAAATTCATAAAGTACTGAGCAAAGGCCAACCGTCTATTTCTGTACAGCCGCTATGTGTAAAAAATAAATAAATAAATAAATAAATTTAAAAAAAAAGCCCACTTTTTTACCCTAAGAGCCTATTTTTTTTAAAGCCCACCCAAGACTCCCATTGTGGCCCTCTACAGGCTGGGTCTCATTCAGATGTACCTCTGATAGCCGTATCGTGTATATGCAAACAGAGATTTCAACTGAACCATACACTAAGACTAAGGGATATCGTGAAGTAACTGTAGCGTGGGAAGGATACATTTCCAGCGTGTACGACCCCGAGCACGTAACCATTTACAGTGGAAATTAACTTTGGGTGCGCTTTAAGATAAACAAATGAAGTCAAGAAGTGATGGAAGGCAGCTGTTGACAGTTTGACGTGAACATTTTACTGTTTTTGGTTACGTAACGGTTAACTCGGAGCAGTGTGGTGCTATAGTTTAATATGTTAAATACGTACATACGTGTATTAGATGTATTGAGAGTATGTAGTTTTGCGGCACTGCGCGTATAAAGGGTTCATGGCAGATTTAGTATTTCCTGAGCTTTTCATATCATTTCTGTCTGCTTTTTTAAGGCACATTTTTGCAGAGTTTAGCCGCACATAATTCCCATTGAAAAAGCTACTCCAAGCCAAACCAGCACTTGTTAAATATATCATTTGAAGAAAATGCAAGGCTGTCTTCCAGCTCTGGGCAGGGGAGTCTCACTCAGACAGCCATTAACCCTATACTTTTTTCTTCCAAGGCTGCAGCTCTTCATAGGGGATGTAGAGATTTTAGTTTATGGGGAAGACTTCTCATCCACCAACTTCAGCAACAAGGAGTCCCAGAGCAGCCAGCTAATCTAGGAGATATGACGTCACGGGGACCTCTGGGGGAGGAGAAGGAGGAGGTGGTGTGGAGAGGAAGGATGAAGTGGAGCAGATTTCTAGAGACTAAAGAAAGGCATCCCCAGGCAGAGGGAAGTTCTCTGCTATAGAGGATCTCAGAGGCTCTGAGGAATCTAGTCGGGATTATTGCATTTTACTTTTGGAGGATTTCCTAATCTGTTCAGAAGAAGGCAAGATTCTCCTATGTTCTCCCTTGGAGCTAAAGACTCCACTGTGTCTTTCTAATTTGATCATTCCAGGGAAACTTTAATCCCTGAGCAGTTTTTATTTTTCTGAGATGAGACCAGTCCTGATGCTGCGCTTCAGAAAGGATGTTCCCAGACCCACCATGCTGTGGATTTTTCTCTGTGTGATCTTCAGTGGGATTATCTGGAGTGAAGCCACCCCACACCTCACTTACCACCGACCAAGCCAAAGGGGGAAGTAAGTGCCCTATATCTGCCACTTGCTTCTAGCATAACCCTGGATGTTCAACCTGCTGGCTCTTGATCATGCAGCACGACTCCCATCATGCTCAAACAGCCAAAGTTTGGCTATGGATGGTGGGAATTGTCCAAATCTGTCCCATGTGTAGATGTGGCTAAAGGCATAGTTTCAGAAAGTTTCATGTTGCACACGTTACTTACTGGTGTACAGATTCACCACATGTGCCACTAAGGGGGGGGGGGTGAGGTCGCCTAGTGGCTTTGGAAATTAAATCGTGGCTACTATGTTTATCTTCTAAAAGAAGTTGGAGTAGTAGGTTGCTGACCAGGGGCAGTTATTTTATAGTGTCATTCAATGGGTTCAGTTTGTACATGGTTTCACAGTACAAAGGGGTTAAACCGAGACCTATCATTTGTTGGTAATTATAGGACTACCTTTAAATCCAGGTGGGATTCTGAGATAATAAATGGATCATCGAAAATAATAATAATAATAATAATAATATAAATAATAATATAAATAATATTCTCATTATGGGGCAACTAAAAGTGTTGGGTTCTGAAGAGTTTTCTCTGCCATAAAGCGCTTTTACAGTTTTCTAAGGGCTGAATGGGACTAGTGGACAATGGCTACAACTGGTCTGAGTAATGATTCTGTTGCAGCCAGTGGCTTCCAGCATTCCTGAACAATTACACACACACCCCAGCATTTTTTCCTTTAAGAAACACATCTTGTGCATTAACACATGCAGAACAAAAGAGGTTCACTGCCCTCAATGTTAAAACCTCCCATTCAAAAAGGACCATTCAATTTAGCAACCCATATAACCCATTTATGATTTTATCAGATTCTATACAAATGGAACAGAAGTGAGTGTATTTCCTGTAACTTTCTATTTTACATATAAGTGTTTTAATGGCTGTTTTTTTTGAATGTATCCTCCGTAGGAACTGGTGCGCCTATATAGTGAACAAGAATGTGAGCTGTACCGTCATGGATGGAACCGAGAGCTTTATTCAACCTCAGTACAAGTGTGCATGGAACCAAATACACTGTCAGCCCATAATGATGTAAGTAAAGGAGAAACTGGTGTGCGGAGGTCTGTCAATAGCTTTACAGATAATTAAAACCCTGTTCTTTTAAAAGAAGCCTTAAATGATATGATTATTCGTCTATAAATCTGTAATTCTACCGTAACGGATAGTTTTGTGCTTTGATTCTTGGTATATAACCTGTCGGTGTCAGAGATGGAAACAGCACCTCACCTGTGGATAACATTGTTCATGTGATTTTGGGACAATGGGACTTTTAATCGTGCTACAGAATCTGCTGACCTTCCATAAATAAAATGTTATGTATGCCTAAAAACTGCCTGTGACATGATGGCTTTGTATAAGTGGAACCACAACTATTATACACATGGATGTGATACAACAACAATATTTTTTATGAAATACACACAATTTCTTACGTTAGATCTGTAAACAATAAGGCACAATATCAAATTTGTGGTGCATGTGTTGCAGACACGACGCATTTTTAACAAACTACTTTACAAAATTGGCAACACTTTTGTGATCGTGACACCTTAATACATAACCCACAAAATGGGGCACATAAGGTGCATTCAATTAGTTGCTATGGTTGTTGTTTCACGTTTGGATTTTTGCCCCAGAATTATTCTTTCAATTTATGCAGAGCAATCATCATAATGTAACCAGGCCTGGACTGGCCAGATATGGCCGCATACGTCATGAGTATAAAAACAGAACGTGCAGCCACACGTACATCGCTTGGTGGCCGTTGGCCTTAACGTGCCAGGGCCACCTTGACATCCTCATTTCTGCCCTGAACACAACATTTTGTGGTCTGCTCTTGTATTGCTATTAAAATGACATATTAGCTTGTCAGAGAATGATCTCTGAGACACTTCTTAGTTCTTGGACAGGAAAGAGAAGTGAGTTATTCTTTAAGCATTTCATGCAATATGGAGTAGAGCATTGACGAAAACTTTGGGCTCTGGGAAAGGGGAATTAGTTACTGGGCACATTATATTTAGCAACCTGATACAGTAAGAGGAGTGTCAATCTTCACAGTTACAGTAAGTTTTGTCATAGTACAGAAACAGAAAATATAACTGCCCCTGGCTCATATCTGTAGACCCATCCAGTCTTGGGGAACCTCTGATGCACACCCTCGACCTTTGTATTAAAGTACTGTGTTTCCCCTGACACTTTTTTTAAGGAAGATATCTGGTGTAAAATAAATCTGCGTCCAAGGGACTGTCTTAACTATTCCTGGAATGGACTATCGGGATCTGCCAGTTGCTGGCTCCTTTATCTGGGGCTGTTTCCCAACCCTTGGATGACACTATGGTGGAGGGTAATGTCACTGGACCATGTATTGAAAAAAATCTTGCAGCATGCGGATCCATTGCATTGTACGTGACAAATACAAATGCTTTCAGAGAGCCCCTGTACACTGTAGGATAATGATGCAGGTTTATCCCTTATTTTTAATAGCATTGTGGCAATTTACTAAGAAACGGTTAGTAGAAACACCTTTCCTTATGCACTTATGTGCAACGAGACTAAGAGCCGTCAGAGGAACATAGGATTTCGATCAATGGAAACATTTCTTCTACATGTTAATTCTAATTTTCATACAGAGAAAATATACATATTTCCGTGTATCAGATTTTTAAAAGGGACAGTACAGCAAAGCATAGCCGTGAATTTTTTTTAAAAAAAAATAATTTAATGAACATACATTACAAATAAATGTGTCTAAAATATCTGACAACTGCCTCTGGAATTAATTAAAGCCCTGAAGCACAATGTTTTATACAATTTTATAAATTATATCTATAACTTGTAGTGTATTAGTTTTTCACTCCTTTTATTTATCAGCCACATATTTGAACTAATAGAGTAGAAAACTATACAAATGTTTAGTGTTTGTGTAACTTTATACAATGTCATGTCTTGGATGAATAGTTTTTGCATGCCGTGTGATGTTCATGGCATTTTTTTTTGTTTTTGAGAAAGACAATCTAGCCTTTAAAGTTGCACTGACTGGGAAGCTGCATGAAGTCTTTTCTCATGCAAATCCTGATTTAGGATGCAAATTTGGAATGGAATTTAAATACTCATCAAGGGTAACTGCGACGGGGTGATGCACGCAAAGAGGAAGAGGAGAATGCAGGGCAACGGCACGCATTCAGCTTTAGTAATGCTATCTGAGACAAAGAGCAATAAAACTATATTTTGCCATTTATGGCTATGGATGAGATCGTTTCTATGGCACGGGATCTATCTTGTGATGCCCTGCTTTGGTTTCTGCACATTGCGTGTTAACCATTTAATAGCTGTTGCTTGAATCTAGCCGTATGCAATGCTGTAACAGTATATGATCAACTTTTAAGGAACATTGGCAGTATAAACAGCTATTTTACTGATCTTTTTTGACCTTTTCAAAATGTCCAGCTTATTTATGCAGTCTAGAATTTGGTATACATGTAATGTGCCTGTGAACATGAATGAACAGTTTGTTTGTGGAAAACAGGCAAATATTTATTGTATTTTTTTTTGGATTGTCGGTGGCAGCTGACTGCTTTCCTAATCAGCGTTACTCACAAACGTTGTCACCATTTCACAATGAGTTATACTTTCATGGAAGTAAATATGTATATGCTGTGCCTCTTTTAAGCGTAAAGCGAAGGAGAGACAACTATCCCTCACTGGAAACAATACAGGAAACTCAAACAGATTTTAGCACGATCTAGAAAGGTTATTATGGTATTCTTTTAATGAACACGTACCAAAATGAACGACACTAGTCAATGCAATGATATTAAATGACCACTGGCAGCTCTTGTGTTTGCTGGAAAATACAGTAGATATAATAATGTGTATTAAAGTGGAGATATTTAATCATGTATATAACAACGTTATATATTGCCTTTTATTCTTTGGCTACTTGTCTTGCCAACGTTTAGGATTGCTTGGAAATATTTCGGTTTAATTGAATATCTAACTATAGGCAGAAGTGGTGCATTCATAAAACAGGGCCTGTTGGGTGGCTGTAATAAAGACGTAATGGGTGCATCGATGATGACCTATGGTCTACGGAAACTGCTGGCGCCTTGTAAATAAATGTAATGTAACATTTGAACGAAGCAAACGTCTTAGCGCTAAACCCCATGATGGCTCAATCATAAGTGGAAATAGTAGGACTGTTAATATAAGAGTAGATCACAAAGGATTTTATGAGTGAGAAAAAGCACTTATTGCAAAAATCTTTGAATGTCTCAAAGCCCTTCTGGAGAATGAAGAAGATATACCGGTATCACAAAACTATTCATTATGACTTGTATTCCAGAAAAGTGCTAGTCTATGCATTGCAGAAAGCATTTATTCTTGAAAGGAATATTATAAGGAGGTACTATGATACCTAAAATCATTTCATGGCTATTTGAGGCGTATAGGAGTCCACTTCCTCCAGGAGGTGTATATTATTCTTGTATGTTCATGTTTCCATTGAGGTCAGCGGTAGCTCCCATTGAAATAAATGGCAGTAGTGAAAGCCAATCATATATCATGTATGCACATCTGAATGCTATCACTCTCTGCTGCTTGTATCATTGACTACAATGGTGGCTCCCATTGACCTTGGTGGAGCACTATATAAATATATATTGTACTTAAGTACACTTCCGGGTTTCAGAAGACTCATGAAAAATAAGCCAACACACAAGTTATATCAGTGGTGCACTAGTGTCACCAAAATTGTTTTTGTATATCATAAGGCAGAGCATATGAAAACACAGAAATGTTTAGTCCTTTAGTTGAGGCAGCCAGGGGGACACAGATGTCTCATTTTGTAGGTCCAATAATTAAAAAAATGTGTGCAGTAAAATGCAAAACGGACTCCGGTATGCATTTTATGTGAAACTAAGACTGGAGTGTTCCTTTAAGTGTAGCCACCTATTTTTTTTTTTTTTTCATGAAATTCACATTTTCCATCTAGTTCTTACTCAGTTTTGGAAGCTGTTTGTGTGTTACTGCTGCAGGCAGGCATGACACATAAGTAACTGAACCTCTGCATGGAAGACTTTTCTTCTTTGTTTATCAGTTACAATGTTTTAATATACAAGATCGTGGAATCCAAGCCTTTAATGCACAATTGAGGTTTTGTTTCTATTTTTTTCTTTTCCATTACTGTTCTGTTTCATGCATATTCACTAAATAGTTTTAACAAACAAGTTTGTGTTTTAAGTTCTGTTCTTTCTTCACTTCTTGTTGTATTCTTGGATCTCTCTTTCAGACTTGGCCTGTTATTTGTATATATTGGCATTCTCAGGAATATGCCGTTTTGTTGGGTAAGGTTTGGCCACTGTTTCCTTTGTAGGAGGTTTAGGATTTAAAAGTGGGCCATAAAATTGGCTTTCGTTTTATGTTCTGTGTCTCTGAAATTACATATATGCAATTCCAAACAGTTTTTTTTCCCGTATTTATTTTCACAATTCTTAGGTTTTGTAAATGCCATGTTTGCAAGTTTAGAGCTAGACTCCTACTGTGAGTTTTAACCCTTTACGTACTTGGGACTTTGTCTTTTTTTATGGTACTTAATGGCACTACAAAAGAGAAACCTGCTGACCATCTTGATTTGGGCTGTTGCTCTGTATTGTGCGTACCTCTATTCCATGTCTGTTGTGTCATGTGTTACGGTTTGTGTGATGTCACTGACGTCCCAGACATGCTGTAATCGGGTACAAACTAGTGCATTGAAAGAAAATCATGTTTTTCAACTGTTTTCCTGCAAACTGGTCCATAATAGGATCCATGCTACCATCCTGCCCTGAACTTGAATTTATGTCATATAACTCATAGTTATAGGCCTACCTTTCATTGTCTACTCTCATTATAACATGAAATATGAATAAATTATGTTTCGTTAAGAAACAGTTTTGGCAACAGTGTGGGCTGAAAGATAAAATATACAGTAGGCTGTCCATTAACAAAAAATATGTGGTAATTGTGTATAATGCATGGTGGAGTACAAAAAAACTGCTGATAAACTATGTAAATAACGGGAGGATACGTGATTTCTCTATTTTCATCTGTTCAAAGAAAACGTCTATAAGAACAAATATAGAAGAAATTCTGCCTACCTAGATTGTAGATGGAAGGTTTAATGTAGAAATATATTGCTAACGTTGGCGTTGTAGTTAGTTTATGGCATGGCCAAGGCACCGCCTGGTTCTTGCCGAACCCACCCTTAAGGGACGGAGTGTATGTATATACACTTCCTGTATCTGTGCATGAAAGTCTCCAGGGAAGGGTACATGCAAATACACTCGACGCTCCTCACCGACTGGGTTCATAGAGAAAACCCATAATGTCATGAGGCAGCTTGTAGTATTTCTCATGGAAACACTGCTTATTTAACACTGTTGGCTCGCCTTTGTCAATGAAACCACTCCCTGTTACAGCTTCTTGATACTAGACTGTTCATTATATCCCAAAGCTAGGCAGCTTTAAAGTTGCTATTTGAATATACTTGTCTGAAATGTTGCAAATACTAGTAAACATATCTTAGTAAATGTAACACATATAAGCTAAATATATCTACAAATGAATGTGAATGATACACCCTGCCAAAATGTAAAGTTGAAGTTATGAATAGCTATGAAAAATAACAATTTTCTGATCACATGACCGCAAATTATATTAAGAAGGAAAACAAATATTTCAATATAGTTGAACTAGAACCTGTTAACATAATGTTAACTTTCACTGGAACAGACCTTTGTTGTAATGTTACAGTGAGGACTTAACTTTGTTTTTTATCAATGTTTAGTTTCAGTTTAATGTATGTTGTCTGCGGGGGACAGTGGAGGGGGACCATTGGATTTTTAGTTAATCCATTACCGGCAGAGGATCACGGGATTTGCAGTTGAACCTCAGTTTTGCTGTTTGATTTGTGGGTTTGTTCTGCTCATAATGTAGTGGTATTTACATGAAATATTTCCGCACTTATACCATTGATATTATTTTTCAATATATAACTATAATATATAACCATGATACAATTGCAAGGCTTTAGTAATGGCTCATCACTTAAAAACTGGAAGGACTATATAGGGACCTAATAAATCTTTGTTTTATTGCATAATCACTTAAGGACAGTGTCTCTTTTACTGAAATCCCAATCAATTACATTTTAAAAAATTAAACTATTATTTGATTTGTGGAAGAAGAAAAAAAGCTGTCTGACTCTACCTGGCCTTATGAGAAAAAATAATTCCCCCTTAGTTACTTAATCAACCAATTTATCAAATTTAATTGATAATTGGCTTAAATTTCACTAGACGGATTCAGGGATCAATACTGCCATGCCATTACTGACCAAAATGCCTCCAAGAATGCATCGACGATTCATCCAGGAGATCACAAAATAACCCAGATGAACTACAGACCTCACTTGGCCCGGTTAAGGTCAATGTTTATGATTCTACATTGCAAAAATGGGTTTTAATGTCGAAAACTACTGCTGGCCAAAAAGAGCACAAAGGGTCGTCTCACTTTTTTCAGAAACATCTTGATGACCTCCAAGACTTTTGGGATATTATTTTGTGGACTGATGAGTCAAACGTGGAACTTTTTGGAATACATCTGGCGTAAAGCTAACACAGCATTCCACAATAAAAACATCATACCAAAAGTCGAACAATATTGATGCAACCATGAATTCTGCTTCCTACCAGAATGTCTGACTATCAGTTTGTGACCTCAAGCGCAGTTGGGTTATACAGCAGCACAATGATCTGGAGCACACATGTAAATCCAGCTCTGGATGGCTCAAAATAACCAAAATTAAGGTTCTGGAGTGGCCTAGTCAAAGTCCTTACTTTAATCCAATTGAGATGCTGTGATATTGCCTTAAAAGGCAGTTTATGCTGGTAAACTCTACAGTGTGGCTGAATTAAAATAATTCCACCAAGAAGAATTGGCCAAAATACCTCCACAGGTAGCAGGCAATAAGGTCATTGATAGCACCCTTAGCCATGAAGCTGTGCACGAGAGATTTGTTTGGGTGTAGAATTGCCTTATGTGGAAACAACAGCCACCCTATAGTCCCCAGCATGCTGGTAGATAACATTGTGAACACATGGGCATCCACAGCATGGGGCAAGAGGCTGTACTTGCATTTGTTTGCCCCATTTTGTATAGGGTGTCAGATTTTATTACAGGATTTATCTCCTCCAAACTGCAGTGCCATTTTTATTAGCATAGGAAAATATAATTCCTGACAATTCTTTCTCTAACTGTGTTGCTGTCCAACCATTGGTAAAAGAAGGGTGTTGTTCAGATGTTAGCCCCATCCATCTGTTATCTCCACCCATGCGCTGCATCATGCAACCTATGAACCACCCCTTGCCCAGGGCTAATAACACCCCATCCCAAAAAAATCTGTGGACGTGTATGCATGTGAAAATGAGGAATACCGTGATCATAGGTCATGGTACTACATGGCCAGTAGGGGAGACTTCCCCAGGGACCCATTATATTTAAAAGTAGCCCCATTGATTGTCTGCCAGGGATCAGGCCCGGTAAGAATGGAAAAAGTTTGTGGTGACCCCAGAAATGTCTCCACCCTTTAAACATTATCTGCAAAATATCTGATTTTTTTAACAGTAAACCTGAATTCCAAATCTGTGATGTACATCGAGCTGTTTATGTTTGAGGTTTCACAATCAATTTGTATTATTAATTATCCTACCAGATGACATCATAGATTTACACAGTTTGCTCCAAAATACAAATTATGCAAAGAGTTTTGGATTATGATTTAGACAGGTTTTAAGTGGAAAACCCTTAAAATAGGCTCTACCTTTCTGCTTTATGGCATTATTGATGAGATCAGTGATGATTGTTGTGCTATTTTGTTAGAATTCACATGAAGCAACCGTTCCATCTGCATTATGCGGCTATGCTGAGACGGCCAAGTTCTTAGTGTACATTTTATTTTTTAAATAGCACAGGCAGAAGTGACTGTAACGTTAGCTCTAGTTGTTCCCCTGTGACCAAGTACAGTTAACAGAGATAAGTTAGCTGCATTCCTGTTGTACGCTGTAACATGAGTGTCAGGTTGAATTCTGGAAGGATTCCTTGCATGAGGTTTGGAAAGTAACGTGGGAAGACGAAGAACACTTAAGATATTTTTTTTTCATATCTGTAAATGGGAAAAACATATTTTGTTTTAACAATTGTTTCTCTTCTTTTTTTCATATGGTTCTTATGATCTTATGTTGTAATATACATAGATACAATATGATATATGTTAAAAATGATTACCTTTTTAATTTTCTGTTTTTCATTTCAAATATTTGGAAGCATCGCTGTGCAGTTGTTTGAATCACTTGGGGTTTCTTAGTTTCTGAAACAAAAGATACGCCTTTTTAGCAGATTTTTTCTGGTTCTTAAGAGAATCCCACTTGGCTGAAATCTAATCTCCAAAATCCACAAAGAAATCATAATTCATCATCGTGACTTTGTTTTGTGGTTGCCTGATACCCTCCCCCTTTTGTTATTTTATTGGCAAGCAAAAAAAGATATTCATTTGGGGAGGCTTGAGGCTAATTATAGCAAGCTTTTGCTCCAAAAGACATCCCAGTTTGGATGTTGAAAACAAAGGACTGATTGCTATGTCAGTAAAAGTGGCGGTAACCCTTTTTTAGCCAAAGAGCGGACAGTAAAAGGTGCTGATTGATACCAAATGCAGAATTAGAACCATTATTACCAGAACAATTAAACCTTCCCCAGAAAATAATTATCTAATGATGTAACCTTTTTTCTCAGGGAAAACGTAATTGTCATGTGACGCAAGAGCAGGCCCTGTTAGGTTGTTGCAATAAGCTGAGAAGGCTTCTTAAACATTTGTGTGTGGTTTTTATTTAACGTACAGAAGTCAGAATAAAATGAGAGATCTGCTAAAGGTTATTTGCCACAGAGTGCATTAAAAGGTTTACTTAAGCTCCTTGTAGGAAAGGGGGGTTTTTTTTGTAGGAAAGATTTTCTTGGAACTGAAGCCGAAACTATCTGACGGCAGTAAAGTAGCATTTATTGTGTGCATCATCTTTCAGTGGAGTTTAGAGGTAGTTTAGGAGTTGGTTTCTCTGCTTCCACCAACTGCCAATATTACTATAGTCTCCAAGCCCAGCTTTGCTCAGCTGCACACGTGGGATCACGGAGTCACGATGCACAACCTATCTTCACTACACAAGTGGCCACAACCAGAAATAACATTCGTCACTGTCCTGGAAACTGCAAGTACAGTTGTTTGTGTGAAAGATTAACCTTTGATTGACAGAGAAGGGTGCGGTGAGCCGAAGGATCAGTTGGCTGAATATTATATGGACATTGATTCAGTTTCACTGTCGCTTTTAGGCACAGTAACTACAAGCAAAATACAAAGACAATGGATATCCTTTGGAAAATATTCCTATCATGTTTTTTCCTACGCATTCATAATATAGTGTGTTGAAACACTGAAACAAATTTTACTGGCACTAGTTAGCAGTTCTGTCAAACGATGTCAAGGAAGAGGAAAAGTAAAATTATTTCCATTTCTCCAAAGCACTTAGCCCCAGGTTACTGCTAAACTCGACAACGATCCCACCAGATTAAGATGTTCAAACAGCTCTATATAGATTATAGACCCTATAGACACTGTTTCCAAGTAGAACCTGGAGTGTCCCTTTAATGAACTCTAATCTAGGATCTACAGTAGAATGTAGAGTAGGATCTCCTAGTCTCCTAATCTTCTGTGAGGTCAGTTTTTCTTTCATATACAATGAAACAATGAGCATGTCTTCATTTTGAACAATCTGTCCTGTCATCTAAACAGTCCATTTAAGAAATGGGGTAAAGCCTTCCATTTCGTAGCAAAAGGTTGAGAAGTTAACATCGCTTTAAGTACTGGGCTTGAAATATAGTTCAGAAAACCAAAAAAACCATCACAGCTGTATGGTGTCACTAGTGAAATACACCTCCCAGATATAATTTCCTCATCTAGAAGCACAAATCCTCTTTTGCCATCTCTAGATGACTGCAAATAGTCTTGATTTTGTCTTGCAACGAATAAAGCTTTCTATTTTATCATCAATTGCAATTGGCTTATAATATAGGACATTAGATATGTTCCAGATGTTGGACATTACACTGAAAACCTCTTGTTAGTTCTGTTCCAAGTAAATCTATGCTTGTATGAACCGGTGGACCAATTTTACGCTGATATCAGATGTACATTGCTTTTGGCAGACTCTTAAATGTCTTACTGTTTTCATTAAAATCTATATTCTTTCTTTTAATATTGGGTTATAGCTCTGTAAATGAAATGCAGAAAAGGCACTTCCAAGAGTGACCTGTAGTTTGTTAGACTGGTGTAACGAAAGTTCCTTATGTTCTTGAAAAATGACCATGACATGCTTCTAGACGGTACCTGTATATTTTGAAGGAGAATACATTAACAAATGAATTCCTATATTGTTGGGTTTCAAAGTATATATATATATATATATATATATATATATATATCTGTGACCTCAAAATTATCCAATGAGTTATTTACTAAAAGTATTTCTCTTGAGAAGCAAATTCACCTAGACATTATGTATGAAACATAAAAGTATTTATTATGTAGTAATATATAGCCTATAAATGATGTGGGGTGTTTACTCCAATTTCTATTTTAAACCAAAATACTTTGATGCAATGTCAATGTTTATACTATAAAGCAGTACACAAGAGCATTAGAAAGAAGTATTCACTTTCTTAGTGCTGTAACTGGAATTAGTATTAGTTTTAATTTCAATAAATCTCAGGTTCTGGAACAGGCAACCTTGTAATGCTTTCTGTAATGTAATACTATGGAACCACACACCATCTAGTTTTGTAAGTCACTGGGTAGTGAAACTCACCTTTTAAGGGTCACAAGGAAAACAAAAACATTACATTTTACTTCACTGACAATTGTAGCAAGTATTATCCTAAAATATTGATGTGCGACCTTTGAATGCTGGTTTGAGGTTACTCATCACTCTTGTACAGTATGTACAGGAGGCCAGAACCCTTTATGTTGACAAGCTACAGTAAATGTTTCTGGATCATCCCATATTGAGAACCACCCAACTGTAACTATTATGAATCTAAACTACTGGTGAACCACACTTGACATCATTGCCATTTAATTATAAAAAGCTTTATGGATTCCGTGTGTCATCATTGTTAAGTCATGGTTCCAGATGTTCTTGAAATGGTTGATATTTGATGTGACTGCTGCATGCATAGGGCATGGAAGTCCAGAACACAGCTTGTGCAAATTCTGTAACCAGATCCTGGCAGCATTCAAAGTTGGGTCCAAAATTCTTCTTATTGGATTAGTCCTGCACAGGTGAGCAGGCAGCATCTAGGTAGGGGTCAATGCAAGGTTAATATTTCAGTGTGGAAAGACTATAGATTAAAAAAAAAAATTAAATAGGAGAATCATTGCTTAAAAATTAGTTTTTCTCCTATATTGAAGCTCCCAGTGCTAGATAGACTTCAGTAAATCTAAAAATCCTGTTTCTTGTGGACTCCAATGGATTTTACTCCATGCAAATTGGTGCAGCCATTCTTTAGTTATTGAAGTAAGAAAATGAGACTTCTGTCTGTCTGTCTCAGTTAACCCTTCACCTGGCTTCCTCTAACTTCAAGCATGAAAAAGTCAAATATTTCTTGCACGTCTTTAGGAGATATCTTATTCTAAAATCAATTCAAATAGTTCATATGACTAGTTTGAGAACTAAACTGTACCTTTAAGTAACTGTGCAAGTCCCCTTCTTACCACATTTTGTTCAGATTATGTCTGACATATGAAGACGTATTATTAATGTATTTCATTGCCAGTGCATGGCATTTGTCACTGTTAAAAAAAGTATGCAATATACCTCCATGCCTTTTGATACAGATATTTGTTAATCTTCATAATGTATTTTATATGGCACTTGCTTTTTCAGAATGTTATTGGAATGATCTTGTTATTACGCAATTAATTTCACCGCTGTGTGTCAGGATTCAGCTCTGGGGTGTCTGGCTCTCATTTAGGCCGTGTAAAGTGTCAGTGTCTGGGCAGGAATAAGGAAAATGTGTGCCAGAAGCTTTACATAAACAGTGCTACTTTGCTGTAAATTAAAATGTTAAAGGAAGTTCTGTCCCAGGAAACGTAGGTCTCCTGCAGACTCCCACTGGTGGTAGGCAATCAACTCCGGTTGTAGTCCAATATTAAAGCCATAAGTCACAGGGCATTTACTTCCTTCTTGCTGCTGTTGTCACCACCAACCGGCTTAACAGTTTAACCTATTAGCCAGGGGCAAAACTGCAGCGACTGGTAACCGATCCATAACTGTGAAATTCAGTGAGAAGGCTCTGCTTAGCGCGCTCGATCACTCATCGATGCAGCTGTATGCGGTATGTACAGTGATGCTCTTTATGTCACTGATTACAGTCAAATCTAAAACAGTCCACTGTTGCCAAGCTTTCTAACCAAAAACACAATATTGAGTGTAATACATAGCAGCTGCACATCTTAACTCTCAGAATAAGTCATGATATCCTTCATTAACTCAAAATGAAACATAGGTCAGATACAGACTAGGACTTTTCATTAAAGACACCGTAACCTACCAAAAATAATAAACATGCTGCATCCTAGGGGGGTTATGTTATTAAATCATGGAGTTAATATTCCAGTTGAAATACTCTGACAGACTTTTATGGGGTTTGTAATAGACTTGGTAGTATGCCGCTTGAGGAAAATCGTTTTTTCCTTCATCCCTATTTTAATTTTCGTTTTGTTTTTAATATTTTGTTAATTGTTTTTAATATCTTGCATTAAGGTTTTGTTTGTTTGATAGTGTGAAAACAGTGGTAAAATGTTTCCAAGAATGCGGTTTACAGTATGGCAAGATGAAGAGGTTGAATGTGATACTCCCATGGTGTTTCTAAGGTTGAATGGTGTGGAATCTCCATCAGTAACCATTATGTATAAATTAACTGTCAAGAAATTTTCTCCAGAGTCCAAGGAAAGCCACGGGACTAGCCTAATCTAAAGGAGAGATTCCATCACATAATAGTACACTGTTTTTCGTGGAAGACATGTCATGTGACATGAGTAGGGCAAATTGAGACTCATATACTATGTATGTGTATTGACCATCCATGCAGCCTGTAGAAAGAATAGGACATAATATGAACATAAAAACCGTAATATTTAAATGGGTTCTTATTTTAGTTCTTACGAAGAATGTGTGACTAATGGTCATACTGTAGTATTGCAAAATGTTACTAGATGTCTTGGACAGACGTGGGAAATTATCTGGTCCTAGGATTTTACTTCCTTAGATGATCTTCCCTATACATTTGTCATGGTAAATGGGACTAGATTTATCATAGTGGCCTCAATTTAGGAAACTAAGCACACGCTAAATAAATATATGAACAATAGGAAAGATATCTGTTTTGCACTCAAGAGACCCTTTGTCCTGTTTATCTCGGTTCCTGTGGTCAGTTGTTTTCCATAACTAAATTTCCGCCTTGTACTGCTTGCTTTTATATCTAATTACTTGTGCAAGCGTTTTTCCTCCTATAAATACATTTTGTCCTGCAAAGATGTTGTTGATGCCAACATTTTTCAAGTACTTATTTAAGATTATAAGAAAGAATCTATGTTTAGATTTTTAATATGTATTCATCTATGGATCCTGATGGAGACATTATTCACAAAATCTCAGTATAGAGGATTCTGTTGTGTCAGATTCTTTTAGCAAACCTTAATCAAGAACTGCAGCCATTGTGTATTTTAGCATAACTCATTTATTAATATTAACTATAGTTTGTGCTTTCTGTTTTGCCATCTGTGTAATTGGCTTTGTAGACATATACAGTATTTCCCCAAGTATAAGACGCACCTTAATTTTGGGGCCCGAAATTTAAAAAAATATATATTACATAATATAAGTTATTGTACTGAGTGCCTGGGCATGATATGAGTGTAATTGATGTTAGCTGCTAGCAATTGTTAACAATCACACTCCTATAATGCTCAGGCATCCAGTACATGCACATCACTTTCAGCCTCCCTGTGCCCCCTATACACACACACACATATTCATTGTTTACTCCCCCACCCTTACCTGAACTGCAGATCGTCTGGTGCCACTCGCAGACTCTTGTGGGGGCCGCTGTTTCCCTCTGCATTGCTCGAACAGGAACGGAGCGGAGTCATGTGATGTACATTCAAGTGACTCCACTGGGTTCCTGTGTCGCCTCGACGGATCAAGAGACGCTGCTGAGCAACACAGAGGTAAGCAGCAGGTCTCTTTTCCGGTAAAAAAAGTTTTACAAAAAATATACCACCACTGTATATGAAGCACCCAGTTTTTAGACCCCAATTTGTTCTAAAAAAGTCTTATACATGGGGAAATACGGTAATTTAGAGATACGGGACTGGCAAGTCGTGGCAGAACAGAATTTACATTTCCTATCCTGATTTTATCTCGCACTCCACCTCTGAGCTGCCATCAAAGACTGACAGTATGAGAAAATGAGAGATAGCTTAATCAGGAGAAACAATTATCAAAATGCTGAAGACTGGTAGTAAAGAGTAATTTATATAGAATGTGATGATAAAAGAAATTAGGATAATGATGCTAATCACAAGAAAAGAACTATAAGACATCTAGTACTGAATGTTATGTGTATATATAACTGTAAAATGCAGGATCTGGGAAAGGCTACATCTGCTTTCAGCATGGACAAAGGTTTCTAGTGTCCTAATAGAAGAGGGAAAATATTCGGGGGAGATTTCTCAATCTGCAAATGTACTTGCAACAGGCATTTGTCTGAGGGAGGAACGAATGCAAGACAGGAGTTTTATGTGTTTTAGCTTAAAAAGTGTTGGTCACAATTTCTTTTTGTGAAGTGATATATTATAATTGTTTTGATGCGTGGATGAGGTTTGTGTCCCTTTTGCAAAATTGCTAATGCATCGAAATACTACAATATTTGCTATTGTAAGTATTTGTAGCGACTCAATTTTAATGGAACAGGGGAATTACCTTTAGAGTGCCAGCTTGATGGTTGGTACTAAGTTGACTAAAATAAGCCTAGGTTGCCACCTGACACATATTGATCCAGTGTAACAAATCTGTTACTGGTAGCCTTCCCCTGCCACTTCTGGCATAATTTGTGTATGTTTACTTGTTACACAACTTCACGAGAGGGGGGGGGGCAAAATACTAACCATGCCCAAGGAGTGGGGCATAGTTAGGATACAGTTGAGCATGAGTGAAGCTAATATGCCAAATTCCAATGGGGCGTGACATCACCAGAATGATATGGAGCTTTGGCACTGCCAATGTTGCTGATCATCACGGTTGATGCTGTAGTAGCCTCACTTGTACACACACAATTGTCTATTTTATTTATTACCCCTGCCTGGGCTAGCCTTGTGTGGGAATCGAGCACTGCTCAGCGTTGATCTCTTGGCTAGAGACATGCGTGGTGATGCAGTGCAGCGTGACGTCTAAGGGCACGCCGCAGCTCCTCTCTCATATTTAGGTGAATCACAAGATTCTTCTGGGTACGGTCATGGGTGGGGTGGAGGACAATTGGCCCCTCTTGAACCTCCCCCCCACAGAAGCCCAGGTTTTCTGTGTTTAAAAAAGCGTTAAAAAGTTAAACATTACAGAAAAAATGTCTGATTCCTGCTAACATTCAAGATGCCACAGATGCATCCACACTTTCAAACCCTCCATATTTTATATATGCAGTATATACTAGGCAAAAAAAGAGTGTCATACTTTTTTTGGATAATTATGGAAGCAAGATTGGGCATTTCTTCTGAACCGGTAGAGCTAAGGGTAGGCTCATTATTACAGAGTCTCACAGCGCTCACATTATTTCATGATGTCATGATGATAAAAGGCCTTTCCTGTGATGGGTTACAAAAATAAACAGTGAAAGAAGACGAAGCCATGGAAGGAAAATGCCACATTCCCTATCTCCCCAGGAGGAATGTGTAAAGAACGTCTTTGTCCAAGTGAGGGTATAGGGAAGTTCAGGCTTGTTTTGCGGACAATACGCTGCTGTGATTCCAGACTGCCACATGAAAACAACAAACAATCATCAATTTTATTTATTGAATCGTCCACTTTTTTATATATATATATATTTAATATGGTCATGGGATGCTAGGAAGTTTCAGTATTGAAGAACATCAGGTAGTAGGATGCAAACTTAAATATGCTATATGTTATATATTTCATTATTCATTTGCAGAACTATAAACATGTATGCTTATTAAACAGAAAGACTGAAACTAATCAAAGTAAATCATTTACAAACTATTGATCGATTTTTCCAAATCTTGTTTATAGTTATAAAGTGAGCTTCAGACCAAGGTATACAACATCGTATAAGGTTGTCACAGAGTTGGAGTATAGATGTTGTCCGGGTTTTAAAGGTCAAGATTGCAAGGAAGGCCCGGATGAGAAGACTCAGCTGGTTTCTTTACAAACTCCTCAGCCTAGTGGAGGAAAAAAGGATATAGGTATGTGTATATAGGTGTGTATATGTATGTACATGTGTGTGTGTGTGTATATATATATATATGTGTGTGTGAGTGTGTAAGTGGGTTTAGTCGTATTAGTCCAGTGGACATGATGTCAAAAAAACATAATATTAAATGTACACCATATTAGACAACGAAAGACTGAACTGGATTGATCTTATTTACACTTGTCCATACTATGTATAGCATGGCATCCCTACTTTGATTTAGTATGGATAGCTCTAATGTAGATATCTTCATATATCTAGATTAACTGTGTCACTGTAGTACAGATTGGACAAAAAATATGCAGTGGCTGTACATTAATTGCAGTGTCAACATATGTTCATTATCTGCAACTTAGTTTATTTTATGTACACTTGATTTATAAAGCACATACTAGTTCGGAATGATTTCAAAAGGCAGAACACATTTTTAAATAGATAAAACCTATTGCACATACTGAGTTTCATGACCTTCTTACTGGAAAACAGAAAACACTAATGTAACATGAAGTGCAGAAGGGCCAGGAGAAGTGTTTAAATAGCCTGTATTAGGTCCTCGGGCCTTTTATTGACCTCACCATTTAGATCACATCAACTCTAATATCAGTAACAACGCGTATATGGCAACATGCAGCATGTTCTGTACATTCCTGTACAATCAGATATTTCTGCGGCAGTCCGGTGTTCTTCCAGAGCCAGTGTTGTAATCAAAACTTAGTATGTAGCAGAAGAAATAGCTAGATATTTGGTTTTATTTTTGTTTTCTGCTCCATTTGGAATGTTGACATGCCTTTCAGGCATGTTCAGGTCATTCTACCTTTCAGTTCCAGTGACCTCTAGCTATACAAACACAGCACTATTTAGAGAAAAGAGCAAATTAAGACTCTGAGGGGATTTAATGAATGTGGCAAGAGTAAATCAAACTGCTGTCCAGAAAAAGTGAATTAACCAACATTAACTGTGCCCAAGATAAACTATAAACAGACTTTTAATAATAATTACTTAGTTGCATTAAAATAATCTGTACAATAAAGCCAATATTCAAAATTTTTGGCAGTCTTATTATAATTCCTAATTCAATTGATATTTACTCTCATGTGACTTTAGTAACACATAAAGATGTTCTAGTGTCACAGTACATAAAATTGGTTTTAACAATAAGATATTATACACGACATAACAAGTAGTGCATAACATTGGATTCATATGGGGCGTAACACTGTCCAGCAGCCTCTCACCTGTCCACACAACACACTATCCAGCAGCCCTACACCGTGCAACACATTATCCAGCAGCCGCTCAATCCACGCTACACACTATCCAGCATCCACTCACCCCCCACACAACATGCTATGCAGCAGTGCTCACCCCTTCCACAATAGACACCCTCCACAACACATTATCCAACGGAAACATACCATGTAAGTAGCAGGCAGTCCAGAGACACACCATGAATGATCCGTTTGTAATTTTGACTTGTAATGCTGGTATATAGCATCAATACATTTTAAATAAAACATATTTCATTTCTCAATAGGAATAACTGGACCACAGAAAAAAACTCAAGATCACATAAATGGTTTTCAGGAATTAAATGAAGCACAGGGGAAAAAAATTCAGTTTCTTGAAGATGAAATGCTTCGCCTCACACAGACAGTGATCGATTTACAAACTTCTATGGCAGGAGTAAATGAAAATTTGAAAGTCACTGTTCAAGAGGATGCAAGTAAGATTATATCATCGTGGCTTAACAATCTACAACCTACCGCCAGTGCTACTGGAGGTAAGACAGAAACAATCTATTTACCTGGATTTTCTGAAAGTGCTGAAAAAGATGATGGAGTGAGAGACATACTCTCCGAATTATCAAATGCCAAAGAAGAATTGAAAAGCAAAACTGATATGATAGACGAATTAAACAGAAAAATTAACACTTATGAGGAACGTTTAATTGAGCTACAGGAAACTTTGAGTCGGCCTGGGGCAACAATGTCTAGTGCCAATGATATAGACAATAAAATTGAGTCATTAAGAGAAGAAATTCTAGAAGGAATGGATCGTAAAATGGCAGATCTTAAAAATTCTTGTGATTATAAATTAATTAACGTTCAGCAGCAGTGTGAGGATCATGAGACCAGTTGTTTGGGAGTAATAGAGCTTCTCAGGGAGAAGGAAACTGCACTTAAGAATGAAATAAATGAACTCAGGTCTCAACTTCAGTTGCAACCAAACAGTCCTGACTGCTGCAAGAATAGTGATTTTGATAAAAAAATGAATCATTTAGATGAAAAGATTGAGAAGGTTGCTGAAGCCAACAAGATACTCAACATTAGGTTAGACAATGAAGTAGCCCGGCTAAACAATGTCAACCCAGACAATATGTTTGAGGAAAGATTAAATGAGGTAGAATTTAAGATAAATGTGACTGAGAAAAATGCAGAAGAGCATTGTTTTTATATTGAGGAAACCTTGAGGGGTTTGATTTCATCTAATCATGATGAAATTAAGGATTTAATAGATAGAAAAGTTGCTCCACTAGAAGACAGATTTGAAAGTGTATTACTGGAGATTACCAATACCTCTTCAGCTGACGGAACACATTTTGGTCATAATCTTGCTGAACAACAAACAGAACTACATTCCCTCAAGTTTGCGATTCAGCAGATTGAGGGTCAACTGCAGTCCCTGTTAGAGGAAAAAGGAGGTGATCAGGGCACAGATGACAGACATGGTATCAATTACCAAATTCTCCTTCAGAGAGAAAATGACAATGCAATACTTCTCAAATCTTTAAATGATACAGTGAATGAAAAATTTGAACTAATCCAAAACAACAAGCTAGGAATTGAAACCTTGAATACAAATCTTAATTTCCTAAGATATAGTCTAAACAAAATTGAAGATGATGTAAACGTTTTAAATAATGAGATGATCCTGTTAAACGACCAGCTGATAGAAGTAAACTCCACTGCACGAAACACAAATACTGGCCTTTCTTCAAAAGTAGACGAACTAAGAAGGCTCTTTAACCATACCTCATACTCTGTTTCCAATGACAAATGCTGCAAGAGTCTCCAGGACAAGTTTGAACTACTGAATGGCAGAGTAACAGCTGACAAAGGGAAGTGCCCAGATCATACACAGGGAATTCAAACAGAGATTTCTAAAGTTGATGCAAGAGTTTCAAAGTTGGAAAATGTTTGTGGAAGGCTGGATACTATCTCTGGCAGTTTGCAGAGGATTAAAGATGGTCTAAACAAACATGTTACCAGTCTGTGGAACTGTATACATAGCATAAATGGGACAATAAAATCTCATACAAATGACATTTATGGCCTCAAGAATTCAGTCCAGGTGTTCAACAGTCAAGTCATCAAAATCACTTCCGATCTTCAAGATCTCCTTAAGAGTCAGCCTGGACCGGGTAGGTGTATTAGTCACATATCTTCTTGAGTTGATAGTATCAAACATCACTGTTTTGACTTGTTCCAAGGGGTAAGTAGTGTTCATAATAGATTATTTGTGACATATCTTGTAGCAATGCATATTGCAAAGCAGTGGTCTGTTTTTAGTAATTGCGTTTTGCTTTATTGATGTGCTAATTTATTCCTTCCTTTTCTTTTCTGGCCAAACATAAAAATGCCTACAAAAATAGAATAGGGAAAATCACATGGACTTGCTTTGTAAAATATTAACCTAATGTTCGCCTAGTATAGAGCTGTAATAGAAACAATACACACAACATATTGGAAATATACATGGTGTACATGCAATAGCAAAATTATTTGGATTTATGCATGCAATTGAAATACAAAACAAGCAGAAATTGTACATACTTCTCAAATGCAGGGGGCAGACATCCTAGGGACATCTTAACATTTTAGGCTGTATGGCTTTCAAAAAATGCTACTATGAATTAAAATTAATAGCTGGAGATAGGCAGGACCTCAATACAAATTTGAATACAAATTAAATGTCGCTAACTAGCACAAAGCCTTACGCAACACCTCATTCATTCGACCAGAATACTATGCTTTTCCCTAGTGATTTTAGTGACTTTAGACTTCCTAAATGCAATCTTTGGAAATATGCAAATCACATGATATATGGTAATAGGTTTGCTGTAAACCACCATGATGCTTATTTAATAGATCACAGATAAAGTAGCAAGAGTGGAGTCATATCCTTTTTATATGTCTCTAGTATTTGTTTTATGACGTAATTGTTTAGTGCTGTGGATGAAAAAGAACGAGGGGAATCATTGACAAAATATGTGATGGTTACTTTTGGAAGTATGTATAGCTCAGCATTTGTGGTTGATTTCAGTGATTGGTTGCTTCAAGCAGCCAGTTAGCGGTTTGAATCACTCTGGAGCTGTAGCTTCTCCCTATGGTTAGTGGTGTTTTGCAAAATAAAGAATGTGTAGGAAAGTACCAACAATGTACGTTAATATACATTCTCCTTTTGGGTGGAGCTGTCTGTGACAATAAACTGTCCCTTTAAGCAGTATAATGGCACCAATGGAATTCATATTAAGTCTTAGGGGGATTAATTGTACAATTAATGTCTGGAAGAACTCCATGTTGGTAGTGCATGATTAAATAGTACTTTATTTTTTAGCAATATCCTATATTTTTCATTTACTATGATCTCTGGCAAAATATGCTTGCATTTTGCAATAGTAAACCATTTTCACACAGTTGAACACTCCAGCCTTCATATCCACTTCTGTTGGGGTAGCCAGGAATAAAGAGGTCTCAGATTTAACTCTTTGGGAACTGATAGACTGGTGGCCATGAGTCCAGATTGCACAAGGGGGATAATGGGCAGCCTTTGGACAAGTCAATGCTTTTTTCTTAATGTTGGTAAAATGTAGAGACGGGTCAACATGATATAGGATGTACAGGGGAACTCTCCAAAGGTGGGTCACATCTCAGCAGTTGCCATAACTAAATACATTTATTAAAAACTACCTTTTGAACTTTTTGTTTCTCAAATCAGTGGGATTTGAAGATATTTATTTGAAAAGTTATGGGCTGAGATTGGTCACAGCAGAGCCAGCATTTTGCACGCGTCCCCTTACAAAAGGCTGCCTAAACCAATCAACAGCAATCAGCAACTTAACAACAGGAAAGAGAATAGGCGTAACAATCATGCAGAATCATGATCATTCAAAGAACACAAACTTAAGATGCCTTTCCTTGTGGTGAAGGATTTAATGTATTTATGTTGCTTATTTTAATAATAATTAATCTGGTAACAACATATGCGCCTATACAGCATACACATCCTGAGGCCAAATTTAATATAGATTTGATATTAAATATATTCAATCTTCTGTTTTGTTTTCTTTCTAATCTAGTGAAGGAGGTTGATGATACCCAACAAAAGGTTATACCTCCACCCCCACCTCCAAGAACATCCCAGAAGCCAGTCTTCCCTCAGGTCCCACAGAAACCTGTTGTACCACAAACCCCAATAGAGCCTGCGCCACCAAAAGCACCAGAGCAGCCACTTAAACCTCAAATACCTCAGCAACCATCCTACCCCAAACCAAGACCTGAACCATCTCAACCAGTAGCTCCTTTGTTGCCAGGAACAGTCATCACACTACCACTTCCTGGTAACAATGGGATCATACTAGAGACTGGTGAAGCTGGACCTCCAGGAAAAATACTGAAATCAGAATCAGGTCGACCTCAAGGGGTGGATGGACAGCAAGACATGCCAATTTCAACCGGGTTCGCTGGTGCACCAGGTAAGAGGACTGAACAATCTAATTATAAAGACGCGGTGTCTAATATTCTTATTTTTCACCCTTCACAAGGTCCATATTTCAAGCAAATTCAAATATTAATATGTTTTTGTTATTATTTGTGACATATACAGCGAGAGTAGATAATAGTAGTGTCTTTCCTTAACAGATGACAGAAAATAAATTCTGGACCCTAGTTCAGAGCAATTATCTGCCTATATCAAATAATATCTGCTATTTATGTACACTCCAGCCTTCATATCCACTTCTGTTGGGGTAGCCAGGAATAAAGAGGTCTCAGATTTAACTCTTTGGGAACTGATAGACTGGTGGCCATGAGTCCAGATTCCACAAGGGGGATAATGGGCAGCCTTTGGACAAGTCAATGCTTTTTTTTCCTATCTTAGTCTGGGAATGTGCACAGCACACATGTAGAGGGAGCAACAATGTTAGGTGAGGGAGACGGTTGAGATGCCATATATGCGTGTTCTGGCACACACGAGTAGGTCAAGCTACAATATTGAAGAGTGCGTTTTCTGGATATCAGTGCAGATTCTGTTGTAAGGAGATGGCGCACTAATACTTTGCCCTTCTCATTCTATTTTCCCATTATCTGACTTTCCAACTTTTGCGTTTCTCTTCTATATCCTTTGTCCTGTTTCTCTTTTTGATCTTTTTTTCTCTCTCCTCTCTCCCATTTCCATTTTTCTCTTGTTCTCTATCCTCTCATTTTTCTCCCCCTACTTTCCTAAACCAAACAATTTAGTAATCACTGGTAACCTACATCCATGATCATGCCCCAGAAACACCATCTCAAAGATTTGCCAGGAACAGGAACAGATTTGCTCAGCAACAGGTGGCAACTCTAACTTTGGGGCATATGATGGCTGAATGTTAGCTTATAATTAACATGTTTTTAAAAAAGGCATAGAATGATTCACCTGAATCTCTATGTGGCCTGTTTCCCAACCCCACAACTCGATTCCTTTCCAATATACCAAAGGCCAACGTTTGGTGAGGCTGTTAGGGGCAGTTCCATTTGTTTGTTGCATTACATACAATCAAAAATACATACATAAAGAAAAAATACCATGTGGATTAACAACTGAATTATTTCCTTGTTTTGCAGGATATCCCAAGCCAACAGCAGATTCCAAAGGTAATTAATAATACATTTTTCTGCAGCGAAATAATCATAACGAGATTGACTTGTGTTTACGGCCTCTGTTTTGTTTAAAATACAACTTAGTTGATACCATGATTTATACATCTAATTCTTGTATAGTTTATTTTTGTTTAAATAATTTTCTCATGTACTTTCCTTTTCAGAGCTTCCAAATATACACATTTTTTCAGAGTCACAAGGTAACATTTGTTTTATTATCGTAATATTTGATTTACTGACATATCTGTAGATTCATGAAACTGTATGGATTGGTTCAAGAGCTACTGTTACTGTATGTTACTGTATGTCACTAATATCAGACTGCTATATATACTGCTAAGTGCGTACCAATGGGGATATTATCTCATAAGAATACAAGGAGGCTAAAAATGTGTGAAGAATCACCCAGCGGACGTGCTACAGACTCAAATTGTGTTTAGAACATCAATTTAGATAAACAAAGTACTATAATGAGTATAATACACTTAGAAGTGTAGTAATTTTAGTTAATACTACAAATCATTATTGCATCTAAACCCAATAACTGAGCAGAAATGTAGCGCAGCATGAAATATTCCAGTTGTCATCATATCTGACCCCAAAGACAGCGCTGATGAACATCCCTTAACAAACATTCTTGCTTTAGACCATGTGTGTTCAGGGTTTTCCTTCATAAGGAACCTGGCTCAGTGTGCATCAATATGTTAAAACAGGCCATATGGAAGTCATGTAGTGAGGTCGCAATTGGTGGTTAACGTAAAGGCTTCAGGGCATAAAGATTTTACAGGTTCCTAGAGAGTTCAACAGTCCTGATGTTAAGCTAAGCAGGCATGCTACATTTTTAAACATATATGTAGATGTATGTAGCGTTACATTCTACCAGCAGCTCATAAGGTTTGTTACATGAAACACTACTAACCTAGTTCATAATCATAGCTGGAGTATTCTGATCCTATTCTTATTTTATATGTTTATATAATTTTCTATATTCCTACATATAAAAAATGCATTGAAAGCCATTAAAGTGCTTTATAACTTCTGCTTTGCTTATGTTGCTTTGTTACTGGCACTTATTAATCTGTATTTTGTCCTGCTTTTAGGAGCCACTTTGTCAACTCCTCTAATATCTTTTTCTGCTGGGCTGATTGAACATCCAAATACTTATGATGTTGGAGTTATTCATTTTAACAAGATCTTGGTTAATGATGGGGAACACTATAATCCTCTAACAGGTAACATTGCGATACAGACCAGAACACGTTTTGTAAGTAGAGATAAATCATTTTCAGTATGACATGGTTTAAGAATTAATTATATTTGCCCTTGTAGCTCATCCTCTGTGTTCGGGTTCTTCTAACTAGAGCAACTTACAGATACCTTTGAAAATTTGAACTTGATTTTCAGCCTTACTTTGTAAATATGACACTGAAGTTTAACGTTTAAATGGGGGCTCTCTTTAATGTGGGGCAAAAAGGGGAGCTGCCCTGGCCCAGACCTACCATAACAACTGTTCCTTGGCTCCTGAAAATAGAAGTCTGTGCAGCCACCAAGAAGAACTGTCTTCTATCATGGCCTGCATATCCCCTGGTGGACTCCAGAGCAACATGATATATTCTGGTGACCAGGAGGAATGAAGCATCAGCCAAGAGGTGTCTGTGCTGGTGGCTGTACCGTCATACAGCTCCCTTGCACTCAGATACAATTGGGATGGGGGAACGCTTACTGTATGTTCACATTAGCCGCCCCAGTTCATCCAGTTGGGTGACGCGCAGAAGGAAAATTACTTGTATTGTAGTTTGTGCTGAGAGTGCCTTATCAAAAATTAAAACATTTTTGGGTCTCTGGCTGTGGAAATCATTTTAAAAGAACTTAGCACTTTCAGTGATTCTGCACCACATCGAATCCCTTCAAGAAATAGTTGTTTTACATCTGGACCTAATGAGTAAATCCTGTTTCATATGACAAGCTTCTTGGTACACCTCCTGCAAAGTTAAGAGCATATAAAAGTTCCTGGAAGTTTTTAACGTCAGTAGCGTATCAAATAGTTGTCACTCATTTGCTGTTCCTAATGTTACTTTTGAGGCCCATAAATGGGAGTGTTTTCCTGTGGACTCACATTTGGGAGAGAAAGATTCCATTGCATAATCGTAAGGCTTTCTTACCTCATCTACTGTGAAGTAGGAGTTCACCATCCTGGAACACTTAACAGGACATTAGAACATGAGTCATTGATTATCCCGCTGCATTCCAGTTTACAGTTTCTTTGCCCAGTATGTACTTTTTCTTGATTGTTTGGATACACGTCAGGCTCTGTACTTATATGTATTATTCAAGTTTGGGCACGTACAAAACAGCTGTATGTATGACCTGCTATTAAGCTAAATGTTGTATCCAAAGTGTGACATACAGTATATGACGCAAAAACGTTGAGTCTTACCTACTAGTAGACCACAGAGGGTTTTGTTACCTAATTTCTGTTACTGACCTGTCAGGAGCCAGCGTTACAAACAGATGAAACAGATTAATTTATCTTTGAAATGTAACCATTTAAGGAACTTTTCAATTAAAACAATCAGATTCTGAATTCATTTTAGCTCCTCTCGCCATCCGTTTGTAGACAGAATGTTACCCTCATGGGCCTATGTTTTCTAGAACATGTTTTTGTCAAGTCAAAAAGTTTGTTTTATTCCTTTTAATTTGCTTAGTCGCCTGCAAAACACCCAAGGAAACAAAGAAACAGTCATAAGCTTCTGCGCATTTCTATTTATGTGACAGTTTCCACAAGATGGATCACAGGATTAAAGAATCAGTTACAAAATGAATTGTGTTATTACTAATCCCTTTATGACCAGATATATTTAGCAGCCACAATCTCCAAAGACTAGAGCTTTTGTGTTATCTTTGTTTGTTCAACAACAATTTTCCCACACTTTGTCTTAACGTTATTACAGAGTGTTATTACAGAATGTTACTAAGCCATTCTATTGTTTACCACAAGGCAGGATTTTAAGGAGCCAGGCTGCTTGTCTAGTCTGGACCACCATGGCATGGAACATCATTTTGGGTGCACTCATTAACCCCTTAATTACAAAGCCTGTACATGTACGGGCTCAAAATGCATTGTTTTCAATGGGTTTAGGGACCGCCCGTTGTCCTTTTTAATGGTCTGGATTATGTACAATCACTATGCATTGTTTTGGTGCTTTTGCGGTTATTAAAGCCATGCAGAGAGAGAACAACAAAGTTAATATTTACCTTAAAAGGGATACTTAACTTTGCACCAATATTCTTGGGAAAGCTTAACATTGACCTGGAAGTCACATTGTTTATTTCTTGTATTAACGGCTCAAATAATAATTTTAATTTGATTACACATTTTGTAGAACACATGATTAAATCAGATAAGCTAAGTAATAATTCCTAGAATATACCATTGCTGAAATGTTTATATGTGTATGGTGAAATATGTACATTAATTTTAGTGAATCACAAAGATTTGACTATGTATTATTATGCAGGGAGTTTGGCCCTCTATGATGCAGTTTTATTGAAATGTACCTGTTAGCTCATAGTTTATTATTACTTGGGAAGGGTAGTGTCCTGTAGATGCATATTTTTTCAGTTTTTGCAGTGTATACCAGGTCTGATTGTAGTAACAGAGTTTTCTTCTTATGGCTCTGTTGCAGACACGTTATTTAACTTGTAAGAATCTGTTGTCTAGAGAACTTGAAATCACAAGATGTGAAACAGGACTTTATTTAATTCCTCACTGAATGAAGGTCTTGTTCATATGATATGGTGTAAACAACATAAAAACAGATATAGTAGACTATACTAAATACATTTTTGTTTGAAGATTCATATTTGTTGAGTAGCATTCTGTATTAAAAAAATAGTACAGCAATGACGAAAACAATGTTGCAGGAAATGTTGCTAGATTTTGTAAACGGTAAACTCTTATGAATGCTATCTTCTACGAACCATTTCCAGCAACTATCTCAATGTGAACAAATGGATGGTGGCATAGGTGGCATAGCACCTACCATGCAGGGTCTGAGCCAATGTAGGCTGGTCTGTTATGTTGGTCAATTATTATTATTATTATTATTAACTTTTTTATATATACTGCTAACAATATATGCAGCGCTTAAGACAAAACATATATACAAGCCAAAATGTATAGTGGAGCAATACCATGCAGGGCTTTGTATGTTAGTGTGAGGATTTTAAATGTAATTCTTGGTGAATTAGGGACTGCCTTGGGAGTAGCATTTTGGATAGATAGCAGGGGAGAGAGTGGAGACAAGGTAATATCAAATGGTGTTGCAATAGTCGAAGGGAGAGATAATATGTGAATGAATTAGGCTTTTGTGGCTCCTTGGGTGAGAAAAGGGTGGTTGTGAGTGGAGAGTTGACAGGTTGAGAGTTTAGTGAGCAAGCCCCTATGTGTTTGGATCACTAGCACATATGGCTGCTGTCTACGGAGTGTGCAACATGAACAAACACAGCAGCACAATGGCCCATTATATCATTTAATGCAATAGTCCACAGCAGTTGTCTGTGGACTAAGAATGGCCCTGCTAAAACCGTACTTGGTCTTGTCTTATATGCAGGATAGTCCGCCTATACCATACATTTTTCCTTACTGCATTAAGCTCTACTACTTCTGCTGAAAGGCTGTTCCATTGATCTACCATCGCCTCAGTGCAAGTAGTAAACTGTTCAAGTGATTTTTCTGTAACATAGACCATGTATACTGTAATTTAAAGTTGCCATGTCAGTTATGACTAACCACTTTTTTTTCTTATTCCCAAAAGGTATTTTTACAGCTCCCATCGAAGGACGTTACATGATCACGGCGGTCCTCACATCTGCGCAAAATATTCACGTAGAAGCTGTTTTGTCGGTGTCCAATGTCAGTGTAGCACAGATGGACACATCGGGTTACAGAAAAGAGCTTCTGGAATATCACAGAATAGGCTCCAGGCAAACGTGTGGAGGAGTGGGAACTTTCAATCTCATTCTGCACCTGAAGGTTGGCGACGAAGTCAGCATCGTGCTAACAGGGGGCAAACTTGCCCAATCAGACTCTGATGAGATGTACTCTACTTTTAGTGGCATATTTTTATATCCTTATTCTTCTGAGAGCTAACACACTGTTTCACAAAGACATTCACGGATGATGCTATGCAATTCATGTTGGAGTGTTAATATATATGATTTACCTATATATATATTTCTTTTGTGAACGGGTATAGGATTTAATTTGTACCCGCTAATATTCTCACTATGCTAAAATGCTTTCAGGTCATTTTCACCTTTGTTTTCTATAATAATTATCTTGAGCACTGCTCTTAGTTAAGCAAAAAATATTATTTTTTTATCACAGATCTCTTTTGTGAGTATGCTATGGAAATTGATGTCATCCTGTGTTTGTAATATCTCAGGATCCATACTTTGATATTTTTATGGATTTTATTTTTTGCCATTATTTAATTGTGGGATTCTATTTGACTAATGATTTCCAAAAAAACGGCTATTTAAAAATGTTTTCTATAGCTTTGTGAAGTGGTTTTGAAAAAGCCTTTTGTGAAAGTTTTTTTTTTATATAATGATCCCAGGCATTGATGTTACTTTTGCAAACAGTATTATTTTTACCGATGAAAATGAATATTCAGAATTGTATTTTCCCCTGTTTTTGCTTTTCATGGGTCCAAAATTGAATTTCTGGTATGTGTTTTACATTTATGTGTTTTTTCACAGCTATGTATACTGTCACTTTTAATTCAGTGTTGCTTCTCTCAGAAAGCTGTCAGATACCCCCGGACAGCTGCACATACTGGGCAAGCAGATTCACACATGATCGTACAGACACTGGCCCATATTTTATATTCTTTTGCATATATATCTGGTATAAAATTGCAGCTGCATGTGGCTTCTCAGAAGGGGAGCAAACTATAAGCCGTAAAGGTAACATTTTTAAAGACTACAACATCCAAAAATATTTGTGCATAATAATAATGTATAATTTATTCCAGAAAAAAATTACTGTATATGGAAATTAAACGGTTACTGTAAAGGAGCCATGTTATACTGTATATTTTATTAATACTCACTTTATCGTGCTTACTGGTATACTGATGAGCCAGTGGGGAAAACAAATGCTTTTTTAAAAGTTTTTTGATTGAATTGTGTATGTTTTAAATTAATCTAATCGAATTGGACTTTTTATTTAAATGTGAGAGGAGTCTATTCAGGAACTGTATTTGTGCAGCCAGGGATAAGGTCACAAAACTTTAACAAATCAATCGGCTTCTAACTCAGATTCTTATATAGATTTTTATATATTCTTATATAGACAAAAGTAGAAATATGTCTGTGTGTCAACTGCACTACATCTAATTAAGAGCTTATGCATAAATGGCTATGGCGTGAAGTGGTAAAAGGGTGCAGTCACCATAGTAACCAATATAATGATAAATTTAACATCCCCTTTGTACATAACACCCATACTTTGAGTTATTTTTATGAAGTTATAAACATGTGGTATCTTTGAGGTGGGTGGCAAACATTTCTAGTTAGTGTAGAAAGTAATATAAGGTAAGCAGAGGATTGGTACCTACTTGGCAAGTCTAGTCACCCCCTCCACCCATGTCCTAACTTAACTAACATACTTTTACATTCATTCACAATAACACACACTCATACACACTTACCTTGCCTTCATAGCAGCTTGCATGCTGTGCGACTGGCCATTATGTTACTGTATGTTCACATAAAGGTATGTTACATGGACCCTTCTGCTTCTGTTAAGAATTAGAATTGACCAAGGTGGCAATTACACCCTGGGCCAGTATGCCTTTGCAGATAAGAGACATTTGATGTTAATAAACAAATCAAACCATATTCAGTCCATGGTCCTGCCTTGTATTTAGGGTAGCCTAATGCATAACCCATGCATGTAGCCGTATGCCAATCCAATACACTTTGTTAACATGCCACATCTGCTGAAAGTCTGTTCCACTAATCTATAACAATCTCAATTTCCATTCACTCAGTACTCACGCTGCGAGATATTGTTTGCTGCCCATTCATTGTATGTGCAGGTATACGTTTAACAACCAAAAGCATAAAATATGCTCTATATTTCTCTAAAATTGTGATGTCATTATCATTTTTGTCATTGTTTGGGTATGATATGTTCTTTCTAATTAAAATGATATACTGTAACTGAATTGTTTCCTTATGCGAGACACTTTATCCTTGGATACGTTTTGCTTGGTTATACATCTATTCCAAATAGTGTTAAAGTAGAAAGCAAAAAGAAAACCTCTTCTAATGAGCACCGAATCAAATAACCAACATGGTTCCAAAGGGGAAGGTTGTGTGCTTTCTGGGTCTAACACATGCATGAAAAAGACCAGGCCTGGGGTGGCTAGCTGATGACTAATTGTGACGGTCACCTACTTTTGCTATCTCTCATACCGCACATTCAGTCCGTGTGTGTGTCTGTCCGTCCATCTAGGTCAGGGGCGTGCAACCTGCGTCCCTCCAGCTGCTGCAGGACTACATCTCCCATCCTCCTCAGCCAGCCCCTTATCTGAAAGAGCATTATGGGAGATGTAGGGCCGCAGGTTGGACGCCCCTGATCTGGGTGGTGTCTGCACGTACATCATTTTATTGGCAGCTGGCCTTAAAGTAACAGGGCCGATTTTGATCCTAGTCCAGTCGTAGAAATGTTAGCATAAACCTTTTGAAATGTTCCCAAGTAAGCATCATTCCAAAAAGTTATTTCGTATTTGAAACGTCTTAAGATTTCTTCCTAAAACTGAAGTTCCCAAAACCATACATGCCAGCATTACAAAGTTTTAATTTTAAAACTTGTTTTTCTTTCAGTGTTTTATGGGACTCATGCTGGAAGAATCGTGTCAGAATCTTATTTGGTGAAAATCATATTAAGGGAAACAAGTATTTGAATGAAAAATTATTCATATGTTTGATTTGTTAGTTTCAAGGATATTTGGACAGAAAAGGTTTTAAGTCATTGTGTTTCCTGGGAGTTGTGACTACAGCGGCTACTATTTTAGTGGTGTAGAACTTGTTGGGTCTTTGAATTTGGCCCACACATTCTCATTGTAATGCGTCTCCTGACTACAATACGATTGAAGAGTATACATTGAAGTATTGAATTAATGCCGTACAAAGGATACCATTTGCATTAGACCAACTCTTCAGCATTTCCTGCAGACTATATGTTAAATGATTGTGTGTCTGTGATAATATATAAAATACCAGAACATATCCTGTAAAGCAGAAATTAGCAAATTCAAAGCAATAAATCAGCGGTGTGATGTAATACCCAGAGAGTATATAAAACTCTGTGTGTAGTCTCCAAGGAGACGTATTCACAGTATGTTAGTTGGTACACACTTCCTAGATTCTCAGAAATGTATGCCTAATGCAAACTAAAAGCAATCATGAGTGTTAATAGGTGCTTCTGAAAACTGGAATGTGTTCCAGGGATTATATGGCATTTATTATAAACTGCTGTAAACTCACAGAAGGACCCAAAAGTGTCATATATTTACCTTTCAGTGTTTTACGACTTAACTCTTTTCAAGACGCTATAGTAACAGAAAATATAATGCAGACCTTTATTGAGATAAAATATTCCAACAAACCTGTTTACGGACAACTTGAATGATGGGCCACCACCTTGAAAATGTATTTTGGCCGAGCACACAGATGTGATGTGTACTAGAAATTACTTTTTTTATTTATGGAACAACATATTTAATCTTAAAATATAATGAAAATGTGTGGTCAGACTAACATGGCAGAAGCGAGTAAAATGTTGTATTGGACAACATGACATTAGGTTAACTATAAGATTAGCCATGTCATTACCAAGCCTAGAATGGCCATCCTGCACCTCAGGCAAATAGCCATAGGGCCAAAAACGTACTGATAGTGCTGCTCCAGTAGCAGATCGGGTTCCGCAGTGTCCACCACCAGCTGGATATGCAGTCGCATGCTGCGTAAGTAGAAAACCATGTTCTGGGGGCGCTTAGACATTCCCCATAGTAGCATTATAAGATTTTCATGACCACTTACGGATCATAATGCCATGTATGGAGAAAATCCAACTAATGCTGTCATTTTTACATTCGCAATGACCATAAATGCTTAGCTCTGCAATCCACACACACTTTTCATCATATTAAGCATGACAAATAAATTATCTTATCTTTACCAGAATCAGCATAAATCCTGAGCAAAGACAAAACAAAGAAGTGGAAACATATGGCGTTGAAGATGTAGATGGAAAAAATTAGATTTTGTAATGTTACAAATATTCGCCAACCTTTCTACCATTTTTGGGATCCCTATAGCGGTTCATTCCACCTACTGATACCGTTTATTTTGTTTATTAATATTATCTTGTACTTATTTAGCCCCAACAGTTTACGCAGCGCTTCTTACAATACATATATTCAAGGGTTATGACAAGATGAGAATTGACAGACTAAGACAAAAAGATACAAGGTGGAGAGAATCCTGCTTGCTAGCTTACAATCTTGAAGGAATAGGGTGAGGACAAACATAAGGCACAGAAAAAGGTGAGAGGTAGTGTGGTTGTATAAGTAACAGGGAGGTTCTAGCAGCTAAGATGGTGCGGCTTCTCTGAAGAAGTTGGTATTGAGATTTTTCTTTTGAATGTTGGGAGGGAGGTAAAAGCTAAAGGTTCTGTGGAAGTTGGTTCCAGAGATATGGGGCAGCCCAAGTGAAATTTTGTAGACGGGAAAAGGACGAGATGATACGTGAAGAGGAGAGTATTTGCTTAGGAGGGCAGAAATGTATGGAGGAGCAGTGTTATGGAGGGCCTTATATGTTAGTACCATTTAAATTTTACATTTAAATCTAAAGGTAATAGGGAGCCAGTGGAGGGAGCAGATGTAGAGTAGCGTGCAGGGAATGTTAGCCTAGCAGCCGCATTTGGGACATACTGCAGAGGAAAGAGTCGAGACAGTGGAATGCCAACCAGAAGAGAGTTGCAAAAGCCAAGACAGGAAAGGATAAGGGAATGAACCAAAGTTTTTCTTGGGTGAGGAATGGGTGGATGCTAGAGAGGTTTGAGTTAAGGTTCACCCCAATACAGCAGGCACGAGCAGGACTTTACTAAATCCCCACAAACGGTTTAAAAAATTCAAAAGACGCTTAGCAATACGAGGCATCAGGTCTGGTAAGTGGAAGAGATAGTCATGTTGTTACTGGTGATAGAGAACTCAGGTACTGGGGTGGAGATGGAAGGAAGAAAATAATGAGTTCAGTTTTAGAAAGATTAAGTTTCAGGTAAATTGGGGTGTTTCCTGCTCACATCAGCGGGAATGACCCCACTATCAGCAGGAACGCCCACTGATGGCAGCAGAACCGCCCATTGACATAATGGGACCGCCCACTGACATCATTGGGACCGCCTGCTGATGTTAGTGGGCAGTCATGGCCGCGCCCGCAAGGAAAGACTCCGGGTACACAGAGGTCAGAAGTCCCCAGGTATGTATACAGATATAGCGACAGTCTAGATGTCCCCACCAATAAAATTGATATATTTTAATGCATTTTGTTAGATAATTATGTATATTAAATCATACCTGATAAAAGAAAATACATGACTTTACTATCATAAAGATGTACAAAGTCTATTATTTTTAAAAGCTTGGCATATGACTGAATAAGACTTGTGTGTCTGACACACAACACAAGTATGGAGTAAGCTCCTTCCAAAGATCTCACTTCAGTTATGACATAACAAAAATATCTGTACTTAGAATTTGTTTATAATACTCTGTAAAATAACAGATTTCTCAGGAATAATTTGGACAATTAGTGATCATAGCAGATACAATAGCTTCAGAATGGAGATTATGCAATGTATTGGCAGTGGAACAGAGATGTAACTTGTGCACACATTACAGATGTGTTAGTATTAAGAATCATATTAGAAAGTATAGAATAATTACATTGTGTGTAATGTAATCATATGGTTGGGTGCGGGAGTTTATTTATCTACAGTACTACCAATTTTGCTGCTAGCTTTTAGGTGCTAAAGATTAGCTTCAAGACATATTTCTCCTTGTTCTTTCCAAGTAACTTATTCTGCTTCAAGAGCTGGATCTACAAGATGTGTTTCTTACTCAAGGGTCACTATTAGGTGGACAGACTTTGTAAACCAGAACAGGGTTAAAGGAAAATGTATTTTTTCGTATGTGGCGAATGACAACTGGTGGCATTTGTGATACATCATCATAAATCTACACTCTTCAATAAAGGTAATTTTGTACACAACATTTTCATTTTAGCTATAACATTAAAGGCAGCTCTAGAAAGAATCTTCTGTATCGTAGAAAATTTGATTGTGAAATAAACAGTGAGAATGGCTTGAACATTTCCATTGCTGAACAAAACTTTGATAATCTGGAAACCATGAAGATATAAATGGCATCACCATATCATTTTAAAAAGAGAGTATGTAACACACACCAAAATAATTTAGCCTTCCGAAGTGACATTCCGGAGGATATAGTATTGAACGTGAATCTCGTGGCTTCACTTGCAAGCCATGAAACAAAATGTATAGCTCAATTTTGCCAAGCTAATTAAATGGAATGGGATGCAGCCAACTAGAACCAGCTCCACTGTCGGTCCATTAAATGTTTGTCTCCTTGTTTGTTTCTGACGTGTAATCCTTCTACAAGTGCTATTGTTGATGGAAAGACATAATGAATCCCAAAAGCAAGCACCTGGTCTGCAAAACAAGTTTAAGGGAACCTGTCAAATTTGTTAAAATCATGAATCTGTGGAAATCTTTTCATAATGTCTCACAATTCCCTGCCATCTATGGTACTTCAATTTTAAGCACTACCTAAGTACTTGTTACAAACAACTAGTTTCAAGTTATGTGTTTAAATACATGCTTTCATATATTCAAAAGAGACAGGACATCTTATTAAACCCATATGGTTGGACATTAAACCCTTTCTTTTAAAAAAAAAATGCTGTGGCCAAGGAAGAAATACTGCTTACTTAATGCGCACTTATATTACTGAGGATGTAAAGGCAATTTCGCGGAAAATATTTTCCAGCGGTATGTTACACTAGTCTTGTGCGTTCGGATTCATACAGCAAATTTTGGCAAATTTGGCGATTCGTACAAAGCCACAAAAACAGGACCAGACCCCTCACAAAGTGGTCTGAAATTTGTGGGTCCTCAATTTCTCAAGCTCTCTGAATGTTTCCCTACCCTCTCTGACAACCATTTCCGCCAACTGTTTCCACATCTTATTGCTCTTCATCTTCTATCGTTTCTCTTTTATCTTCTCTGTATTATCTTCTTCCACAGGATCGGCAATAACCTGGCAAGAACTTCCACCAAAATGGTGGAGCTGTCAGCATGTCCTCTCGTCCAATCAGAAGGGAGGACATCACCAAATGGGCCGCCACTTTGGGGGAATTTTCGCGGTTCTCCAATCGGGTAAGGGGATGTCATCCAAAGCACCACAATTTTGTAAAGCAGATTGCAGAATTCATAAATGGTCAAGGAAGTATCCTGCTTTTAATGGTTGTTGTATTGAATTACTGTATGAAGTTCAATTTTAAAATCTTAAAATAGCAACGTGAAATACTAGCAACTAAACAGCTTTAATTGCACACAGATTGAATCACTTTCAGTAAGTTTATGAACTTTCCACCAATTAATTTGCACATTAGCTTATTTAGAGATACATCCGTGAAACATATGTTTTTAACCCCTTCTGTGCCAGCTGCCAAAAGCACAACACAAACATTAACCCTGCCAATATTCTAAGCAGGATATGTTTAAATGTAAAATACAAATTCATTCAGAATAAGTTCAGCAGCTGTTCATGAAATCATCAAATTAAAATGCAGTAACAAACAGAAGATCGTTATAACCCCATCTCCCATACTTATATAGAGGTAACAGTATTTAGCACTTTATAGTTTACAGTATGATAAAGGGGACATGCAATAAGCGCAGCAGTGTAAGAAGTACAGTAGTCAGACACCCAGTTGGACTGGCTATAGCCAGAGGGCCCTGGCACTTGAACGTTGGCTGGATATGCACATATTATGTGTCCAGGTATATCTGGCTGCCGGTCACACGCTACTTCTTTCTGGTCACATAGTATGCGGCCAGGCTCATCCAGCTGCGGGACACAGGTTACAGTACCCGATGTGGCACTGGAATGGCAGATTGGGTAAGTATGTAGTGATTTTGGCCAGCAGCCCACTAGGTATTTGCCCGGTGTGGCAGATGGCCAGTCAGGTCCTGGTCTGAAATGTAATGTATACATTAAGTACCTGCTCTGTATAGTATATAGTCAAGGTGAAATATAATTATTACTTTGTGTAGCAATGTGCTTGCTTGTATTCTGTGCTCTTTAATGGCCAAATGTTTAAATATATATGAAGTAAAATATACATTTGGCATATGTGGTATTTAACCAGAGGTATACTGGAGTGTGTATTGGCATTATTAGCCATATATTTTGGGGCACTCAGCTGATTGGTGATGGAGCTCCCCGGATTATGTTGGTCCATCTCAGCCATTTTTGCAGGAGGAACTTATTTTAGATAGCCCTGATACCAATATGCATTATATTTTAGATAATGCATATTGGTATCACAGATTTGAAACGTTTAACTCTCCTTCAATCTCTCTGATTAATAAAAGTGTATTTCATGGGTTAATTAAATGCTACATTAATCCCTTTAGTTAATGAAGGCATATAATTGTAGCAAATTATATTCTGACTCTCTTGGTTAGCTTAATTAGATTTAGGGGAAATAAAGTACAACATTTTGGAAGAAATAAAAAAAATCCCAAATTTAAGACTTCTTTCTATTTTAACTGGCAGCCAAAAAAGTTGGTTTAGTCATGCATTCAAATTTTTTTTTGAGCCAGAGATTTTGCCATTTAGTGTTTTTAACCCTGTAGGTTCTTAATGTGTTTTATGAAAACGAGAAGCTTTTTAATTAGTGTTACAATCCAAAATACAGATTAATAATCATTATCAATTTAACACATGACGGCAAACAAACTTCATAAGAGCAGACAATTTTCACAAAATTTACACTTTCTTTTTTTTAACCAAAAAAACAGCATTATCAATTATCACATAAATAATGTTAAAACATTAACCTTCCAAAATGAAAAAAATGCCCTGGCACCAAACTATAGCCAATAAACCACATGCATGCACTTTTGTAACTGATATAAAAGTGTAGCGTGCAGCCACGTGTATACTGCAGATGGACACATACATGTGATATGACCTGAACAATCAGGTCTATGTGGCTTTGCCATAAGGTGGCCACATGGGCCATATTTTCCAAGACACACATTTTTTAAACACTGCTGATAAATCTAATACTCAGTTTTAACTCTCATTATGTCATTATGATTTTTATGTTGGCGCTAAATGAATTGATATATAATTCTAACTCTATATAATATCAAACAATAATAATAGATGTATATTTTGAGATCTGTCCAAATCCTTGCAGATCGCACATTCAACCCCCTCCCTCTATCTGTAGATTTCCTATTGGATTATAAAGTTAGCCACCATCATCTTCCATCTTGCTATATTTCTTTTTTCATCAAGTACAAAATTTGTTTTTTACTTAAAACAGAATCAAATAATTTTAACAGGAAGCTTAAGGCATATAGCAATTGTATTATTAAAATGACTATTATAGTGCACCTTCCCATCATTTGTATTTTAAAACCTGCTTTGCTATGCTATCCTGAACCATGCAACTAAGAGAAAGTTAGGTACAAGACCAGTATCATTTATCCCTGGAAAAATAATTTGATATTACTGCCCCTTTAAGATATTTTAAAATATATCTATTGGACTAGCAGTTTTAAACACTTCATTGTTGGAGGTGTGCATAAAACTAACATTTAAACTATCACATATTTACTCACTGTTAACGTTATTATACAGAAATATGTGAAAGTTTTGCTAAATCAAAAATTGCCTTTGTAATAATGTAAAGAGAAATGACAATGCAAAACCGAGCATACATTAACATCCTGTTGTCTGAATAGAAATGGGAAGCATATGTATCCTTATAGAGGTTTTACAAGGTCACCTGTATGCTAAGACACACAAGTCAGCACAAGTTCCAGAAATATCTGTCATCATATGAAATCATTCATATGAACAATGCAGGTATAGGGTCAATGATCACACCAAGGATAATAGATTTTAAAAATTTGCAAACGCTCTTCACTTTGCATCCTTACTCAGCAGAGGATGGAAGATTTGGCTGGCAAATAAAAGGAAATAAAAACAAAAAAAATATTTTATTAAATATGAAAAAAATACTTTACATTAATTAATATTTACTACTAAAACTTTTTTCCTATAGGGTCGTCTTATATTCAGGCTTTTTCCTTTTTGTTCTAAATTAATATTCAGATTTTGGGGGGTCGTCTTATAATCGAGCAAACATGGTAAATGCAATCCAGTAATGAAGGTTGGTCCTTTCTCCAGTAATAGTAGTTTTCCCCCCACTCATTAAATTAAAGGTTTTCTTTCTGATAAATGTGCATGGTGATGGTAAGTATGTCATGATTTCGGAGTATACCAGAGTTAAGCTATAAGATGCTGAACAGGTTTCAACGCAGAAATGATCTGCTTAAGGACTGTTCGTGGCATATAGAGTGAGGCCTATGGTCATGATTCATAATACTGCATAATGTTTCTATGAGAAACAAAATACCCTAGGTTCCAAACCTCCAGGGCAATAATTTATTTGCTAGATTGGATGGGTTCTTAGCTGTTCTGCCCACATTTCCAACCTTTCTGATGGATATAGCTACTAGCTACACCCTGGAGCACACAAATAAAGGTATGGTGAAAAGGTCAGGAGAGATCCCTATTCCATAGTATTTGGCAGTACTGGCATCCTAGTATGTCTAATATCCTGTTGTGCAGATGGTATGAATAAATGCCAATTGGTGTTACTAGTTGCAAATGAGGAATGGATTGGGTGCAAGTAAATGTGTGCTCCAAATGCTTATAGATGCTTACTCCACAACCGAAATACAGTTGTGGCTTTACTAAAATCAAGAGACATATGTCAGACTACAAATGCCCTATTTCCCTGTTTTGCCTCTGGCCCTCTGTGCACTACAGCAACACAATTTAATGGTTTAGAAACTGATATGAAAATAATTTCTATGAATTGTGCCATTAAACTACTTAAATGCAGTATTGCAGATCTATACAAATAACACAAAACATTGTTGCGTTGAGAATCTCTGTTGTGTTGAAAGCACGCACAAAAACTAACAAATATATATATTGCATAATATTATGGGAAAGGCCCCTAGAACAATGCTTGTCACATTTGCTGTTAACATTTGCTGTTCATGCACTAGGAGTTGTAGTCCAACATCAGAATGTTGGGTTGTTCAGCCATGACACAACTTTTCCTTTACTTTGCGGGGGATTTATTTTTCCCTAAGAAGTATCTTCAGCCAACATTTCAGGCCTTCTGTTGGTAGATCAAACAGCGTTCATGAGTAAATTCTAAGAACACCAATTTACATCTGGAACATATACTATACATATTATCATGCATATAACATTTTGTATACTATAGCATATATTACATATTGAGCATCCATGGTCTACAGTTTTTTCAATTCTGATATCAATCCCAGACTGTTGTAACATTAGGTTTTTCCATGGTTTTTCTGGATCATAACCAGTACTGAGGGATAATCCAATATATCAGGGAAATCACTTTTCACAGCATGAGCTTCTGCTTTTGCGAATTACAGAGCAGAACATTCTCTCTCATAATCAATGTCACTTGAGTTTAAGGAGACAGTCTCCGGAATTATGCATGGGAATAGTTCCTGACAGCTAAATCTTGGTGTATACAATTTGGTCTCTATTAATTCAGTCACCAAGAGGCTCACAAATCTGATGGGTTCTCCCTGGATTCTCCAGGTGGAGGACTCAGCAACCGAGAGTAGCAGTCTTTGAACTCATCTGTGTATAAGGCAGGAATGGAGCTGAAAGAGCTTAAGTGCTGATTTGGAAACATATAAACACTTAACTTTTGATGACAGATATGAATCATTCAGCCAATTTAGTAAATTAATAAATATCAATGAATACAAGATAATCCCTGAGTTTGTAACAGAGAACCATGGGACTCAAATATACAAAATATACAAAGACTTGTTACTGAGCAGAACCGATACAGAACATTTTAGTCTGTGGGGCAGGAAAACTTAATGGGGCACTATTGCTATTATGAGTGTCATAATAAAACAGCTTGTTAACAAAGTTAATAGAATGCCAATTAGGTGTTCTTTGGTATTTAAATAATCAAAAGTTCCACATTTATTCTTTTGGGTGGTTACTTTCATAACATGTAAATATGTAAAGCTGCCATGAACCATTGTTCTTTCTGTCTTTTTCATGTACACACAGTATTCGTTTCCTAAGTGTTCCAATTATGGCCAAATGTTCCCTTGTTAAAGAGACAGTCTGGTGCCCCATACAGCGCCACCATTGAATAATGCATATTAAAGTATTGTAAGTGCTACATTAGGCATTCTTTAACCTGCATGAGCAAAAAATAATCACTTATCCTTAGGAGTAGCTGCAGTGCACTGTATCCTGGTAAACCATATGTGCACAGTGGCAAGCAGGTAATGTGTTCGGCTAAACATATCTCTTACAAGCAAAGGTACTGGGGAGGGGAAAGGGGACAAATGCATGGGAGGAGAAGCTTTGTTCACAAACATGTAAATTTAAGGATGATATTCCCTAGATAACTTTATTAGTATTTTTCTAGTATGCTTAACTTGAAGTTAACAAAGCAAATTTTTGACATAAGCTATTCTATAAAAACTGTTTTTTAAGTTAATACTGCTAACCATGAAGATAATAAAAACTATGGTGTGAGTTCCTCTTTAAAACACATGCAAATATAAATATTTCAACACAGAGGGACAGTGATAAGTCAGTTAGGCAGCGTGTTGTCTGACAGCATGACTCTCAGGAAATACTGAGTCATGGAAAAATAACAATGAAGATAGACATGTAGCCTTTGAGGGGGATCCCTTTGCTCAATTACTTTTGGGTTTGTGCCAAATTTATTTCATATGAACGTGTATAATCAGGCCATTCCTTGATGTTCAAATTTTCCAATATTTATGTATAGGATAAAATAAAATAGGATAGATAAAATGTTGCATTCACCTAACTCAACAAAAACTTAAATCTTTCCAAGTTAGACTGCCCTGTATTCTATAACTATGACTGAAGAGGGGCATAAAAAAATCTCCCATTGGCCCAAAATGTTTACAAATGTGTCATACATACCCACTCTACGATATCTTACAACATAATATGTAAAGATATAGAGTCCCAAATACCAGCTCATCTGGTCACCTTGTGCCCATGTCCTATTTGAGTAATTTTTGGAACTCTATATATTTAAATTTCCAGAGTAAAATCATACAAAATCATTGTAATATATTATAGAGGGGGTTAGGTGTGAGGTAGATGGAACATAAATATATTGTTTCTTGTTTTGATATTTCCGTTCTACAATTATGGTGCTTTTTTATTCACCATAGGTCAGAGCACAATTCAGTCTTGTATTGGAATGCTCCAGAGAGTAGAATTCCCAGGAATCATTGAACTAAACCTTTACAAATACAATGGAAGCTATGTCTGCTGCACTCAAATACACACAAAGGTATAATGCATGTACATATACACTCATACACTGATAAGCATTTTAGGAACAACCACCTGAATTCATACAGAGATATCCCACATATATAGACACACTGCTATAAATACAGATCAAAGCTCCTAATTCTATAGTATCTTCTTATCTGTAGATGCAGCTTCCTGCTTGAGGGATCCTCACACAATAACTTTGATCCTTGCCCTTCCCTTATATGCAAGCAGCCCTACAGCTTCCGCTCTTATGAACTGCAGCATGTGACCAACAAAGCAGCTTCATACTGGCTGACCCTATCCATGACAGGGAATAGGAAGCTAGATGTGCCATCACTGATCATACACCCATAATGGGTTCCATGCCCCTAATGGGGCCAATTTGACCTTCCATATCACCCAGCACAAGTTATTTCTGTGAAGTGTAGGCTATACTACACAAAGCAGCCAGCAGCAAATGGGCCCCCTTGATACCATGTGCCGTAGGGCAAATGCCCTATTTTCCCTATTGTTTATCAACACCTGGTCAAGAGCACTACTTCCCTGAAGGTCTTAACAAACCTGCTGAAAAGAGGACCTTTAAATAACTAAATGATCCTATGAGAGATATATTTAGATTGGGCTGCAGGCTTAAAAAAGATACAATAATATTTGCCTTGAGGCATATGATGACGCTAAATAGGATGTAAAGTGTGCATTTCAGGATTAAGGTAGGCTTTTGTCAATGAGAAATACTAATCCTGAAGCACCAGTAACCAAGGGATTTAAATTTGTTTTTCCCATAACTCTTAGGTACAAACCCAGTACAAAAGTGTCAATGATAACAGTTCAGAAATTTTTATACTACCTGACATACACAAAGTCGATATATTTATCACCGTGAATAACAATGTATGGCCAAAGGTCAAAGTATGATGTTGGATGTTGATGTACTTTATCATGTTTATACTTACCTCTGAAAACTCAATAAAATCTCTTTTAAAAAAAAAACTAACAATGTATGGTCAACTTTCAATTTTAGTTGTTTTCCATTTTAATATTTTTTTAAAAAAATCTACGCACAGTATGTTACCATATAGTATTAAATTCACCAGAGAAATGTAATAAAGGATCCGTGTGGAACCAGGACAGGTGAAGGTTAACTAAAGTGACATAGATTCACACAAGCTAAGAGTGTCGCACAGTTTTTGTTAAATGTTATAGTCATTTTTTGTCCTATACTATATTTTTTCCTGACCTCATTTGTGGTGACTTGCGGAATTATCCTGCTACGGTCAAAAGGCACCGCTTAAACCCCATATATATATTATGTACATGTATAGCATAGAGTCGGACACATTTGTAACAATGGCTTTTATGAGGCTGAATTTTGCCTTTGGAGGTATTTGGCCTTGTGAGCAATGAAATAATGTATCCTGAGTAGCACTACCAAATTACATTATCAAGAAAACGGAATTACGGATTTATATCACTTATTGGAAATTTTGTTATGAATTTTTTTTGAGACAAGGAATGTAATACAGTTGTCACGACCCTGGTAAGCAGGTCGGGTAGGAGCCTAGTAGCAGGGGATACAAGGGGTTCTGTTTGTACCCCACGATGCATGGCGGTAAGTGGTGTGGTACGGACAGGCGCAATAACACACAGCACAACAGAATACGAGGAAAGGTACTGTATTGATATAGGATATCACCAGCAAGTAAAGGCAGTTAGTCTCTAGGTAGGGTGCCCACTGGCAGGGCTGACGGGTACGGAGGCCCACTAGGTGGGCTGACAGCAGGAAGCCCACTGGCAGGGCTGACGGGTACGGAGGCCCACCGGGTGGGCTGACGGCAGGAAGCCCACTGGCAGGGCAGACGGGTACGGAGGCCCACCGGGTGGGCTGACGGCAGGAAGCCCACTGG
>VKOC01000006.1:29245593-29306117 GCA_009364415.1 Spea multiplicata
AATGTCATACCTGTTTACATAACCCAACACTTTTCAATCTCTGTTTTTAATGGAACATCTTTATATAGATCTTATATGTTAATGTGTTTGAGAATTAATATATTTTTAAGGGAAAAAGATTTATTTTATGAGATATTTATTAACACGTGTATATAGCGTCTTAAAGCTGGAGATTATATTCTTATCTCTGAGAAGGTTGGAAGTTAGAAACAGGAAGGCTTATTTGACTGACCTTATATTTTGCTATGTTTTTTTAAGTATTAGTCCAATTCACTGCAGAAAATTAGTTTTAATGATCAACGTTTTTTCACTCCCAACCAAAAAGATAGAAGGAATAATTAATAGAATCTTAAATTTCTAAGTCAATTAACAAGCATCAATTGAATGCGATATAGCTGACAATTTAATAAAATATCACTGCCTGGAATGTTTGTGGGGGCATTCGTGGCAACTATACACCTTGTCCTTATTTCCAATAGGGAAATTAACAATTAACAACCGGTATTAAACACACAATGTAATATACGACCAACTAATGTGCCATGTTCCGGAAAGGATCAGCAGCCCCTATCACTTTTATATATTCTATATTAAAAAAAAGGAAAACTTGTTAAAAAAAAAAAAAAAGGAAGAAAGTAAAAGAAAGAAAGAACTGTTACCAATTATCAACATTATATTTTCTTTATCCAAACTCCACTTTCAGACATGGTAACTAAACTATTCATCATAGTTTAGTGCAAAATATTGCACTACATATATTGTACGCTCTATCAAGACTTGCCAAATTTGTAATAATATTGCCACTCTTTTCTAAGCATGTATCAGACCTTAGTGCTGCAGGGACCCTGTTGATCATGTAATCTTGGGTGATATGTAGTACAAAATGTTTCTATGTGCAAAGATATGTAGTACATGTATATTGCTCTAGCTGATAGTGTACACTTTATAGTTTAAAGTACAATACAACTGAAGTACTGTAAGACATTGCAATAACAGGTACAAGATACGACAGGTCTCTTCCTTGTACAGTTTACAATCGGTTTTTCAGCCATAGTCCATTTTTCACAACATTTTTTCCTTCTTTACTTTTATAGTATTAGTCTTCCCAGCACAGAGAATTCAGCATTTATGTAAAATAATTACAAAAGCCATTTTACTAAATAATTGTACAGCTTAGAAAGTTCATATTTGCGTAAGCATTAACAATATCTATTGAATTGTACAGATTTGTGATGTTGTTTTTTTATATAAAATATGCCTTTTTATATTTATGATAGGTTAGAGACCAAACAAAAACAAAATCTTACACATCTTCCATTTGCTTTCAGGGCCATGCGAACCTGGTTTCTCTTTGTGACTGCTTTCAGCCATTATCTTTGTGCTTCTAATGCATCTCTTTCACAGTGAACTATTCAGGTGTTAGGAATGTAAATCTATGCAAGAACCTTGAGTTCCCATAAGCACAACAAATAACCAATGGTTCCCATACAATCAGAATGGCCTTGTACATCACATTATGTTATAAACAGATTCCAAAATATTTTTAAGAGAAATGAAATAATTCTTTTCATTTCAACATTTATATAGTTACCTTGATTTCAGTAAATATATATATATATATATATATATATATATCTGCTGTCATTTTTATTGGGAGTGTGCTTTTTTATTCTGCTTTTTATTTGCTATCGGGCTCATTACTAATGTTATATCATTATTATTTATTGTTTAATATAGTGCCATCACATTCCACAGCACTGTACATTGAGTAAACAGGACATAAGAAGTAGTATATAGTATAACAATTTGACTTACATAAACAAGCGGCAAGGAGGGTCCTGCTCAACCGAGTTTACAATCTAGGGAGGTTAGGGTGTTTCACACAAGAGGTAAAAGTGCCACTGTTAGAGATAGATGAGCCACACTAGTATAAGTATTGTAGGACAGGGGCTAGGAAGGGTGAGCTATGGAATATTGAAGCAATGGTATTACTGTGTAAGTTCATAGGCATCCTTAAAAAAGTGGGTTTTATAGCGATTTTTTTATAATGACCAAAGGCAGGGGAAAGATAAATGGGTTGGGGAAGGGCATTCCAGAGGACTGGGCAGCCCTTTAAAAGTCTTGCAAGCCAGCATGAGAACTAGAAGTCAGAGTAGAGGTCAGATAAAGATGAGTGAGGAAATGTAGGTAGGGGAACCCCTATAAAGCGCTTTGAAGGTAAGACTCAGGATTTTAAAATTAATTTTGAAGAGAACAAGCAGCCAATGAAAAGAATGACCAAGGGAAGAAGTGTTAGTAAAGGTGTCAGTAAACTGCAGCGTGCATGGTGCATTACAGGGGCGAGATGGGTATGAGAGAGAAAACCACTACGACAGAGTTATAATAGTCAAGTTGGGAGATAATGAGGGCATAAGCAAGAGCCTTAGTGGCATATTATGTGAGGAAGGGACGAATGCGGGAAATGTTCTTAGGATGGAGACGGACTGAATGTGATAGGAGAACAAGAGATGAGTGACCCCAAGGCAGTGAGCATGAAGGGACACAGAGATGATTGAACCAATGACATTGAAGGAAACTGATGAGCAAATATTAGCATTGGAAGGAGGGACGATGAGGAGTTCAGTTTTAGAGAGATTGCGTTTTAGAAAATGTGCAGCCATCCAGCTAGAGACAAGGGAGTTGGTTAAACAATCTAAGAAAGAGAGAAATCGGAAGAGGATAGGTAAATCATTACCAAAAATTACCAAATATTCCAAAAGATCTTAAATGTAAATACAAAAAAGTAAAAAAAACACACGTATATGTAAAAAAACAGCAATTGTTTATTGACATAATATAAATGTAAAATGCATATTTTGTCATGAAGGGGATATTTAAAATACCCTTTTTTTATTAAAATTTAATATATATATAACTGTACTTAACCTATAAACTGTTTCTGCTATATTTTTATAATTGCATCATAAATCTTATTTTCTATACAATTTAAAAGTATTGCTGGCTATAAGACCATTCTTTATTGACATTTGTGAAAAAAAGAAAAAAGGGGAAAAAAACAACATAACACTATTTAATTTGATCCATCAATTTTAACAGTTCAGTCAGTTTACAGACTATTCTCATGCATTTTCATTTCCAGAACCAAGGAAAATAGTCAATGACTGTGTCACATTGGAGAGACGTCCCTGACTTTTAAAACAAATATATTATGTCATGACAAATAGGTCAACATTTCCAAAGAAGGCATCTTTACTCCCTTCTATCTTATTTTAATAGTGAATGTACAAAATGACAAACTTGGCTTTCTGCAGCTATGATTCCATTACTCTTATCTTACCATTAAAGGAGATTTCTCTTGATAATACTCCTTTCAAACTGTTTCTCACACAATGGCATCAACCTAGCTTGATAACTTATATCCACAAGCACAGTCTGTTCCCTACTTATTAAATAAGTTATTTTTTTACTTCTATGATTTTACCACTCTTAAGAAGGGTTTATAACCATGTATGATTTGCCAGAACAATTTTTAATTTACTATTGTTTTTTTTTAATGCTAGGAATAAACTGATAAGTCCAGCAAAATAATAGATTTTAAGCTCGTTTGAACAGAGCCCTCCTCACCTATTGTTTCCGTAAATCTAACTGTTATTTTATATACCACTTGTTATGTCCTGTTTACCCATTGTACAGCGCTGCTGAATATGATGGTGCTATTTAAAACAATAATGATTATATTTATTTTAAACTTAAGCATACGTATATAATAAAATATATTTGCCTTATATGTTTTGCTTTCTTTTCTAATGTATTTCAAGTAGAAAACATAGTCGGCAGCTGTTCACTGGTCAGAGCACTGAGTGACAAAATGATGTGATAAGACACCATAACGCCCTATCTGATGTTGTGTATTGCTTCTCTCTAGTGTCTAAAATCTCCAGTGTCATTTGCCACAATGTTTTAAAAAAACCCAAAAAAACAAAACCATAGTAAGTAATTCACCCATGCTCAATGCATTAAAAAGCAAAATAGTCTGACTGCTTCAGCTCCATGGTAAGCAATACGACCATGTTAAAAGGCTGTTTCAGGGGGAGAAGTGACACAAACAGATTGTTTCAGGGCAGAGGTGGCACAGGCTGGCTGCTTCAGGGGCAGAGATGGCACAGGGAGGCTGTTTTAGGGGCAGAAGTGCCACAGGCAGGCTGTTTTAGGGGCAGAGGTGACACAGGCAGGCTGTTTCAGGGGTAGAGGAGGCATAGGCAAGCTGTTTCAGGGACAGAGGCCTACCACGTCAATGTCTGGCTTAGTATATAGTGATGGGAGTTATGCTGTTCAGTAAAAGTTATTAATTTGTAACATATTAATTTAATTGATTTATAAATTTATTAGTGAAAAATATTATTGCCAACATTTTTTTTGGGTGTCTTTACATTTTAAAGTGTGGGGGGTGCCACATACAGGATCCTCCCTGGATGCCAAATACTGTAGCTACGCCCCTGACTCAGGAAAGGGTTATCACTGCTCTTCATCCGTAAACATGTCATTTATGTCCAAGGAAAGGGTTTAAAGACAAAACGTCAATTACAGAATTTAAAACTATAGAAAGTCAAATCGTACTAAAGGCACCCTGTGGTTTTTTGCATAAAGAAGTGAAAGACACTGAGTGGATTGTGTTGAGATGTTACATTCATTAGTGTGTGTGTGTGTGAAAAAGGTAAGGATATCGTATCAAACAAACTTAATAACCTTACTTTTCTGATCTTTCTGGGGAAAAAGTGTATCTACCATAGATCAAAATAGACAAAAGGAATGATCTCTGCAGGCCAAAACAGCAGTGATTTTCACATCTTAAAAGAGAAGTCACCCAGAATAAAAAAAATCTCCTTAAGCATAAAATATGGTGCTTTATACAGCAATGAAAGGTAAGCATTGCTAAAATGTTTATTCCAATAAACCACTTTTTAGCTACACACAACAAGGAAGCTATTGTTGTCAGTCATGTTATACTTTGGGTAACTTTCCCTGCTCAAACACCACAATAGTGCTTTGTGGCAATACTAATGAAGTACAAGTCCATTCCTCCCTAAACTAAAAAACTAAAACAATAAAACAGCATGACAAATTACCAGCACTCAAATTCAAACCTACACATTTTTACCTAATATATACATTAGACTTTATTAATGCATTTTGGTCAAAATAAAGTATTAAATCCTAATATATACATTAGGCTTTAATACTGTATTTTGGTCAAACTACAGTAGTAAAGCCTCTTATGTATGTCTAAGTATGAAGTTGTAGGTTTGGAGTTGAGCAATGGTAATTTGTCCTGTTTTGGCTATTTTTCATGTCTTGCTACAGTATGTTTTTAGACAAAGGTGCACTGATACCCCCTCCCTTTTTTTTGTTTTAGCTCCATATAAATAGCTAAATGGGTGAAATGTGTAAAGCCTGCTCTCTTATTTTCATATATATTTGGTTTGGAAGCCCACCATTTTGTTTTGGTTTAGTGACACTGTAAGTAAGTCAGGACTCAAGTCTCATAGAGTGAGCTTATGTGCTTTGGCCAAAATGCAGTACTAAATCCTTGTTTATGAGTATGAATTTGTAGGTTTGGATTTGAGTGCTGGCAGTTTGTTCATTTTTGCTTTTAAATGTGTCTATTTTCCATGCCTTGCTTCCGCCAAGAAAATAGAGAATGAGCGCAGGTTTCATAGACGACAAAGGAAGGGATTCTTCACAGTGAGGACAATAAAGGTATGGAATTCACTTCCGAAGGAGGTAGTGTTATCCAATACATTAGATGCCTTCAAAAGGGGCCCCGATATTTTCTTAGAAAGGCATGACATACAGGGCTATAAATAGAATAACATTAATATTTTAGAGCTTCTTGATCCAAGGAGTCATCCGATTGCCTCTTTGAGTCAAGAAGGAATTGTTTCCCCTGATGGCAGAATTCGAAGTAGCTTATTTAGGGTTTTTTGCCTTCTTTTGGATCAAGAATAGGAAGGTTAGGTAGAAGGGTTGAACTTGATGGACTTCGGTCTTTTTTCAACCTTATGAACTATGTAACTATGTAACAATGAGTACAGGCATAATATATCACTGTTTTTTTTAGTTGATACTATTAAAATACAAAAAAATGATATGTGTACCTCTTTAAATGCATTCATTCTTTACTTTCAGCAATTATCAAAGATTGACTAAATGCGTGTTACACCACAGTAGTCTTATCTGGAGTCAGGTCAGATCAGCCAGCACAACATTTGGGGTCTTCAACCGTTTTATCATGAGAGTTGTCAGAACCCTGTTTGCTAACTCTTACTTCTTTTTGCAAAACTGTCTTGACTACTCATTCCGTAATAAAGTGGAACAAGTGATGAGTTAACTTTATTATATTTTAAGAACATGGAGGAGCCCATATTATGAGAAAGCTAGTTACTATAATGTGAGCATTTTTAACTTGCTCTTGAGAAAAAAGCAACATTATCTTACAATATTATTCCAATAAATACCGGTATGCTATATAAACACAGGCATTATGTATAAACAGAGAGACCATATGAATCTTGATTTAGAAAGTCACATTCAGGAATTTAGAAATGACTATTTATAGTTAACCTTAAAGTGCAAGTAGATCTCACGCAACATGGTTATTTCAGGGATTGTATTTCTGATTTCAGTGGAGAAACTGTGAGACTTAAATTTCCCACTTACAAGGTCACCTAAATAAATATTTGTAGAAGAGTGACTAATGTCAGATCAAGTTTAATTATAAAACAGGTTAGAGATCAAACCTACAAACCTACATGACCACAAACCCTCTTAAACCTTTATATGTTTTACTATGGCTCACCTTGTTTATGTTTGTTCCCTTATCAAAAACACATAATGCTTTTAGATGTACACAAAGCACGTTCTTAGCAATGACAAAACAAAATAACTTGCCATGGCAAAGTTGCACACAAATGGCAAATGCAGGACTTGCTAACATTTATAGCATGTCACTTAAACTCCATTTTTTACCACTATTGCATTAAATTTTATTTTTTGTGCCAGCAATTTTTTTCTCTTGCCTTCCACCACTCCAGTTGTTAACACCTCTGCCAGAATAATTTGTACAATTATTCTTTCATTTCAGTTACATTTATAGGGTGACCACATGTCTAGGATTGCAAGGGACAGTCCACGTCCCGAGCAGCCTCAATACCCAAATGGGAGCTCTAAGTGAACAAGGTCTCAGCCAAACAGAAGAGACTCCTCAACTCTCAATTAAGAAGCCTCTCCTGATTGGTTGAGTCCAATCAATATATAGGGCTCAGTGTAATCTGCAGCCAGCACAGGTAAGGACCCAACTGTGTGTGTATGTGTGTGAGGGGTTAATTCTCTAAAACTGCTCAAGTCCGGTAGTAGAGGCGTTAAGTCTCTGAAACTATAACCATCTGAAAGTAGAGGGGTTCATTCTCTGAAACGGCTCATATCTGATAATACAGGTGTTTATATATATATATATATATATATGTATGTATATATATATATATATATATATATATATATATATATAATCTGTTCCTAAGTATACACACACTATCACCACATACACATAAAATACACTTTATATTATATAAATGATTAGGAAGACTAGGAGCCGGGGAAGGTCTGCGCGATGGACGCAGACAACCCCCGCTGCTAACCGCACCTCCTTCCTGCTGCAGCGGAAGTTGTCTACGCGAATCACGTAGAGCTCTACACGCACCGGGGACTCAGAAGCTCAGAAGCACCTTATGCCGGTAAATGGGGGCATAAGGCATTTCTGGAGGCAGAGTGCTCTATGAAATGCCTTTTAACCCCCTTAATGCCACTCTGCCTCCTGAAATGCCTTTTAACCCTCTATATGCCACTCTGCCTCCTGAAATGGCTTATACCCGTCCCATATAATGCCCCAACCTCTGCCGCGCATAATAATGCGCTTTTAAGCCCCCTAAATGCCAGAGTGCATATAGGGGTATAAGGCAATTCTGGAGGCAGAGTGGCAAGCCTGGGGGCAGATGTGCATAACTGGGGGGGGCAGGTTGGAAAAAAAAGAGGAAATAAAAACAAAAATATTCCTCAATCATAGCTTTTATTAAAAAAAAAAATGTCACATAGCTTTACATGAAATTAACATTTTATAGTAAAGACTTTTTTCGCTATAGGTGTCATGCTTATATTCCAGGCTTTTTCGTTTTTTTCATAAACTAGAATAAATATTCAGATTTTGGGGGGTCGTCTTATAATCAGGGTCGTCTTATCAGGGTCGTCGAGCAAATACGGTATATGCAATTACAAGTAAATTCCCCAAATATATTGAAATAATAAAATAGATAATGCCAATGAACAGCAGCCTCCTGACCCTGTGATAGCCCTGCTGCCTCAAAATTATAACCATGTTCTCGGATTAGAACCCCAAATATTTTAATGAAGAACATTTTGTATTCACAAAAGTTCTAGCCAACACTATAAGGCATAAACACATAAAAATATCATTATAGACCATTTACCAAACACAAAGATAATGTACTAAATAAGAATTATTGTTTGCAATTTAAAAATACTGTACTACTGATGTAATGGGCAATATTTTAATAAGATTATTTTTCATACATTTAACGGTAACAATGTACAAAACAAGACAATACAAATTAAATGAAATTAAATGAAATTTGTAAATATACATCCTATATTTTTTCTTCCAGAAAATAATTGTGAAAAGTGAATTATGGCTCTTCTGTCTTAATCTACACATAACCACCCAGAGACGTTGAAAATGCATTTATCTTAATCATTGTAATTGTAATACATTAAGAATATGCATTTGAGCCATGTAAGGTTTGTTTGGCTGGACTTTAATTAAGATGAATGTACTAGTATGAATTTATTCTATTCTTCCTGGCCACATTGCAAAAATTTGAATTCACAAAAAACTCCATAGGATGACTCTAACGATGCTGATGCTTATTGAATTAGCATTTTACGCAATGACGACATGGCAGGCAAGCATTAATTTCTGAAGCAGCCATCAATTTTACAATGACACTCGCTGTACCTGTTTTGTATTCTGCTCTCATGCATGTACTGATATGGTTTGTCTTGTAAAAGAGACTCACTCAGTGAGGCTGACATCCAAAAGAAGTGAAGGCAAAACAAATAAAGCAGCGCCTGCCGTGTTCTATGTTGCCACAGTGAATGTACGACTGCTGTCAATCTAAGAGTCTGAATGACAGCTGCAGTACAATACAGATTGGCAGTGTGAAAAATCCCTTTCCCCATTCACATTAATCTTGGATTTAGCACATTACCACATGACCGGTTCATGCAAGCAGCAGAAAATCTATTCCTGTATTTCCTAATTGGCGTTTCACAGCTTAGCAGTCTCAATAAAGTAATGTAAAAGAAATAACATACAAAAATACATCTCCCCTGTCAGAATATATATTTGTCATCCTGAATAATTTTAAAAACCAGAAGAATCTATATTATAATGTTTATATATTTTATATATATTATATATATTTTTTAAATGTCATACGCACCAGACTATTATAATAATCACTTTATGTATTCTACTTACCTGCTCTTACCGTGTAGGAATTTTGGCCTACCATCCAAAAATAACTGTATTCATGTATTTTCTATGATGCAGATTAAGTGTAAGGGTGCAAGATTGAGAACAATATATGTAAAATCTCATGTATAATACTTTTTCTCCCCTTCTTTTTAGGCGCCCTTATGAAGGGGGGTTGCATTTCATATACTGTGTGGAATAACATGTCTAAGGTTCATTCTAAAATGTCAAGTGTACTATTCTCTGTTTTGGAATCTTATTTAGGATGAGAACTTCAGTCATGTTTATTAGGAAACAGTATGTGAAATGTATAACTGAGTTATTTCCTGCCATGAGTTAATACACCCCACAGGCCTTACCTGCCCTGGTCCTTAATCTGTGAAATGCAAATGCTTCCTTGGAAACATGGACAATGTGGTCACTCAAATTAATCAAATTAAGTTATCATAACATCTTGGGTATAATACACTTCAATAATTTAAACCTGGGGTTGTAGGAAATTTTAAATACACTTTATTTTGAACTGATGAGTTCGTCCTAATGTTAATATGGATATCACATCTTCTTTGAGCTCAACTCTCTCTTTTCACTACCACTTCTACGTAGAAACCAGCGTCCTTGTCTAGAAAAGATTGGATGGTTATATATTTATCTAATCTAACAATAAATACAATAAAAATACAGAAAAGAATAATGAGAAAAAAACCTAACACATACAGTGTAAACATAAGATACCCTCGCCTCCGTATGCATCCTTAGAAACTGAGTAGTTTGGAGACACCTGCTTCTAAGAAGTCTTCCTGCAAAAGATGTAAAAATGAAGACTGCTCAAAGCACAGATTTTTAAAAGAAATATTGCATTGATGTATTGCTAAACAGAGCCAAAGAACATTACTTATTGCAGTGCATTTGTTCCTCTAACATCTTCCATAACTTTATGTTATGTTATGTATTATGGAAATGGCAGGGGAGTCCCGGGCTATACAACCACATGGTTCTCATGTAAACAATACATTTTATGTCAAGGAAAAGCTTAAGTAAAAGTAAAAATATTTTCATATGAGCTTTTTTATTTACAGATGTCAATATACAGTTGTTTTGTTTTACTATTATATTGATTTTGTTTCTTATAAAGAAAGGAAGGCTATCAGACTTCTGACTGTTCCTCATCTACCAGTAATTAGATTATTTGTTAGTCTGGTTCATCAAAGCAGGAAATACTTAAGTGTCACAGCTGGTCTCAAGATAAATATGCTACACCAAGATTTTAAATGAAAACAATTATCTCTATATTGGGCTAGTATTTCACAAACAACTAAACAGTAAAAATGACGAAAACAAAAGCAATCATATGCTTTCTCATTACTGCGCTGGGAGCCCTTACTGTATCATTGCATTGTAGATTTGCTTCTTGTTCCCGAAGAGAAGCCATTTTAGCATAATGAAAATCTGAACACATAAGCAAGGAGTTCAGCTCTGCTATCATGGGAGCAAAATGCATGTTCTTTAATGAAATCTAATAAAAGGAAGTCGGCAAATTTACTTTTGAAGTGTTCTTCTACTGAGTTAACCCCTTCTACCAGCCGGACACATCAGAATTCTTGTATAGTGGATTGTTGAAAATGCAATGGAAAAGTAGGACAATGGCGAAGATTATATATATATATATATATATATTATATATATATATATATATATATAATAGACTAAACAGGGATTATATTACTGTGTCTTAAATAATAAAGGGAAAACAATGAAATATGCTTCTACACAACAATATAATTGAGGCTACACTGTTTAATGATAATGTGTACATTGGCTAAATGAGTAATCATTTATCTATTGAGTGGTCAATGAAGCATAACTCCAAAAGCAAAGGAGAGGCCATTCAACACAAATGGATTTAATTGTCTCCTGTTATTTACCCATAAATCCTAATAGTAACAGATAGTAACTGAAACAGTGTAATGAATATTGTTTAATTGAGCCATTTTAGCCATTGTACATTCATGTAGATTACATGTACATCTCAAGAAGGTCACAGTACACAAAAGGGTTCAAATTTGGAATCATGGTAAAGACACAAACAATATGTAGAAAATACATGTAAACTATGTGTACCCACATTTGAAGGGGTACAACTCCCATCATCCTCCCCATCATTCTGGCTGGGAGCTTTAGGATTTGAAGCACAGTGGTCCATATATTTATTTTGAAAAAAAAAATGAACAAATACATAAACCCCTTAAGGCACTGTACAGTATATAACCCAGGCCCAGACCATGACACTCCTACCACCATGCTTGACTGTAGGCAAGACATACTTGTCTTTGTACTCCTCAACTGGTTGCCGCCACACATGCTTGACACCATCTGAATCAAATAAGTTTATCTTGGTCTCATTGGACCACAGAACATGGTTCCAGTAATCCATGTCCTTAGTCTGCTTGTCTTCAGCAAACTGTTTGTGGGCTTTCCTGTGCATCATCTTTCGAAAAGGCTTCCTTCTGGGACAACAGCCATGCATACCAATTTGATGCAGTGTGCGGCGTATGGTCTGACAGGCTGACCCTCCACCCCTTCAACCTCTGCAGCAATGCTGGCAGCATTCATATGTCTATGTCCCAAAGACAACCTCTGGATATGACACTGAGCACGTCGACCATGGGGAGGCCTGTTCTGAGTGGAACCTGTCCGTGAAACCGCTGTATGGTCTTGTCCACCGTGCTGCAGCTCAGTTTCAGGGTCTTGGCAATCTTCTTATAGCCTAGGCCATCTTTAGTTTTTTGTTAGATCCTCAGAGAATTCTTTGCCATGAGGTGCCATGTTGAACTTCCAGTGACCATTATAAGAGAGTGTGAGAGCGATAACACCAAATTTAACACACCTGCTCCCCATTCACACCTGAGACCTTGTAACACTAACGAGTCACATGACACCGTGAAGGGAAAATGGCTAATTGGGTCCAATTTGGACATTTCCACTTAGGGGTGTACTTACTTTTGTTGCCAAGGTTTAGACATCAATGGCTGTTTGTTGAGTTATTTTGAGGGGACAGCAAATTTACAGTTATACAGGCTGTACACACTACTTTACATTGTAGCAGAGTGTCATTTCTTCAGTGTTGTCACATGAAAAGACATAATAACATATTTACAACAATGTGATGGGTGTACTCATTTTTGTGAGATACTGTATTAAATGGGATACCAATCATTGTACACTCAAAAGAGAAACAGTTTCTAGTAGTGTTCAAAATCTTTAGACAGAGCTGCCAACGGAACATTTTTCTGTTGCCACCCTTTTCAATCCTGCCCATAGTTAACTTCAGAATGTCTTTCTTAAAATAGATTAGGTGGCCACTATAGGTAAAATAACCCATGCAATAGCAGTAGACACACAATCCAAAGTTTTTGCTATTTGTACTGATATCACAAACAAAAATACATCATCTCTTAGTTACAATGGATGGATTATGTGTTTTTATATTGTTTTTGACAAGCACAAGCCTACAGATTGCTTTGTATTACCCAAAAAAATGGAAAATATTCACTGTTTACAACAATGAACAAGCACGTCTCATTCAGAGCAGAAACCAGGCAACGCTCATTTGCATTTAAGGAGATTGCCTGTAAGCACAAGTATCGATTCATGGGTCAATACAGAGTTTTAAAATTCTTTTCAAAAACACGTTTAAGCAGAACTGTTGCTTATTCCTACATTTTACATTTCACTACTCTAAATAAACCCCAGCAATGTAGTTTGCCAACTAAAATATGCAATAGAAACCCACCTTATGCTCATACTATGGTTCCAACTACCTTAACCCCTTCAGAACCAATGACGTACCAGGTACACCATAAAAGGATGTCTCAAGAAGACCAAAGACGGACCTGGTGCCGTGTCATATGCTGACCATTCAGTGAACATAGCAGTCAGTCTCCAGCAGAGTCTTCAGCCAATCACATACACAGATAAATAGCAAACGCAGTGCTTGAAAGACCCAGGTTTTTTACATTTTATTATATTTTACCTATTGTGTAATACATCCTAAATCCCTCCAGATTATAAGATCCTTTGAGCAGGGCCCTCCTCACCTGTTGTCTCTGTAATAGTTATGTTACATACTACTTGTTGTGTCCTGTCCACCCATTGTACAGCACTACGGAATTTGATGGCGCTATATGTAAACCAATAAATAATAATAATTATTATTTATTTTTAAATTCATTAGACCAGGGGTCGGGTGCGGAGGAGAGGGGCGCCAAGAGGTGGCACAAGTTTTCAGCAACTGCTCGGCTCCCCTCACTCTCCTCCGCGAGGCTTCTGTCTTCAGTGTCTTCGTTGCGGTGCCGGCGTTTCATGCTGAGCGTCGGAATATGACCTCATATGTCAGCACTCAGCAGTGAAGCAGCGTGCAGGGTGTTTATGGGATAAAAGGGGGCATAGGTAGCGTGTTTATGGGACAAAGATGGCACAGGGTGGGCTGTTTGGGGACAAAGATTGCAAATCCTATGTGGGTTCTATGCGTGCTGGTCAGGGGTGTGGGCAGTGTAGACGCCAGGGCTGTCTTTGGAGTGTGCAACCTGTGATCTATGAAACGTAGGGAGTTTTATATATACCTTTAATGCAGAGATTTTGTGTGAGTTCCAATTGATCTATACCTGCAAATCTGGGGGTTTTTGTGTTATTCTGCTGATCTATATCTGCTATGCAATGTTTCCATACATTATTTAGATATACCTGCAAATACGGGGCATGTTTCTCTTATTTCTTATTTTTTTTTGAGGGGGTAGGTAGGAGGATGGTTCCAGTGTATAAGAAAAAAGAGGTGAAAAAATGCACCCAAACTAAATTTCTACCTTTGCAGTGTGGTGGTTTTCTGAGAAAGAAAAGCAGTTTTCATGATGTTCCTTTTTGCTTAAGGAATATAATTTTTTTCAAATATTTACTTTCTCAAGCATTTGCTCCTCTTTGAAATTATTGCCGGCCCGGCACACCAACAGGATTGAGGTTTTACTTTGGCACACCACTACCAAAAGGTTGCCTACCCCTGCACTAGACCATAATAGGTTATTTTTAATATGTAATGTTTATCAGGTAGATAGAGTGATGGGAATTAGTTTGTGGGGAATTAGTTAAAGATTAGGGTTAGGTTTAGGGTTAGGTAGGGGTTAAAAAAAAGAAAAGAAAAAAACTTAAAATAAACGAAAGTTATATAGGAATATATAGGTAATCAGTAGAAATTAAATGACTTTTGCCATTTAAGCTGTGGATATTGTATGCATTATATACCTGTAAACTGAATAAACGTGTTTGCTTTTTTTTTTTAGAAAAATAAATACATTTATAAAAATAAAGTCTTACAGATATCAATGATTTATTTTTTAAATTAACCCCACAAAATGTTTATTACTCCCAACTATGTTATCTCTGCCTCATTGTTAAGTTGAGGATTGACGTTAATTTGTTCATGCAGCCATTAAACCGGCCGGAGAGGGGAAGGATCAGAAAGCTATTACAGAAATGGTTCATCTTTTATTTCACTCCATGCTACAGAAAGCAAGAGTACTACCGAGTGTGAATGGCGTTCATTAAACAAACTTTACAAACTAACAGAATGATCACAAATAAAAATCTCAAAATATCTAAAATTATCTACACACATTTTCTTTAATAAATACTTATTCCTGCATATTAAAACTGTGCATAAACATTTTGAAAGTAACACTGAAGAGCCCATTAAAACTGATCCTGTGGTTTAAACATATCCATAATCTGTACTTCCAAAGAACTCCAATTACTTTAGAATGCAAACCATCTATGTATGCACATAAAATAATTGTATACTCAAAATATTTTCTATATTCAATTTTGAATCATTTCTGACATTTCAATTTGTGGCTTGATAGGCTAATGCATAATGTCACTTACATTTTTGTTTCTTTTTTTCGACAGACATCTTCATATATCAGTTGCAACTGAAACTGCAATTACTGTTCTACTTAATAGTTTAGTTGCATCTTGGTAACACCAATTAGCGCATTAGCGTTTCTCTAGAGAGACTCGTGTTCCTGACAAGCTAAATTTACTTTGTGGTGTTTACCTATTCCTTGCTTACGTCTGCGTCACTATTTACAACTCTAGCTAATGATCATAAGACCAAAATAGTCAGTCATGGCAGTTATATTTTTTTCTCCAAATTGAATTTTATTAAACTCAATCTTAATATTCATATCAAAATTCACAAGTAAGTAGTACAGATTGACAGTGTGATTTCACCATGTGAAATGAATAAATGACATTCCATTTGAGCCACAAACATTGAGTTACTGGACGAGATTGGAAATATGTATGAATATAGGAGTACAATCAAAAGGAAATACAAACGTGTAATATGTTCCAAAACTTGGGGAGATCCGGTATAATTGATACACATGCAAAAGAAGTTTGCAAAAGCTGTTTGCTTCTTACATGCAAAAGAAATATCTTGTAATGTAAAATACAATAAACTATGAAATATTACATATCAAACATAGATCACTCTGTTTACAGTAAATGCATTTTAAACAGGTCAGATGCAGCCCCCCCCCTGGGGCTCACCTACCAATTGCCCTTTCAGGAGACCACCATTCTCTCAACCAGATGTTCACTTTTCACATAGTCATTCATCTCGGAGAACTGTTCAGAGTCTAACCCCGGAGACCATACACCTATGTATGTTGGATGGTGGATTGGGACATTCTGTGGGACATTTTTTTTATAATTCTATGTTTTTCCATAAAAAGCAATATCTCACGAAGAGAGACTCCACCTGTCCACAACCTCTCCAGCAATTTGGAGGAAATTCCCTAATTATTATTATCTTTTATTTATATAGCGCCAACAATTTACTCAGAGCTTAATACAATGGGTATGACAAGACTAAGACAAACCGATACATTAGGTGGAGAGAGAATTGTCTCATTGGGGTAAAATACCATCTATAGATCATTTTTTTCTCTCTTATTGTTTCCTTTGCCTTTCACCATGATCCTAGTGGAAATTGCATTTGTAGTTCCCACCCCCATGCCCTCATACATATTAATTTAGCCTTCAAGAGGCATGATAACTTAACTTTGATATACATATCGAGAGAACTTTGGTGCATTAAGACATAAGTGTACTATGGGGTGGGAGATTGAAGCCTGTGTCAGGTGTCGAATCTAAATATTTATAAAATTCTGAGTTCAGTAAGTGAAATTTGATGCATAATTGTTCAAAAGAACAAAGTGTCCCATTTTAAAATAAATCTCCTACTTTACCCATTTGAGCCATGTACAATTGATGAAGAGATAGTTCACGCACCAGTACTTCCAGTGGGAACAGATAAGTTGCTGTTATTCTCTGTTATTTACCAGAGAAAAAGGGATCTTAAGAGCATTTCTACCCCATACCTCTATTGTGTATTTAGTAGTGGGGAGGAACTACCCCCCAAGCAAAAGTAATTAGGCCATGGTATAGTGTGCTGCCACAGCATTCATTAAAGCACCGCCAGTGGGATATATCTTCCCTCACTTGTTTCCATAAAGCAGGGATCTCCAAACTCGGCCCTCCAGCTGCTGCAGGACTACATCTCCCATACTCCTCACCCAGCCCCTTAGCTGAAGGAGCATTATGGGAGATGTAGTCCTGCAGCAGCTGGAGGGCCGAGTTTGGGGATCCCTGCCATAAAGTGTCAAAATTAAGAGAATTGGGAGATTTTGGGGGTTCTGATGCCTAAGCAAAGAAAAAAGTCTTGTCTCCAGAGCTATAAAATTTAGTTAGATATTTAGTTAGATGTTCCTTGTCTGTATTTCTCAAATTAAGGCCTAATGCTTGGGGTTTAGCTATGTTGCTTTTGTGATATGACACCTGAGAGTATTGATTACATAGGCGTAGCAATGCCGGCTGGGAGGGTATCGGTTTGCAAATTGATGCTAATATGTTATCCAAAACGAGTGCTTAAGTGAGCTCAGAGCTCGATTTTAGTGGAACTCCAGGAATCTCTGTATATAAGTGGGGAAAGGGGCACAATTGGCATATGCCATTAATAATTAAGTTTTGAAAGGAAGCCTAGCATTGTCACACAAGCTTATGGGGTGCTAAACAAACTCATTACAGCTTGAATCATTGTTTTAAGGAAATGACTTGAGAAGACGTGTTCTCGCCATGGAGGTTTCCCAGATTGATAAATGTTCATGCATTTTCAGTTGGATGTCTACCTGACACAAATACCACTTGATCTGAGTGTAAAAGGGAAAATGCACAAAACATATAACCATTACTAAAAAATGTATTTTTCAAATGCTTGTGCTTAAGGTGATTATAAAATGGGTAACCCAAAAAGAGAACTTTACTCTGCTTACACCACCGTTTATACCAATACACAAAGGGCATCAGTACTCATCATATGACTCTTCTTGTGAAAAGGAGAAGTGGCAGGGCAGTTTGCAAGAGACTTGTGGTTTTAAATCTCTCACTTTGATACTCATTATTAAGGGCCAACCCTAGCAAGTTTCTTCAGTGTAAAGGGTTTTACCCCAGAGTGTTTTAGTGGGCAGTCGAATGGGGAAAGAGTTTCTGTGGCCGCCTGTTGCTTTGTCCATCCTGACAGCGCCAAAGACTTGAGTTAGGAGTTACTTCAGCCTCAGGGGTCCCCATTACTAACCTTATATAGAGAAGCAGCTCATACAAATAATGCCATGGACACTGAAGACAGGGTTCCCTATGAAGTAGGGGAGGGAGAGTGGTGAGATTGGGAAGGGAGAGAAGGTGGTGGGTGAGTCAGTGAGCGAGAATGTGTATGGTGTGAGAATGTGTGTGTATCTGTAAGTGTATGGTGTTAAGAGTGAGTGAATGTGCATGTATGTATGTATGGTGTGAACATAAGGTGTTGCTGCATGTGTTATTGTTTAGCGTTAGGGTGTGCGTGCTACTGTATGGTGCTAAAGTATGTGTGTTAGCATATGGTTTGTATTAGTGTACGGTGTTACAATGAGTGTGTATTAGTATTTGGTGTTAGCATGTCTCCAGGGGTGTAATTAGAAATATTAGGGCCCCAGTGCGAAAAATTGCCCCAGGGCCCTCAAACAACATGTCCCACAGTGTAATCTTTGCCCCTAGCTTGTCAGTTTCTCCAAACAGCTTATCAATGCCACCTTTGCCCCTAACAGCTTGTCTGTACACATCCATGCTTACAGGCACTTATACATACACATTCGTGCACACACATATACCTCATAAGGATGATCAGCCATTAATGCAAGGTCATGTGCAGAACGATGGGGAGTTTGCAACGCAGATTACATTAATCTGGAATAAAGCCTCTAAATTAGGAAAACCGGGATCAGTGGCAATCCCTTAACAGCCACATGTGTGATGTCTGGGTGCAAAAAAAAGGAAATATTGACTAAATATCGACGGGAGGTAGAACTGTGCTGGTGGGGACACTAGAGGGAGGCACTCTCCCTCTAGGGACCCTGGACAAGACCCTTGATTTGGGGGGTCAAATCAAGTATCTTGCCTAGGGTCCCATTACTATTACAGGGACAGCTTAGTGCCCCATACTGACATAGTAATTCATTACACATATTAAAATTGATTTTAAAAATGTTTTCTCCAACACAAAATATTAAGGAACGTGCATTATGGAGAAACTGCAGCTCTTGAACTGCAGAACACCTCCCCATCCATGGTCCTATTTTCTTACCACTGGATCTAGCTGGTGGTGAGTAAAGTCCATGTGTTACATTACTAGCAGGATTTATGTTTAACTTAAACTTAAAGCAGACACTCAGCTATCACATGCGTGAGAGTGCATATGATTCTTGAAGAAGTATCCTTGGAAATAAAAATTACTATTTAGTAAGATCCTGTTGAGGCGTCTTCTGTTTCTGTAACAAAGCTACACTAATCTGGAGTTTGGGAAACAGCAAGATTTTTTCATAAAGCAAAGTAGGCATGTGCCTAATGGCTATATTTAAGGGGTGCTGTGTAAGACAAAAAGGCAGCAAGCCTTCAGCAAGCAGTTACATGGTTTGATTGAACATTTACCAACCAGTAATTGTAGATTATATAAATGAACAAATTAATGCATTGTGGTATTTAATAATTGTCTTTAAGTGAATAAAAAGAATAAGTACCAGGAATAAAATTATATGGCAAAAATATAAAATAAAAATGTAATTGACAAAGACAGGTAACTTGTCTATATCTGCAAATAGACAAATATGAATCAGGGATGCTTCTGGGCACCGCTTGCAGTGAATTAAAATAAATTGTGGCATTTGCTTGAACACTGGAAAGCATAATCTTGTTATAGAAGGAAGCAAAGCACATTGGGTTTTTTTTCCTTAGGCAAAATCATTGATAAATTATATAATGCACAATGGGGGGGGGTCATTTCCAGATACACTATGAGAAGCAGCTAAATCAGGTGTGGATTGCAAACATTCAGTAGTTAGCTGTAGACATCTTCCACTTTTTGAGTTTGCAAAATGTACTTATTTTATGTGCTGGCATGTCTGTGCATAATTAATTTGTGTATATGGAAGCATATGCCCCATTGTGTACTTTTTTCTCTGTAATACAATTTAAAACCAGCCCTTTGATAGAAGCGGCAATTTGCAACTCCGGGAACCCACTGCTGGTATGTTTATTGGCAAAAAAAACAGGTAATTCCAAAGGATTCACATCATTTTTCCTGGAACTTACATACCTCCTGTCTTTTGAAATACCCAAAGAGGGACACTTTTGATATAGGAAGTGTTTTTATATTTGTGAATTTTAGGATTCAAGCATTCTGAGCTCCTAAAATAGAGGGCCATCAGTGAAGGAAAAAAGGGCAGAGAGTTTTAAGTCCAAAGAGAGACACTTAGGAGGTAATATCAGGATGTCTTATGGTTAAAATGTATAATAATGCCTTACCAGACATTACATGTAAATATATGTCTCAGCAAATGGACAGTTAGAAAGGGCACTAAATGGATCCTGTTCATTAGCAACCCAAACAATCAGCTTTGGTTTCAGCTCACGTGACGGGTTCATATTGACCTTCTTTCAATAACTTAAGCAATGGCTTACTTGTAAACTGAGGTGTACAGCCAAGTTTTAAAACCACAAGAAACATAAAGCCGTTTCTGACTTGAATCCCAAGCCTGCTTTGTAAAAATCCAATTTCTTCCATGTTGATTTTAAAGAACATTTTTAACTTTACATAAACTGTGATACAATTTTCTAAATAGAACTAAATAGAAATAAGAACCTGTGAGCACCCCTACCTTCCTACACCGTGGGGTATAGGGGTAATCAAATTAATCGGATGGGTATGGTACTGAAATATACCCGCTTGAACCCCATTCCCTGCTTAGAGAGATGTGGGGGTTAAAGTGTATAAAATGACCATATAGGAAGCCTCCCCTCATGTCATTCCCTTGCTGGTCAGATTGGGAGGGTTAAAATAATCCTTGACTTGGGTGGGCCCCATAGACTTGAATAAAGCACATTCAAGTTAACAGAAGATTCGATGCAAACTGAAGGGATTTTAACCATCATAATTAATTTATTTATACTCTTCCCACTGCACGCTAACATTTGCACGTTTCAGGTGAGGGCATAAAAGTTTTAAATTAGTTCATATGCCCTTGTCTGAAAAACATTTAACTGTTAGCATGCAAGAGAATCAGTCAACTCTGATCAGTTGTGTTAACCTTTACTACTGAACTTCGTAGTGAATTGGCCCATATGTCACATTTTGTGTACCTAGCCCAGGAAAAAGATAAAGCAAAACGTCCTTAGTGTATTTATTCTACATTATCGAACATTTAATTGTTTAAGCAATGTTGAATGAAATCATTGATAGTTTCCACTCTGAATGTGTTTGCTTTCTCCTCTCCTTATTTCAGCGGGTTCTTTTTTAGTGTTGAGTGAAAAGCCTTTTTGGACAGCAAAACATCTGCTATAATATTCTCCCAAATTCCTCAGAGAGAGAGACTGTGCAACACATTTGTCTCTGATTTCCCAATGCATCTTTGCTTCCTGACACTTAGAATTGCACCATAAAGGCTGACTCCAACCATTTTATGAATCCTGTAAACTGTGCAGGTACTTCTTCACAAAATGTATCCTTAATGCAATTTACACAGAGTGCCTTCGTATGGCCTAAAGCTAAGTTTATGATCGCAATCTGCCCATGATAAATGTTCACTCATTCCTGATGTTCTTTTGGATTTTGCAGAGCTGGTCATTTTTTAGATTTAGTGGTTTCAGATCAAATTAAGAGCTTTACTTAAAAAAGTGCCAGAAACGCCTAAGGAACACAACAATAAGACAATTAGACATCATATCATATGTGGGAACTCTTCAGGGTTTAGCCTGGAGACTCCAGGTAAAGTGCCGCTTCTCCAGGTCACTAAGGGGAGTTGCGGGAGCGGCGTTGCCTCGCTACCTTCACCTTCAAAATAGCCTATATCCCACATGGGTGGCTACAGGTAGACAAAGGCAGAAAGTTCCCAGGTTTGCCTCATATCCTCAAAAAAGATTTTAGTCGTATATTTAACTGAATAGGAAGGCCACTCCAAATTGGATATTGGCTCTCTTCTTTAGGTGCACACAGGCAGGTCCCAATAGACTAATTTATTACAAGTAAAATGGAGTAAACATAGCAACACAAATGTTTAAGCTCATAATACATTTTCAAATGCCAAGAACATGTTGCTATAAAGTATATTTGGGCTTTTTCATTTCATAATCAAATTCTGCTCTAACGTGATAGATCCCAGTTAGGCTGTTTTTATTTTGCTTTTTTTTTAGTTTACCCACGCAAATTATATTTTGGGGTTTATTCTTTAGGTACCATTATTCTGATCATATTATATAAAGTATTATAAATAAAAAATGTAAACAATGGTGAAACATTTTTTCTGACCTATTTGAAAAACAAAACAGACTGAGAGGAAAATACAAAAAATAGGGGAAGCAAGGAAGAAGAGTTGAGATGAAAGAAAAGAGGGCAAAGAATATTCAAAGAGGGCAGAAAGCGGAAAAGAAGAAAGAAAGAAGAAAACACTGCATATCATTTTAATGATAGCCATATATCCTATTTAGTATATATTAATTGTGAAATGCATTATAGTTTATGGATCTTTTAACTAAAAACCCTAGAAGGCTATTCTGCCATTGATTCTTGTCTACAATGTAATGCAGAGCATTATGTTAAGAATAATCCTCCTCATACATGTAGTTTGACAAACGTGTGAAATTATATTAGTAATTTCTAATTAGACAAATTAGTATTTTTGAATAAATAGTATTATTTTTATTAACTATCCTTAATATATATATATATCTTTTTTTTTTAAATAAAGATTTTATACTAACATTTGTAACTGGGTTTCTCTATGGTATATATCCACAACTTATTAAAGGCAGTAGTTCTGATTCATAATATAATGCAGTGTGCAAAAGCTTAACAGTCTAGCTATGTGCGATTTTAGGAAAGGCTTTTGTGCCAAATAAATCATTAAATAGATGTGTCTGTAGAAGTTGATATGCCTTTTTAGTCTTAAAAAGAGAAAAGAGTTACGTGTTTTAATTTCTCATGTGATGCTTTAAATTTTAGAAGCCAGTGAAAAAAAACTTTCTATGTTTATGAGCCAGTGCTAATGGACAAAACAAAATAAGCAAAGAAAGTTGTCAACAAGCAAGGGTAAAATCCATGGAAATAGTTTATAGCTTAGTTTAATAGTTAATTATAAAAAAAGGCATCAAAGCCAAGTAATGTATAGCATATCATAATATGACAAGTTATCTCCAGCATCTCAAATTAATTCTTTGGCTTTGTCTCCTTGAGCATATCATTGTTCTATATATGTTGTGGTTAATGTTAGCATGGTCATGGAGTAAAAATGCGGTAGCTGCTATACATGAAGTTTCAATCACTGCAAGCAATGCCCATTAAAAGCCATCACAAGCTTCTTCGACCCCTTGTATAAAGGCCAATAAACAAATATGTCAGACAATCAGATGTGCAATAGGCTGAAGTCTGTGGTCTGTACAGGTCAATTATCCATGTGAGGTTGCTCTCTCAGGTTTATCTACATTTTCAGAACCGCAGTTGTTAAAGAATGTCTCAAAGTATATGCAGGGTCAAGCACCAAAACAAATGTTTGGTAAGGATTCACATAAGCTTACTGTTCATACAGAGAGAAACAACTGCGCACTGATAGCTTGTGAGAGTTGGTTTAAATAGGTTAGTTCCATTGATTATGGACAATACACATTAAGCTAGGTTGCAAAGAAAAGCTAGAGATTTCCAAGAAAGAATCATGAATATCTGGTGTGGAATTCTTAGAAATATGAAAAATATGTAAAAATTAGGATATTCATTAATATTCATCAACTTGCTTTAGCAATACTGAAATACCCCAAATACATATAAAATATGCCTCACGCACAAATTTCATAATCTCTTGATTGGTGAATAACTTACACAGACAACTTATCTGGTTTTACCAATTGTTTAAAAAAGATCCAAGCTAAGAAATCAAACCCAACTAAACCCCCATAGATTGTTTGGGTAATCGTGGCCAGGGGTCCAAGCCCTCCATGTTTGTGCCCGTTTCCCCATTGTTTGATGCAAATCCATACTACAGTGCCAAATAAATATTTTTGTGATACAGTTTTCCTGTTGTAGTGCTTTCTGTTGGACTATAGCTAAAGGAAATGCTCACTAGTTAGTAATCTATGGCCTAGCTGCTAGTTTGCTAACAGCAATGGCTTTCATTGTTTTGATCTCTTGTTTGCTGTGATTTTTGGTAATTTGTGTGTGGCATTGTTCAAGTAGGAATGGCTTTGGAAAACTGTTTAAAATATGTGGGTGCAAGTGTTTTTATTTAGGGCATAACCACCAAATTCCTTCTAGAGCCCTGGCATCTACAGCACCCATCTGAACATCCACAGAATATTTGATGTCAAATAGTGGGACATCTATAACACTTAGAAATGTGATTATCCTTGTATTTTATTCAGGGCTGTAGGAAGGGTGAGGCGAGTGAGGCACTCGCCAAGACTGCTCCAGTTGAACTCACTCCTAGCTTGGAACTGGAGTGTCGAAAAAAGGATTATTCACCGTCCAGGTTATCTCAAAGACTAGGTGGAAGAAGTGTTATATATATTGACTGCTGAGTGCAAAGCCAGCCTGTTTGGAAGCTGGCAGCATACAAAACTGTATCTCCTATTATGTTATCTTGTAATGTTTGATCTATATCCAATCTCCCTGTATTGCAGCCATTCTTTTCTGTGCAGTCGTTCTCTTATACTAAGTGTTCCAATATACTTAAGTTGTAATACAACCTAACTTACAACTGATATCTATTCTTCGAAAAACATCGAAGCCGTAGCTAGCTCCTTTTGCACCCGAGGCAAGAATGGAAAATTGTGCCCCACAGCTATTTTTTATTACATAGGTTGTTTTATTTACACTGCCTTACACACAACTGTCCATAAACACACATATACATATACACATACACGTTGTCTTTACACACACCTGTCCATTAACACGCATATACACATACACTGCCCTTACACACGACTGCCTTTACGCATATACACACACGTCAGGTTACAAACATACAAATACCTGCACTGCCCTTAGACACACACACACACACACACACTGTCCATACACATACCAGCTTACATACACATATATACACATACACTGCCTTTACACACACCTGTCCATAAACACACAAACACACTGCCTTTACACACACCTGCCCATTAACACGGCTTCCCATAAACAGACATGTACACATACACTGCCCTTACACACAACTGCCTTTACACACATATACACACACACACCAGCTTCCAAACATACAAATACCTACACTGCCCTTACACACACACACTGCCTATACACACACCAGCTTAGAAACACACACATATATACACATCTACTGCCCTTACACACACCTGCCCATTACATACACTGCCCTCACACTCCCCTGCCTTTACACACACATATACACACACCAGCTTACAAACAAATACCTACACTTTCTACAGATTATGATGTGTGTATGCACCAGGATCTAAAGAAACTTTGGGACAGGTCAAAAAACATGCAGGTCACCTTAAGTCTAAAAACAGTTTACATTCAGTCCTAAAGTGGTAAAATTGGAGGAAAAAGGAATTATAAGTATTTCAATTAGAGAAATTGTCATCACATATAATGCCTGTTAAAGTCAGGGGAGTTGCATGTTTTAGAATGGCCCGTAACAACCTGTTAAAAGTAATTCAATATTCATTACCAAATACACACAAAATTTTTATATCCCAAGCTGGTAACCACTCTTTCAAAAGATAAACTGAAGAATGTTTATTTGCATTTAGGAATCCATCCAGCTTCATGAAAAATGTTGACTATTAATACCCACAAAGGGTTATAGAACCAAAAGGTACTTGGCCTTTTGCCAGCCCCTGCCACCTGGCATCGGAAGATGGACCGCGTTTTAGCAAATATTCCCAACACACAATGACATGTTTGACGGACAGTATGGAAACTGAGCATACCATATAATTTTCAAAATCCATATAACAAGGCATATTTTTGTTCATAGCTTTAATCAATCAACAGATAACACTACAGTCCTATTATTTATTAGAATTGTGTGCTATGGCACAACAATGCTATATTTGCACTGTGTTCCATAAGCTTGTTCAAAAACTGTCTCCATCAAAGGCTATTGGAAATATTGTAGATTGTGTGATTCTACCACCGTATGGACAATACTGATGTAGAAAAATAAGAAATAAGAATTATGAACAAAACATTTTTGTGTGATGTGCTTCGAAAATTTAATATTACAAGCTTCATGAAAAAGTTGTTGTTTATTTGTTCAGTAGGATGGCTTATTGCTGCTTGTCATCTAATAAAGATAAATGATCCCATTTATGAAACATTTATACCACTTTACTTAAAAAATAAACATGTTTAAAAGGTAAAAGGAAGTAGGATTAACTAAATATTCCACTGTGCAAATAAAGCTGTAGCACCACCTTAATATACATGATGTTTTATGTAAAGGACAGAAAGATAAAAAAAAAATGTACAAACATAAATGGCACAATTAGTATTAGTCCAACTATATAACCATTAGTTTTTTCTTTCCTTTTTGTTAAGGCTGTACTTTTTGTTCCTGTTTAACATATATTACCATGAATAATTTTTAAACTCATGTCTAGCTGACTAATGTCAAGCTCTAATCAATATTATATTTATTGGGAAAAGGCCTCTACTAATTAGCGAAATTCATCACCCTGTATTATGTGTTAACGGTTTCTTGTTTTATAATCAGATCTATTTTAAAATAACGAACTGTGCATTGAAAGATACAATTAACAACTAATTCAATCGCTGTTATAGCCGACAATGTATTTAAAATATGTTTCTAAGCTTTACTCCAGAATTGTGTTTGTTAGCCCTAAACATTAAACAAAACAATTATAAGCTGGTTAATGCGCAACTACATAATAATAATAATAATAATAGATTGATAATATTTTAATACTTGTTCCAATTAAGTGTGCCATAATTAGATAGTATTTATGTTTATATTCTATTGATCAATTACATTAAGTGATTAACACTTAAGGGATTAATACTTAATTATTCAGACTATGAAGGGAAACTTAAGAAATTGTGGTACGGTCGGGGATTGGATCCATACAGACGACTGTAATGACCTAGAGTGCCCAAAGATGGTGTTCAGGAGTTATTGCGCAGTATCGGAGTTGTACAGGGCCTGGTTCAGGCGACTGCACTCTCCTGGGTGTTGAGCACCTAAGGTTGTTTTCGGCCACATACCAGTGCCCTAACATAGCAGCGGATGTTGTCCAAAGCAAAACAAAGTGATATCCTGCAGGCACCCTGGAGCAGGCATGAGACATAGCTCAACAGAGAAATGGGGATGGAGTGAGGAGCCGAGATCCTTAGACACTTTTCCTTTAAGCAAGGATAGGATAACTTTAACTAGGACATGGGGAGAGAGGAACCAAAATCCTCAGATGTTTCTTGGAAAAGAGGGCAAAGGTAAATAAAAGACTGACACACATAAATACAGGACTAGCCTAGGACTATGAGATTACAATTGGAGATTCAGTCACATCTTATGGCCATAGTATGCTTAGCCCACCACTACGCCAAAGTACTCCAATATTCTGTGGGTCCTAGCGCTAAACTTTGCCTGCCTACTGAATGACTAATAAGCTGACACTAAGTAACTGGGGAATGCACAAGAAACCTATATAGAAGCAACAAGACAACAGGCTGTAATGCTCCAACATCAAATGCTGGGAGCAGGTGTCCAGCAGGGTCATATAATGTGCATTACATGAAACCGCAGTAAAAGGGCATCTGCAGTTCATATGGAGAGCACAGGTAAGGGGAAGTGTTTGAACTGCATGGATGTTTAGAGAGCATGAATGCCTGTATGTATTTATGTATGTGTAAGTGCAAGGTATTAAGAGCAGCTGCATGTGTATATATGTGTAAGTGTATGCTGTTAGATCGAGTGTGTGTTGCTGCATGGCCATAATGTATGTATTTTAGTGAATGGTGTTTACCTACAAATTAGGTAAATACAACCTCAGATGAACAACAATAAATGACATATTACACCTTGTAATGATTTATTCAACTAAAATAAAGCCAAAATAAAGCCAAAATGGAGAAACTACGTAAACTTCATGAATCAATAGCTTGTAGAACCACCTTTAGCAGCAATAACTTGAAGTAATCGTTTTCTATATGACTTTATCAGTCTCTCCCATCGTTGAGGAGGAATCTTGGCCCACTCTTCTTTACAATGTTGATTTAGTCAATTGAGGTTTGCGGGCATTTTTTATGCACAACTCTCTTAAGGTCCCGCTACAGCACTTCAATCGGGTTGAGGTTTAAAGTTTGACTGGGCCATTGCAACACTCATGAACTTTAACATTTACCATGCTGAGGCCTGCATAGTCTGAGATACTGTAACTCTTTAAGTTTTTTGCAACGATGGCTTCTCTAAGATCATTTGTCTTTCCCCTTGGCACTGTGTTAAGAAACACCTGAATGCTCCAGACCAGCAAACTGCTTAAACTTAAGCTTTTTATAGAGGTGGTTATACTTGATGATGATCAATTAATCAAGGGCATTATATTGGCAGCACTTGTCTGTGAAGTTTTTCACACATGGCTTCTCCATTTTGTCTTTATTTTTGTTGAATAAATCATGACTGTCTAATATTGTCATGTGTTGTTTTTCATCTGAGGTTGTATTTATCGCATTTTTATACCTGCTAAGGAACCGATGAGTGTTATGTCCTGATATGTAAAACCATACAATCAAAGAGGGTGTATTTTCCTTTTACACTTCATATATGAAGACATGCACATGCATCTTTTTTTATTTTATAACCTCTACTTTTTCCAACATTGACAGTTTTTGGGGTTTTTTTTTAGAAATGAGCTTGTCCAAGACTGAACAGTATATTTTACTCTTATATCTGGGAAGCTTCATTATTTGGCAAAAAGTGGCCAAGCCATTATAACAAATAATTTTCCTCTTCTGATGACCTTGCATATGCATACGAGGACCAAAGATGGAATGGAAGGAGGTCTGTGTAGCTGGCTCACACTCATTCCATCTCACACTCATTCCATCTTGACATAGCGCATCAGAATGTAATAAGTTTCACTAGTTAATAAACATCAGCTTGATTAATTTTAACAGTGGTAGGGTGAATTAAACTAGTTACAAGTTCTTCCCAGCAGCAGAGAGGTTACAGGAACAATTTAACTGCAGCTAATAATAGAGGAAAAAGGGTAGAGAGAATGAAGATGGATAAAAGACAACTAAAATAAAAGGCTAGATTTATTGCAGGATTATAGCTGAAATCCTTGTTAGAAGTGTTTGTAAATGGTATAAAATGTACTTTATCACAGTAATAAGGATATAGGTAAAAGGTCATATGCAAATTTGACATTTCCCAATCAAAGTGTTTTGCTCCAGTCAGAAACAATACATTTTGTGTCTTCAACATGCCTCAGAGGCTCAGACCACTGCAACTCATTGTCTAACAGCAAAATGCAATCACAGATGTCTGAGATTTAAAGTATATTATTGTAAATTTGTGCTAATCCCAATCTGTATATGGTTTCACATTATTCTATAAAGCGCTCTTTCCCAAATACACTATAGTATATGACTTTCACTGTTTGTAAAGGTTGTTCATTACCATGTGTCTCTCATGTAACCATGTCTTCAAAGTAGAAAATGTTTACTACTCAAGAACCCTAGGGCTCCTTGCTCACTAGACAAACTATGTCCCCAGCGCCATCTTGCAGCATGCACTTGCTTGTTGATACATGTCTGGGGAAGACATCCCATAAAAGCTAGTTGTCCTTGGCAGATTCTTGTTGGGTTTATTTATGTAATGAATACAAAGGTTATAACCTTTGTACAAAAGAGACAGCCTCCTACGCCAAAACAGGTTATCTCCAACTATGCCCAATAGTTATTTAAATTATTTAAAAATAATCAATAATTCATACTTAATAGTGTGATGGCCCCGGGTTAATCGGTGCCGTCTGTCGTAGTTGTCCCATACGGTTGGATTTATGTACTTTCCCCATATATGTGGTGTTTATTCATATGGAGATACCCCACGGGCGGTGGGGGTGCCGACCAAGGGTGGTCCGAGGAGGAAGCCGTCTCTGGATTCCAAGCAGACGGGACTTCCAGGAGAGCAGCGGTTAGCCGGAGCAGTTATGGAACCTGCGTCCGGATCCCTCGCAGCACATCCCGGAGGAACTTTGAACTGCTGCCGCTCGAGCTATCCATCTGTACCCAGGGATCGCCACTGCTCCTTCGGGATCACCCAAAAAAGGACAATTTAGGGGTGTAAGGACATTGTGGGGCTCGGTGCCGTAAGTGTGGCACCGGACTGTCTGGGCAGGATGGGGTTATGTGGACATGGTTTATTGCCTTTTTCCTGTGTTGGACTGTATATAAGCCCTTGTGTTTCCCAAATATAGAGTCCCTGTTTTTACCTTACTACGAGTCCAGTATTGCTATACTTCGGTATACTACAGTACCGCCGCGGTTCCTAAAAAGCTGTGTCCTCTGAAAAGCCCCACTGTGCCCCACAGCTTCGGCTAGCAACAGTGGTAAGACTGCCCCTTCTCTCTACATGCTGGTTCTGTCTGGCGGTGAAGGGGTTAATCGCTGGTCTCCCGATGGCCATGGGGTGGAGGAAGCAATGTTTGCCGGGCGTGCCCAGTCGGGGTATAGGTCCGTCCCGTCACAATTAGTATCTGGGCAAATGCTGACATTCACTTAGATATTAACTGTAAACAATATAGATGATAAATACAAAAAAGTGCACTGAAAGCTATCATTCATACAGTATTGAAAACTAACATTTTTAGTCTGATATTCATATCACATTCTGGACAGTGTTATAGCATCTGCAGGCACTGTGTGAAAAGAGGGGGATTTTGCAGCCATGACCAAGTAAGAATAAGGTTTAAGAAATGCCGAAGGCAGGAGATGCAGATTGCTCTGTGATACCATCTTCATATATGATTTAGGTACTTTCCATTTGTGAATAGATGACCTGTGTAATCAGAAGGCGTGTTATTTTACAATTAACACTTAAATCATATAGTTTGAAACCAGTACCAAGTATCCTACGTCTGTCAGACGTAGGAACTGTCAGAGATGTACAACGGTTCTATAAATACTTTCTTCTGGTTTTATTAAAAGGACATTCAATGTCATCCTCAAATAAATGGAACATTCCCCATTTTTTTCATAAGTAAGGATAACTCTGCTGATGCAGGAAAGATCATGAAGGCTATCCAATAATTAGGGCAACAGAGGAATACCTTCTGTGCCAAATCCCTCTTTAATCCTTTGATGTTCCTGTTTTCTTGGGGCTCAGAATATTTGGTGGGAATAAGTGTATCCGAGCAATCCCCAGATCTAAACATCACACAAATGTGTATCCAAATGGCAGAAATATTTCTATTGTAAAATGTGAAAAAATGCAAATCTACATAGCTTTGTAAATTGTATGCAGATCGTTCAAGGGTGTCTTCTATGTCATGGCAGGTTCTACATATAAAACAAATGACCGACATACAAATAAGGTGTCAACCGAATAGGTTATCCACTATGTTAAGATGTGATGAAACACTGCTTTTGGCACTTGCAAGACCTGTTTACAAAAGGATTAAGAACATACATCTGGTAACAAAACACATCACATCACTGTGTCTTACTGAAGAGTCTTGAAAAAGATTGAAGAAGTTGACAAAGCAGATCACAGGCACAATTTTTCTTTCTACACAATGTTGTTGGAGCTGAAGGTTAGTTGCACTAATAACAGAATATTAACCCCTTAATGACAAAGCCCGAACATGTATGGGCTCAGAATGCATTGTTTTCAATGGGTTTAGGGACTGCCCATTGTCCTTAAGGGGTTAATATTCATAACAGGCAATATTTTAAACAACCCAGCAACTATAACCTGATATTTAAAATAATGAAGAAATATTGTAACCCAGTACAAGTCATGAAGATGCTTCAAAGCCATGCGAATCCTCTATGCTATTTCAAGCAAAACCATCAGTCAGCATCATTTAGCGGTCCCCAGCTCCGTAGGAAGCTCTGCATACCCTAAAAGATTAACCGGCAGAGGTATAGTGAGCATGATCCAATCAACTATCATCTGTTGCTTGTCTAAAGCATTCACTATTTCCCAGAAATAGAAAAATGCCCATGACCGGCCATTTAGCAAAGGTAGCCTTGTGGTGCTATGCCATTGTAGATGACAGTAGCATGTTGATTCCATGGGGCTCAGTACACATGCATTGCTAATGAGCAAGCAAGCCAAAATGTATTTCATTTGTCACCAATACCCTTGCTTTGTTTTTACTCTTTACTTTTAATTTTACCAGTTTAGAATACCAAATGGCTCAATGCTGAAAGCCAAGCTATAGAGAAAGAACTTAACATCCTCCCCATATTCATTTACAGCACAAACAATCAGGTGCCGACACCAGCTGGTTGACCTGCTATGTTAAGTATCGATCCACTGCCGTCATTCTAGAGATGATATAGCAAGAGTCCCCAATGGAAAACTGGGACAAGCAATTAAGCTTTCTACCACCACAGGGCAAATGGCAAAACTATTTAAAATTTGTGTTATAAATCATATTTTTTTTTCTTCTCAAATTGATTAAAAAGAGATACATAAGAATTAGTTACAAAACAGCATGTTAAAAAATCTGTTAGCTTTTGGTTTGTGCATATATAAACTCTCTGTGACATCCTTTTCAATTTGACAAAAGGCTGATAAGTAAGGGAACACAGCAAAGGACATTTTACATTGGCTTCCCCGCCGTGAACTGACGTATTTCCATTTATAAAAACTGACATTTTTATTGATAAATGTGACAGGTTTTTTTGGCCAAGTGCAAAACTGTAGTAAATCAATTCTGAATCAGGCTCTAGAAACATAGAATCTCTTCAGACACATAGCTGAAGGTACAATAGTGAGTCCTGCTGGGAATTGAATAAAAGAAACCCACTGTTTATAGGTGTGTGTGTGCAAGAATAGACAGAATTCATTACACAGAAAAACATACTTGGCAACCTTGCTATTCTTTCTATTCTACAATACTGGTTTAGTATATGAATATTGTTTGCAGTTAGATTTATTGGCAAAATCACAGTTCTTTGTTCATTACAGTGATGGTCCACTAAATACCTTTTAGAATCGTACAGTTCTCTGAATTAAAGACTCGAATGAGGGTTTTAGGAAACTCTTTGGACTGATTTCATTTGTTTTAGTAGATAAAACACGCTCTACATGACTACAGGTACATATATACATTAAATGAAAAGCTGACACTTATTGCCATTCACCTACGCGGCAATCGTTAACAGCTAGTAAAACCCTTAGCAGCCCTATAAAGGTTAATTTAATAAATTGTCTGGTTATAAAACTCTTGCTATAAACGATTTTTTGCCTGAGTTGAGAAATATTTTAGTTTGCAGCTATATGCTTTGACTATGGACTTTGCTGTAATAAATTAGGGAATCTCTGACCAATGCAATATTAGACAATTTTACAACATAAAGGGGAATTCAGTTATTGACTTTGCCTTGTAACAACATGTCACATATTTATAGAGCAATCTGACTTCTAATGCACCAGAGACAGCCCTATCTGAAGCACTGTTCTGAGGGCCCATGAGTGAGAGGAAGTGAAAGATTAGTAAATGGAATATCTGTAATTCAAATGCTGAGTTCAAATCTTGAAAATACACAGTTTTAACTAAGGAAAGGTTTTCTTTAGATATCATAATTTTGATTGTATCTATACAAAAAGTATAAAAAATTGTGACAAATTGAAAAAAAAAAGACTTTTTCTGAGCTAATGGAACAAACGTGATAGATTCAAATATTTGTTCTGAGTTTAGAAAAAACCCAGTGTTTTTATGCTATAGTTATAGGGCAAGAAGTGCAAGTAGCATATTACTATTCCAAAACCATTTTCTGTTCATACTGTGCCCATGTCTTATTTGGGACATCTTTAAAGCCAGTCAGGTCAATTCACCCAATTCACCATATTTCGAGGTGAGCAGGTTTTGGAGTTTCTGGTCAGTCTGCCCATTTCCTAATTGGGACATCTTTGAACATAGCCAGTTTAATTTACCCATCAAATCATACATTGTTTAAACTAGACACCCCACTTGGACTTTTTTTTTAAAACATTTTGATTAAACTGGATGGTTCCCCTGAAGGTGACATCAGTAGTTAATAATTTTTTCACATTATCACATTATTTTTAACTGTTTTCTTTTTTTTTTTTTACTAATCATTTGTTCACATTGTGATTAGGAATCTGGGTTCCATTGACTTGCATGGGTGAATGAAGTGCTCAAGCTCAGAGTGTCCCGGAGGGTCTCCCTCATCTTTGGAGAGGCACAGTCTCTCACTATAGTGCTTATGACCACACTCACAGTACGTCCTGGGGTGGGTTTTCGGTGTCCCTGAATGCCTTGATATCGTTGATCGTCTCCTAACATCTTTTAAACAGGCAGCCATTAAGCAACCAGACAGGGCCCCTGCTTCAGATTTTGGTGTTGCTGTAATGCCTTGTAATCAAGGCATTCAGCAACACCGTAGAGCTGGTAGATCACTTTTTAGACACGCCAATTGTCAGCAACAGGATGTTTTCTATGACGTGCCAGGCATGCCAATTGTGGACAAGGGGTCAATCCATATTTATACATACAGCAATATTTTTTGATTTATATAAGTGCCATTACAATTCTACCACATAAAAAGTTGCAGTTAACTGTGTAGGTTAGTTGCAAATGCAAAAATAAACTAGGGATCAAATAAAAAAATTTGAATGTCCGTCAATATGCCATATCAGTAAGACATATAACATTAAAATACATGTAATATGGATTAACTAGTTAATTCTTCTTTCCAAGGATGCTGGTCCCCATCTTGTACCTTCAGATGATCTACCAAGTAGCACAATGTGGAGTCATAATGTAGAAGTATAATTTGCACACTAGTTATTTTACAAATACACAGAAAAGAGCATGTAGCTAAGGTCTTCATTCATAACTGTGTAATCAAAGAGCTTATTGATGGCCTAGGTTGGAAAGCATTCTGTAGGCCATACTGGTTCAAATAATGTAGTGTCAAAGAGTCTTCTGTGAAAGTACAATTCACCACATAATTGTTTGTGATAGATGTACTATAAGCAACTCAACCTTGTTCTATACCATTTGCTCTAAACCATATGCAGTACCACCCCCTCTAACGACTATGCGAGTACCTAATCAAGAAGGGTTTGTTTTCCTGTGTTGAAATGGAACCAATCTCTGAGGGAATAATAAATATATTTCTTAATAATAATGGCGAGGTTTTTCATGCAAAAAAATAGTTTCTTAAATACCCTGTTGCTAAGCAACTAAACATTCACACTGCCTTTCTTGGATACATTAACATGTTTATCTATACCTGCAAAAGGAAAATGATCATCTAGAGGCAAAACTACCTACAGGTTGCAAACACTTTAGTTCTATATGCTCATTCATGCAAACACCCAATCCTCTTGTATGTTAGGCAATAAGATTGTATATTTTCAGTACAAAACATGGCATTGTTTTGATATCAGATACATCATACATTCTGCCATGGTGAAAATGTTAATCAACATTTACTTTTGTTCCAGATTCAATAACCTACTCAAACACACTTTCTTAAAGCTCAAAGTACACTCATAAACATCTTATCCTTATCAAAGGATCTCAATATCACCTACTAGATTCTGCGTTTTTATATCATAGAAATGTGAGGATAAGATAAGAAAAAATACATTTTACTGGTGCTTCACAATGTTTTTTTCATATAACTGGGATTATGCAAGAGTTTGAACATTTTAACACCTTGATTTCACTACACATGGGTCATTATAGCTTATTCTATAAAATGGACATATTAAAATCATTTCAGATTTATCATAGAATTTAACATAGAGACACAGAATTTCATGGCTGATAAGAACCATTCGGCCCGTCTAGCCTGTGCTTTTCTCCTTATGTAAAGACTCAGATCTTAATCAGTCCTTGGTTGCATCTTGAATTCAGAATAGCTTTATTCTTGCAAAATAAAAAATTACTGAATACGCAGTTTAGCAAATACAATTTTTAGTAATGTGACAAGTTGGTAATCAGACTTTACAATATGTAATCAATAGACTTGTGTTGTGTAACACAGCATTATTTCGGTCCTTTCCACGAGAGCATTAAAGTATTTTTATATGTAAGATACTACTTTTTAATTTATATTAAAGCTACTACTTTTTTTTAACTCTTTCTCCTCCGGTCTTTTCTGTTATACCAGTACAAAAAAGAAACTCCATTCCATCCCCCAGAAGGGGCTCTATGGGCTTCCCAACAGAGGAACCTATTGAAGAATCCACTTAAACGAATTTAAGTATTATTTAATTTCCGCACATATTGTGGTGGTGTTTGTAAATCTTGCGCAGCACTTTATTTCTTTGTTTTATGTATTATCTTTTACACACTTGTGGTCAATGTGTTGGTTCTGCAGCACCAAGGTATTATACTTGTTTAAGTTGTGTCATTACACCAGATATCTGGTATTTTTATTTTAAGCGCTGAATATCACTCTTTTCTTTCAACCTCTGGATATGACGCTGAGCATGTGCACTTAACTTCTTTGGTCGACCATAGTGAGGCCTGTTCTGAGTGGAACCTGTCCTATGAAAGAGCTGTATGGTCTTGCCCACCGTGCTGCAGCTCAGTTTCAGGGTCTTGGCAATCTTCTTATAGCCTAGGCCATCTTTATGTAGAGCAACAATTCTTTTTTTCAGATCTTCGGAGAGTTCTTTGCCATAAGGTGCCATGTTGAACTTCCAGTGACCAGTATGAGAGAGTGTGAGAGTGATAACACACCTGCTCCCCATTCATTCACACCTGAGACCTTGCAACACTAACGAGTCACATGACACCAGGGAGGGGAAATGGCTAATTGGGCCCAATATGGACATTTGTACTCACTTTTGTTGCCAAGGTGTTAGACATTAATGGACGTGTGTTGAGTTATTTTGAGGGGACAGTAAATTTACACTGTTATACAGGCTGTACACTCACTACTTTATATTGTAGCAGAGATATAAAATATTTACAAAAATGTGACACATTGTATTTATTAAATCAATATTGCACTATAGTTCTAATTTGTTTTCTTTGTGTTTGCTTTGTAACATATCTCAAATGGCTACATACATTTAATATTACAGTTCTTCAGTTCTAAATAAACATAATTTAAAAAACATTTATAAACATGATTTAATGATTTAATCACATTACCATAAATATTCAGAAGTTTAAATAAATAAAGATTCAAAGATTGTGCCCTCTTGAATACAGTTTATTGATGTGATATTTGGAGTCTTCTCCCAGAGCCTTGGTTAAAGTTAAACCACATCTTGAAAATAGTCTAATGTATATTTAAATTGCAAGAGCAAGTCATTTGTTTTGCTGTTTTGCTCAGTGCTGCAATTAACGGTCGTTCATCTTATTCTAAAACCTCTTAGTGCTTAATTCTGCATACCAATAAAGGACATGATTCTGAAATGGCTGGGTTTTTTCCTTTCTTCAAAGAACAGACTTTTAGAGAAGAAAAAAAAACCTTGTAGTTAATAAAAATGAATTCAGGGAATAAACAAACAGTGAAGTCTGGAGGTTTTATGGGGACATTTCACAAAAGGGCAAATAGTATTGGTAACGGACTAAATAAGAACTTTAAATAATACATGAACAAAATAATAACATACAGAAGAGAACTTTGAAATTATAGCTAAAGAACACTTTGGAGATATTGGATAAATATTCATGCCCTTTATAAAAAACAAAATCCTGGCAAAGTAAAAAATCATGTTATTAAAATTATTCTCGCTCTATTAAGCCTGCTTGTGGTAATTGTGCATCTTTTGCTTTCATATTCAGTAAAACTGAAGCACTAATTTTGGTTTTATTCAAACCAAATCTAAAGGGGCATTTTAAGGGCTCTTGAGTTTTTCGGGGCATTGTGTTTGCTATAAAACAAACTAATTGTTCTGTTGTTCTAGGCAAATATGAGATTGAACGTGTAATCCTTGAAATGTTGTGCATTTCCGTTAATCGTAAAACATATATCATTGGTTATTACTTTTTATAATATTCTAATCAAAGCATTTTGTAAATTTCTACCATGGAGAGGTACCATTGGGCATTATTATCTTGCCATTTGTACCTGTACTCTGCATATAAATTAATACATACATAATTCAACAAAATAAGTTAATTACATTCTAGTGAAAGCAACAGAGGTTCAAAAACATATTTCTAAGACCATTGTTATAGTGGCACCTTAAAGGAATACCCCCAGGTGATGCCCCACGAAAGAAGAATGCATATTAAAGTTCCAGGGGTGAGCCTAGAGTTGATAACAGGTCTATTGTCTCATGGATAAATTATTGTTGTTAAATACTTTGGATTTATAAAATTTCATTATGAATGTTAGTTTGTTATGTGTAGTAAACAAGTGTGCATTGTAGCAACTCAACTATGTGTAGATCTTAACTCTGTGATTAAACTATACACCTAATACAGAGAACCGATAGGGCTATTACGCTATGAAGGAATTGTTTCATTAGTTGCTGTAGAGTGTGCAATTCTCAGGGGAAATCTTGACTACTTGCGAATCCACATGGTTCATAGATTTATAGAGATCTGGTTTTAACAATAATAATAAAAAATGCTAAATGTTTTTTTATGTGGCAGTAACTAATGTTTTAAACCTATTAGAACCAGTCACATAATTAAGTCTATTGATTTCAATTATGTTCCTGCAGATATATCATGATTGACAAGGACTGATTGTCCTGGCAACAGAAGTTTAACTACTGTACATTACATGGGAGAAAGTTTTTGATTTAGCAAAAATAGCAGGTAGCTTGATAATACAGCTCTGTAGGTTTCACAAAATGTCAATAAAACTTAAGCACGTTTATTTTAATGTACTGTATAAACGTCCTAATGAACAATTATATTTAAAACCAGGAATTCCATTAAAATATAAACATTTTAGACAAATTACCAGCTGGTTAAATGCTGCAATAAAACACCTGGGGTACGCTTGTAATTTGATGGTATATGCTGTGACTTAAAACAATACTTTAATTAAATACATTCAGTTTGATGGCAACATTAAAATATGAAAGTTAAAAATACATCCGCTTTTTTTTTTTCTACAAGGGTTAAAGTATTTCAGACTAGAGAAGAAACTAGCATCCTGAAAAATTTAGATGACAGACGCAAGATTTAATATACAACGTTAAGTCTCTCTTCCCACGTTATGGATCATACTTTTTCTTTCAAAATGGTAAGTGATATGAGAAATTATCATTTAATCCTTTGGGGAAATACATGTGGTTTGCAATATTATTTAGCTGTCCATAAGGACGAGCGTTGACGGCACAGATCAATTTTGCCAGACTTTCTCATATTGCCTAGACAATTAACCTCTATGCTGCCAGGGGCCTTTAAAGCAATGAATGAGTTATTTGGTACAGTTACAATTGCTTTCAACATAGCTGCAGTGAAATGAGAATATCAAAATAAATTATAAATTGTTTAATTTTACAATGCTTTACAATGCTAGAGTTTAAAAGAGAGACATATCGATATGTCTTTGGACACAACCACTTTCATTAGCCCTCTAAATGTTCAGGTTATAGCAACAGAAAAGGCAATGTTAACGTATATCAAGCATCCCCCAAAGCTAATACATCTTGGTCACTTTCGTGTCTCAAGCAAATATGGAAATAATCCATGTGCTGGAATTTCAGAACCTCATTCCCCCAGCTAGTCCATCCAGGCTGCAGGTTACGGGCGAACAGCTCTAGGCAGTAGGCATCTGGTGTGACATATTCTTTCAAAATCTCTGTGCAAAACATAAGAAACACAAAGAAGAAGACAGTGATGAAGAAGAACAAAAATCAATCTTCTTTCAGCTATTGGGAGATGAAAACCGGAGTATTTCATTAAAAAGAAGACAGCAAATTAATTTCAAGGATTTCATCAACAGCCTCTGCTATTTATAGTCAGGAAATCATTTGAAATAAGCGCCCTTGAGATTGTGAACAATACAGTCAGAGCCTTCAATAGGTCTGATTTATCGGTTTTCATTTAGAGACAAGGAATGAGGATTTTACCGCCTACACAGGTGACTTTTCAATTTTTCAATAGAGTCATCATAGTACTCCCGAGCAAGCAGTGACAATGTTTTAAATGTTTCTTGAATGATGGGAACAAAACACTGCTGCAAAGGACAGAACAATTAGTACAGAGTGATGAGGTTAAAAACGGAGGACAACAATTGTAACAACTTGTATTACCTTGTATTGCGATAAGAGCCAGTTCCAGTTTAAGAGCTATATTGTGTACAGAAAAGCAAGCTTTCGGAGACTCAAAGACACAAGCTGCAGTTTCATCTATTCAGCTGGGTAGCTTGCATAACTGCTGTTGAACTAAAGGTACTCTCTTTCTCCATTCAAACATCTATATTATATTATCTGGAGCTTCATCTCACCACTGGTCAAAAATAATACCTGTCTTATTTTCAACAAAAGTGTGATGTCCTTATTCCATAGTATTATGTTATTTTTTTCTTATTAAAATAACTTGCCCTTTAGTAAATTCCAAAACTACTTATCAGGCATGCTTTTTTCTCTCTCCGGAACATGCAAACAAACTAGCAGTATAATTCGATATGTTACCATAAATAAATAGATGCAACCTATTAAAGAATCACTATTAGGTGCTAAACAAACCATGTGCAAATTATTAAAAATGGTATGGTATACACTCCTTGTCATTTAAGGACAATTCACTTTTCTGCAACTTTATTCTATCCAAAATATATTAAGTTGCCCTGATTTGGAAATCACCCTATATGACTGGTAGCTTCATCTATTTTGGCCATTATAGGCCAACTATAACTCATAAGACTATACATTACTGAAAAGATGACAGCCCAGGGTATTTCACCAGGATCATTTTGACACTTTTCAGTAATTTTATCACAAATCTCTTCCAAAGTTTTGGATAACTTTTCAGTGTTTTCCACACATACTTTGCCATGTTGCTTTTTATTTCTTGCCCAGAAAATAATTGACTGCAGAAAAAAATATTTTATGTTCAGCAATATCCCTTAAATTAATCTGCCCCCAACTCAAATTCAATTTTTGTCTTTAAAAAGCAATATTAATAATATTAAAATAGGAGTACAAATCACAATTAACATTTCTTTCCATACTGTGGACTGAAAGTGTGGACTATGCATGTTTTTTATATTCTATCGTATTGCTGCTGTAAGCACCTTGGTTTTAGTTGTTTGGAGGGTCAGCGCTCTAGGGCATTTTGTCAATATATATAAGTCTGCTGCATTTGCATATATATAATATATATATATGCAAATGCAGCAGACTAAAAGACATACCCTGGTTAGTTCCCTTCTCAATCGGAATTTGTCCAGCAGTGCCAACAGCTCAGAATTGCCAGAAAACAGCAGGACTCTGGTACATCCATCTACTGTCCAGAGGAGTCCAACGAAAGACCAAAAAGCCACACCTCTGACATGGAAACAAGGCCTAGCGACTTAACTATTCACAAAAACACAGGAACTATTCAAATTTCTGGCTCTAACAGAAGGCAATTTTGCTTGCCAAAGGGCTGGGCAGAGTGAATTCATGTACAGGCATCTGATTGACCCCAAATTCATTCTGCAGCAATACGACTCCAAACATACAGCCAAAGTCATTGAGAACTATCTTCAGCGTAAATAAGAAGGAGGGGTCCTGGAAGTGATAGCATGGCTCCCTTAGACCCCTGATTTCAACATCATGTAATCCTAGACAGACTTGATGAAGAGAAAGAAGCAACTGAGGCTGCCTAAATTGAAAGAACTGTGGTTAATGCTCCAAAATGTTTGTAATAACCAGCCGGTTGTGTTTCTTAAAAAAACTGTGTGCACGTGTAGCTAGGAAAATTCATACTGTTTTGAAGACGAAGAGTGGTCACACCAAATATTGATTTGATTTAGATTTTTCTTCCATTCACTCACTTTGCATTTTGTTAAATGATGAAAATAAACCATTAGCATATTTATTTTTGAAAGTATTCTTACTTTACAGCATTTTTTCACACCTGCCTAAAACTTTGCACAGTACTATGAAAACATATTTCCAAATTCCTTCTATTTTTGCGTATTTGTCACACTCAAATGTTTCAGATCATCCAACTTATTTTAAAACAAAGACAACATGCAGTTTTTTAAATTCTGTTTATTTATTGGTTTTTCAATAAAAAAAGATTGTATAAGCATCCGCAGACTCATTGGGGATGGGATGTCATGTTGGTTCCATACCTTGGGCTAAAGTTCTCCTGGCTGCCAGCACGATACTGGATACAAGAATGTTTTCAGCTTGGGGCCTAGAGAACAGGGTCAGAAGGCAATGGGGTTTCTGGAGAACTTGAATGAATGTTTTAAATCATTTCCAGAATATTTACAGTCAGGAATGGCAGTGGCCTGGATGTGGTGAGTTTCATAAGAGTGTTGTATCATCACATCATTGTTCTGTAAGCTTGTTGCGTGTCCTGTAGGAGGATCACTGGGAGCGCATCTAATGAGATGGCTTCAAATGGCCGTTTCAGCAGGATTGATTACCAAGGTCTTCTATGGCTAGCTCCATCGGAGAGACCTGATCATGAAGCTAGAGGGTATCGTCTGGCTAATTGATTCTAATCGGAAATCAGCTTGGTTATCCATACTGCGTGGGTCTTAAGATTCTTTCCTCAGCAATTGCATAACTTGTTTAATAATGGCAATATTGAATCAGAGTTCATCTTTAATAAAGGTTTGAAGCATTATGTACATGTCCTCTAGGTCCTGTTTCGTGGATGTTCAGCCATATGTTATGTTATGACCAGCCATAACCCATCGAGGCATGGACTCCACTAGACTTCTGAAGGAGGTATCCGGCACCAAGATCTCAGTAGCAGATCCTTTAAGTCCTTTAATTTGGAAGGGGGTGCTTCCATGGATGCATCCTGGTGCCATGTGTTCTCCAGCTAAGCGACGCACATGCACCCGGCCATTCACATGATGTAAAAAAAAATACACAGCTTTTCCTTCCTTGGGCCATTTTTGATAGACACTGACCACTGCAGACTGGGAACACCCCCACAAGAGCTGCAGTTTTGGAGAGTCTCTGACCCACTCATTTAACCAGCAAAGTTTGGCCCTTATCAAAGTCGCTTAGACATTTTCCATTCTCTAAACTTTGAGGATGAAACATTCACTTGCTGCCTAATATATCCCACCTACTGACAGGTGGCATGATAACAAGATTATCAGTGTTATTCACTTCACCTGTCAGTGGTCATAATATAATGGCTGATCAGAATATATATATTCACAAAAACTGTAAGCAGGTTTTGTTTTTTTAGAATCAGAGTGTGATTTGTGCAAAATAAAAAATAGATTGTTTTATTTACATTTTTTTACTTTTTGTTATGCCTGTGGTGATACAATACAATGGCTCGTTAATCACCCAGCCGGACATTCTGCCTAATGAAATTATATGTAAGCACAAACCCTATAGCACTGCCATAAAGAATTTACTCAAGAGTGCTGACTGTGCAGGGGAAAGTCACCCAAAATATCACAATAGCAGCCTCCTGGTTTGCACAAAAAGGACGTTCATTGGAACAAAAGAAAATAAAATAAGATTTGTATCCACTGCTAACCTATATTACTGTACACAGCACAATATTTTAAGGTCACCTTAAATATCCTTTAAGGAAACAGAAACATACAAAGCAAAAGAAAATCAACGACAATATCTATTATTTGCGTTATTGTTCCTTTAAGAAAAAAAAAACTGTTGACTAGCCATGAAGGTTAATCGATACCGTTAAATAAGGTGTGTAAAAATAAGGTTATAATTATCATTTCTTTTTAAGTCACTGAGCATCCAATCAACCTTCCTAGGTTCGAACATCCAGGTTGAACTCTAAAGCATTGAGTTTTCCGAAAGAGAATCGGTTCATGAAGTTGGATGTTGCTTGAAAGGATTTGTCACTATGGTAACAAAAAAACAGTGCGCAGAAAAAATTCTAAAGTGTATTACATCAGAAGTAACATGGCCTTGTTTCTTATAGAAAAGAACTTTAAAAACACAAAATGAATACAAATGTGAATAATAGCTAGAACATATACTATACATGCTAAAAATTCTGCAGTCTGTGAACCTTGTTGACACATCATACATTTTATAGAATTAAAGGTCTACTGACAAAAGCTGTACAAAGTGTCATTATGGGTACACCAAGTAACTACATTTCCTAGCATGTACAGGTTTAACACTTTGATTGCTGACACTATAGGTTGTCCTACTTACAATAGGCATAGACAGTATCCACAATTCCCACTGTCAACTTACATTACATTTTTTTATATAGCGCCAGCAGATTCCGTAGCGCTGTTACAATCAGTGGGATAATTTAAAGTCACACAGAATAACAAACTGGTACAAAAGGAGAATGAGCCAAAGGAGAAAGGAGAAAGGAGAATCATATTAACACCTTGTTTCTAACAGTGTATAGGACTACATTAAAGGTACTTAAAGCCAGATAATGGCAATAATAAATCAATAACTCTTATACCCTGTCTAAGTTACATACACATGCAGCTTACAAAAGACACTGATCGATTAGCAAAATGTCATGTGATGTCTTTATAAGCATTTTCAAACAAAAAGATGATCACATTCACACAGAAAAAGTCATATTAGATTTTAACCTCCTGACAAGGAGAGCAAGATCGGAGGATCTTTCAACAAAAAACCTTTATATCATCTAATAGGAATATAGTATTCAGCAAAAAAGACACAAATAATTGGTATAGTGTTTTTTTCCTTAAACATATATACATATGTAGCATATAATCTTTACTCACATATTAATGATGCATGACATCTAATGGAAGGGGTGACTAGCAGGAAGTCACATGAGACTATCTGACAAGCAGTCAAGTGCTAGGTCCATGCGCTTGATCATAAATAGTGCATTCATAATTCCTGTAAAAACTCAATAAACACACTAAGTGACGATCCATTATATGAATCATCCAATACTGCTAATATATTCAGAAACCATCCCTAGCTACAGCAATGATTAGATGAAACAGTTACTGAGGCTGGATTTTAGTAAGAAGACAAAGACACCCTAAATTTTCTGTGCTGTTCTTGACTAGTAAACACCACAACAGTCAAAATGCTTTAAGGATGCATGATTCATAAAAAAAAACAAAAAACTTTTCAGTAATTCCCTGGACAAAATAATGTTTTGTTCGGAGTTGCTATCCTGTATTAATAAAAAAAAAGGCTAGTAATCCTTGACTAGATACCTTTCTTTTTGCTCTTGTCGTTGTGCTGCTGTAAAGAATGAAAAAGCCTTTGTGTAATTTTATTTTAACCGAACATCTGCAATTTTACTTGAAAATGACAAAAGGGCGATTCAGCTGTATACTTTATGATCTGGGAACCGAAAGGGTTTAACGAAGAAGATGCAAAGCAGTCCCTAGGGCTTCAAGAAAAGAAGTAATTCTCACACAAGTAAAAATATTCTTTGCTCTTCTGTTAATAAAAGCTAAAGATATTATTCTTCAAAAATCTAAAAGGCTTCCTTTCAGAGAATGATGAAAAAACATCCCCAGAAAAAAATAACTGTCAGATAAGGTATGATCTTTAGAAGTAAAACTCACTTATTTCTAAATTCAGCTGAATATCAAGCCTTAACTTTTATAACATGGACTACACAATAGAAGACTTGCCTAATCTAACTTTGAAACCGAATTGTTAAATCATTGGTAAATATTCAAAATTTTAATTTATGATCGGAAACACATTATATATATAATATATATATATATATTATATATATGTAAGATTTCTCCAAAGCCTCTTGACACATTAAGCTATGTAATGTATTAATCAGGGCAAGCGCAGCCCATCTTTCTGGAGAAACTTACCTGTGTTCACCATTCATTATGAATATTGAACTAAGCGAGTAAACCCCATTGAGTAGATATTCGCAAAAATTATTTTTATTCATGTAAAATGGTGTATTAATATTTTTTGCCAGAAACACTCGTGTCATATATATTTAAGATTAAGGCATAAAAACTAGAGATTAATATTTTGTGTATGTGGAACAGCTCCTTTAAATGCCACTGTACAATTTTATGTATTTAAAACAATGGATACTTTAATAAAACAGAAGATCTCCTAATGTTTCTTCGATTGGCATATTAGGGAGCACAGTCTGTTTCTTATCTTAGTGCCTTAAAAGAAAGCAGCCTAATTTATAAATAATGCTATGTTCTGTGACTGAAGTTACAGGTGAATTCACTAAAGTTAGTTTTTTTCAAGGTGTAAGTTTGAAATGGTAATGGGTCTGGATATTACCTAAAGGGTCTCCGGAGGAAATGAATACACATTCTTATCTAAATGAAAACATACACATTCATCCAAAAGTCTTTTTGTTCCTCTCTCACACTGGGCTCAGTCATAAGTATCCTGTTAGAGTTAAACCCCAAGCCAAGCTTGCAGAAGACCTTTTGATTTATTTCGGTGATAGAAGCCAAGGAAAATGTGCTTTCCTTTCTTTCAACATAAATGTGCATTATACGTGGTAACACGTAATTGAAATTTACACATCGCAAAAGTTTATTCCCATTTATTTTATTTTAGACACATAAAAGAAAAAGCTCTAAGTATTAAACAAAAAATCATCTTAAAGGAATTGTAAAAAAAAAAATCACTATTCATTTGTTATAATTAACTTTTTTTTTAGCTACTGCTTAAACTGCCTACAACATATTTTTTATACTTTCTGAGTTAAGGTTGCAGAGTTAGTGCAGTACCATTGTGGTACAATGTGTTTCTTAATAGTACAGACCTTTGTGACATGTCACACTGTTTCTAATGGGATTGTCAAAGCAAACACATACTGTTTCGGAAATGCCATTCGGCATTTCATACAACTCATCTCCACGCATTCAGCTGAGAAAAGAAATATGCTTCGCTATTGTAAAATATCTAAAAAAAAATGTTTAATATGTGTGCTCCATGAGACTGCAGTTCCAAGAAGCTAGTATATGGGAGGTATCAACTAATATCATTACAAAGCAATAAAAAAGCCAAACAAATAAAGAAAAACTAAAAATTCAGAATTACCTGGGCCCTCAGTGGTTATACTTGCCAGTGCCTAATAATGTTTATGACTGTAATCTATCGCTATGAATGTATCATCTCCATCACCGCCTTCATAGTTCCTTATGTATATGTACATATCAACAAAAGTACGTGGAAAGCCTTCCTAATTATTGAGTTCAGGCATTTCAGCCACACCAATTGCTAACATAGGCAACCATCTCCATGGGCAAACATTGGCCATAGAATGAGTCGTACTGAAGAGCCCAGTGACTTTTAATGTAGCACTGTCCTAGCTGCCACCTTTGCCACAAGCAAGTTGAGCAAATGTCTGTCCTGTTAGATCTGCCCAGGTCCACTGTAAGTGCTTTTATTGTAAAGAGGAAGTGTCTAGGAGTAACAGCAGCTCAGCCAAGAAGCGGTAGACCACACACTCGCAGGGTGGGGCTGCTGAGTGCTTGACCCTCCACTTTGGTGCTTTCATGCTTTACTGTGATAAGGTTCATATTCCAATTAACATAAATCCTTCCCTTGTTTTACTGCAGCTAACACAAAGCATAATCGTTTCTGGGAAGAGAAAACCACAAATACATGTTCCTTGATGGCAATACGCATAAAAAGGAAAAGACAAAAATTGTGTTGCGTCGACACCAAAGTTACAAGATCACTTATAAGAGATCCTGCAATCTACCAGCTCAGCATAGTATAACAAAACCCACCTTAAAATGTTCTAAATGAATAAAATACAAAAGAACCATTATGTAGCATATTAAAATGACTCAAAGAATTGTACACTCAATCTACATTACAAAAGGAGTCCCAGTTTTCTACATTAACAGCAGCCACAACTTTTAGGTTCTTGCTCTCATGGAGATCCTGTACCGATCTTTCAATTCTGCCCCTGACCAAGGTACCCCCTGCTGATATCAGTATTCCTCCCTTCTTGTGAACTTTGCTTTCTACTGTCTAAGCCAGGAGGTTAAACTTCAGTCGCCGGTTGCTGAGCAGCTGACACACCTTCCTCATTCAGTTCCGGTATTCAGGGTCTGGCTGGATGTGTCCAATATGGGTCAGCAACAGAACCTTATGATGGAAAGCTTTTCAGTAGCCCTTTTAATCTGTACACAGAAATTTTCAGTTTCTCCTGTACTGGCTGCTTTTAAAACTATTTGGCTTCCAGGGTATTTTAAAGCTAGATGCTCAATTTATCATAAATATACTCTAAATAATTGATTTGAAAATATACACAAAAAAAGTAGTTAAACTTTACAGTGATCACTGTACAATTTATATACATGCAACTCATCATATTTATTCTGTGGGTACAACCAAGTTCACTACCATTGCATGGATGTAAAGAACTTAACCAAGACCTGCTGCTACCGGAATCAAAACCGCAAGAAAATTTCACTTGACATATCTGCATAACAAATGTAAGTAAAATACAATGACATAGTAAAGCAGCTAGCTTTAAACCCAGAATATGTTTTAAAAGAAACCTTTATGAGGTTTTGTGGGTTTTTTTAAAAATGAAATGCACTGCGTGAACCAGAGTGTCTGTTGATGGCTTACTTTAATATGCAACATGTTCCTCACGTAAGCCAGAGAAATAAATTGATATAATCACTCATGAAATGATTACGCAAGTATATCCTCGCACCGCCACCCAAACAAGAGCAAAAGAGAAAAGAAAGCAAAACGATCAACAGCAGCAATAATAAAAATAAAAAAGTGGGCTTTTTTGTCTCTGATGCTACATAAAGACAACATAAAGAACGCGTGTGAGCAATCAAGTTCCCTTGTTCTCACATGATGTTCACATATAGTTTATTGGTGTGGTTAAGCTGCGCCCTGCTGGTCAATTTAGAATGAACATTCCGTTAAGCATGCAACTTTATTAAATTAGAAAGCCGGCAATATTTCTGGTTGCAAAATGTTATTTCGTGGAGACTTTTAGCTAATGTTATTAGCCATTAGCAACATCAAAGTAACAGGAACAAAGAGAAAACAAGAATAATGAAACTCACTATATCTATGCAGAAATAACTAGAATTTAATACTTCTATACAATTCTTTGGCGGGGGATACCGTGTGCCTGTATCCATGGGCGATTGCAGTAATAAGCAAACCGGAGAGTATACCATATACTAGTGCCAGGTGATCAGTGGGTCTGCCAAGCTTTTTAATTAATTTCGCCGTTGAGTATAAGCAGGGGGGGTTTCAAAATTGCCAAGGTTGTTTTGTTTCTTGCACATCTCATCAGGAGTGCATCTCATAAACTGATATTGTGAAAGTATTGACCAGAAATATAATAAAAGGTTTTTAAGTCATGACGATAGGTTCAATTACAAAAGGGCAATTTTTTTGCAAAATAACCCTACATGAGACAAAATAACTAGCTACAAACAGGTTAATATTGACACATTACATTAAAAATGTTAGTGCCCTAATCAAGCCATCTTAATGATCAAGTAATTTAACTTCTCATCCAGACCCCTTCAACTCTTCCCCATACAAGCCATTCTCTCCTCTTGTTTCACTTCCCCCTCAACCACCTACTAGATTAGAAGCTCACAGGAGCAGGGCCCTGTTCTCTTTTTCACCAGTTTGTTATTGTGTGTGACTTTAAGTTATCCCACTGATTGTAACAGTGCTATGGAATCTGAGGGCGCCGTATAAATAAATGTAAGGTAAAAATTTTAAAGTTGTGGAATCTGATGAATGGCTTTCCTGTGAAACTAGAGCTGGTAGAGCTTGGAGATAAAGTCTAAACCTAACATGTATTAGTCCTTTGAAGTGTAAAAATAAATATTAAATATGTTCAGACTGTATCGACAGCAGAGATGTCTCCATTTGTTATGTAAACACAGTAATATGTAAAACAGTTGTTAAGAAGTTCTGGATTGCACCGTATCTCATGGTCACCTCTCATACCCAAGATCAAGAACTTGGAGAAGGTTACCCTAAATACACTTCATACATGTGTCTTGATAGGTACACAACACTGAACTGTAAACTTTTAGGAAGAATTACATTGATAGAGCAAGTCTCAAGTGTAACAAAAAATATTTAAAATCACAAACAACAAACTGGTACAAAAGGAAAACAGTGGCCTGCTCTTGCAAACTTACAATCTAGTTGGTTGATCTGTGAATCAGTAGGAGAGGATGGCTTTAACAGGGATGAGTAAGGATGACCTAGTCTTTCAAATGCGTTGATTAGTGTAAGGGTCACTCAAGGATCGCCCATGCCGTCCTTTGTTGAGTAGTGCAGGTGGCCTGGCCCTTTACTTACTGTCAGGAGGAGTGTGTAAGACCTGTCCTTTGCTCAGTTGTAGGGCTAGCTTGCTCCAGAGAGAGTCTTAGTGCTTTTTTACCAGACTTTCCTGATTTGACCTTTCACCTGATACACTGTACTGAACCTTGCTGCCAGCCCTAGACATTTGCCTGTTTTTGACCACATATTTTGGATTCCCATTTGGCAACGCAAACCTGCCCCCTCTCCCCCATCTGGCTCTTCTGCCTAACCTTAAGACAATTATGATGTTGGCTGACTGTTAGGAGGAAAGGTTGTGCACCTATCAAAAAATGTGGGGTTTTTTCGAGAACTTTTAAAAATTTGTGTACAAGGGAGAAAATCTGACAGTCGAGCACATGCAAAATCCTCAATATGGGAGTGAGAAGAGATAAGGACGGTCGAAGAGAGATACAAGCCATGAGAGGAGCAAAGAGGGCTGTTAGGGGTGTGTATGCATAAGAGGGTAGAGATGCGGGGCTTGCAGAGTTGTTAAGGGCTCTGTAGGTCTGGGTCAGAAGTGTGAATTTAATTCTGGAGGGTATGAGGAGCCAATAGAGTGTTGGCATAGTGAAAGAGAAAGCTTTATACAGTGTTGAGTATGGTTTGGTTTGTAATGAAAGGCGGGAGATGGGGGAAACCAGTTAGTAGGAGTTAAAATAATCCAGGCAGGATATCACAAGGGAGTGGACTAGTAATTTGGTTGTTTCTTGTGTGAGGAATGGACAAATTCGGAAGACGTTTTTCAGGTGAAGGTGGCAGGTTTTGGTAAGGGATGAAGAAGAGAGAATTCTCAAGTGTGACACCAAGGCAACTGGTTAGATTGTTCACAGTAATAAAGATGTCAGGAATTGTTGAGAGAGTGGACGGCAGGATAGCCATAAGCTCTGTCTTTGAGATGTTGAGCTTTAGGTAATGGGACTGATGCAATTCCAAAAAGACAGTAATACAAGATAGCAGAGAGGATGAAAGCACAGGAGAGATTTGCATTGGAGGCAAAGAAAGATACCCATTGTCCAAAGGAAGAGGTGTTTATGGAGAAGAACTGAGCCTTGTGGAATACCAACAGATAGCAATAGGGGAAGGAGCAAGTTCCAATGAAGGACACACTAAAAGGAACAGTTAAGAGAGGTAGGATTTGAGCCAGAAAAGAGCTGTGTCACACATGCCATGAGCATGAAAAAATAGGTTAATTAATTATAACAGGGGCATCCAACCTGCGGCCCTCCAGCTGCTGCAGGACTACATCTTGCATACTGGTCTTTCAGCTAAGAGGCTGGCTGTGGAGCATGGGAGATGTAGTCCTGCAGCAGCTGGAGGGCCGCTGGTTGAGGCCCCTGAATTATAAGTTAAACATTCCATCAGTTTGGATATCAAGGGGAGAAGGGAAAGGTAGTTTGATAGGGGATGTGGGAATAAAGGAACTTTTCTTTAGGATGGGAGAAATAATGGTATGTTTAAATGAGGATGGGAACCTCAGAAACTTCGGTAGGCATGATTGGACTGAAGCAGTTGAGGGTGCCATATGAGTAACACCATGGGGAATGATGCAAGTTCCTGGGCAGAGATATAGGAAGGTGAGGGAGGTGTTGGGGGACAGAGGAAGATGATAAATATGGAAACCAAATGTCTAGGTGTTATGAGAAAGTGAGGTTTTGTATCTATTGAATCAAACATAAAGAAATGTTTCCCCCTGTGCCACAATATTTCCTAGTTGAATTGACTGTAGTTCAACAACTGGTGTAGAATTTAAGGTTGACTGTATTTTCAATAATAGAAGTCACAAGATTTAGGGCGAAAGACACAAACAAGACAAACATATGTTCAGAGGCATAAGAGTGAATAGTGACAGTGCAGTCATATATTTAAGTGTTATATCAATGCTGAAAAACAGCAACATTTTACTTTCCCTATGACATACCCAAGAGCAATGCCTGATCTGTACAAAAGCTGTGTCTGGAACAATTGCTTTTTGAAAGATTAAAATAGAAGGTCTAGCTTCTATAATGGATCTTGTATGTTTTGACATTTCACCTCAATATTTCAAAACTACATCTCCAGTCTGGGAATAAAAACTGTATCTGTTAAAAATCAAAGTACTAAGTGTACCTGCTCCATGTCGTGGAAACAAAATATATAGTATTAAAACCAACACGGCCTATTTTTAAATTAAATTAATACTGTCGTTCATTCTGCACATTGTCCCGCAACCATTATTTTGTTAATGAAGTTAGAGATTCTTCTTTGCTGTCGAAAGTTTGCCTCACCTGCATCTACTGAAAACGGGGAGCATACCACAGTATGCCTCTAACACATGCGCAATAGAACTAACTTTCTACTCAAATGTTAAAATCAATGGGAGTAGCAGCAAATCACATGTATGCTGTTTGATATCTGATGTTGTGCTAGTCTGCACATGGTTGCCTACGACTTCAGTCTTACGTCATAGCTAAAATAACTGAACAATGCATGCTCCTGTTTGCATGCAGTAAAATGCACGGCAGTTGATGGAAAAAGGTCTCCAACATGTATTGAAAATAAAAATATAATTTTCTGTACTAGCTGCCCTTTGGAAGTTATGGCATTTTAGCCTTTGGATCTATTCAATTCCAATCAGTCATAATCTTCCTTAACGTTGACCACTAGTAATACTACATTTGCACTTTTCTTTGCTGTTTCAAATGGACATCTGACCATTACACCAACAAGGATTTTTTTGAGTTTACATGGGTTTACTAAGAATACACATCTGGAAAACGTATGGTTTTGGAAAAGAGAAAGACCAACTAAAATCATATTAAATTCTCTCTCACTTTCTGGCATCTTACCTCTTCTTGTGTATCTAAAAATAATGCTTCACATGACAAAACCCTCCTTTTTACCACAATTTAAGATCTCAAAACCCTCCTGTGGATTGTGGATACAAACAGTGAGGTCATATGTCAAAGAAATTTTTTGTGGCCACAATAAAAATATACACGTTTTACTAGGTCTTTACTATTTTCTATTGCATTGTTTGAATACATGGATTGTTTTGAATTAGAAAAAAATATCTTGCAAGATACCAATGCTTTTCAAACAGGCATGCAGTGTCTATTTTCTTATAGGTGTCCGTAGTTAAAGGGGAGTCTTGTCATGCTACTTCGCGACATGTAATGACTATTCCAGCTAAATCTCCTAGTACCTAAAATATAAAATGCTATTCATTTTAATACATAACACCAAACCTTTAACCCTTCTATAAGTCCTACAAGAGGTGGAGGAGAGATCTCTCAGATTCCAAGAAGTGTTAACCAGATTGACTGTATCTCACATACTAGGTTCCAAGGGAGTAAAGAGTGATGACATGAACATGTTACATTAGTGCACGGCTGCAAGTACACCAATTAATCCTCACGACCCAGGCAGTTCCAGGCACATTGTGTTCTTGAGAAGGAAATACTTTTATACAACCATATTAATGGCACTAATTATGTACCTGCTTGAATCTTATCAAAAGTTTTCCATGTATTTAGGGCTAGTAGCAGCAGCAGAACATTTCACTGTATAAAAAATGTGTTCTTGTTCAGAGTAGTAAGTTCTATTCTGAATATGTGTAATAAAATAATAAGAATATATGTAAATTTTCTTCAATAAGCATGAAAATACTGCTTATCTACACAATGATGTGGCAGTTCTGGGGGTGGGAGATGCTACATATGTGAGCAACAACAACAGAAGCATTTGGGGTGTTTCTGTGGGTAGCTCCAAATGTATTCCTTTACCCCAAATTATTCTAGCTTTTACAAATGGAGTCCTGTATTTTTCATAAGGCTATAAATGGCAGACCTACCATTAATAAAAGGTACAATCAACAAGAAGACTGAAAAATAATTCTTAGTTCAGCCATGGAATGCTAGGAACCGAGTGCTCCTATGATCAAGGCTAGTTCACGGGTGCATTCAATAAAAAAAAATCCAATATCTAATCCTGGAAAGTCTTTTCCACCAGGTATCCACCAGGTCAACCAGGTATGCAGTTTTTGCAAGAGCGTCTCACCCCTAACACATGTTATAGGACAGGCATGTCCAAACTTTTTTCGAAGAGAGCTAGATTTGATGAAGTGAACATGTGCGAGGGCCGACCATTTTGCCTGACATTCTTTGAGCCATTAAAATTAAATGCAAATTAACTATTTTATGCCAAGTTTATTGAAAAGAGCATACTTTTCATTTTGCCCATTCATCCAATAGAGCATTTGTGAGGTCAGGCGCTTATGTTGGCCGAGAAGGTCTGGCTTGCAATCCCCATTCCACTTCATTCCAAAGGTGTTTGATGGGGTTGAGGCCAGGACTCTGTGCAGGTCAGTCAAGTATTCCACACCAAAGTCATCCAACCATATCTATATGCATTCTCCTGCATTTTGGAAGCTATTGCGAGCATGTCCTTATTACCATACAGATCTTTTGTTAAGATGACCGCCCCATCCCCAAGATTTTTTTCCATTCACCCATAAACAAGGGGGGAATAAGTTCAAGCTTCTTAAGAAGAAGCTTACAGAGCAGCGGGATGCCAAGTGGAGGCATCCTTTCCCACAGGTTCAGAAGCTCAAAGCCTGCCAGGTCCATGTCAAAATTTTGGCCTTTTGTTTCTTTTAGTTTAAATTGTATTTGATGCACTACTTGTTATGTCCTATTCGCCCATGGTATAGCACTGTGGAGTAATAAGATTTCATGTCTATATTTTTAAGTGTTTGGGATTTTTTTATCTAAGTGTACAAAACCACGATGGATCAAGGCATCAATACATTTCTCACTAGCACATGTTTTAGCTTCAGTTTACAGTTATCTGTGTATTACAGTTAAGCATATTCAGATGAACAAGAAAAGAGAAAATAGAATTTATTTGAAACTGAATAAAGATTATTAAACTTCCACGTAAAAAAACCCACTGCAAGGTTGCATGTTTTTGAGAAGTCCTATTTTTGCCTTAATTAATTACGCCTCTGGCATATAATACTGCTTGCTGATTTACTGTAAGCACAGTACCTTATTTCTCTGTTGTGAACATTGCCAGTACACCTAATATACTTTTCACATCAAATCAGTAGAATAAAATGTAGCTGATTAGATACAATACACAGGCAGAAAATGTATTGACATAGGGATGTAACAACATGAAGCCCAAACAAAATCTACATGACAATTACAATCCAGCCTTGGGTGATTTTCTTGCTGTACGCAAGAGCCATCAATTCCGTACCTAAAGGTATTGTGTTTACTTATTTTTAATCACATTTTTTATATTTTAAGAATGAAAGCTGTCAGCACAGTATGTCAGGAACAGTGGACAACATTAATCAATAGTAGGATTGCATAAATCCCTCCATCTGTATGACCACACATGTCCTATGTAGACCAAAGAGATTGTTGTAAATTTGCGCTATATTAAAACTGAACTAATTGTAATCCAAGGGGCTCCAGGTGTTAAAGTAAATTAGTATTAACATTGTACCATTCAATATAACAGCCATTCACAATTTAGTTGAAATAGTTTCTACTTCTGTACTATTTTCTGCTGGACAGCATCTTAAAGTCTCCTCACCCAATTATTTGTGAAAACACCCTTTGAGGCCTAGAAACAATGTAATCCATGTTTACCTGTCCCAGGGTCGGCCTTAAGTGTTCTGGTGCCTTGTGCGGACTACTCCTCTGGCGCCCCCCATCCCAAAAAAGGAAAAAAATCTCCCCCTCTGCCCCTTCTCACTATCTACTCCATCTCCCTATCCTTACTTACCTTGTTGCCGGAGTCCTGCGGTGGGAGCGGGAGGCATCCGTCTTTCCGCTCTGCGCGCTTCACAGCTGAGCACCAGAATAATTCCGGCACTCAGCATGAAACGCCGGCACTGTGACGGAGTCACGGAGAGTGAGGGGTCCGACCTGTCCAAAGGTCCTCAGTTGTTGCCCCAGTCTCTGATCATGCGACTTGTTATCATGTAATCACGTAGAATTTTAGAACAGGCACTGAACTTGTAAAGAAATCATTTCAAATGTTCTATGAATGACCTAGAATATGCAGTGCTTCCAGACCATTATTGAACACTACTATGTCTGGCTATGTACTAACACAGGCCTATAGTTAGAATATGTGGATGTTCTCCATGTGCAAAAAACAAAACAAAAACATATTCAAAGTGCTTACATATAATCATACAAAGCTACATTTACTGCAATCATATGAGAGGTACATACAAGACACAATTTCATATCTATTATTCAAAGCCACGCAAAGTTGATGATTAATAAAATTTTCACATCAAATACATGCATCCCTAAAATACCGATTAATACTGAATGCCAGATGAATCAATAGATTAATAAATATCATGTACCTGAGAGAGGTGGTTTGTGGGAATGAAGCTTACATGGTGCGCTGACTATTAGCTTGTGTTGTGGAATAGGGGGGAGGTTCTTTTCTGAACTCCTAAAAAAAAAAAAAATACTATATATATAACGTGTTACATTACAATAGGATTTATAAACCCCTGTACAAGAAAAATAATATATATTTTACCTTGTAGGAGAACAATCATCTTTCTGGAGTCGTCCTAGTATCAGAATTTCATAAGGCTTTTTATGGTCAGAATCCAGTGGAAACACATATTCCCCAGATCTAGTTATCTAACAAAGAAAATCCATTAAATAACTGAAAGGCTTTTCGATGTTCATGAAATCTGACATCTAAATCATCTTGAATTTCCAAATTAAGATTGATACGTGTTTTTAGATTAAGCCTAGCAGTGACAATTTTCTAATATCTAAACATTTTTAAAGTAGGTTTAATTAAGGTGCCTGTCATTTAATTTGTTCTGTAAGCGTTATTTATGTGCGTTAGTCATAAAATAATGGATGTGTTCAGCAAAACATGTAAAGAATGCAAGTGATAGAAAATGACAGGTACAACAAATGATGGTGTTTGCATACATTGAAAGTGTCCCTGTTTATGTGTCTCTCTTTCACACAAATTCATTGCCACTCTCCTTACACCCAGGTGTATATTTAACTTGGGGGCCACCCTACGCTCGACCTAGGGAAGCTCCCCCGAGTCGCCTACACCTGATCAGATCTTCAGGACACTAAATCTTTAAGAAACAGAGTGCTGCAATATGATGGATATGATCTGCCCCTATGGAATTGTACTGCCGTCCTAGTCCAGGATACATCACTGACTACAACTCTAAAGCAAAAGTGATTGTCCCTGGCCATTTTAAATAATGGCAAATATAGATCTGATTCAAGGTGTGCTGTATCATAGAGTTCTATTATGTTAGTGATTTCCCTGTAGATATTTGTACACCATGGCCCTGTTTCTGTCCCACACTATTCCAATGATTGCTGCAGTCTATGTTAGGAGGTCGAGGCATACATTTTATTATTATTTATTGCTTTATATTGTGCCATCATATTACGTAGTGTTGCAAACATCAGTTCTCAGGACGTACACTGATCTGCATCAGGAGAGCCAGTGCTAAAAGCATTTCTCACATACAAGGATTTTTCATACATTCAAAGAAAAAGTTTTGAAACTATTTTTAAAATAGTTATATTTCTTCAAAGCATAAAAAAGTTAAAAAAAAAATTACCTTTACCCAATGCCACTCTGCCAGGGTTTTTATTAACCAATGAGGGTAAAGTTCCTCCTTCACGAAACGTAGGTGCTTCTGTCTATTGGTCACCCAAGTTACCACAAGGCAATCGGCTTCAGCCAGGGCAGGTATAGGAAGTTGTTTCATTTCCATTGGGGATAAATAACTATAGCTAATGCGAAGTAAAGAAATACAAGAGTTAAATTTATATTACAAAAAAAACAAACAACAAATAAAACTTGTATAAAACGGTAGTGCAAATCAATGTTTATCCCTCATAGGACCTGTGTGACAACAGTGACACCAAGTGGCTACCAATGAGATTTATGCATGCCTTTTCTATAGAGTTAAAATATGGGTTTTAATAAACTAACCACACTAAACAAATGATTGACAAGTGTTTTGAAGAATGTTTTTCTTATTAAAAAATGAACTCTGTCTCAGGCATACAATACTTCAAGAGTATTTATTCAAGAACACACGTAATGCCTTTGTTTGAAAGTTGTCCTTAAACTTTATAAATTTAAGGAGACCAATGTTTCCAGTCTATGACTAGGTATTATTATTATTATCTTTCATTTATATAGCGCCAACAGTTTACGCGGCGCTTAATACAATACATAAATTCAAGGGATATGACAAGACAAGAATTGACAGACTAAGACAAATCGATACATTCGGTGAAGAGAGCCCTGCTCGCAAGCCTACAATCTAGAGGGAAATGAGGTGACAAATATAAGGCATAGAGACAGGGTGAGAGGTAGTGTGGTGGTTGTATCAATGACAAGGAAGTTCTAGCAGCTAAAATGGTGCGGCTTCTCTTAAGCAGTAGGTTTTGAGATGTTTCTTGAATGTCGGGAGGGAGGGCGAATGCTGAAGGTTCCTTGGGAGTAGATTCCAGAGATATAGGGCAGCTTGAGTGAAACCTTGTAGACGGGAAAAGGAAGAGGTGATAAGTGAGGAGAGCCTTAGCCCATGAGAGGAATGTAGGGATCGAGTAGGAGAGTATTTGCTAATGAGGTCAGAAATGTAACGAGGAGCAGTATTATGGATGGCCTTATATGTCAGTACCAGGATTTTAAATTTAAATTCTAAAGGTAATTGGGAGCCAGTGGAGGGGGAAGCAGAAGATGAGCGACGTGCAAGGAAGATATGCCTAGCAGCGGCATTTAGGATAGACTGTAGAGGAGAGAGTCAAGGCAGTGGAGTGCCAACCAGAATGTTGCAGTAGTCAACACGGGAAATGATAAGTGAATGAACCAGAGTTTTTGTGGATTCTTGGGTGAGTTGATTAGTTTGCCAAGAGATGAAGTATAAAGAGAGAACAAGGACTGAACCTTGGGGGACACCAACCGAAAGTGGAAGGGGCGATGATGTGTTGCCAGGGAAGTTGACAGAGAAGGAACGGTTAGACAGTTATGTCAGGGTCCTGCAGGAAGGATTCGCCGCAGCGACTCACCGGAGTACCCGCTGCCCGCGGGTACGGGTTCCATCGCTGCGACATCCATCTTCTGTTCTTCCTCCGGCGTGTGTAGGTAGGGGCGAGCGCGCGCCCTCTAGCTTAACTTTATTGTTCCCATTCTGGGAACACTGTGTGCATGCTCGGAGACTGTCCCGCCCCTAGGGGTGGGGCGTAGCCGAGCGGCAAGTTTAAAACCAAGCACTGAGCTTTGCTCAGTGCTCAGTTATTGTGCTTCCTATACGTACCTTCTGAGTGCTCTCTCCTGCTGATTGACCCTTCGTATACCAGACCCGGCTTGCCTTGCTTCCTCTATTGATTGACCCTTCGTGTACCAGACCCGGCTTGCCTTGACTCCTCTACTTACCTACCCTTTGTGTACCAGACCCGGCTTGCCTTGATTCCTCTTTTGATTGACCCTTCGTGTACCAGACCCGGCTTGCCTACGTTTATCCTTGCGGTTCCTCCTTGGCCTTGGCGTCTAAACGGCTGCTTCACCCGTGTACCGATATTTGGCTTCTCCTTGACTTCGTTTTTGGAACTTATTTTCTATTCCGTGCCTGTTTCTCCTGCATACTGGTCTCCGCTCCATTACTG
>VKOC01000006.1:29315630-29341424 GCA_009364415.1 Spea multiplicata
TAATACACATGGCAGTGGGGGCATCACATTCACCAATATCAAAGAGGAGGGGGTTGGCTGGGGCATCACATAAATCAATACACAAGGGTGTGGGCCATAAATGCACAAAGGTGGGCAAAGCACAAGGTTGTGGGTGGACACATTAATCATTAGTAAAGGGGGCCTGTCTGGGGCATCAATACACAAGGGGCAAAAATAAAAAAAGGACAGTTAATAACAAAGCAGTGTAGAAAATACATTTTTTATGCTTCAGTGTGGCAGAGCTTGTCCTGGTGTGTGTGCGTTTGGGTGTTGGTGTGGCAGAGCCTGTCCTTGTGTGTATGTTTGGGTGTCGGTATGGCAGAGCCTGTCCTGGCGTGTGTGTTTGGGTGTCAGTGTGGCAGAGTCTGTCCTGGTGTGTGTGTGTTTGGGTGTCTGTGCGGCAGGACCTGTCCTGGTGTGTGGAGTTAAAAATCTGTCCATTCCCAGGTACTTATTTGGGCTTTTAACACTTTTGGATCCTGGGATTTTAATAATAATGCGATATTCGGTTATCGCAACAATAGGAACAATTTAATATAGTTTTAAAAATAACGATTTACTAGAGAACCTATAAAGTAGGTTATAGATGTTACTATGTCCCATCTAAGCTAGCAAAAATGCATGGACATACAGAAGCAATATGTTGGAGGTGCAGAACTGATAATGGTAACTTCATACATATCTGGTGGTCATGTTCCCAAATAAAAGATCTTTGGAGAAGGGTTTTTGACCACATTGAGAGAATGGTTGGAATTAAGTTGCCTTTCACTCCAGATTTTGCTCTTGGATTGGCCGACAGGTCCAAACGCTGATTGCTAACAATCCATATCCTTCTGTCCACCAAGATACTGATAGCTAAGTATTGGAAAAGTAGAAAAAAGCCTCAGTGGGAAGAGATAGGACTACGTTCATTATACCATTATAAAATGGAATTAGGTATAACAAAATCAGCTGGTTATAGTATAACTAACTTTACAAAATGGGAGAAGCTTCTGGAAATTGAGGTTTAGGAGATACAAAGGTTCTCCATGTTTGCTGCATCCCGAATTAGAGGTTTATTTATTATTATTTGTGTGTTTCTTTTTTTTTCTTGTGGTTGTTCTATTGTACCACTTTTTATTTGTTAAAAACTGTTTTATGTGTTTGAAAAATCAATAAAAATTTGATATTTTAAAAAATAATGATTTATAGCTATTTGGATGATAAATAGTGCAGCTCAGATAGGCGTGTGTAAGGGGTGTGGCATGTGGGTACAAGAGCTCGACCATGCAATACAATACATGGGGCTGGTGTCCAAGTATTTTCAGGGCTGCTTTTCATTCCCAGTCCGGCCTTGCTTTAAAAGAATGGAGACACAAAGAGATCTCCTGGTAGGGGATGACTAATCTCATAAAAGCTACATTGTACCCTTTTCCCTTTGGCTATCCCCAGGATTTGGCTTAGTTTTGTTAGTTTTAGGTGTAAAGGTAAAAAACGAAGGTGAAGTTCAAAGATCTTGGCCAAAAAAATCCATATGTATCAACTAGCTGGGGATGAACATGCGGTTTGGTATAAAATTAAATCTGAGACCTGTAATGTTAAAAAGCTATCACCTTACATATGGATTAAAAGTGGTTTGTGCGATTAAAACATTAAGATGAAGCTTGGAATAAAAAAATACTTGAGAGCTCCCAGTTCTTAGAGCAGAGTAATCATGAGATCTCTCTAAAAGGATGTGCAATTAAAATATCTTGTAAAAGAAAAAATGTGTATACACTGCACCTTTAGCCCCACCAGCTGCTTCCTCTGGTGTCTCAACCAGCAAACAAAATTATATACAACAAACAAAAGTGGATTGCATGCTTAGTAATACTTATGTGTAAATAAATGTAAAAATGTCACCTTAAATGTTTTCCATACTATTCCATATATTATAGGTAATATATAGGTAATAGCCATTCACTCTCTATAGACCAGCTGGCTTCTCATGAAATGTGCTTGAAGATATGACCCTTGGGTATGTGCAAGGCTGAGAAACATTGACATAAATAGTAAGCATATTAACTACAGAACATACAATATAGATCTAAATATTTAAATTATAGATTTAAATATTAAAAGATGCTCACATTCTTCATGTTAAACGTCTTCATACAATTAAAATGTGCCAGACTCCTCTCTGCTCACACTACACATTTCACCCTCCGTTGGGTTTCCTCTGGTGTAAAGATTTATCTTGAATCAAAAATTTCTTGTATGTTAAAGACATTGCCATTACACCTTTTGCCCAAATCTCACAGGAATTTAACTGAATAAAAAAGTGTTTAGTTATACTGCTACATCTTCTACTCACAAAGAACAGAAAGGTATCGCTCTCTGGAATAATATTGGCATCTTCTACCTTGTTCCAATAAACAAGTTAAAGAGAATGTTGTTAATTTAGGTTATGTCCAGTTATGTTTTATTTATTTTATGATCAAACAAAAAGCTAATAATGTGGGATGTTTATGTCTTATAAGTAACAAAACACTCATTCCAGTTTGAGAAACATCTCCATTATGTGTTGTCTGTGTACCAGGGAAGCAAAACATCTTAACATGGGATGTGTCCCTCATTTTTTTTATTATTATTATTTATTGTATATATATATATTTATAGCGTCATCAAATTTTGAACATTACCAATAATCCATCTCTTTTTGTATTTTAGATTTACATGAACATAGTCCATATTAATTTTTTATACTGTTTCTATTATATACGAGAAACAAAGAAACACAGAATATGACCGCTCATCCAGTATGCACATTTTTCTTTATGTAAACACGCAAATCTTAAACAGTCCTCGACTTTGTCGTAGATTAAGGATAACTTTATGCCTATATCATTTATGTCTCATGTTAATAGCCTTTACCACTTATCTACCACCTTCCCAGTAAAGTTAGCATTTTCTCACATCACATTGAAACCTCCGACCCTCTAATTTGAAAGTTTCTACAAGATAAATTAAGAAAATCTTGTGCTGCTTGGTTAGTGCCATTAACTTTAGTTGTATACATATGTAGCACATAAAAACGTGTGTTAGTAAATACAAAAAGTCTCCTAGTGTTATTTGTATAGTCACAATAAATTGCTTTTTTCAGCTCAGAGTGTGCTTTGTTTCTTAAGTAGAAACACTGCCAATTCTGTATTTTGTGCTAAATATTTCTTCCTGCACTGTTTAGCTACAGCTGTTTCAGAATATGAATTCTAACAAAACACATAGAGTTGAGGCCATGAACCTGGGCAATACATACTTGACTTTCAATTTGTCTGTTTTATTGCGACATATTCCCTGCTATTTATCAAGAACTCCTTCTCTATTGAAACAACTGTAATTTGCATTTTTCAGCTTTTGTGCATAGCTTCCCAGTTTCATATATAATAATGCTCTAATACATTTTGTTCATTTTCTTGTTCACAGCAATTTGGCATCCCCTCTAGTAGCAGTGTTATATACAGTAATAATTCAAGAGAACCTTATTACTTTTGTTTATTCATTGGTCTCTGTGGGCCGTGTACTCTATCCAGCTTAACGTGGCCCCTCTTGTAAACATGGACCATCTAATAGCTGGGTGCATGGGGCATGGAGCAAACCTTTAGGTTGTTAAAATAATAAAGTAAAAATACTAAAGTAAAAGAGAAAAATAAATACTTTAAAAAAGTATTTGTGATTTTTTTTAAATGTATTTAATAGTTGCAATGGGATATAGTCTTTCTTCAGTAACCATTGTTTTGTTGTTTTTGTTTGTTTTAAAATCCACCTCTTTGTTTGAATTTGTTTCATGAAATCAATCAGTGACGCTTATTTTTTTGTGTATCATTTTAACTATATTAAAGATGGAGGTTTAAAGCAATTGAGGATATTATTATTTATTGATTTATATCTACCTACACAAACAAAAGTTAAGGGGAGCCTTGCTCAAATGAGCTTGCAATCTAGAAGGAGTTAGAAATGCATTATTCTGGATTGTCTTGTTGATATCCTGTCTCTCACTGTTCAAATAAACCTACCATTAAAATTATAAACTGATCATGTCTTTGTCATTGGGGAAATGTACAAAATCAGCAGGGCATCAAAAACCTTTTTCCCTTACTGTAAATGTAATGCAATGTAAAATGTAAGGACTAATAATCATTTTGATCATGTATGCCCCTAGATTAAAGAGTACAAAACAAATTTACATATCGGGCTTAATAGAGATGTGTAATCCATTCCTTGGCTTGACATCCCCCATTACTGTGGCTTTTTTTTCCACACCTGGATTTAGCAAACCGGATGGCATTACTACTCTGTGGATGGAATACATGTTCCCTGAACCCTTTTAGTACTAAGAAAAGATTCTTTCACACCACAAAGTACATTGAAACCATAAAGCTTACTCGCCTCCAGTTAATTGGGTTTTGTATTTGATCATTCTTTCAGCAATGCCCAGATTCCATTTCCTAACACTCAGAAAACATATTGATGAAAAAAGAAATTATACTTAACTGAAGAACCTTGGTTTTGAAATCCTGTAATCTTACCTGCATGCTCTCTTATCTATGTTATCTACAAAGCAGCCTGAAGTGCAAATTTCACACCTCACTCTGTCCTGCATCGTATAGAACAGGACAATGCGACTACACCCCTCCCCACAGCTGACATCCTGGCAAAACTTAAAGGCTCTTTTAACCCCTTCACTGCTGAGGTAATGATCACCTATGCTCACTTATATCTATATTCCCCATATACCTCTCCAGTGGTCCTTGTCAAGTAGTTACCATAAAATTGCTTGGCACCTTCAAAAGCACTAACAGGGGCTGTCGTAGGGGAAAATGAAAACTTAGAATTCAATCTCTTGATGCTATCATAGCTGCTCTACCACTCTCTCTAACTGCAAACCTAATTGAAGTGATTCAACACAGAAGCCACCAAAACACAATCAAGGAAACCTCTTCCCCATAAGAACACACACAATTTCCAAAGTACATACCATGAACTTAGAGCCCCAAGACTATCAGATCAACCATGTACAATGAAAGATCAGTAAGGAACAAAACAGCTATTATCCCTGACCTTACTGAAACATGCCAATGAGTATGCATCACAGAATTGTGACAATGCAGGTTTTACTCTAAAAGCAGCTGCTCCAGGCAGTTATACAGTGTTACACAGCCCAAGACAAGAGCACAAGGGTGTTGGAGTAATGATCAGTGCCAAATCATCGTTACACCAATATCAATCCACAAACCTTAATATTTTGGGGATTTCAAATACTGTTCATTTTACAGACCTCCAGGAGGTAGAAAGAGATTTCCAAAATATACTTTTTTCACTGGTTTTAAACTTTGAACACCCAGGTGGCTTATATTGGGAGACTTCAACACTTGGATTAATGACACCCTATCCCAACTTGGGCAGGACCTCCTCAACATGAGTGCATTTTAGTTTATACAAACTGTCACAGACCACCACTCCACACACTTCTCCATTGTATCACAATGGAATAGACTTCAGCCTTAGAAACACAGCTCATTGAAAAAGGTGATATCATTGCATGTCACATCAAATGTGGATCTAAGCAAACTGACGGGCACTGATTGATGCCCCAGCTCTTTAATCGGACTCAACAAATAAAAACGTATGCTCACAAAATATAAAGAAACCATGCCAAAAAGGTGCACACATGATCTAGAGAATAAAGACACTCCTACCAAACATCTCAATGAATACCAATTTAAGATAACATCATAATTTTTGTCCTGCAAAATGACACTTTTCCACAATAGGCCCAGACACAGTGAAAAGGCTCTGCAAACCAGAATGCATGCATATCCCCACCAACTATGAAGAATTTGCAATATTTTTCACTGGCAAGATTTCCTCCATCTGAACAGGCCAACCAGTTACACAAAGGTTTTCTCAAAAATGCAAAAAAACATATTGAAGACCCCTAAGACCACAATGGTGGTAGTGTGATGGTCTGGAGCTGTTTTGCTACAGGGCTACATGCCATAGTTGATGGAACCATGAATTCTACTCTCTACCTAAAAATCCTGAAGTGGATTTGTATAGATTTGGATTCTAACAAAATTTGCCAATTTGTCAATGTGTAGAAATCTCTGAAAAGGAGGAGGGACCCACAACAAAACAGACAAAATCTCTGAATTGTCGTATGAATTTAGTTGTTTTATTTTTTGAATAAATCTCAAATTGAGGTTATTTTTTATGTTAATGCACTCTAACTAAACAACAGTAGCAATTGTATAATGCTTTTTAGAACAGGACACATTGTGTTCCCCTGGAATACAATTCATCAAAGAGTACAGCATTAAAAAGGAACAAGCCAATATTTGCTAATAAGTATTCAGGCCAAGTTTTCTGTCTGTCCCTCTAGTGTGTCTGGAGGCACGAAGCAAGGGAAAGGAGTATTTGAATATGAACAAGGATAGCGGTTGGTTTTTATAAAGAAAGGGATGAAAGAGCTCCAAGAGCTTTTGTGGGATGTCACATGTCTGGATATCACCTTAGTTTGTTTACTGCCAACAGAAAGGTACATTTTTTTTCTGGGCACTACTGGGTTAAAAATATATATACAGATAATTAACCTGTTTTAAATAATAAGGTGGTTTAAACGAACAATGTCTGTGATATAGTTTTCATTTATTCCATCTGAATTAAAACTGAATTGTACCCTTTTTCTTATACTGTACACTCAGGTCCCCGATTGGCACACAGGTCACTTACATCATTTGGCAGCTGTTGGCCCTGATAACTAGGCTGACCCCAAGAAAACTATTGAAAACAAATTTCAAAAGTGCCAACCTTTTGGTACAAGTGTGTACATATCAATGACTGATAGGTAGAAGTAGCCAAAAAAATGGGGGGTCTAATTGATGGTTATAGCTGTGGGTCCAACAACCTGAGGAAGTTTTTTTTTATTACTTTCTCACTCAGCCAAATCAGCATTTACAAGGGGGAAGGAACAATCATTAGATATACTGTATACGTGTGCTAACGCCAGCTTAGCTTGTCAGTAGCAGCTGTTACAGACTGATGAGAGTGGGAGTGTGAGGCAGTCAGTGACAGCTTAGCAGAAAATGTCTAGGGTGGATTGGAGAAGCTCAGTGGTGGAACTACGGGGGTCGCAGGGGTCGCGACTGCGACCGGGCCCTGGAGTTCTGCAGTAGGCCCCCCCTGACTGACAGAAATCCAGTACTCCCTGTCCCGCCCCCGCTGCTGTCCGCCGCCTCCCTCAGCGCTGCAAGTGCAGTGGTGGAGCGTGAGGCCGCTTGTCCGGTGCCGGCTTCACGCTCAGCGTGACCCGAGACAAACGCCTCACACTCCCAACACAGGAGTTGACGGTAAGTGACCTACAAAGGGGGGTAGGGAGGGAGAGGGTAGATCGTGAGAAGGGGGGTAGGGAGGGAGAGGGTAGATCGTGAGAAAGGGATAGATGGGTTGGCCCTTAACAGATCACCGGGGCCCTGAGGTTTCTAGTTATGCCCCTGGAGAAGCTGTAGTGTACTGTAGTGTATATCAGTTATATACTCATACAGGGACAGCAGCAGACATTTTTAAAACATGTTCATGAGTAGTTTAAAACAGTCGCTCATTTACGCTACTAGACAAACCTCTAATTTGTGGACAACTTAAAAACATTTTTCTCATTGTTATATCTTATTGTATGAAGTGTATTGTTGCTTAATTATTATTGTTATTTATTGTTTTATATAGCACCAGTGTATTCAGTAGCGCTGTACAATGGGTAGACACGACATAACAAGTAGTATGTAACATAACAATTTGACTTACAGAACCAACAGGTGAGGAGGCCCTGCTCAAACAAACTTACAAGCTATAGGGATTTAGGGTGTATTACAAAGGATGTAAAAGTGCCACTGTTAGGGATGGACCAGTCACACTAGTATAAGTTATTCAGGAGAAAGACTAGGAAAGGTGAGCTAAAAGAATATGGAAGGGCGTTATTGTGTAATGTTGTAAGCGTCCTTAAAGAAGTGGGTCTTAAGGGATTTTTTAGAGGACCAAAGGCAGGGGAAGATGGATAGGCCAAGGAATGGCATTCCAGAGGAAAGGGGCAGCCCTTGAGAAATCTGGTAAGCATGCATGAGAGACATCAGAGGAAATGACGGATGGAGATCATTGAAGTGCAGAGACCGGTTAGGAGTGTATTTAGAGATGACTGATGAGATGTAAGTAGAGGAAGTGCTGTGGAGGTTAGTAAAGCGATGGGAGAGGAAGATAAGTCTGTTACCAATCTGATATTGGCACAAAAAGGGAAGAGGATCCACCACCTCTAGGTCCAACTTTCACAGCTAGCAGTTACAAATACATGAATCACTGTCCTCGGCCAAAATGCACTTAAGCAGTAAGGGACCATATCACTTAATTATACCACTGCATGCACTATGAGAACAGTCTAACCACCAAAGATCAAAGGATAAACATAAAATGATGTTGGTCCTCACCTTTTTCACAGCAAATGCTGATTGCAGCAAAAACAAAATCTCAGACCGTGACTGTGTATGGATGTTTATTGAGAAACAACACAAAGCTAAGAATAGGAGGATATTTAGAGACATAGGAAAAAACAGAGGTATTTCAGTGTGTATAGGAAGAGAGCATTGCACATACCTGACACATAATACATTTTGCACACAAACACTGCATTAGCAAACACCACATTTAAAAAAAAATATATTAGACATTTGAAAGTTTTATTTGAAAACTGTGCTTGGCGACTGACAGGCTATTTTGTTAAATAGGGGTGATATGCGTGTGCAGTGGTGATGGGCATGCAGTGGTGATAGGCATGCAGTGTGGTTGATATCCAGGTCTGAAAAGCAGCTCTGGAAAAATTTGGACACTAGCCCCATACAGTTTATCTCGCGATCAAGCTCTTGTACCCATCTCTGGATAAGTAAACATGAAATAAATCAATTTATTACGACAGTAAGTACAGTGCACACACCGACACCCAGACACAACACCCAGGACAGCTATGCACACCGACACCCAGGACACACACACCCCAGGACAGATCGCCACACGACACCCACACACACCAGGACAGGCTCTGCCACACCGACACCCAAACATACACACAAACACCACAGGACAGCTCCAACAGACACATCCAAAACAAACAGGACAGGCTCTGCCACATCGACATCCAGACACCACCAGAAAGGCTCTACCACATCGACACCAAACACACACACCAGACAGGGCTCTGCCACACAGATACCAAAAACACACTAGGACAAGCTCTGCCACACAGACACTCAGACACACATACCAGACAGGCTCTACCATACCGACACACCCAACAACACCAGAGACAGGCTCTACCACCACCGACACACCCAAACACACACCGGACAGGGTACCACACCGACACATCCAAACACACACCCACAGGGACAGGCTACCACAGCGACACATCCAAACACATACCAGGAAAGGCTCTGCAACACCGACACCCAGACACACACACCAGGACAGGCTCTGCAACATCGACACCCAAATATACACACACCAGGACAGGTTGTGCCACACAGACACCCAGACACACATCAGGAGAGGCTCTGCCACGCTGAAGCATAAAAATGTATTTTCTACACTGCTTTGTCATTAACTTACCCTGTTGTATTTTGTCCCCTTGTGTATTGATGCCCCAGCCAGGTCCCCCCTCAGTATTGATTACTGCCCCCCACAACACAACCGTGTGTATTGCCCCCTGTGTGCATTTATTCCCCCACACCCTTGTGTATTGCCCCCAGCATTTATTTATGTAATGCCCCAACTAACCCCCTCCATTGTGTATTGATGCCCCCACCACTTTTGTATTACCCACCACTGCCATGTGTATTACCCCTAGCCACACATATTGATTTTGTGATGCCACAACCCAGACACCCCCCCCTTTTGTATTATTGAATTTGTATTGCTGTCCCAAGGCAATCCCCCCTCCCTTGAATATGGGTCTGCTTTTCTTTAACCCCTATATTTTTGGGTAATACTTACATTTTTGCGTTTTTTTTTTCCTGTTCTCCTCCGACATGATGATCCTCTCCCTGTCATGAGGAACTCATGACAGAAGCTGAGCGGATGCGAGCCAGATTGAAAGCAGCCATCGTGCGGCAGTAAGGCTGCCTTCGCCAGCAGCCGTCGCCTAATGAAATTAAAGTGGCTGGTGTGAACTCACCGCCCAATGGCCATGCCTAAGCTCTTCATCCCACCCCTTTTAAGACGTGGGACGAAGTGCTGATGCACGGCCATTGGGCGGCATGGTGCGCACACACTGGCCGCTTTAATTTCATTAGGCACCGGCGTCCTGACTGCCGCATGACAGCCACTTTCAATCCCGCTCACAGACGCTCAGCGGCTGATTTGAACTTTATGACCGCACGGCGGCTGCTTTGAATGGTGGTCTGCCGGCCCACCGAGAAATTTCCCGGTATCCCGGTGGGCCAATCCGGCCCTGTTGATATCTTATGGTGCATAGCATGCGTCTAAATGGGTTAAGCATCCGTGGTGAGGTCTATTTTTGTTGGACTGCGCATGTGCAGAGTGCTTAATCGTTTTTTAACGAGGTCTGGATTTAGATTATTCAGATCTTTTAGAAGTTAGACAAAGGAATTGATGCAACAAAACACATATTTACATAACACTCATCCTTTCATTCTGTTGTTAGAATGCAATCTATAAGGAACATTTTTCACCCCATCTTGTCATCATTTTCATCACCAGTGCAGTTGCTACACCAATGTCTACCAATTATATGGCACACAAATGTTGTGGTTGCTGGTTTACTGATGATTCTGGACACACCTGTTTTACTTTGTTTAAATTATTGAGCATTTTTATAAACAGTTTATTTTTTCAAAACTGTTTCCCAAACTACGAATGCAAGTTATCAGTAGTATATATGCATGCTGGAGACAGTACAACTTGTAGGAGTTTGCTGTGAACTCGCCTCAGCTGCTAACTTTCATTTACTTGACCTTTTGTGAATTAATCCAAATGTGTCTTCTTTATGTTCACAATTGATTTTGTTGCATTTTAATCATTCACATTCTGATCCTTTTGACATTATGGATTTAAAGTTCCACAAATCTGACAGCGTGTTTGATGCGCCTGCATGAATTTAATCTTAAAATGTTGATTGATGGTCATCCCCTGTAGATTTTATTTGTTCACTTTTGCCTTAATGACTTTGTTAAGATACCTGGATTTAATGGAGTGACTTTAAGTAAATAATTAATGGAGATGAAAATAATAATACTGTTTGTTTAATATAGCCACAGACACAAAACCTAATTTCTGTTGCACTTATTTAGTCTTGTTCCATTTTGAGCCTATTTCAGTTCCTCTGTCCATCACTTGTCCTGTTTTAATTGATTTATATCTCCAGTTTTATTTGCTGTCTCGTTATGTCTATCCCCACCCAACTCCCTCCTATGTTTTAGATTCCAAACTTGTTGTTCCATTTTTCTGCAATTTCAAATTTCCCCAAAATTCTAAAATTTCAGCAGCTCCTCATCCCAGTTTATTGACATAATTTCTACATGTGCAGCAGGCAAAAAAAAAAAAAGTGTTCTTTGATGAAGTACCAGACACAGCTTTATAAAGAAGATTGAGTAATATGATACTCATTAAAGACAACATGGAGAATGAACAGTTTGGATTATCACAGTGTCTAGCTTCCATATAGGCTATGCTGGAGATACGTTACCTGCAGTACAGTGGCAGCAGCTGTATGAATTTAAGGATAGGGTTATCTTACATTGCGATTATATTATTGTTTAAATCTATGTGGTTGACGTAGAGCTTTCACCAGTATAACTTTTAGCATAATTCAAATTTGTTAAACTTTGTTTAAATTATTTTGGATATTTGAAATCAGGTGGGGCGGTGTCCCGTAGTTTTATCTTACTTTGTGTTTAACTGGAATGTGAATGTGAATTTCAGTTTTATAAGTGAAGCAGTGGTATTTAAGCCGCAGCTTCTACCAAAAGTCAAAGGATGAAATTTGTCAAACTGAATGACGTGTTTAGTCTGAGTTTTAATGGATTGAAATAAAAGTTCAAGCTTTAAATCAGCTCTACTCTGTCCTGCTTCTTATGTCATGACTTACAGTGATTAATGTGAACGTATCCTGAGGATGAAGGGGGAAATCTTAGGGTCACACAGTCTAGACCTGACTCATTTATACTTTACATATGATGATATCTAAGACTTCAATGCATGTTACTTAATCAAGTGTATTTTTAATCCCAAGTCAAGCCTTAAAAAAAAACCCTTAATTACAAATCAAGGTTTCTTAGGTGAATTATGTTTCTAGCACCCCCTACTACCTGCTCTTTATTGATTTCATAGAGAAGGACTCCGTGGTGGTGTCCCCTAGCAGCTCAGTGCTCTAGGCAGCTCCCTTGTTTGGCTAAATGTTAGGATAAGTCCTGGTGTCACAACAACCTCTGTTCTTACACATCATGTCCATGGAATATAAATGTGATGGTCTTTTAATAATGATGTGTGACGATCCACTAATGTACTTAAGCATTATACTTACATGAGATATGTGATTAGTGATATTTTCTGTTTACTTCATCCATATGAACAGCAGTACTTGTGGGGAAGCACTATTGGGATGCAATTACAGTCCCTGTTATACATTATATTAATGGATCATAAATATGATGGTTTTTCAAGTAGGAGGTTCAGAAATTCATTATTGTCTTTAAGCTTAATGTTAAGCAGATTCTATTCACAAGACATCATTGTTTTCATTATAATACTTGTTATTGTTATGAAGATATATATATATATATATATATATTAATATATATATATATTGTGGTAAAGTGTATGGGAGAGTGGTTGATGGGATATATATCTCACCTGGTTTCCTCAGCCGGGCATGGTAGCAAACCCAGGAGCCCTCAGGTGCGGCTTCCTAAGCTCATTACTGGGGAGGAAGCCTTAAAAGAGAGGGCTGTTAGGTTTGAAGGGGGGAGGAGAAACTGAATGAAGGAGCAGCTACAGCCAGCGCTGCAGCCCACCAGGTATGAAGCTTTACCCCATGCACAACCAGTTACTTTGCTTTGTGCCAGACCTTAGGCTGCTAGAGAGGTATCCTGATGTTTAGTTAGAGCCGGACAGGCTGAGAGTTTGTTTTGTTTACAAGGTGCTCTGTGACTACAACATCTAAATAAACACGCTGTTACGTTTGAAACCTGTGTGAAACTGTCATTGCCGCCCCATGCTTGAGCTGTCCCCTACAATATATATATATTGTTATTGGAATTTTAGATCTATTCAGATTTCACTGGTGTATTAATTAGATACAGTCCACTGTATCTAATCTTCATAGAGTTATTTTTAATATGCTTCTGACAGGAGCGCTGATGTTATAAGCATGCATAAATAAACAAAACGCTGACAAACACCTCCATTATAGCTGGACCATAGGGAAGAAGGTAAATCTCACACATTTCAGACAGGACAACTAACCAGAAGCAAGGGGAGATGGGGTCAGCCAAGTACTTATGAGGTATTAAATAACCATGATGAAGGGGACAGTCCATAGACAAAACCAGTGATTGGTAGAAGCCACATCATAAATGAAGTAGACCATCAAGTAAATCTTTGCCTCCTGAAGCAGAATATTTGGCTCAAAGAACTGGCACTGGAATATTGCTATTGAAGAATTGTATGATGTTGCGATTTGTAAGATTTGAGGTGAGAAAAAAGTCAAGCACAGTTGTGTATGCAAGACACACACCATTTGTGTTAAAGCAGATACTAACCATGGCCTTGAGAATGTCTCTACATTAATATCTAGAAACAATACTTTTCATGAAGGTCTTGAGAAACAACATATTGCTTACCACGGCGACTACTTGGGTAAGCCACTGTGCATCAAGGAGGCTGCTAGTACAAACACTAACTATGTTTAGCCCCAATGAAGCTGAAGGGTGAAACCTTTTTAAAAGTTGTATAGGCAAATGGTTCATTAGTGCAGATTATTGTTAAAATAATAGCAATTTTCATATGATTTAATGCCAAGAATATACCGCTCTATTATAGGCGGCGCCCGATTATAGGCCGCACCCTAAAAGTTAGGTGCTTTTTTAAAGAATTTTTTTTTTTTAAAATACACATTAGTGGAATAGTAAAACAGTATTCTAACTAACACACTGTATTTTAACATTTGTGGTATCTATTATGCAGTTAGTCAACATATGTTACATACAAACAGAAAACCAATAGCACCTTAATGCACCTTACTTATAGATATGCCCCTCTGCCCCCAGATATGCTGCCACCCTGCCCCTCCAGATATGCTGCACCCTGCCCCTCCAGATATGCTGCCACCCTGCCCCCTCCAGATATGCTGTCACTCTGCTCCCTAGATATGCCCCCCCCCCGACTTACCAATGCAGACTCCCTGGTGTCTAGCGGAGGACATCTGCGTGATACACGTAGACAATTTCCGGTGCCGGCACTTCCGCCGTGAGAAGTCCCGGCAAGGGATATTGTTAAAGCACATCAAGCAGACGTGCTGCCAGTGGAGGTTGTTTACGCTCATCGCCGCAGCCGGTGAACGTCTACACAATGCGTTTAGACAACCTCCCATGCCGGCACTCCCCTCGTGGAAAGTGCTGGCAGGGGAGGCTGTCTCAGGGCACCGCATAGACGCAGCGCTGCAGGGGATCTGGAACCTAACCCTGCATGTAGTTCCGGGCATCGGGGGATATGAATTGCGCATTCTTGCGTTCAACCCCAATTATAGGCCGCACCCCCACTTTAAAGACCTAAAGTGAGGGGGAAAAGTGCGGCCTATATTCGGGCAAAAACAGTATGTCTATATAGTGTGAGGTAGGTCTGGGATCGCCCCTCGCTGAGGTCAAGGGACAAGCGCTGTCTTCATTCAAACCAGGCAAACAGCAGTTCGTGCAATCTGACACAGGGTCAGGTTTATTAGAAAGGTTGCAAGGACAAAAGAAATATAACACAGTAACAAAAGAAATACCTTGCCTGTCCGGCACTTACTATACAACAGATGTCCCTCACTACCAGCTGGAGAGCTTCTCTCTGCCAACTTAACATAATATGTCCAGCAACCTTTACTCACACGTCTCTCCCACAGTCAGGCTTTCTGTGTCCTCAGCCAGAGAGAGCTACCTGCCCTCCTGGCTTCCCTTTTATATCCACCCTCTCATTCATTTAATTAATCACCTAGCAGGTGGAAGACTCAGGTGTTACTCCACATAGGAAAGGAATCTAGGAGAAACATACCTCCCTTCCACCACCAATCCAACATGACCGTCACAATAGGCACTTAAAAAAAGCTTAAAAATAAGGTATATTTTAGTCTAGCATAATGCAATTAAAATGAGTTGTCCTCACAAAATTGAATGATTGGGCTGCTTTTAAGTCGACTGTAATAGTAGTGCAGTTTAGTGAATCACTTCACAATTATACGTCATTTGGATTAACTGTTGGATCGAAAATTAAAACCTAATGGATTTTTACATTTATAATTTAGATGGGGTGCATAGAAAGAATCCATTTCCCATTACACTTACTCGCATATCCCCTCGGGATAATATGAAAACAAATAATTACTATTTGCCATTATATATATATATTACTATTTGCCATTATATATAATATATATAATATATATAAAATTTACTATTATTTGATTATTTAAGCACAATTAAGACTTGTTGTAAAAAATCCCTATTAAAAATGGGGAAATTACATTATTTTTGGTTTACTTATTCTTATAGTATTGATATCATACTTACTGTTTTCTGTAATAAGGAGAAATATATTTTTCAGGCAAAAAAAAAGTAATCTACCAACACTCCCCAGTAATCAAAAAGGGCTCACAATACATGGATGCTAAGTATGTATGGCTTGACATCAAAACCATTTTCTAACAGCATTTTATTTGCTGTTCTGGCAACTGGGCCCTCTTGTCCATTTTTTGATTTACTGCTTTATTTTTTTATCAGCTCTTGATCTTCCAAGACAAATTATGATGTATTGAATCAATAATTTGCTGTGTCTTCTATATTTTCCTTTTTCACCACTAACCTTTCTTTTGTACAACTCAATACCATTGCGCATTTTCGCTTGTATATCATCTTCTGTCTCTATAAATCTTAATCTTCTGTTTTCTAACCTCAAACACATTACTGACCAGCGTCTGAGTACATGCATGTCTTAGCATTTCCATGTGTCTCAGCACGGCTCCCATTTTTTAAAGTGATGTTAGGATATGCATGCCACTAAGCCCTGTCTTAAACAATACATTACCCACTTTGTTTCCCATACGAACCTCTAGACAGCTCCTCATATATCTTTCAGTATAGATAACATGCATAAATCCTTTTCAAACAGAACTATGTCTTGTACGTTTTTCCTCCAAAATATTGCTCTTTAAAAAATCAATTTTGTAATTATTCATTAATCTTCCAAACAATGAACACACATTTCTGCTTGGCATAGCATGTTTGCAACTTCTACAGATTGTGAGGATAAAATACAGAGTAACATCTGTAGGACTGTTTTTAAATTGAAACTAATTATGCACATAGTTCCAGTTGTAACAAGATATCAAAACACCAAAGGTTTGCTTATTTTTACTGAAACCATAATTGTCTATAATTTTGATGAGAAAAATAGCTGATGACACAAATACAATTACTTCTGTAAGTAATAAAGAATCGATGGTGCATAGCAGTCTTCCCAGCAAACACTTTCCCTATAGCTGCCTATGGATACTGACAGATCAGTTTGTATCTTGGTAGCTTTATGCTACAAGCAAATGAGAAAATAACATTAATTTGAATTAATTGCCATTTACATCATGCTTCCAACCATTAAGCACTAATTAAACTCTTGCAGAAATGCTGGAAGCTTTGATCATGGAGTCATACTGTCTACAGTGTTAACTGTATTGATGTAGAATTAATTAACCTCCAAGCCAGTACAAAAATACTCTTCTACTTTATATTATTTTAAAAAAATAAAAATTATGGATGATATTAATTCTACAAAAATTTACCTCATTAGATGCATTAATTTTTAAAAAATGCTGGCTTTCTGCATAAACTGTGCTATTACCCAAAGTATATGTAAGGTATATTTAAAAAGGTCACCTTTTCTCAATAATATGTGCCCCTATTTACTAGTCATAGACTGTGCTGCTTAGACTTAAAATTTGACCTTGAATATTTCTATAGCTTGGTCATGGTGCCGGATGGTCATGTGACGTCGGCACTCCACCACAGAAGTCGCAGCAGAAGTGCCGGGGAGCAGTGGAGGTTGTCTGCGCCCATCGTGCAGACATTCACTGGCTGCCAGAGAGGAGGATCCAGGTCCCCTGCAGCGCTGCGGGGGATCCTCCTCTCTGGCACCCGGTGAACATTTTCCATCCGGTACTTCCGCTGGGGCTTCCATGAAGGAGCAACAGAAGGTCAAGTCATGCCAGCACTCCATCATAAAAGCCCCGGCGGAAGTGCTGGGCAGCAGCGCAGACAGCGCAGGAAGATCCAGGTCCCTTGCAGCACTGCGGGGGATCTGGATCTTAGTCTTATAGTCAGAGATCTATTTGAGGTCGGATTGTAAGACAGCCTGGTCCTTAAGGGGTTAAATATTCAAATAATTATGATTTAACTAGTATGCATTGTAGTTAAATGTGTACAATTAATAATTTAAACATGATATATCAATAACAGTAAGATCTTCTACAACTGTATGTATATATGACCATAAACTGTATTGGAATTGATAAAGCTTATTTATGATATAATATTTTGTAATTTTTTGCTTTTGGAAAAGTTTAAGAGACCAAAAATAATTATAATGCATGCAAACCACCATATATTTATCTCAAAATATTCTATGTTGTTGGAATACAACAACCTGACATCGATGTTTGTATCCCTTTGAGGGAATAATGCATGTTGAATTTTTATGAGCTTGGTTATGTTGTGGTTAATTTAAATAAGAATAATGTTTAATAAGATACCTCTAGTTATAAGGAATGCTAGATTTTCTTTGCCACACCACTTTTCTATAGTTCAGAAAACTGGACTGCAGCTGCACTAGACTCTCAATTGTTTGTTAGAGACATGAGTGATCCCAGTGTTGTTGACGTAACATTTTTGAGTTCTGAATGAAGTGTTACATTTTGCAATGAGTGAAATAAACCACAAATTAAGGTGAGATTGAATCATTTACTTGTGGATTATTTATTTAATACAGGTGCAAGAAAAGAAAGCGACACGGCGATAGATAAATTAAATAAGAGGGATGTATATAATATTCATTATATATTTGGTTGTTTAACGGTATAGTAGATACAGAGTAGAGTAGACTACTTATTATAGATGGGAAAAAAACCACCCTCCCAGTTCAGTTGCAACTCTTGCACCATAAATCACCACCCGTATTGTTTAATTCCAATTTTTTGCTTGGCAGAAATTATATGGAGCTGCTTACTGGCAGGGAATCCTTTCTGAGTAGCTTGTCCTGCATTAGTGCTTATCATGGTAATCCTGCCAACTAACAACTATCTTTTTTTTCTGTGAGTTTCTGCAGTGTTGATTCTTTTGCATCTTTCTTTTTTCCACCTTATTCAGTTCCCTTTTTGGAGTAAAAAGTTTCTTCATTATGCTCTAGTTAATATTTAAAGCTTCTTAAATATCACAAAGTCAGCATCTCTTTATTCTTCCTTCAATCATTTTTTTTTAGAGTGAGAGAACTTTATTTTGCTTTAAACTTCTAGTTTTTCAAGTCTAACTTTCACTATTACACTATTGTTCTTATTTAAAGTTTCAAAAAGATCACCGGTTTGGGATGTTTATAAACAATAGCCTAGTAGATAACACTGATCAATGACAGTGGGCCAAACCTGTCATCTGAGTAGGGTTTACATTTACTTGTTAATTTTATAGTATTTACAATTTTTAAACAGTTTTAACAAGTTGCTATCGGATTAATGATTAATGACTCTTTAGATATTATGGGCACTGCATGTACCCATATTAAAGCCCATTAGGCCTTTTGTTAGAAAATTAAACAGGTCATCTCTTGTTTTCTGGGAAAGTCAAGCCTGAAGCTATCCCTAGGATGAGAAATAAACTACCTCCTGCTATCCTAAAAAGGTATCTTGATTTTATGTAAGTAGCATCCATATTAACAAACGCCTTTAAGTGTGCTCCCATGTGTACAATTTCCTGCACATTATGTCACAGGCAAGACATTTTCTGCAGTAGTCCTTACATATTTTTGCATTATGTAGCTCAGAATATATAACTTTACGAAACAGTTCCAAACACATTTCTTTGGGAATATTTGGTGCACATTAAATATTTAAGAACCCCTACATCATTAGCACCTGTTCCTCAATTTGTAACCTTTGAGAATTGTGAGTAATAACTGCAAATTTACCTCTAGTTTCCAAAAACAGATGTTCACAGCTATTTCCAGGTGGCGTTCTTGACTTCATCGCTTTTCTGCAAACAGATATTAAAAAGTTTGCTGAATGGCCAAAGTGTTTAATTCCCAAGTGTGTAGAGACAACGAAATTTAAGTCTGGATACTTTCTGCTTTTCAAAAAAAGAGATTTGCCATCTAAGTGAAAAAAGCAACACGCATTTGGAGTTTTTCAGTGAAGGCTTTTCTAGCTAAAACAGAAAATGTTGTGCTTATAAGTGTGAAAATTTCAGTTGCATAATATGATTCAAATATTTTCTAAATGAACCTAAAATATAATAGCAGGTTGATTTGTATTAGACCAAAACCATTATCAAATAAATCCATATAAATTACATTACACTTTTATCCAATTTTATCATAAATATCGCGCAAGCCAGTTGGCTAGAAAATGTATCAGTGGAAAGAAATGTTTAATCTCTGCATATCTCTGGGCTACCAATAATGCATAAAAAGTACATATGTGCCCACAATCCTCTTTCCAGAGTAAAATATGAAACAGAGCTCATAACATTATGCATAACTGGAGCTACTTTCCCCCAGAGCATGAATCCCTGGGTAAACTGTGGCTGCTGGAAATTGGAAACTAAGACACGATACCAAGGGTATGTAGACAATCCAAAAAAGCCAGGGCTAGTTACAGGATGATGCTAATACAAAGGGCACCGATAGAAGAAAGATGTAGCTCATACAATGTCAAAAGGATTGATGATGACTGGGTATATAGAGGCTAGTGTCTGAATTGGCATACTTTGCTAACGTGCATAAAAAGGTATACAAAAGGTCTGTGGTTGCGTGGGAAGCATCTCCTGAGTAGTACCTCAGCAGGTAACAGCACAAAAGGTTGCACATCTTTCCATGTATCTACAATTTTGATATCACAATGTCTAACACAATTTTCAACCTTTTGGTTTCTGTTGGCAGTACACCAAGCAGTAGTGCTACTTGGGTGTCATCATTACAACCAAGTGCTCTGCCAATATGCATAAGTGCAGAGTGCCTGGCTTGACAACTGCACATACACAGGACAGCTGGCATCCAGGAAGTTTGTCCTTTGGGAAGGTTATCAATTATAATATAGAAATAGTCGATAAAACGACCTGAACTGGAGTCTCAAGGGCGTGATTTGGGGTAGGGGTGAGGCAATTGCCCCTGGCTGTCAGCTGTGTGCGCTCCCTAGACGCCATCAGCCCGGGAACATTTAAACTCAGTCTTCGACACTGCTCGTTGCTTTATGTATTTACTCATTAGTTCCAGTTTCGTGAGTTCCTGTTTCTTGATTAATACTTTGGCTTGTTAAACGGACTTTGCTACTTTTCTGGAGACCATGACCTCGGCTTGTTTCCTGGATTTCGGGCACGATCGCCTAAGCAGTGCTCTCTAGAGGTTGCCTAAACGATTTTTGGCTGCTTCTCCGTATTCAAGACAGTCTGCCTTTGTCGTTAAAAAAAAAGTTCATACGAAAACGAATGCACAAGTCAAGTGTCTGGGTGTTTGTGTTAGCATGAGGACCCCTCCTAAAGCCAGGCTCTGTATCTGCTCCTGTGGAGCCTTTTTTCATTGCTCGTTCATAAAAACCATATATCTGAAGAATAGTTAAGGCACTCAGCTCCTTTAGAGAAAGAATAGAGGTTCAATCTGGTCTAAATTATTGCATATGTCGAATGTATTTTAGTTTTAGAATTGCATGTACTCTTTTAAATAAATTGCATTTTGTATAATATTTATTAAACATTTAGGTTGCTATGCAGATAAGAATATTTGAACAAGTGTATTGATTTTTATATACATTTATACACAGACTATACATTTATTTTTAATGTGATCTCCTGTGGTGGCAAAGGCATCTAACATCAAGGAGAATGACATTGGCTCTCATTATTACTTTCCTTATTTTCTGATACACTTCCTGTGGTTTCCTGGTTTTCTAGTAAATCTAGCGTGCAGTCTATTGTGGTCCATTTTACAAATCTAAAATAGGAACACTTTATTTTAAGGTAAAATGTTAGATACAATACGAACAATTTTGAGGACATTGCAAGCTTAATACAACATTTAACAGTATTGCCATACATTTTTAATGAAACTGATAATACTGAGTGCTTGTCTATTGCAGATGTTGTTGGGATATTAACTATAATAAATATTTTTATTGTTTAAAAAAATCAAGATATCACAAACTGCCTAAACTCAAGGAACATACACCATGGGAGTTCTTCAGGTAGATGCTAATACGGTCACACAATCTCATTTTAGTTTGCTCTCTGAATGTCTCCCTGCTATTTTTGCCTACCACTTCTTCCTTCTTCATCTCTGTGGACATAACCTCAATTGGTAAACTATCGCTAATTTGGTGGAGCTTTTCCTCCAATCAGGGGAGGGGATGTCACCAGAAGCTCTGCCATTTTGGGGAAGTTCACACGAGGTTATCATATGGAGCTTCCAGTGACATCCTCTTCCCTGATCCTCCAATCTGGGGAGAGGATGTCACCAGAAACTCTGTCATTTGCCCTAAAATAACCTTGTTCACACAAGGTTATCTTAGGGCAAAATGGCAGAGCTTCCTTTGATACTCCCCATTCTTCAATTGGGGGAGAGGACGTCACCAGAGGCCCTGTCATTTTGGCAGAAGTTCACACAAGGTTATCTTAGGACAAAATGATGGAGCTTTGGGTGACGACCTCTCCCCATTGCTCCAATCAGATCTTCAAAAAGGCCGAAGATCAACCAAGATGGTTGATAGTAGACTCAATGTACTCAGAAAAAAATATAAAAAAAAACAAAAATAGGACAATATGTATGTATAAAATAAATATCAGTTTAATGATTTTGTGTTGAACATACTATCAACCTTTCTGAAGATATTTGTCTTCAAAACATTTTTTTTTTGCCTTGGCCTGTACTGTAGTGGAACACACTTTTTGGCCAGGTCTTCCATCCAAACTGCCAACAATTTCTACATCTCCTTCACGTTTTATTGATTATTTTTCTTTCATTGTATAAGTACACTTATCCGAGTAGCATCTTTGACGGTTGTGTTGATTGATTGAGTCACTAGAAATTATGGTGGTGGTTTGGCCACCTTCATGCCTCATTGAGTCTTATTTGATGATGTTCCCATCTGCTTAACAAACTATTATAAACCAGCTTCTACCAAAGAAAAGAGTAATTTACAAGAAAAGGGAGATCTGATCAGTGAACAGGATATTTGGAACTAAACAATTCTAGCCCTATTCAGCCTCTATCTTGATCTTTTTTCCTGACACTATGTGATCATTTGTTCTGGGGTCTTCAACATGATGCCAGGCAGGGCTGAACTGTCAATGATGACATTAGTGCGATCGACACCTGAATATGCTCAGGCGCTTGGCCACATGAGGTGAATACTCTGGCTTTTTGTATGAAATAAAATGAACTAATTAAACATACTTTTAACTTTAAATATAGATTAGCTAGGCATGAAATGGGCTACAGGTATGCGTGATGACGTAACACGCGAGCGTATCGCGTGAGACGCCGGCGGCTGGTGCCGAACATGAATTGCCTGGGAGTTTGATACCTGCTGCGATGTGCTCTTGACTCCGGTCGACAGCCGAGTCGGAGGAACGAAGGATGTTTGGCGGAGTTCGTCTGAGGAGAGCGGGGGTCTGACCTCGAAAATATCGAGGTTTCTTCGCTCCTAACTCATTCGTGGCCCCTCTGAGAGAGTCTGCCTCCCATATGCCTTGCGCACACGTGGCTCTCGTGAAGTATGGAGTATAGAGAAAGGAGGTGCCGAGTGGAGTGGCTGTGGTGACGTTCAACCCTTTGATATATGCTGCTTATGGAGGAAACACCAGAAGATTGCTCTCTGTCTGGGACAGTGCCTTTCCCTCTCTCAACGTTGAATTCCTTGGAATTCCTCTTCCAAAGCTAAGTGACAGTTGCGATACACCTATATACTTTAGTATTATGGATTTTCCGGATGGCCATATATGAACTATATTTATTTAATTTTTTTTTTTTTTTTTTTTTTTCTTGATACCTATTTACCATGGTGGATCACTCAAATGAAATGAAATGAATATAATTATTATATAGGACTTTTTTTTATTGATGAATATCTGAAGAGTTGCTGGTGCTGAATACAATTGCCTCATGTGCCTGATATACTATACATGCCACAAATGTTGAGTGCAATTACTTCATTTGAATATCTAATTGATGAGTATCTGATAATGCCGAATTACTGAGTGCAACTACTTTATAGGATCACCCAAATGAGGAGTATTTGACAACGCTATAAATGCTGAATATAATTACTATATAAGATTTTTTAACTGAAGAACATCTGATGAGTTGCTGGTGCTGAATACAATTGCCTCATGCGGAAATTTAGATGAGGAGTGCTTGATAGCGTTGTATATGCTAAAGGTATTTATCCCAGGTGAATATTTAAATGATGGCTATCAGATAACACTATATTAATGAGTGCAACTATTTCATATGATTACTCAGATGAGGATTGCCTGGTGGTGCTGTATATGTTGAACGTAATTATTCAATACGATTATCCAAACGATGAATGTTCGATAATGCTGCATAAGTTGAGTGCACTATTTCATACGGTTATCTAAACTAGGATTTTTTTGACAACGCTGCATGTGACGAACGTATCCACTCCATATGGCTATCCAATTGAGGATTACTTGTTAACGCTGCCTATAATGTATGCAATTACGCATATCACACCATCCAATATAGCAGCAATAGCCTCCAGCTCTCGAAACTGCTCTTGAGATTGTTTTTTTTTGTTTTTTTAATCACACCATCCACACCATTTTTCTGGGAGAGGTAACTAATATAATAATTCACTTATTGTTGAACATAAATACTTTGTTGAACATAAGCATACTACTCTTTGGACTCTTAGAAGAAACTGACACCATAAACAAATTAAGAGGAGCTAAGACATAAGAGTAAAAACAGAAAAAGTATCAACTATAAGAACTATTAGCCTATAAGATGGCACCCAAGAAAGACAGGGAGAGGGAAAAAGAAAAAGATAAAAGATTAAGTACTGAGAAATCTAAAACTTTGACAACATACTACTCTCCTAAACCAGAACTTAACACATCTAAATCCCTCCATATATCCTCTTCAATTTTAAGCGACTCCTCTCTTGAAACTCAAATGGAGACCTCACAGTTGGAGCCAATTTACCCGTCTAAAATTACGAACATAAATGATCTATACTCAAAGTTAAGTGCAGAGATGAGACTCAACACTGACTCTCTTAAGCAAGAAATGATTCACATTTCAGATAAACTCTTATTGCAATCAAATACTATACAGAGTCTACAGCTGGAAATTGAATCTCTCAAAAAAGAAAATAATGAGCTTAAACTGAATATGCAAAACTTAGATCTGAAATTAACTCAATTAGAAGACAGATCCAGAAGCAAAAATGTTAGAATAAGGGGAATCTCCGAAGAGGTCTCAAACTCACATTTAGAATCTTATCTAAATGACCTATTAGCAACTTACCTTCAAAAAGACCGCATAGGAAGCACACCGTTTGAAAGCTTACATAGATTGCCTAAACCAAAGAACTTAACAAATCCGGACGTACCAAGAGATGTTATGGCTAGTTTCCATAATTTTCATACTAAAAATCAATTTTTATCTGAATTTTACAAAAGACACACCCAGGATACCAGATATAAGGACTTAAAACTTCTCCCTGACCTTTCGTTGGCAACAAGGACCTTCAGAAGAAAACTCCGAGACTGTACCCAGAAACTCAGGGAAGCAAACATTAAATATAAATGGGGTTCTCCCTTCAAGATTATTATTTCCCATGATTCAAAAACTTTAATACTGACTGACCCAATGCAGGTCGAAGAATTTCTACTCTCATTATCTCAATCTACAATTGTACGAAAGAAATAGAAAAAAAGAATATGGCAACTATGAACAGTATTCTCTCCTTTTGGGTATCAAACTTTAAAAGTATAAATCTTCAAAATTTTTTTTTTTTTTTTTTTGCGGTAAGACACAGGTCGATTTACTCGACCATACACAATTTATGTGAACCATTTAATACAGTGGATAACACACGTGGTAATTAAAGACAAGCTACACACACTTATTCTACACATATCTATAACACAGTAGATAATTCACACAACAATCACCCTTCTAATCTTTAACTCTTTAATTCACTCAATCCTTTTTTTTTTTTTTTTTTTTTTT
>VKOC01000006.1:29353914-29365349 GCA_009364415.1 Spea multiplicata
TACACTGCCCATACACACTATGCACATACACTGCCCTTATATGCGCGTGCCCATACACACACACCCGTGGCTATATTGGGTCTCGTGCATTCTTTCTGTTCAAAGTAAATTCTAAGTGCTTTTCTTTCTGTGACTCCCGGCTCTTTCCCCTAGTCCTGTCTTTGTCCCTGCAGTCTCCACCTAAGTCTCTCTGTGGTCCCTTAACCTATCCCCATAGTCTTCTCTCTACCAGTTCCCCACAACCTTTTCTGCCTTCTAGCCCTCTGTCTTTGCTCTCTCCCCTTTCCTTGTACCTGCCCCCCAACCTACTCAATCACCTTCTGCAGTCATTGTCTGGTCTCCTCTGATCTCTATGCATTTTAATTACGGTAATGTGAAAAAAAGTACACACTCTTTGAATTATATGGTTTTATATATCTTAATCATCTGTTCCTTAGGTCTAAAAATAAGGTAAATACAACCTCAGACGAATAATAGTAATAGTACATTGTGTCATGATTTATTCAACAAAAATAAAGTTCAAATGGAGAAGCCACGTGTGATATACTAAGCACACCCTTCCTGCTTTCATAGGAATTAAGATGCTAAGTAGCAAACATCCTTTTGCTGCTTTCAGCTGCTTTTTAAATGCCCTTGATTAATTGATTAACAAGTGTGATCACCTCTATAAAAGCCAAAGTTTTAGCAGTTTTCTGGTCTGGACCATTTAGGTGCATTAACACAATGCCAAGGTGGAAATACACCAGTAATGATCTTAGAGAAGCAATTGTTGCTGCCCATCAATCTGGGAAGGGTTATAAGGCCATTTCCAAAAAAGTCCATAGTTCTACAGTGAGAAAGATTACTCAGAAGTGGAAAGTGATAGTCCACGCAAATTCACCCCATGGTCAGACTGAGAAATTGCAAAAAAAACTAGTTATATCTCAGACTGTACAGGCCTCAGTTAGCACGTTAAATGTTTATGGCAGAAAAGTTAGAAAAAGATTGAACAAGTATAGTTTGTTTGGAAAGGTTGCCAGGAGAAAGCCTCTTCTTTCTAAAAAGAACATGGCAGCATGACTTAGGTTTGCAAAGTTGCCTCTGAACAAACCACAAGTTTTCTGGACCAATACCCTTTGGACGAAGAAGACCACATTTGGCAAAATAACAAACACAGCTTATCAGCACAAACACCTCATACCAATTGTCAATTATGGTGGGGGAGGTGTGATGATTTGGACTTGTTTTGCAACCACATGACCTGGGAACCTTGTAGTCATTGAGTCAACTAAAAATTCCTCTGTATAACAAAGTATCCTAGAGTCAAATGTGAGGCCATCTTGCATTCAACATCAAGGACAAAACCAAACGAATACTAATAAGGATACTGGAGCAGTTAGGAAACACTTGTACTGCTTGGCTTACATGTTTTCCCTATGAATTGTATAGTACATTACAGCAGAAGATAAAACACCAGTATTCTTGATTGAAAAGGTAAGATTCCTTACTGGGTTTGTAACTCTGAACTCGTGTTCTCCTGCTCTTAGCACTTTACCCCGTTTGGAAGGCTCTCTACACGTAATATGGTATGAAATGTCTGTTGTTTCTTTTTGTTATTACTTCTGCTATCATTATTTTCCTTTTTCTTTTTATTCTACCTTCATACCTCCCGGGTTCACCTCTTTGAGTACATCTGCTGGTATGCTTTTCGTGCTCTTCATGCGTGATTCTCCACTGGTTGGGATATATATCCCGGTTTTATTATTGTAGTTCGTTAAGAATCATTCTCCTCTTCTGTACTCAGGTCTTCGACTTACAATTTCTTTGTATCTGCAATGTGGTCTCGTGCTTTTTGTGCCCAATGTTTTATTTTTTTTATTTGTTTTATTTAAGGTCTGGATTTGATGTGGCTTTGCATATGTATGTGATATACCTGTGTATTTCTTCTTTTAATGTCAGCCTGATGCGGTTTGCGTTCATACGTGCATATTGACCAATGTACAATTGTATGCAGATACTGACCTATTTGTACTTTCATATTTTTTTAATAAACGGAGAATTGAGAAAAGGTAAGATTCCTGAGACTTTCCAACAAGAAATATATATTTGTTCTATAATCAAAAATGTCTTCTCCTTAAATGTTTGAATTTAGTGCATTAGGAAACAAAGAAGACTGGAAGGATAAACAACATAGAAGTACAATGGTTGCAAAATATATGTATGTAATATTTTTTATATATAATTTATATTTAATATGTACTTAACTATATAATATACATTTAACACACTATATGGAATAGTACCAGACTTAGAGGTATATCTTCAATGTAAAACACTATTTAATTCTGAGGATTTTAATGAATTTACATTTAACACTAACACTTAGAAATAGCATGAAGCACTTTTATTATTCTTTTTTTAGAAGTGTTGTTGTAGTGACGACATCTAATGTAACATCGTGTGAGAATTCTACTAAATTTACATTTTCCTTTTTTAATCACAAGTGGACAAAAATATTTAAAGTGTCAGACTGAGAGAATTAAAATATGCGGACGACACTGTAAATATTCTGTTATGAAGGCTTCATTCAGATCATGATATTTTATTTATTCGAAATGTATAAAGATACAAAGAATAAAGGTACATGCTACAGTTACAAGTGGAGTTGTTTTTGGGTTCAGACTTTACTTTATGGCAACAATGTGATAGTGGACAATAAATATTCCTCATTAAGATCAATATTATTAGAATATCAGGATTTGTGTATCTGGGGAAAAAACTTTGGCTCTGGTATAACAGAACCTCCAAAACCCAAACGAAATTGTTTTCCCATAGTCTTTATAAGCAAATTAACATGTTATTGACATCTTAGAGAGGAAGCAGAGAAGGGCTACCAGCATGGCGAGTAGTTTGCAGGATAAAAATGCTGGGAAAGGGAGCTCAATATGTATAGCTTAGAGTAAAGAAGATAGATGTTATAGAAACAGTTAAATACTTAACTGGATTTAACAAAATACAGAAGGAGTGGAAATATGAGAACTGGAGGTCATAATCTAACTAGAGGTTCAGAGGCTTAGGTGTAATGTAAGGAAATGTTACTTTACTAAGAGGGTGATAGATGAAATAGCCTCCCAGCAGAAACTACAGAGGCTAATACAGTGAGGCACTTTAATGATGCATGGGAAAGTTTGAGTTTGCATGAGGAAAAAAAAGGTAGACTACATAGGCCGAATGGTTCTTATCTGTCATCAACTTCTATAATGTTTCTTTAAAATCTACTGCAATCAAGATGTGTGATATAAATGTGTTCTTCTTAATCCCCACATTGCTATTATTGATTTCATTTGCGATTTGTTATGCCCACTTTAGTTGCTGGTTTCAACTAGGAACCAAGTGGTGTTTCACCAGCACAATTAACATTGCATCATCTTAGACAGGGTAGACGGTCAGTACACAGAAAGAAAAAAGTATTAGGCGGAAAGCACAAGCTTCTCGTGCTTCTCTTACAACAATATTATTTGGACCAGGAAAGAGTATGGGGCTTCAATATTGTAATACAGTAATACAAAAATAGTCATGGATATCCTGTAACAGAAGCATTTCAAAGTGTTACTTTCATAGCCCCAAAGTCCCAAAAGAGTGTAATAAGAACATATAAAACATGAACTTATTATAAAGCTTCCACAATGCAAAAGCTTGATTCTGTTTCTAAAGTAACCTCCTGCCATAAGCTTTACGCTACTGCAAAAACACACTTTTTTTTGCATTTTAATATATTGTGATTATGACATTTCATTGTCTCATTTACTACAAATATTTTTATTGTTTTCATTTTTAGAAGTGTGCAAAGGAAGTAAAACATATTCACTTTATAATGCATTCAGCCCATTCTATGTATGTGTTGTTTTTTTCAGATTACTGCTTGCTGTTCATAAATTGACAGTTTTTGAGGGGGTTGTTGGGTACATTTCTTGGTTACTAAAATAATTTATTCTCAGCTCATCTGTATATGATGTTTTCTGTCAAAACTTTGCATCATTAAGTCTGTATTGCACACATCAACACATTTGAGATATTTTAGTTTGATGAAGGGAGATATTCATTGCCCATTTTTAAGCCTAAAATTTAATTTAAAATTTTGTTAATTAATAATTATAGAAAATTATGCTTTATATTAAAATTGTGCATGGTAAGCAAAATAGATTAAGACAAACTTTTTAATTTGTGCATCATTTTTTGGGTGGGCAGCAAAGATGACATTTGGGGACATTTTTTGATTCCGGAACAATATTTAGGGGGTGTTCCCAAAGGGTAAAGTCCCTCACACCCTCTGCACTCACCTTTCAGCTACAGCAGCACCACAAAGAACAGGCACTGGCAGACAGAAAGACTCCCCCTTTTATATTAGAAACAAGAATTGATCCACCAGAATAGGGAAGGGCATTGAGGCACCAGGTAGGTGGACAACCATACCCTGTTGCCCTGGCAAATGGGACAGATGAGGGGGATCATCTCCTGTCTGCGTATTGTTTCTGGTGCTGAGCAGCCCATTCCATTGCAGCTTGGACTGGACAGGTAGAGTGGAGTGAAGCGAGACGTGTATAAAGAGCTGGAACTGAGGATGTAGATAAGGAGCCAGGAGACAGCTGTCGGTAACAACCATATAAGCAATAGAAAGGAGTGATTTCAATGGAGTCCGGTACTGATTTATTGTGTGCAAACTCTGAAAAGGGTAGGAGATCCACCCAGTCGTCCTGATAACTGCAAATAACTGCAGGAAATGTTCGAGATGCTGATTAGCTCTTTCCGCTGCCCTGTTGGTATCTTGGATGATAAGCTAAGGAGAAAGCAAGGTTGATTCCGAGAGCTCTAGTGAACTCTCACTGAAGCATACCACAAATTGCATTCTTCGATCCAACGCAATTTCTATGGTCAACCCATGTAGTACCACCTCCCGAACCTTCTTCAAAGGTACCATATGTGCCATCTTGGAGAAACAGTCCACTATCATAAGGATCGCGGTATAACCCTTGGAATTGGGCAGATCAACAATGAAGTCCATTTCTAGATGAGTCCATGGAGCAGAGTAGTGAGGAAGAGGTTGTAGCAGACTGGCAGGTGGTCTTCTAGATGATTTGTTGGCAGCACAAGCCATACAGAATTTAATGTGGTGTCCTTACTCCAATCTGGTCGCCAGAAAGTTTGAGAGACAAGATCTATCATACGTACCACCCCTGGATGTCCTGCCCTCTTAGAGCCATGGGACAGACTTATAACCTCTGTCCTCATATCTGTTGGTACATGTTAACTTCTCCGTTGTCCCGTCTCTTCCGCGAGCAGGGGTGCTGAGATGCAGCACGCATGTTCAGCCCCGCCGCTGGGTTCATCTTGGCGGGATGTGTGCCTCAACGTCATTAGAGCTAACTCATGAGTATTCATGTCGCTTCTTACACCAACATTTATCTTTTTTCCTCCTCCCCCTAATTAGGTGGGTAGGAGGATCCAGTTTGGTGGAGGTATATATAAGCCCTCAGATTGCACTACACCTTTGCCTGTGACAGTGCCTTATAGCCTAGACTAGCATTTGACCTGCTTTATCTGTTTTGTTATTGATTCTGGCTTGTTCCTGACCTTCGTAGTTTACTGCCTGCCCTGACCTATGCTTGTGACCCCCGACTACTCTTTTGCCTGATCCCTGAAATGTAATATTTTTATTATTATCTAAAAACATCTACGTCGCTAATTATGTTGTTCTCTGCTCACATCTCCGTTGTGCTGGTTGCTGAGCTCTCCATCTTCCGCTAGGAGGCGCCTTTTCCAATTTCTGCAGTGCTGATCCACAGCCAGTACCGCCGCAGTAACAGTACTTATAGTTTTTCTAGAGGTAAGGATGAGGGAGCTCCTGCCTACATACCAGAGATGCATTCAAATAGATGTAGATGAAAATTTCCACTTCTGCCAACCACTTTCACATCTTTTTCTTCATCATCTTTCTTCTGTCTTTTAGCATGTCACTTCTCTTTTCTATTCTATCTTTAAACCACTACATTTGTCCTATCTTTGCTGACATAACCCGGCGTGAACTTCTGCCAAAATAGCGGCGCTCACAAGGATGTCTCGGGGCAGATGGTGTCACCACAAGCACCGCCATATTGCTCTGAGTTCAAGTTAAAGTTCCGGTGACGTTCTCTCCCCTGATTGGAGTTACAGCCAGGGGAATGCAGATAGAAGATATATTGAAGATAGAAGATAAAAGATGAAGAAGATGCAAAAGTGGTCAACAAATGCAGATGTAGTCGGCAGAGAGCATGAGAGAGAAATTGAACGAGAATGAGAGTGTGAATGTGGGCACCGGGCAACAAATTTTGTTCTCATTAAAATTGACCCGAAATTTTCTTCCAAACCGAATGGGTTATATGAATAGGTCAATAGGTGCATTACTCAAAGCAAATTTGAAGCTACCTTTTAACTTACTTTAATTAATTAAAGCTACTTCATAATGTCTTGATTCTGAAAATTGTCCTTCTCCTCATCTATTTGCAAAATAATGCTTCTAGCTCAGACCTTTTACTTTAATTAAACCTAAATGTACATGTATGTATTTAAAATGCATTGATAAAAATACTTCTATGTAAGTTTGGGATTACTTTTTCCATGGAAAACAAGGAAATGTGCTAACATATTTGCATAACGGTTTTCTAATGATCAATAATCTTTTTGAACTTAATCCCTTGATGACAATTGAGGTGGCCGGCACGTCACAGAAAAACATCCCTTTAAACTCATGACGAGCCAGGTAAGTCAAGTGTCGTTAAACAGTTGTAGAAATTGATCAAACAGTGTTCCTGTAATGCTTTTACGTCAATACCATATGCTACTTGCATTTGTTGCCCTATACCTTGCAAAAAAAGCTTTTGGCTATTTCTAAAATCAGGACAAATATTAGAATCTAGTTAGGAGGTTTTTATTAGCTTTTGTAGATGAGTAAAATATTATTTAGAATAGAATAGTTTATAGTAAATTATAAAAAAAACAGTAATGTTTTAAGTTAATATATTGTTTGAAAGCCTTAGAACTTTAAACAATATATTAACTTAAAACAATATATAACTTGTGTGGGTACAGTAAATGAGAAAGGAGAAATTTACAGCAAAACATGAGCACCGCAGAAATATTAACACAGCTATTGTGACAAAGGGTACAAAAAAACAGCTCTGTACTTAAACAGTTAAACTTGGATTAGCTAACACAACATGCCACTGGAACACAGGAGTTATGGTTGCTGAAAAAGGACCTTTTGAATGCCGATGAAGTTATTCCAGTAAAAATAGTTTGTTGTTATTATTATGGACACAATTCTTTTCAACAGTTATGTATATGTACTTCTTCCTTTCCAAATATCTAGGTATCCTAACTGCCACTATCATTCAATTCATAAAGATGTAACTTAGATAAATATAATCATTAAATAATAATTTAAAACTTCATTTTCAACTGCCGGTAACTAATTCCACTTACAATAGTTACTTCTTTCTTAAATTGAACTATACTAGCAATACATTTATGAAGCCTGGAGCTAATGACTCCAACAAATGACAGTGTCAATGGGGATATTAATTCTAGTGTAACATTAGAGTCAGCACTGTTATAGAGCTTTTAAAAGAGTGTAATTATAATAAGACTTGATATGGTGCAAATAATTTCATGATTTTTGGGGGAAACAGACATATAAAAACTATATTAGTTATTTATATATAAATAATGATCGTACATTGACATTCTTTATTTTAAGCAAGTAATGTCAGCATGAAAGTACAATTCCAACTGTGAAATCCTTATGGGCTTTAAATAAGAATGGAGCAAACTTAGTTCACAACTGGCATTCCATAGCTGGTTGGGTATATAATTCGTTTTTCTATTTTTAGATTTACCTTCCTTTCCTAAAGCATAAACTATTGCAATGTATACAAAAATAAAGATATAGTTCTAAAATAACTTAAAAATCTGCAACTTATATACATTAATTAAAATCTAGTATGATATGCTAAATCCTATTATTTAAACATTTTGAATAGATTCAAGTGTTTTTTTTGAATAGGTATCAGAAAATGAGATTTCCATTTTCTTCCTCCTCTGAAGCAGGCAATGTTCTTTGTATACAACCTGAACATACACAGTATACATGCCTGGAACATGCACATATACCCATGACAGCTTAACTTGCAATACTTGTTGAGCTCTTATTGAAATCATTCTCTTGCTTGCAAGTTGAACTCCCACTGATTGCCATCTTAGTACTTGCTTTTTATTCTGCTAGATAATGTGATAAAATTGAGTCATAATGGAAATATCTAAAAATGGAAGTAAAACCTAAAAAACTGGTAGTTCAAAGTCATTTTTAGATTTTTTACTGCTTCAATGAAATTTTATAGTTACAGCATACACATCAGCCTTACTAATTTTAGATAAATACATTTTAAAAAATATATATATTTTTCCCTGTATTTCTTCATCCTCAAAACAACGATGCTGACAGGGCAACCTTAATGGTTTCTAGCTCCATTGAAAAATGATGTCTTCTGCATGCACTTCAGTTTCAAACCTTATGATAGTGCCCCTACCTGCTAAGCAACATAAGAAGGGACATAGTTTGGTTTTATGGAAGTCTTGGATATTCATTCTTTTGAAAATGTGCTCCAATTAGTGATTTAGTAATGGTTCCATTTGGGCAATTAAAAGTTTCCAATGCTTATATAATTTTGTTAATTATACTCTCCACTTAATCAGCTGTTCCTTTTTAAGAACATTTGTATTCACGGTAGCAGTTAAATAGATTAAACACACTTCTAATTTCAAATTATCTTTTTAACAACTAATTAAACATTTTTGTAGTTGTATGAAATGAGAATATTGAGCTTTCAACGCATGCTATGCATATGATACTTTTTCAAATTGTGAATTGCGATGTAACATCTGCTTACGCAAAGCCACCTAGAATCATTTTTATGTTTTTTGAGTTGTCAGGAGATATGTAAAACATTTTACATTCCTGGTATCTATTAGTAAGCAAAAACTAAACCTATATGAAGAGTTACAAATCCGCATGTTGTTTGTAATCCATTAATGCCATTTTAATTTCATAACTTTTGAGAAAGCTTTCCCTGCCTTATTGATTTGCCAAAGAAATTACGCTAAGATGTTACTTCACTTGTTGACTTAAATACAGAATACACAGCAGCACTTTCTGCTCCATAAATACAAGTTAAGGTCCTAAACAGCGTGCTCATTAAGTGTTGTTTAAAAACAGGATTCCCATGATGTACTCCCTATAAGCATGTGTATGTGGGTTAGTATGTAACAGTGTATGTTAGTATGTAACAGTGTATGTGTGTGTGTTGGTATGCGTATTATTATGCGTACATGTTAATGTGTTTCTAAGTATGGAACTTTTGTTATGCCACTGTACACAATCAATACTTTTTATGAATAACCATACATTTCTTATTTGTTGCATTTGTTAGATTTGTGGGTATCAATAAATCTAGTTAAACACAGTTAAAATAAAGTGTATGGGGTACTTGTGCAAACATAATGAGACTACATATCTTTCATCAAAGTGAAATAATTTGGTTTCCATGATCCGAATAGTTATCTCTACTTTTATGCCGGTGACTGACTACATTGGCCTATTATAACAGATTTCTTGAACCTAGGTGAAAGTTCTTATAGTTAAAACCCCGGTGTGGACCTTATCCTTTGTATATGATTACGTCAAGAATGTGAAATGCATTTGGTATTTGTTCACATTTCTTACTTTCACTATTTTATTGACTAGCGTTTATTTTTTCCAAGCTATTTTCTACATTTGCAAACACCACAGGGGATTTGAACAGCAGCTTGAACTCAGGGTATTAATATAATTTTAGTGTAAAGCAGCTAATAAATGCTTCCGGCAAGTTAACTCAATCTCTCATCATACCCTACATTTACTAAGTTAATTAGCTATAAATTTAAAATAGGGCATAATTAGCAATCCAGTATAGATAAACATATGAAATTGTGGTTTGAATATAAGAATTTGACAAATTGAACAACATACCAAATTTTACCTACTTTAATTATTTGTTACATATAAAATAACAGATATATAATAACAGTATACTATATAATTTAAAAGATAGGCTCTCATTTTTATTTGCCTTATAGACAGCCCTGAATGTGGCAATTCTAATTGTAACAGGTGCCCAAATGTTGTATTTCCATGGGTGAAAATGTCTTTTTCTGTGGCTTAAGAATTAAGGTTAAAGATTAGATATTATAATTATATATAACTAAAATATATAATTTTTTAAGGGGATCGTGCCCAAATTCTTAACTACCACTTTTCTATAATAGGTATACATGTTTGACACCTTATATTACCCTTGCAATGATAATTCCACGTGCACAATATCTTCCTAAACGTGCACAATATCTTCCTAGTGAACTACTGCCTGTTCCGAATGCTCTGAAAAATACACCTCAACTAGGTCTGACTATGAGACTAAGATCCGGGGACTCAGAAGCGCCGGTAAGTTTGGAGGAGGGAGGGGGAGGGAGTGTTAAATGGGGGACATAAGGCATTTCTGGAGGCAGAGTGCTCTGTGAAATGCCTTTTAACCTCCTTAATGCCACTCAGCCGTCAGAAATGCCTTTAAACCCTCGATACGCCACTCTGCCTCCTGAAATGCCTTTTACCTCCCTATATGCCACTCTGCCCCATAATATGCCTTTTAACCCCCTAAAAGGCATATCATGGGGCACAGTGGCATATAGAGGGTCAAAAGGTGTATCATGGGGCACAGTGGCATATAGGGGGTATAAGGCATTTCTGGGGCAGAGTGGCAAGCAGGGCCGGCCTTTGGGGTGTGCGACCTGTGCGACCGCACAGGGCGCCACACTCCAGGGTGCGCCGCTGCGGGGTCCGCCGCCGCTGTGTCCACTGACACCAGTAGCGTACCAAGTGGGGGGGTGGCGGTCCGCACCGGGTGCCGCTTATCAGGGGGGTGCCAACTTGCCGGCACCCCTCCAGAGATGGACAGTAATGTCTGCCGCTGGAGGAGCAGGCTTGCAAGGGAGCGGTATCTGAGGTCTTTAACAGACCTCCGGCTCCCTTGAGTGATTTTAAGACGGTTCAAGGATCTCAAGGGAGCCGGAGGTCTGTTAAAGACCTCTGATACCGCTCCCTTGTGATCCGCGCGGCAACAGCTGCTGTGCGCCGAGGTTTGTTGTCAGATCCCGGCGCACAACACAGCCGCTGTCCGTGCCCTCTGAACCGGAAGAAGACAGAAGAACTGAAGAAGAGGAGCGAAGAGGAGGAAACGGAGCTGTAAGGAGAAAAGAGGAAAGGTAGGAAAGCATTCAGTGAGAGTGGATTGGTATGTGTGTGGATTGGTATATGTGTGTGGATTGGTATA
>VKOC01000006.1:29365449-29385199 GCA_009364415.1 Spea multiplicata
AATTTGTTTCCCTACTACTAATGAAGTGGTAGGCCTACACCACATAAATGTTTGGCTTAGTATATAGTGATAGGAGTTATGCTGCATTATTGTCAATGTCTGGCTCAATTTATAGTGATAGGGATTACGCTGTACCACCGTCAATGTGTGCCTCAGTATATAGTGATAGGTGTTATGCTGTACCACCGTCATTGTCTGTCTCAGTATATAGTGGTAGATGTTATGCTGTACAACAGTCAATGTCTGCCTCAGTATATAGTGATAGGTGTTATGCTGTACCACCGTCAATGTCTGCCTCAGTATATAATGATAACAGTAATGCTGTACCACCTTCAGTGTCTGCGCCGGTATATAACAGTAGAAGCTATGCAGTTTTAAAGTGTGTGTGTGGGGGGTGCCATATACAGGATCCACCCCAGGTGCCAAATACTCTATCTAAAGAACATACATTAATGGAATTATTTTTCATAAATAATACATGCGTGTTATTAAAAACCATGAATGTTATACACAGTAGAATATTTGTTAGACTATGTATTTGATAACAACTCTTCTTAAATAAAACCATCCTAATCAAAACACCCATCACAGAAATAGAAAAAAATATTTACTCTAATGCTGTTTCTGCATTTTTTTCTCTGATAAATCCAAAAAAAGAAATTTAACAATAAACCCTCACCATATGTTGTTTATAACTGATGAATACAAATACCATATTTTCATACTGAGTGAAGAAACAGGGGAATTATAATGATAATCCCACATTTAACACATGCACTCAAAACAACTTTAGCTGTAATTTGAATATACAGTCTTAAATAGATACTTAATATGTGTGCACTTATACATCTTTTTATAACTGCATGACATTCTTTGGACAGTACTAGTGCATTGCACTGTTGTTTGCTTCTAAGAATTAACAGGGGTTGCTTGTTTATCTTTTGTCTTTTCCATGTGCTTTCCATGTCAACACATCAGGCTAGACTGCTTTCTACAATAAAGATATGGTTCTGTAATGGGTGACAAGAGGTGATTTTGCTGGTCCTTATTTGATATCCTGTATATGCGCAAGTGGAATTTTACTTTGGCTCAAGAAATACCTGTAATGATAGTTGTTTGTGAGCCAAAGCATACATCTAAAGCTGGTGGCTGCAGTCAGAGGATTCCCACCAATAAGTAATATTTTAGTTCACAAACCTTCCTTATACTATCCGAAATCAGCGCTAATTTTCTGCGCTAACAGCAAAAACTATCCCAACATAATCAGTTGAAATGAAAAAAGAGGCCCCAGAAATAATACAACGCGAAACCACATCATTCTGGATTTTTTTTTTAATTTTATTTTTCAATTTGAGGACAGCAACCAATTGAGACTTTATGTCTTATGTAATTAGGTGACCTTAAATTCAGTGATATCTCATCTGGTGCAAGAACCAGCCAAAGATACATAGGAAACTGGTTATATCAGAAACTTAAATAAAATGCATACATCTAAATAATCTTATAATCTTCTTTGAATTTATACCAGGAAGACATATCAGAAACATGATAATTAGTTTTCTGCGGTGTGTAATATAAAAATATAAATACAGAATACTGTTTTATAAATACTACTTGTATGAGTGTGCTTCTTATACAACTATATATTTTCAGTATCATATCCTGTTCCTCTGTCATTTGAATAAAGTTACAATGATGCCTATACGTTCCTAACTGCCTTATGAAGCTATTGTGCCAACTTTACACTTAGTCAATACATTCTCAAAATTATTGTCATTGTAGCTTTGCTTGAAGAGGAAGGTAAAAACATAGAAAACGTACTTGCAGATGTGATTGTAACAGTAGAAGAGAAAAACTTCAGTTCAGAGGCAGTCGCAGACAAAGAATATCATGGCTATGCTGTTATAGTCCCTATATTTGTAGTTTAAATTATAGCAGAATTGTATGCAATTTCTGATGCATTAGAAAGGCATCAAGTTCAGCTGTTACTGAAATGTCCAGATAAATTGCATTGTTTTTTTTCAACATTCATAGTGTCTTCAATTAGATAACAATAGAAATTTAATAAGAAATGCATATTCTTATTAATCAACCAGCTATACCTGGTAGAGGAAAGATAAAGGAAAGGTAAAGATTTCACATCATGCGCTATTGTGCACTTTTTAAAACCCAACCTTGTAAAGTAGAGGGCATATTTGGTTCATGAACTTATACACTGAAAGGACTTATTCCATAAAATTCAAATTACAATATAGATAATCGCCTCTTTGTATGCACATTTTTATAATATTAATATTTGGTTGTACTAGTACTGATTGATTTATCTTGACATAAAGAAACATGGCAGGCAGTGGTTGAAAGATACTTCATATCAAAATCAAAAATTATATATGGCTCCCACTTTATGTCAAAATTAAGCTTAGTTTTTTAGCTAGCACAAATGAGTGCCCAAAGAGAATAAAATATCCAATCTATACTAATTTTAGGTGCAAATATAAACACATGTATTGGACTGCCAATTACATGCAGCTTGTAGAAGTCGAACAGCAGCCAAAGTCTTTACTCAAATGTCATGGTGACTGTGTGGGTACTAAATTTATATTTCACTTTAGACTAAAGCTATTCTGGAAATGTGATATGCGTGAGTGGGCTTTTTTGGTAGTAATCGAAATATAATAACTAATATAAGTATGATAAATGGAATCTTAGCATAATATAAAGAGGTCCACATTTTGCTTCTTTTTTCACTGCTGATTTTAATTATCTATAATTCATGGTTAAAGCATAATAATATCACCACATATTAAATGAGAATTTTTAAGATTATATAAAAGGTAGCTTTTTAATTAAGCTATATATTTATATACCAGATACCTCATGTAATATAAACTACTGAAACTTTGCACACAAATTTAAAAAATGTGTATTAATGTTTTTATTGGTGTAGTGGCAACAGGTATTTATTTATTTTTTCATGCAATAAATCATGAAGGTATTAAGTGCAAATAATGATTTCTAGTACAGTATTGAACCAAATTCTCTTTCAGTGCCATATTGTCTTTTACAAACCATTAGGATACTCATTCCGCCAAAGTTGAAAACTAAATAATAAAAAAACCATATCACAGTATATCTAAAACTAATACACATTCCCCTTTGTAAGTAGCCCTACACTAACCACCTAACAGGAAGCTGTCACTAAACATTAGTTCGGTTATTAGTTCAGAACTTTTGCTCAAAACTGTTCAAAAGTGAACTAACAAGGAGAGATGTTCCCGACATTTTTTGTGCCCCAATCCCTCACCTAAAAAAGTATTAAAAATTAAGATCTAATAGCAAATGAAGTTGGGGTGTGTGCTGGATGTGAGACTACTTTCTTCTGCACTGCTTTCTTACCTTAAATCAAACAGTGACCACCCTTTGCGCTATCTTCAACCCTCCAAGTTCTAGGAGTAACAACAGCTCAGCCATGTTGAAGTGTGTAGCAAATTCAAGCACACTATAGAGTTCCAAACTGCCTCTGGAAGAAACATTAACAACAACACCAGCTTCATGAAATGGGTTTCTGTGGACACAAGCCAAAGATCACTATGAGTAATACAAAGTATCAGCCAGAGTGACCACATACTTTCCATCATTTAGTGTACTGTATACACTATTTGGTTATAAAGTGTACCAATCAATAGATAACAATGCCAGAGAAAATAGCATTGTGTCCCATCCATCCATTGGGTCATTGGGTAAAATATGTTGCAACCAGCATGTATTTTTTTTTATTTTTTTTTAAACACAACACTTTTTATTAGGCTATGCCTGATATATTAACATAATTAGACTTCGGTTAAAGCTTTGTTAAGTTTAACATCACGTGTACAGGAAGAATGCCTACAATCTCTTAATCTTATAATCTTCTTTGAATTTATACCAGGAAGACATATCAAAAACATGATAATTAGTTTTCCGCGGTATGTAATATAAAAATATAAATACAGAATACCGTTTTATAAAACATTACATTTAAGTAATTACTGTATTTAAAACTAGCATGTTAAAAGGCAAGATAATAAATATCTTTAATAATTTGAAAATATATTTTCCTGTGAACATTACCTTCATAGTATTATACAACTATTTTTTTATGAGAATATAACTTACTCTGTTATAAAACATACCAAACTTTTCAAAAATAAAAGTTCTCCAAGGATCTATGCGTATTCAGAATATAATACAAAGCAAATTATTCTTTTCCCAAATATAGGCTTACATTCCGAAATGCACAGTATGCATTTTTTTCTCTCTCTGTTGAAGTATCTAACTATTGTGAAACGGTATTTCTTAAGTCTACATTATAAGAAAATACAGATATTGTGAATCCCTAGTTGTTTTTTTGTGATTCACTGAATTTTGAACGCAAAGTATTTTTGTGAAAGAAATTATTTATCGCTTGCTAGCGGATGTATAATTCACAGAGATTTAAATAGACACAATCCCCGTCTTCCGTTGAAAAAGGAACACAAAGTTTTTGAAATCTTTTTTATTCTTTTGCAATTTACAGAACATTTTTAAAAAGCCCATTTTCTTGCCGTCTTCCACAAATAACACAGTTTAATTCATACATTCAAAGGCAAAATTCTCATTGTGGATGTGCAAGCCCAAAGCAGCAATAAGAAACTGTATTCCACCGTATTATCACCATATTTACTTACACAAAGTACTGTGTCAAGCTTTTGACATAATGATTTGTGTATAAAACTTTACCAACTTGAACTATAATGAATGGTTAATGTAGACATTGTGTTACAGCAGATTTTGTGCTTTTGAGAAAAAACTAAACTCAAGAAAAGAATATAAGATGTTTGTCAGTTATATAATTTGTAAACCATTTTGCCTTTATGTACTACTGAAGATGTGTATTTGTACTTGGCTTTAGCCAACCGTATAAAATGCATCCGTAACTACATGGCACAATGCCTATCTCTTCTGTCTCAAAACTACTAAGCGTATAAAGTAACTAAACTGGAAGTTACAGTTGAAATTCTGATTTTACTGCATGTTGTATGCTTTTCAGATATAGAGTTGAGACTTTGTTCAGATAAAAAATAATTTATGATTCTGTTTTTAATGCTGCTTTAACTGTGTCGAAATAGATGTGGTTTTGTATACTGTATAGTCAAATCAGGATTTTGCTCCGGACTCTCAGGTATATCATCATGGCCTACTGAGGTGTTTGCAAAAGGGGCACGACCCACAGGCACCAAACAGCATGCAGAAGAGAATAAGTCAGCAACTTGTCTTCAGTTCGATTGCTTAAACCGCACTCTGTATCAGTTTGAAAATGATTGATACACTTCAGACAGGAAGCCCAGATAACTAAATGATCTTCATTTGTGAAAACACTTTTTGAGTTTGCTACATTTTTAAGCGTTATTGACATAATTACTAAAACAAACAAAACCTTTGTCAATAAAAAAACTCCAAAACGTAGTAGGTTTCATGCAGTAGTGTTTAATTTCTCAGCGATGATATTTAAGCATACATAGTTATAGTCAGACCAAATAGATTCAATTAGATCAGATTCAGTTAATAAAGTACATGATTGCTATGTTTTAGTGATTTAAACACATTGAGGGATATGATTGGAAAATTATTGATAACATAATGTATATCATTTAAAAATGCTTAATACGTTTATGCGTGTTAAGCCTTTTCTGTAGATATGACACAAAAAAATCTTCTTGAAAGAAAATACTGATCTGAGCACATGCAAAATTGCCTCATTTTCAAATATGGAAGTTTGCTCTCAATGCTTAAAAGGTATTGGAACTATTAAAAACTGAGTTTTTCCAGTTTCCAACTTTCCTATCATTTTACCGTTTAACAGCCGTCTTCCTTACTGTAAATTATTTCCCCAAAGCCTTTTCCACTTATTTTGTTGATTTGAGTTTCAGTGTATCAAATGGTTCTTAGCATCTAGGTAGACAACATTATTAAACTAACTTTGAACACACTCTTCCAGACAAGTACTGAAGGTTATTTTGGCAACACCATTGTCATGATGTATCTGATAGCTAGAATATTTTTTCAGTTCAGTTTACTATTATTGATGTTGCACTGTGTTTTATTGACTTGACTACCAATGGTGACTACTGTACTTTAAGATTATTAAAATTTATATGTACTAAAGAAGTTGCAGTTTTTCTGTAAACTTTTAAAGACATACAGTAGTGGCTTTTCACTTCCTACTATTAGTAAGTTATAAAAAAAATCCATAGGACATATGTGCATTTCTATCACACTAATGCAGGAAAACACTTTGGTCACAAGTGTATGGGAATAATATTTTTATTTATATATATATATATAATATTATATATATATATATATACATGAATATATGTTGGTACGTTATAGAGAGAGAGCTGCATAATACAAGCATTAATTTAATTTAATTGTGTAGGGGTGTGTGAATACATGTGATCTGTTATGTAAGTGTCTATTTTTCTTTAGCAAAACACAATACAAAAATCCCCTGCTAACGTGAAATAGAAAAAAATAACTTCTGCTACAATATTTCTTATAATGAGTATCTAAGATACAATTTATATGAGCATAGATTGAGCGTTTACATTTATAGATGAAACACAACTAGTCTCTCCATAAGGTCAAGTATACACATTTCTTTTGTATGATATGCCTATACCTGAGTTTGGCCTTGGGGCTCCGAGATCAGAACATATTACTGGGCATTTGGGGTAGTGTTAACACTGACCTGGGAGAAGTGCTGCTTTAATACACACACTGCACACACACAGGTCTTGGACACTCCCACAGCATTTTACATATGTTGTGTGATAGCGCTGCCCACATGCACAACTGACCATGCCTCCCCAAATCAGCTCTTCACCCCTATGTCAGGTAGAGAGAGACCTCTGGGGAATCAACACTTAACAGTTCTGAAGTTTGGACATACAGCTTCTGATTGATAGATAGATAGATAGATAGATAGATAGATAGATAGATAGATAGATAGATAGATAGACAGATCATGTTACTTGGAAACGTCCTATGTTGCAATCTCAGTAAACAAGAAAAACCCATTGACAAACATGCAGTTGATTGGCACAGAAACGCTTCAGAAAACGCACAGCCTTGGAATCAAACAATAAAAGTAGCTGTTTAGCCGAGTATTTGAGTATTCATTTCAAATATAAACATTTCTGTTCCAGCTTTTGTGTGTGATTATAAAAAATTACAGCCTTGTTACATCCTTTAGCAAAGTAATTATCCTTTACCAGTCTGAAGTAGCAGCAGTTTAGACACATACAAAAAACAGAATTGACTAATAGAACTAATTTGTGTTAGAAATCTTGAATTACTCCCTACAATTGTAATATGTATGCACAAAAAACGTTCCCCTGCATTATTAAGAGTGCAATTTCAAGGTTAATTATGTGGCAAGTAGATTTATATAGTGAATGCTTATTAAATGTCAGAAAGAGCACTTTGAACAGTCAGTTGATATTAAATTAACATATAATAATAGTGATTTAGTGATTTTAAATTAAATACTTCTTTCAGTTACTAGACCGGTTTGCTGTTTAAAATTCACTTTGAGAGAACATATGAATACCTCAAGTGACAAGTCAATTATATATTTATTTATTTTTCATTTTTTTCCCCTTTTAAGTCTCTTTAGAGTAGGGTTGAATAAAAATGTAAGAACAGGATGATAGTATTGATAGGAAGTGTATGCTAAATTACAGATGAAGTTTATTATTTTGGAAATAACTGGGCATGTGACGGTGGCACTCAAACCAGTTTGTTTTTTTAAACTAAAATGTTAATGTAACGTTTGCCTGATATGATTTTTAACAACCAATATAATCTCCCACCATATTTATTTACATTTATCACATTAAAAGTGATTTTGCAAAAATGTATTTAAAAAAAAAACTTTTTTAGTTTTTATTTATTACAAAACTGATATCAGGTTAAGTTTACAACAATGTGTTAATCTAATATCAACTAAAGTGTGCTTACTGTAAACTATTGTTCAAGTTTGGGATCACTTAGCTGTTTTCTTGATAAACAAGGAAATTTCAAGTTGCACTAACATTGGATTAGCGAACACAACATGCCAAAGTACTACATCAGAAACGTCACAAATGAATCTTTGGAAGAGTTTCGGGTATCTTTGCAGGGGTTTCAGTTCCTGGGGTTGAAGACATGAAGAATGGATTTCAGTTTAGAACAATCCATCGCAAAACCTGAAGCACTGCTAAAATAACATACAAATGTCATTGGAGGATTCGAAAGCACATTTCTGTAGATTAGAATAAAGCTGAGAAAAGATGTGCCTATTGCCCACGGGAGGAGTATAAGCTCTGCCTGTTTAAAATTGGGGAGCCAGACAAATAGGTGGTATTCTCTGGCATTCTGTTTAAATCTGTACATTGCGAAGGCATTGCGAATGGGCCACACAAAGGCTATCAATGAATTCAGTTCAGTTATGGTGCCAACCCATTTTCTTTGTTTTTCAACTCCAATAGTATAAGGCATTTGCTACTTTAAGACAAACATAAGCACAAATATCATACAAGGTTTACAGCTCAGGTGTATTGTTTACAAAACCTTTCAATTTGGATTGCAGATTCGATTTGGTGCTTCTTTCTTGTTCCTGCAACATCTTGGCACTGTATGCCATAAGGGTGTTTTGGATCTTCTGAGAGTCATGTATGCAATTGCATCTGCCACATAACCACCTGATGATTACATCGGTGTAGAGATGGATACAGTGGATACAGTGGCCAGGCAGTGGTAGAACCAGACACGGGCCTGGCTTGCTGATCACTACACAAATTGAGCCAGACTAGAAGGAATCCTTTGAGCACTCAAAAATAAATGGAATATATATATATATATAATTTGTAGCTGGTTTGGTTGTAACTTGTTTGGCTTGTTGTTTCACTTCTTTACATATATAAATCTTAGTTGATGTACTCTCATTGATGACATAACAACTGATGCAAATACACATCACAAAAAAACAATGAACACATTTGAAAATATGAATCAACTCTACTAATACCAGAATGTCCACATTTACTTTTCTAATTAAAAATATATGTGTGTATATAAATAATGGTCTCATTCAGACAATATGTTATCAAATGCAAAGTGCTAATAGATCTCTAAAACATGTACCACAAAACATGATAAATTTGGTTTTCAAACATATACACAGTTAAATATATTTATAAATAGAAAATGTAAGCAATATGTTTAAAAATGTGAACAATAATAATCTTTATTTCATGTTGAAGATGTTAACATTCATTCACCAAATTATATATCAATAAATTCAACGACAATATAAGTGTATATTGAGAGAGACAAACCCCCTGGATGGGTAGAGAGCACGGATTTCTAGGTGAATTACACACAGACACCTCTCTTCAAGATAGTATAGGTTTATTTCAGCAATCCACAGCTCTGGATAATCCAGCAATATTATGAACAGGCAGGTTTCCGAATACAGTAGTTAAATTTTCAATGAAAAAAAACAAAACAAAACTACAAACAAAATCCTAGCTCTGTCTGAGCACTGACTAGACATGCAGTATATCACTGTCTACGTAAAGTAAATTCCCAAACCAACAATTGAGATAGTTTTAAACCAGCCTGCTAAACACTTCTCTTCTCAACAGTTTAAACTCCACATTGTTCTTCAGCTCTTAGGCTTGTTAGTTGAGCAGGTGAAGGGATACAGGATTGTGGGTCCTAAATACCTTCTGTTTTAAACCAATCATAGACCGTGTCACGTATATATCGTATTATTTTTTTACAGATTTGGGGATCTTATGCCAAATGGATGAATTTCAATACCATTTCTTACAAGTTGAAATATGAATTTACAAGTTTAAAATGCACATACCAATAGCAATTACCACAGCACTAATTATGCTTGAGACCCTTCTGGCTGATAGCTGAGGGCTATATCCACTCAAGGGGCAAAAAATAAATAAAAAATAGAGTACATAAGCACACAACATCTGTAAGAGCAGCTCTTAGGCAGGGGGCTTGTCTGACATCAACCAATGAAGATCAACTGGCCTTTCCCATTCATTCTTTACTATGAATGCAATTATGTCAATGCTGCTACAGTGTTATGCATTTGTTGGATTCATAGGTTTGCTTCTGGTGATTTATATGAATGATCCAACACTGTTCATTCACTAAAGAATAAATGGGAAAGGGCAGTTGCTCAGATTCTTCGTTGGTTGATGCCAGACGAGTTCCCTGCCCACGACCAATAGAGTCGCTCTTACGGACCTTTAAATCCTGGTACCAAAGTCGGGGTTTTCCGCTTAGTGATTCTCCGCACTGATGAAGCCAAAGTGCATCTTGTCAAAACGAGCGGTGGGTTAGAGTGCTAGGAATCTATTTTTCTCACACTATTAGCTTTTTCTCCTTGTGGGTTCTCGTATTTACCCCTAGTATAATACAGAAGACTTAAGATAGGCTAGAGGCAGTGGTTTATGGGGGAAGGGACCAGGGATTAGCTGGGACATATTTAGGGATTTTTTCTTAACTAATATGGTAGCCTAGTATATATACGAACATGAAGAAACAAAGATTCTTCATGTTGTGCGTCTTCGTCTTCCTGTATGATCCTCTGCCATATTTGTTTGTTCGTTTGTTCGAATGAAAACGCAACATTCATGTTTGTTTTTGTATTCTCCATGATATGAATGCACAACTGTAGTATGAATGTGAAACAACAAAGCCAAACATACATATGATACAGAGGGCCCTATTCAAAAGTTTACAATCAGACAAACAGAGCAGCTTGGATTCTTAAAAACTGCGTACATAGTCTATAGGTATGCAGCTTTATACTATGGTTGCTGCAGTTCTTCTTATAGCTTTCAGTTTGCCATCTGTTTCTGCTTCCTCATCATAGTAATGCATTTAATGATAGTGGTCATAAAGGACAGGACATTGAGTAAGGCATTTGGCTATTCTATTGCATTAATGCCTTGTAGTTTAGACATTATTGTAATAATACAAAAACATTTTGCAAAACACCTTAAATACCCACAAGTGGATGTATAAGAAACATTAAATACTTTTGTTTAAAATTGTTCTTAAGTGAAAATATTCTCCATGAAGTAAAATGAAAAGGAAACCACTTCAAATCATCTATCAATGTCACGCCAGCCAGGAAGTACATACCACAACAGGTCCAGACTCATTGGTATACCTGGGAACTTCTCAGCTCCGGGCTACCCGGAGTCTTCCCTTGCGGGACGCGGTCAAGACCCCACTCCCGCGGCCCGGAGGATTTGGGTCTTGACCTGGAGAACCAGAGGAGCAGCGCTCACCCGGCAATCTCCGGGTCAAACTCGGAGAGTTCCCAGGTATGCTCATTGGGCAGCTGGTGAGTCTGCTAGTGTATAAGAACTAAGTAGGACGTCTTTGTGGATATACTCTGGCAATTTTCAATGTTATTATATTACAACTTTATATTGGAATACAGTTCAAATTAAAGAGTTTTTAAGTGTCCTGCCAAAATCATTAGCAGACCTATTTTATCAGTCACTTTTCATAAGAGTAGGTTCAGAAGAATTAGAAGATGGCAGCTGTAATGTCAGTTCACAAAAAAGGTAACAGGGAAGACTGCAGAGAGAGATTGTCAAACTAAGTTATTTTTTCTGGCATATAGTGGCAGTACAGAGGGGTGTTGTTCTTCCTAGGGACAAGGACCTGAAAGAAATAAAGGGTTAATCCCCTCCTTTCCAACTCCTCCTCCTTCTACCACATAAGAGACCACCTCTGCAGCAGTCTGCCTGTGGCACCTGTGCCATTTCTGCCCCCCAAACAGCCTGTCTCATTTCTGTCCCTAAACACTAACTCATTCACTCCTTAATTCACCCATTCACTCTCCCGCACACCTTACCTCTGGATCAAAGATGGTATACAGTAAGTAATGCAATTAATTGAGAAGTTTGGGTTGGAATATCACCTTGCCCAATCACCTTATTTTGCTTATTCTTTAAAACTTCAATTATTTTTGCTATATTTCTATAAGTCTTAACCCTTTTCCCAAGTTGAGAGAAGTTACCATTTCATAAACTGTATAGAAAGTAATTATTTCAAGCTCCATATCTGACATCTTATTATTGACTAAATACTATTTATACATTTTTTGCATCAAAAACATCAACATCAAAACTTTTCCTCATGAAAATCATTAATATACAGAAAATCCACCAAAGTTTATGTTACATTTGATGTATAGTTAGTGAGGACTGAGCTTTGTAAGATACCATAGAAAGATAATGGCTCTACATCCCACTCATGCCCTTTGACATTATTAACTAGAGTTAATCTAAAAGGTGGGTCTGTTTTATTTTTGTATTTTATTTAATTATGCAGATAATCTCATCCAATACTGCTCTTTAGTAATGACAGACATTATAGAAACTTAGATCACCAACCACGTGTTTGACTTCATGATGCTTTGGGTTATATTTTAGATCCAGACTGCCATTACAAATACATTTCTTCTTAAAGGGACAAATCAGCATGTCAAACAATCAAATGTTTACTTATAAAATAGGGCCTTGCAAAGATTAGTTTTTTTAATCAAATTGCTATTGCTCAAAATGTTTTCAAAGATTCTAAAATTTCTGCTCAGTCCATGGATCAGTCCCTCACATGCAGTAAATGAGTTCAGCCCTCTACATCAGATCTTGCTTAGTTCAAGTATGCTGAGACATGAAGTCAGTGCCAGGATTCCATATTATTTCCCTGTGCTCAGATGCATGCAGTGAATGAGGACCACAAGGGAGCAGCAGGAGTAAGCTGTCACTGGTTGATTGATGAGTGTTTCCTTAAAAACCGTAGGTAGGTGTGTGTGACTTTGTGTGTATGTGTGACTGGGTCTATGTGTATGTGACTGTCAGGGACCAGGAACGTTTCTAAAAAAAGTAAAATGCAAATCACCTTTATTGTAACAACCGAGTTCACAAAGCCTAATCGTAATCCAGGAGCTTATACCAAAGGACAATGGGCAATGGGTTGAGTCAAAGGAGTGTAGCCATGACAACCCAGACAGGCTGTATTAGCTTTCAGCAATGCAGCAGGAAAGCAGCCAGACTATAACAGTACGCCCTCCTTAACGACCCCCTCCCTGTGGGGCAGGGCTGGGTTTGAGGGGAAAACGTGAGTGAAAGGCATGAAGGAGAGCGGGAGCATGGACATCTGAGGCTGGAACCCAAGATCTCTCCTCGGGACAGTACCCCTTCCAATGGACCAAATTCTGTATCTTCCCACGGAACCAACGAGAGTCAACTATGGAGCGGAGCTCGAACTCCTCATGGTTGTCAACGGTCACCGAATGGGGATGAGGAGCGACTGTAGTGAGAGACATGGAACACAAGGAAGATCTAGGGCAGGGATGTCCAAGTTTTTTCTGCAGTGGGCCACTTCATCAGAATTGTATACGTGACGGGCCGCACTCATTTTTCACTGTGAGAAAATATGGCCTTTAATAAAATATGCAGATTAAAATAAAGTAAATGACACAAATCCTTTACTTTTCCTCTCACTGATTTCTTGGCCTAGAAAGTGTTGTGACTACAAATTCAGGATAATTAAAAATGAAATAGTTCCATTTATTCTAGGGATACAGCAAAATGAAAATTCTGGACCAAAACATTCAGGGTTCACTTAGCCAAAACCGAAAATGACCCCCCACCTTTAAAAATAATAATGAAAACTCACATTAGATTGCTGTTAGCAATCACACTCCTATCATGCCAAGTCAGCCAGTACATGCTGGTACAGGGTGGCTGTAAATGATGTGCAGACCCATATGCTGGCAGCATCAATACACAAGGGGGGCAGCTAGCTAGGTTTCAGCATGTACTGGCTGACTTGGCATGATAGGAGTGTGATTGCTAACAGCAATCACAGTCCCATCATGCCTAGGTTCCAGCACTTACACATCCACTTACACATCCATGCTATCAAACAACCTCCCCACCCCCTCACCTGCACTGCAGCTCCTCAATGCTGCTCACAGACTTCAGCAGGGGGCACGGCCTCCCTCTGCGTTCTCTGGTACTGAACAGAGAAAGCAGGACTGGAGCAGAGTCATGTGATGTCATGTGAACTCTGCCGGGTTCCGCTTCCTCTGTATAGTACAAAAGACCCTCCCACAGGTAAGTAGCAGGGCTCTTGTTGTAGCAGGGTTCGAGGTGCGGCCCGCATGTTGGATGCCCCTGATCTAGGGCATAGGCCACAGGGTTCCCACGTCAGAGGATAAGGAAAGGCCCCACATAACAGGAAGCCAGTTTCTGGGAGAGCAATTGGAGGTGGAGATTTCTTGAGGACAACCAGACCCTCTCCCCGACCTGATAGATAGGTGCGGGTAGGGGGTTTATGATTGGCTTGGAGCTCCTGACACTGTTGTGAGCGTTGTAGTGCCTCCTGGGCCTGCACCCATGTGGAACAGATCTTACAGAGATGATCTTCCAGTGCCGGAATCCCCTGGGAAGTGAAAGGATCAGGAATCATAGAGGGCTGATGCCCATAATTCACCATGAAAGGGGAGAACCACGTAGAGGCTGAGACAGCACTATTATGAGCAAATTTCACCAAGGGTAGCAGATCTGACCAGTTGTCACAAATTGCTCCAAGGCCTGATTGGCCCTTTCCATAGCCCCATTCGATGGTGGGCGGTAGGCCGAGGAGAAGGAGAGTTGGATACCTAGTTGCGCACAGAAGGCCTTCCATGTAGTCGATAGATCTCCTTCACAAAAAACATAGCCAACTCCTTAGCCAACTAGAGAAGTTGGTTCCTCCCGGGATGACCTGGTGACTACATACTACAAATTCATGCTACGTTCCTACATGTTGGCCCTCCATAAACAAACATATTTCATTTCACTAATCACCTCTCTTCCCCATAATCCTAAATGTTTATTCTCTATTTTAACACCCTTCTCAGGCCCACAGCACCTCCCTTGCCCTCCAACTTCTCTGCCCCTAGAGCTTGCCACCTACTTCAAAAACAAAAACTGACATCATCAGGGATAACATCCTCCCCAATAATGTCAATCATATGGTACCTCAACCTCCCTCCTCACCTCAATCCATCCTCCCCTGCTTCAGCCCAGTTACACCCTTTGAGGTTTCCAAGGTCCTGTTGTCCTCACACCTCATCACCTGTCCCCTCAACCCTGTACCTTCACATCTCCTACCACCCCTCTCTAGTGTCCTTACCCCAACCCTAACCCACATCTTTAATCTCTCCTTTTCCTCTGGTGTATTCCCATCCTCATTCAAACATGCCATCATCTCCCCCATCCTAAAGGAACCTCCCCTTGATCCCACATCCCCATCAAACTAGCGTCCAGTTTCACTTCTCCCGTTAGCTTCCAAACTGCTTGAACGATTAACCTACAATCAACTGCTGCCATTCCTCATCCGCTGCCCCACTATGCCAATCACTTCATTGGCTCCCCATACCCTCCAGAATCAAATGTAAGCTTCTCACCCTGACCTATAGAGCCCTCAACAACTCTGCACCACTTTATCTCTATCCTCCTATCCAAATACACCCCTACCCGCCCCCTTTGCTCCTCTCATGACCTACGGCTATCTTCTGCTGTTGTTACCTCTTCCCACTCCCGTATTCAGGATTTCACCCGCGCTGCACCCCTCCTGTAGAATTCCCTTACCCGTACATTCTGTCTTGTACGCAACTTTTAAAACCTATCTGAAAACCCACCTGTTCAGGGAGGCGTACAACATTCCTTCCCAGTACTCCCAACCATCATCATAATCAAGTCATCTGAACAATCAACAGCTTCAACACATCATCCGAACCAGATTAACTCAACCTCATCCAAGCAGTCCTCTCCTATTGTCTAGTTTCCCCCTCAACCACCGACTAGAATTGAAACTCGCAAGAGCAGGGCCCTCTTCTCCTTTGTACCAGTTTGTTATTGTTTGTGTTATTGTATGTGTTTCTAAATTTTTACTCTTATATTTTTCAGATTGAGTTTCTGTATTTATATATTTAGAATTACTTGTACTTTTCAATTGCTGCCGATATTATTTAAAATATTATTTACAAATACTGAAAAATAGCTATAGGCAGGGGAAAGCACAGGGAAGTGGTTTAACCAATAAAAGGCATGGTCATGATAAGGTGTGAATAAGGTAGGGGCATCACCACAGGGGCCCATGCTTTTTTGTTGCCCGGGGCACTGGATGGTCTCAATCTGCTCCTGCTTCTCTTAGATATCTCAGGATATCTTTATGCCTATCCCATCCTATACAAGTACTTAACAAGTAATTTTATCTGCATTCTCCAATAGTAGTGGTGTTCCTTTCGGGGTACATTTTCAGGAACAAATAATAGCCAGGGGCTGAATGCAGGAGTGTCCCTAGATATTACAGTATTTATACATGTTGTCTTCCTTTAGGATGTTTCATAGTTATAGTCATATGACCCGTACTGAACTAATATTTAGCAGGAAATGATTCTATTCTACTGTTTGTTATTAATATTTACTCTTCAGGATGAGTGCGCTGTTGTCTGGAGATTTTCTCACATACCGTTTGTGTGCTGTGTATGTATTTAAAATCTCAGGAGGCTCTCCACATATGAGATTCTGTGATTACAATTGTGTCTTTTCTATTTCTTTTCATTAAATTGTGTTAATGTAACCACATAATTTTCTTTTTTATAAAGAGGTATTACTAGGTATCATCTGTGGTATCAGTGAAGAAATAAATCGCCACTGAGCTTCATTTAAAATATACGCATCAATGCATACTTAATATAAATTATTAGAGTATGTGGTACAACTTAGCTATATTGATAATGAAACAAAAATGTGTTTCTTCATCAACTTTTATAATAGATGATATATTAAAATCATGGAAAAGCAGGATCCTTTTCTTCTAACAAACAGACGTTTTAATGACACTGTTAAATTTCATTGTACCTATTTTGATAATGCTACATAATCTGGGGGCACTCTATAAGTAAGATTACTATGATAACTATTATTATTTATTGATTTATATAGCACCATCATATTCAAAAGTATCTTTGACCTGTCAGAAAATATGACTGCCTCACAAACAAAAAGATCAACTGAATATAGCATGCAAACTCTGCATTGTGTGTATAGATCAAATGAGAACCATTTCTCCCTATCTATCTCCTTCTCCCCATCAACAACCTCATTCTCCCCATCATCTACCCCTTACTATCCCCCACCCTTCCTTCGCATCTCCTACCCCCTTTATCTCCCATTATGTACCCTATTTTTCCTACATCTCTTACATTTCTCCACTTCCTCTCCCTCCCTCCTCCAAACATACCGTAGTAAGAACGAGAGGTCTGTCATCTCAGACATCTGCTTTGGTGCTCCCTGGTGCGTGCCAGGATATGACCTGGTATCCCAGAGTCCAGGATCAATCGCCGCCACATATTTATAGGGAGCACAGAAGCTGAGGTCTGAAGTAATAGCCCTTGCACTCCCTTAATGTTGGGCCGGTTAGAGGAGGATCCATTATTTCCCCAAGTGGTCCTGCTCATCGGGCAACTAATTGTTGCACCTACAGTGTACATATTTAAAAATAATTTTGTTTTTCTTGCACAACACTTTATAGACTCAAAAATCCACACTATTACCTGGTCTGACCACAGTATAGTGGAGTGTGTGCTCTCTTGAAACGTGCAAATGGGTAAAAAATGATTAAGATTTTCAAACTCTCTCTGAATTTCTCACTACCTTATCTGCCGCTCTCTTCCACTTCTTGGTCTTGCAGCTCCACTCGAGCATTCTTTTAATCTTCTCTCGTCTGTTTTTGTATTCTTTTTTTGTCTGCAAAAACAGCTCCACAATTACTGCCATTTTCTAGGTGTTAAGGACAGGTTATCTTCAGGCGAAATGGCAGAGTACGGGCAAACCCTCTCCCTCGATCATCTAACAGGGCAGGAAGTCATTTTTGCAGAAGTTCAAGGGTGGAGCCTCCAGACATACCATCCACAGGATTAATAGATCAGAATCCCAGCAAATTGCAAGTAATAGAACAGAAACATAAGCTCTCTCTCTTTCTCCTCTTTTTCCTCTTGTAGCCTCTCTGCATCATAACAAACGCCCCGGTTACTACCATTTCAAGCCAAGCTCTGTAGTATTAAAAATATGTAATATAGGGTACTATGTAAAGGACTGATGTGGCCCACTTGAACATAACAAAAAAGATATATGTGGAGTATGACTGCAAGTCCCTGAACATAAAATTGGCCATTGTTCAGCTGTGTCATCTACAACATAGAAGAAATAATATAGTTTTTTTGTACAAGAATGTCCTACCTTTCCTGAACAAAACTATGTATAATTTGTGTGGGTACATCAAATATGGAAAAGGAGAATCATAGTTTAACAAACATATGGTAAAATTTAAAAAAAAACCTCTCGCCTTTCGGGTATGAACAAGCTACGGTCCTGATGGAGTTAATCAGCATGGCTATAAATCTACTTATCATGCATGAAACAGACTCCCATTTGCTAAACATCACAGGTTATTTTATTGGTTCTGCAATAAAAATCAATGAATTAAATTGGCTAGAACAAATAAGGTGAAACAAGGCCTGTAATGTAGGCACTGACACTTAGGCTCCGTTAACATGATATTAATCACTTCTCTGTTTTGTTTGAAATTAGCTGTTAAAGTGTTTAGTTCAAAATGACTGAGTTGACCACTTAGAACCTGTCATACTCTATCGCTTTTGATTATATCAATACTAAGTGGAATTTGGGATTAAGCTATAATCAGGCTTTCAAATCAAATGAAAGGTATTATTTCATATACTTAAATATACACATTTATTTGTTACACTGCACTAAAAATAATTCTCAATCAGGATGTAACAAAACCAACTATTACCTTTTCAGTTACTTGAGGCATTCTGACTGAGCAATTGGGACATGCTCTAAATATAAAGGACAGAATTCAATGATGATAAATAAATCCATCACAAGTAATTGAATAACACTCCATAGAATACAATGGAGAAAATAGATGTATTGATACAGTTTAATTAACCGAGATAAAATAAATCACTATTTTTTTTTGCTCTCTATGGGAGGATTCCTATTTTGGCCAGAATCAGACTGATATGTAGATGGAGATTTTTTCCTCTGTATTGACACTTGAGAGGACTAAATTGAAATTCTCCCAAGCAGGGACACACCATTGGACAGGCTATGAAGTGGCTGTCTGTTCTTAGTGAGTATTTCATATTCTCTTTATTATTAAAATGGTAGCATAAATATTGTATTTGTAATGAGGGTGAGGTGGTAAAGAGAGAAAGAGAGAGGGGGGGGGTGAGAGAGAGTCAAGTTGCAACTCAAGTTAAGTTCTAACTTGAATCACCAAACTGAGGTCACATGCAATCTCATGCTATTTCTCACAAACGGCTCACAGGTACACTAATATAATCCTTCTTTACTTGTTTTACTAACAACCCTTATTTACATGAAAAATCAAATAAAAAATATATTAAAAAAGAAAACAAAAGGAAGAAAGAGGATCCTCAAGCCCCCCTATTGACCTTTGGGATACTAGGGTATTCCCACTCGTTCCTCCAACCTTTTCTTTTATACAGGAAGACAATTATCCAAAACAATCCAGAGCTTTTTTTTTTTTTTTTTTTTTT
>VKOC01000006.1:29410404-29437191 GCA_009364415.1 Spea multiplicata
CCTATTAACCCACAAAACTGCCCCTAATTAACCCTAAACCACCCCATAACCATAGCTGCCCCCTAAACACCCCATTAACCTATAACTGCCCCTAAATTAACCCACCTCCCCTTAACTTTCAGTAGCCCAAATATATTAATATATATATATATATACTTACAGTTAGATGAGTGTCACAGCCATGTGGTTCTGGCCTGGAGAAGGAAGGGGCGGGGCCAGTTGTCACAGTGATTACAGGGAGGGGGAGTAAGTAGGAGCTGCTGCTGCGAGACGGTGAGTCAGTGAAACGGATTATATAATGAGGGGGATTTTTCAGAGCGTTTGCTCTGAAAAAAACCTCATTTTATAATCGATAATAATCGATTCAACTAATCGATAATGACATTCGTTGGCAACGAATTTCATTATCGATTATTATCGATTTTATCGATTAGTTGTTGCAGCACTACTTGGCGCTAAAGAACCTGCTGACGCTTCGTTACAATAAAGGGACAGTAAAAATCAACACTTGTTGAATAAAAGCTATGTTGAGTATAAGGTGGAGATAGGGAAAATGATTTAATGATTAATCTTTGTTGCCCACATTACTCTCCCTATCTTATTAAAAATTGTATAGCTGGCCTGCCAGATTAATAAAAAAAAAACAGAAACAGCATCTGATTTTACAACTGGAGGAAACGTCCTCTTCTATTTGGTAGATCAAGTAAACAAACATGCCTTTTATTTCCCCAAATGCAGCACAGATAATTACATCATAAGTGAAACAAACCGCCCACACATTTATTAGAATGTGTTTTTCCAAACTTGTTTATTTTAGATTGAATGTAGGGAACAGTTCGATTTGCTTAAATTGGAAAACATACAAACACAAATTTTTATTTTCTTTATTATTTTAACGTATGATTGGGTGGAAACATAAGCTGGCACCAAGACTTGTCTGGCTGGCTCCTAACATCTATACAAATTTGCCCAGAACTCTTCTCGGACTTATGTCTATCGCAGCTCTGCTGTAAACGTACTATAGACGTATTATGCGGCTTAAAGACCCTTATTTTTTCTTTTGTTGTGCAACAAATTACCCTAAAAATCTCTTGTTTTTCACATTCAACCCCAAAACCTCCCATTTGCTATGGCGGTATTGAAGTTGAAGGGGTCAATGAGTGTGCTTTTGTCATGATCAGCGTTACCTGTTGGCATGCTGATTAGAACCGTTAGAACCTAATTTACACAATTTCCCAGTTTATTGCGACTCATTTTGTAACATTAGCTTGGAGCCTGTGAAGGTGTATGCTGGAGCGACAGAATATTACTGGGTATATTTCAGACCCCTGGGTGCGGATCCATTTTATTTTTTATGTTAATCTTGAGTTCGTTTGTCAGCTTGTGGATGTTAGTAATCAAATAAGAATAATAGATGGGGTCAGATTAAAGATCGTCTGCATTAGATATCTGAGTGAGTACTCATCCTCCACCCTCATTCTATTTGAGAATGTAGTTCTTGCAACCTGGAAGCCCCTTGGACATTGGAACATGGCAGTGATTGCAACACATTGTGACACAAGGTTAGTGTAATTTATATGATAGCCGTCATTATCAAAATAAGCATCAGCTCTCCTTATGCAAGCCACACATTGTGATGAAAATGATGAAAGGCTATTACTGCTCCTAGTTGGGAAAGGGAATGCACGACTGTGGCGAGCCATGCATGTAAATCCCACTGCCTCTGCCCTACCGAACCCAGCCCAGCCGAACACACAAATATCTACTTCGGAATTGGTGGTTTTCGAAATGCAATTAAAATGCCAACTACCTTCAAATACTTTATCAAATGAACCCCATTTGGCTGTAGCTGCAGCCATTGACTGGACCTCCATCACTCCATGACACATGCGCACAACCTGTTCTTACAGGCAGCAATAAAACACAGTGTGTACTCTGCATGGTATTAATCACGATATACCTTTGAAGTCGTGGCAATGTGATGATATTTGAAACCTAGCCAAGCATAATCTCCGGCACACTATGTGAATAGGAGCTGCATTTTTACCATTTTGTTGTCACCATACCGACATATTGACCCTTTTTTTCCACACATTAATCTTGGCCACACAGCTCCAAGGCGTTTATAGCTACACCGTGGATTTGAGCTCCAGGTCATGAGAGCTGCAAACATTTCGGGTATTATGTATATCCCTTTTTGAACTGAAATAGTTTAAAACATTGATTGACCTCCTAATAGATTGTAAGCGATCTTCTCTATCTCTATCGGTAGTCCTCAGTGTTATGTTCTATATTATGGTTAATATCCACTGTTTCTCTATTGCAAAGCTGCTGAGCGATTGGCTGGAGTTTTATAAATGAATGTAATTTAATGTAATTGTGCTGCCTCCAATAAAGAGATTGTATCTAAATCAAAAGTCTTGGCCTGGTGGCAGGTCTCGAAGCCTGGGGTTTGCTAGCCGTGAGCTGGATGAAGAGTTGGAAGAAGCCATTGAGTGCTGTATGTGGGATATAATCTGTATTCTATCCTGTATGTCCAAAACAGTGTCTCTAATGGGATGGACCTTAAAACAGCTGTTGCACTTGGAGTGTCCTCGACTACACGTTGATTTGGCACTCTTGCTCTATTTTCTAATTCAGTTAATAAACTATTTTATGTAAATGCACTGACGCTTCTAAATCATTGATTCAGCCACAAGCCAAACTGGTTTAATGCAGCTTTGGGCCCCATTCTGGTAGGTGGGCCCGCAGCTGCAGTTCCATTAACTCTTCTCGTTACTAGTTGTATTTACGGTGACATGTCCCAGAAGGCTGCTTTTCAGTGCAGCGTGTGTTTGTTTCCTGTGTGAGTTGTCTTTCTTCTAACAGACATGTCAGTTTATGCCAATAGACTTTTGTTACATTGATAAGATTAGGAAAACACAATAGTTGTTTCCTACTGTCCCAAAAGCCCGCTCTGCGGAGCGCTGCCTGTTCTACGGTATTGTGTGCCACTGGCCTTTCACACAGGGAAGGAGATCAGAAGGAACCCCGTAACATCCTGCCTTACACAGTAATGCTGTGAACAATTTCAAAGTAATGTTTCTACATAGAATTTTAATATTTTACAATATACACTTATGGGAGACCACAAGACAAAAATTTAAGATCGAAATCACGGCCATGTTATAAAACCTTTTGTGATGTAATAAATAGATGCTCTTGTGCCACCATCCTTTTGGGTTTCAAGTCGAGTCAGACTTGGCAATTGATCCAAAACTAGGAGGTGGCCGACCTTATAAGTGTTATCAGTTTCACCAAAAGCAAGTAAAAACATCTTGGAGTACATTGGAAAGATTTGGTTGCCCACGTTTAACATTTTTTTGAAACCCAATCCTAGCCCGATGTCTCGTGTACTTTTTACATTAATGCAGTCTGTGAACATTTTTATTAAGAAAGGACACAGTGCTTGAACACAAAATGTCTATGTATATATTTAACAGTTAATGTATCTTCACCCCCATAACACACACTCCCTATCGTATCAGAAAAAATACTTATGTTGGACTCCGTTTCGGACGATTTTTAGGACCTAGTCCCAGATGAAGAAGGTCTTTTTTTTTTTGTTCACACTATGGTCCTGAAGTAATCTCCCACAGCCTTATTTATAAAAATAAACTATACAGAGCTGGTATAACCTGAATTGTAATTCTAGCTGTTTAGCATGGATTGCTAAACATAATTGTGGGATGATGGACTATAAAAATAAAGTAGTTGACAACTATTTTGTGTCCATGACATGTTTTCTATATAAAGTAACTTTTACAAAATCTCACGTTTTGGTAACCATAGTGAAAGTATAGTATTATGATTCATGGATACTATAAAGGCCAAAGTTATCCTTGGAAACTCAATTGGGTTGTGTGTGCGCCATCTTTACGTCTGCCTTTATTGCTGTATATACATTCTAATTAGGAATAACAAAGCCTTTTGGGAAAACACTAATGGACCAGTATGCCTTATCCTTGGGGGCGATTGGTGGCGTGCTTGAGTGTCTGTATTCCCCTGGTAAAGAAGCGCTATGTTTCTGTAAGTGAGCGTTCTCCTGTTCCTTTACATCATTAATGAGCAGATGTACCACTTCCGATCATGTTTAGCAATGGAGACATCATGTACAGGAGTTAGCCATTACAAGTACTACAAAAACCACATCCCACCAAAGAGCAACACATGTAGTTCGGTTTGTCTTATTTATATAGCGCCAGCAGATTCCGTAGCTCTTGAGAGCTTGCAGTCTAGTCTCTAATTAATAAGACTCTAAAGTGTGTTACAGATTTTAGAAAGCTAGAATACTGTGGTCTGTAAAAAAAAAAAAAAAAAAATGAATAACAATAAACAGAACGCTCTAAAAATTAGTGTCTAAAAGTCATGGGTGTGAAAATGCAGGCCGCAGAGTCTATAGACAACCTCTGATTTCTTGCTTGAACACAGATCTGTTAGTTACAAATATTTAGATTGAGTTGCTTAGTCTTTGTAACCCTCAAGCCCTGTATTTTGTCACCCCTGGTGTAAATTATGAAGAAGCGTGTGTGTGTGTGTGTGTGTGTGTGTGTCCGCGCGCTTTGTGTTGATATTGAGGATTTCGTTTGTAAGAGAGAAGTGTTTTCATCAAAATGATGCAAAATAAATCAGCAGGGCAGGAGGTGAGACACAAAGTAGAGGTTGGCTTTGTCGGTACTGTATGTTCTCGTGTTAGAAGGGGTGAAAAGGCTGCACATGAGTGGATATTCTGGCGTATGAATGGGCTTGGATGGAGGCGCATAATTCATTCTGGCATTTAGTTTCTTGTAATTTACTGCAGGCAGTAAAAATATGAAGTGCAGTGTACAAAATGTACTGCTCTCTGCCGATAAGGCCCCCCGTTTTCTAAATGTGCATCATAAAGAGAACAACATGAGCTTGAGCACTAATGAATCATCTCAAACATACCTTGGCTGTGTCGCAGGATAGATGGATTCTATTTTCTATTTCGTTACAAGCTCTTATAAAATCGCTCCTGGATACAGAAAGCTTTTTGTGTGGGAGATGGCGCACTGTGTAGCAATTACAGGATCATACAGTTTTACTCTTTCAATGCCAGCGCATGGCAGCGGGTCGTGCACCTCCTGGTATCATGGCTGGACATCAAATTGATGTTATAGTATTATACAGTGGATATAAAAAGTCTACACACCCCTGTGAAAAGGTCACATTAAAGGTTGAACAAGTTCTGACATGATATATCTTTGTCTCATTCTTTAACGTCACAAGAACCTGGCATTTTAACAGGGGTGTGTAGACTTTTTATATCCACTTTACGTACGTACGTACGTACGTACGTACGTACGTACGTACGTACATATATATACACCAATCAGCTATAACATTAGGACCACTTGCCTAATACTGTGCAGGTCCCCCTTTGCCAAAAAATGAAAGCAAAGCAGGTGTGCTGTGGTATCACCAAGACGTTAGCAGCAGATCCTTAAAGTCCTGTAAGTGGTGAGGTGAGGCCTCCATGGATGCATCCAGGTGCCATGTGTTCTCCAGGTAAGAGATGCACCCGACCATCCATGTGATGTAAAAGAAACCATGATTCATCACAACAGGCCACCTTCTTCCATTTTTCTGTGGTCCAGTTCTTATGCTCATGTGTCCTATCAGAACCAGCATTAACACTTTCAGCAATTTGAGCTACAGTAGCTCATCTGTGGGATTTGACCACACGGGTCAGTCTTCGTTCCCCCCTGTGCATTAATGAGTCTTGACCACCCATGACGGTCACCAGTTCACCGCTTTTCCTTCCTTGGACCACTCTTAATAGGTACTGAACACTGCCCACTGGGAACGCCCCACGAGAGCTGCCGTTTTGGAGATTCTCTGACCCAGTCGTCTAGCGATCACAATTTGGCCCTTGTCAAATTTGCTCAGATCCTTTATACCTGCCCATTTTTTTTCTGAGGACAAAATGTTCACTTGCTGCCTAATATATCCCACTTACAGGTGCCATGATAACAAGATTCAGTGTTATTCAGTTGTCAGTGGTCATAATGATATTGCTGATCCGTACATAGTTTGCATATGTTTAGCCCTAGTGAGCCTGAAAATATGTAGAAACAATTATCTTTCTGCTTATTCTATTTTCTGTATGTATTATACAGCGAAAAGTGAAATAGCAGACCATGGACTCATAATAAAACCACTGGCTGAAACGTCAAATGGAATTTGGTTTGAAGATATAAAACAACTCTTTTGGGTTGAGAACAAAATTTGTTGCTCGATGCCCACATTCACTCTCTGACACTCTCATTCTCACGCTTTCTAAATGTTTCCCTACTTTCTCTGCCAACTGCTTCTGCAACTTCTATCTTCTCCCTTCTCTTCTATCTTCAATCCTTAGTCTGCTATCTTTTTTCTTCATCCCTCTCTGTGGACATAACCCGGCGAGAAAATGGCAATGCTGTGGTGACGTCTTCCCTGATTCTCCAAACAGGGGAGAGGACATTGCTGCAAGGACCATTATTTTGCCCTCTGGTGAAGCGTGGGCAATATGGTGGCGCTTGTGGTGACATCTCCCCGATCCTTGAGGACCTTGCCACACTCGCAAGGCTGCGCTGACTGCGCTTGCTGTTTGTATCCTCTTCACCAATTGGAATATCCAGGCGTACGTAACCGCAGTGCCGGCATTTTGGCGGAAGTTGCCGTTGGGATATGTCCGCATTGATAGGGATGAAGAAAGAAGATGGCGGATTAAGGATTGAAGGGAGAAGATAAGAGGCAGAAGTGGTCGGCAGAGTAGGTAGAGAAACGTTTAGAGGATGTGAGAGAGGATGAACGAGAATGAAAGTGAGAGTATAAGTAAATGTGGACTCGCAAATTTCGGATGAAAACTCCAAGCTTTTTGTTTCGTTTTTTCCCATTCGGCCACAATTTGGTAAAATTGCAATTCGTACGAATCCAAATGCACAAGTCTATTGACGAATAAAGGGCAGACTTTATTGAAAGAGTAATTCAATAGACTTTATTTTAGCTTGCTATGAAACCGTGTCGTTTTAGGACATGGTCTCTATAGGGTGAAAATGCTGTCATATGGCCACCCTAAAGCTTCTTGTGGTCAGACAGTACATACACAAGCTTAGTATTGTCTGTAACAATGGCCCCTTTCATATGCATTTGTCTCCTCCATTCTATCTTTATGCCCGTGGTAGCACCAGGTTTAGTAGAGATACTGCTCCCTACATAGCGCTCAACATATTGGCAGCCGCCTTGCATGACAAATCCACGTAGGTGGCTATAGTTAGAGGGAAAAGGGCCGCAGGGTGCCATCAGCATTGCCTCCCCTGGAAAGCTTTCCACAATGCTTAAGCTGCTGAACAGCCATTGAACGTTTGGTCCTTGCATTTTTCTTCATGGTTCATTAGAATACCCTTTGCCTCCAACTTGTCACTTCCTATTTTAATAAAACACAGAGGGCCGTGACGTAGGATGCAGTGGATAATCTTAAAAGCTGTTTGGCTCTAATTTTGGGATTGTAAATAAACTGAGTGTGCAAGGAATTTTATGCTTTCCTTTTCGATGTAATGAGAGGAAGAACTGTGAGATAACAGTGTTGGAATATCTGCTAAAAAGCATAAAATATAGGACCTTAAACCAGCTTATGTTACAATGACATAAAGACTTTTATTTGCAAAGGCCAGATTGTAAATGTTGTGGTATCGCACCCTGTGTTTTTTGTTTTTTGGAACATTTTGAAAGGGCCAAGTAGATTATGATTTAGCTCAAATTGCACTATATCCATATGTTAAAATGTACTGTAATTATTTCAATAATGTATGCATATTATATGGTATGGGGCTGGTGTTAAATTTAAGGTATATTGGCACTGATGTCACATTCACTATTCCCGAGCTTCCAGTCTGCATGTTGGGTGCTTTTCAATGACATCATAACCCTACTTCCTGACTGTATGTGTGACACAGTAGCAAAGGTGGCGCAAATCTTTCAACTTCCTCTCAGGAGTTTTAATGTTTCTTAATGAATATGTCAGCTACTGTGGAAATGCTTTGGATTCCTGCATGTCCTCTCCTATTGTAGTACTGTTTCCGGGCGAACAATTCTACAGTATTACCCCTTAAAACTGTTCCTTATTCTTGATTTTGATATTTACACACTTTACAACCTACATTTTACGTGACAACATGAAATGCTTTGAAGTTCTTTAAACTGGATTCTGGATATTTTAGGAATTAATAAAAAAAAATATTTTCCAGTGGTTGGAGTTCTGGCTTGAAAGGCATGTACCTAGGAGGTAAACATGCGCGATCATCATTTAGTGTAATACTACCGAGATTCTTTGCAACCCTGCATCTCGTTAGTTATACATTCATCTACGGGCCTGGAGTTCTCCATCGTATATAATGATGTGTGTTGATTTGGGAACTGCCATAATAGCCATAAAAAAGCATATGGCATATTTAAGTGATCTAAGCGACATTTATTATTGCGAGGAAACTTGAGCTAAACTCAGAGCCGACTTATTTGCCTCAAGGTCCCCACCATGATTCCATCTTTTGAGTCCCTAATGAAGAGCTTGTAATTTACTGTAGAATGTTACTTTCCTTTTACAGACGTATCCAATGGCGTTTTATTTTTACTGCGTGTAATGAGCTCACACAACTGCATGGTCCGCAATGTAAAGCGGTCCAGAACCCAAACATGTATGTAGTGTATGCATTGGGCACTGTTTACATAGGACTTATAATGTTTGGTGCGGAAAGTTTCACTCAAATCCCCAACGTCCGCACCCATTATGAAGGGTTAAAATTGGCAGATTTCTGCTGTTAGACGGCTGATCGTAAATAGTACTTGGTTTAATCAGTTTAAGATGTTTAACTACACGGTGCACAAGGCCAGTTCGGCCCTTCTTCCAGCAGAAGCTTATGACGACTGGCCCTTTAAAACGCAAACTGCTGCTTTAGTGAATAACCCCCTTAAGATCGTATGTTTGCGGTATGCCTGGGGGGGGGAGCATCACAATTTATCAAGATTATAATCAAGGCGCCCAACAAAACACAGCCAAGAAAAGCCCTGTTTTTAATAACCTTGGTTCAAATGGCTTTTAATTTGGAGTAAATTAAGTTGAAACTTGGCAAATTAATGTGACTCGCTGAAAAACTCGCTTAGTCAAGACTGGGAATTTACGAGTTTGACCGGTTTTCCTTTCGTATACAAGAGACCAGCTGGCCTATGCTCGTTTTAATTTATTTTTTATGTCCTTGGTCATTTTGTGTATAGCACTTTGGCATTTGCTTTATATAAGTAAACTTAAAATATGAATAAATGAAAATTCTATTTTTAAGTCTTTCCCCTTTATGCATGTAATGCCCAGACTGACTTTGAATTTTATTAAAATTTTATGTGATAATGTGACAAGACCCTATACGTTTTAATAACCTAGTTTTGAAGCATCGTCTTTCTGTCTGTGGTTTTATATCATTAATTGTCTAATATTATAGATTTTTTTTCTTTTCATATGCATGTCGATTGGCACCGCAGAACATATTGATTCAACCTTACTCTTGGAATGAGTCTGTGTGTGTGTGTGTATATAATATATATATATATATATATATATAATATAATTTAGTGAGCCATACCCTTGTTAATGAACTGTTGAGAAGTACGAAAGCCTTTTGTTTTACGGTGGTCGGATGGGAGCACTGGAAATTTGTTAAACCACCAATAGATCACTTTAAGTCCTCTTCGGTTGAAAGTGTTTTGCTATTTTTTTGTTTTATGAATGTGTAAAACATTTGTTTATTAAGTTGAGGAGGCCCAGTAATTAGAGTACTCTTTGGCCGTAATTGTGTTAAGAATGCATACCTTTCGCCTTTTTGATATGCTAATTGATTTTCTTGAAGTACAAATCCAAGCATTTCTTACTGTTGTGATGAATGCCTTGACACGGGGGTGATGGATGGGCTGGCCGGGGTGGCTTTGCCCTCCTGAAATCTTCTCTGAAATTTGCTGGCTGTTTTATAAATGGATTGCTTACCTTTAAGGACAAACTGAACATCTTCTTCATTCTCTATGGAGGTGTTACATTATAGAGTCCGTGACTGCTTGGTCAGGATGTCGCATTACTCTTTAATGTTGGAGTTGGTTGTATCAAGATGGTAAACAAGGCTGTATTTTGTGCAAATAATCAAGCGTGTGTACAAGGACACACAAGGTCTTACAGGACCCCTTTGTTTGTTGTTCCCGGTTTTGGTAAAGCAACCCCCCTTATGTAAACCTATTTTGAGAATTGTTACTAAATAAGAAGTCATGCTTTTTTTCTGTATGGTGTTGGCATGTCTCTTTATATATAAGTCTATTTTAAATATTCAATTTAATGTTAATTTATATATATAAGTAAATATGCCCTGTGTATAATGAACACTCCTATTTTAGGATTTCACCCAAAATGTGGCCACTGGTTGACCTTTTTTTGTGGTAGGTGTTCGCTTGTATAAGTCTAGATGGCCAAGTTATAAAACTCTGCTTTCACTGTTAAATGGCTCGGCGTGAATAGGTTTCTTTGAGTAGGTAACGGCCCCTCCGCGCTTTGTGTGTCGGTAAATTAGGGCTGTTTTATAGTTGGCCTGTAACATAATGATGATGGCTTCTTCATATGTCAGAATGAGTGTTTCTTTTCCATTCTCCTCCTTATTGCCTAGGGCTCATCAGCTCTTTAGGCTCCCAAACAGAGAATTTTATGGGCTAGTTCTAGCAATGGCATTCAGATGGAATTCTGCAGCCTTTTGTCTGGTGGGAATGAACTCTGTGTCCTCCTACCGAGTGTGCGCTAACAGGAGCGCTCTGCAGGTAGTCAGGACAGTACGTGAGAGGATTAGCTGTGACCTGATACCCCGGTGTCTAATTAAACCAAAGTAACTATTTGGAGAGAAAATAGACCCTTGGCTAAGAGGAGTGCCTGCATTTGTGCTATGCGATGCTCAGGAGGATTGAGGGATTTGGGGTGAGTACAGGCTAACAATGTTTTTTATTTTTTGTCTCTTTTACTCAACATCACATCTATTTTTAATTTCCTTTGCATTGTTTTTTTTGTTGACGTGTAGCCATGCTCATCCATGACATTTTGATCAAGTGGATGTGTGTGCGCTGCTAGTTACTTGTATAAGCCCCTTCCTTTATATTGGCAGATGAGTGAGCTTCTTTCAAAGGGTTAATAAGTGACTGTATTTTATGTGACAAAGTGATTGTGCCGGCTTTGATCCAATGGACGTTGCATGAAGACGCGCAATATTATATATCCAAAGACACAGCCGTTCAAGTTAATATATTTTTTGCCTGTTAAATAAATGACTGGAAAAAGGTGTATGATTTATACATTTGGAAGCATTTTACATGAACACACCTTGAATCCAAGTTACATTTTTGTTATAATCGGCAAATTGTTTTACCTTGTGAATCACAACTAACTTATTTACTATATCGTTGTGCTATGCAATTGAGGAGAAAGACAATTGTCCTCAACGGACTTCCACTACATTTGCTGCCTCCTCGCAAAAGTGAGGTATAAACCAGCATTAAGCTCTGATTTATTGGCTGCGATAAAAGAAGGCAACAGAAAAATGAGATGAGATCACGAAAGTAAATGTATGCAACAATACATAAAGTTGCAATAATGCTATTTTTGACCCGTTAATGCACAATTAAGGGGACCACCTTTTAAAATATGTAATTGAATTAAGTTATAGTTGGCTTTTTAACCCTGTACATGCCAAGAGCTGTTTACGGTACAAGTTACTGTGCATTTTTAATCCACATCCGATATACTGCCTGTTTTGCAAATAACCAGTCTTGTAGGTTCTAGTATGTTTGAAACAGCCTTTTAACCTCTCGAGTGCCAGTGGGGCGCTTACTACTGTGCCATGCAAATGATCTGCTTGCTAGTTCTTGGATTATCTTGTCGAGAGATCTCCGATGTTTTATTCCTTTAAATGCATGTTAATTAACTGCTAAAAGAAGTCAGAACTTGTGTCTAGGAGACAAAAACGTAGCTAAGTCAGTTTGCAATCTGATATAATTGAAATAGCCCAACCCTAAGGGTTTGGCTAAAGGGCTTTGGATTTTTTTTTGTTTTTGAAGTGCAAATGTATTGATGAAGGATAAAACCCTTGTATTGTTTCGTAGTGATGGATTCTTTTTCCTGTCCAGATTTCTCTTTGCATATGATCTGGATTAGGTACGCTCTTTTGTTTTTGCTCAGCCAGGCAATGAAGAACTTGAAAAAATGGGTGTATACTTTCTAATGTATGTAGTGGATCGCATTGTTTTTCAAAGGGACTAATTTAATTTGGTTTTATTTACATGTAGCCCAAATTAAGAACGCCATTAATGGAGCTGTCATTTCAAGGTCATGTGTCAATGTCGGCAGAAGCCAGCATATCTGACAGATTATACTTCCATGGGAAACATTGGGTTGCATGTATTCGGTCTGCGCTGTGTCAGGTCGTGCTGACATAGCTGTGCTTCAACAGTATTTCTGTTGTAAAACCTTGTCCTTTAATGAATTGGACTACGTCAGTATGACTGCGTATTACTTATTCAACTATATAAATCTGTCTTCTCTTTGATGGACCTCTCATTCTTTTAACACAACTTAATTTGTTAATGAAATCTATGTATAAATTGCCTTTTTTTAATTAATGTTACTGTTCTGCAGATACTTGGCTTAAATGTAAGGGACTATTGTACCCCATGGAAGCGGTTATCTATGAAACAGCATATCCTTTTTTTTTTTTTTTTTTTTTTTTTTTAATGCACCACCAAAGGTAGCCAAAATCTACCAAAAGTCATTGAAGGAAAAAGGGTTAAAAAACTTAAAGGGTTAGGACTATTCTACTAGACTTTTTAGTTAACACAATGGGGGGGATTTAAACATGCATGGGACTGGTGTATACGAGAAGCAGAACTGATTAAAACCTGAGTTTTTAATCAGAAAAACAGACTAGATAGGTTATTATCTGCTGTCAAATTGTATATTTCTACAACATTTGCTAGCGCTCTATGATTGTAATGTAATAGCCTTGAACTTGCAACAGGTGATCTGGCAATATTAGGGCGACACCTAATGCTTCAAAACCACGCTATAATAATGTATTTCTCTGTGGATCTTGGCAGAAATGGGTAAAACAGTGATTTAAAGTTGCCTAGGAGAGAGCAATATTGTAGTAAAGCATTTTGAGTTTTCTGTAGAGGCAGCTTACAAGAGATACATTTAAATAAAATAATTACCATAAGGTCTTTGACACACTGTATAAATATCATGAAAATTTGTGTAGAGGTCATTTTAAACCCTATTTTTCAGTAAGCAGCCAGTAATTCTTACATGGGAATTCCACAATTCACTCGATCTTAATCTTCAAACCATAATGGCTTTTATGTCCATTAGAAAACAAATTCATAATTACATAGGTCTTTTTTCAATCTTATTTACTAAGTCCATCAAGTTCAACCCTACCTGCTTGATCCAAAACAAGGCAACCCCCAGCACCTTAATAACGCTAATCCGAATTTGACTCCAAAAGGCAATCGGATTTCTCCTTGGATCAAGAAGCACTAACTATTAATGTTATTCTATTTATATCCCTGTATGTCACGCCTTTCTATAAAATATCTAGACCCCTTTTGAAGGCATCTAATGTATTTGATAATGCCACCTCCCTTGGCAGTGAATTCCATATTTTTATTGTCCTCACTGTAAGGAATTCCTTCCTTTGTCGTCTATAAAATCTCCACTCTTCCAGTCTCAGAGGGTGACTTCTGTTAATAAACAGGTCACTGAAGAGCTCTTTATATTGGCCCTGCATATATTTATAAAATGTTATAATTAGACACCAAGTTCCCTAAAAGTTACCTATAGTAGTGTTCTTGGGTTTCTAAAAATATCCCTACTTCCTTTGATACCTTTTTTTGTATAATGAAACTCTTATGAATATCCCCAATAATTATGATAAAATTCTATTGTTCTCCAACAGACCTTACAAATGGCTTGTTTGATCCATACAAAATACAAGAATAGATTGACTTTTCCCCCTAGTATTACAACCAACCACTGTTTAACTAAATTTTCTGTACCAGCCTTTTCTCAAAATAATTAAGAAACGTGTATTTCCCCTGGCATCTCCAGTGCCAAATATAAATTATTAGTAAAAAAAAAGATTCAGGGGAATGGAGTGTGTAGTAATTGTGATTGTATGGGTACCACTGGTGTTTTACACTAAAAAAACCTTTATGAACAGGATATCGTTTCAGTATCCATCACTGGTTACTGTAAGAAAGCACAATGCATTTTCACACTTGGTAATTTGTACCAGTTTGAGTGACTGGCAGCTCGATTTCCTAAATTTGACCAAGAGCCCCTAATGAAATTCGATTTGTTTTGCTTTAACTTGGCGTGGTTTTCCCATTTAAGTTGACTTTCCTCTGGAAAGTGAGCTTGGAGAACAAAGGCTCTCTTTATCTGCCCTTGGTTTGTGGTGGCTTTTTTGCCTTCCCCATTGTTTGGTTCCTGCCTTTGAAAGGTTTATGGTCACAGTGTCAGTCAGGATAGCCCCCGACTTAAGACTTCAGTTCCTGGAGATGTTATCTAGTGTTCACTCAGCACAGTATGCTCTGTCCCTTGAGCATCTGTCACTGCAGGCATTGTAAGATGGATGGCTCTCAAGTGAATTGCTGTTTCTGGAAGCAAATGGTGGAATAAGGAATGACCTGGTGATTGGAGGTAGAACCATTGAACAGACAACAAGGCAGTACTGTTAGAAATCAAGAGTAAGCAGTCCACTTGGAAAAAACAAAGATGGATCGTGTGTCCTATTCTCATGTCCTGAGAGGCCAGAATATCACGTGTCTTCAGATCTAAGGTGGTCCTTCTACAGTGATGTTTGGTTTCTGGTATCAAGGTACCTCGTCTTTAAAATTCAGTGAGTCTTTCAATGTTTCTTAATTGTGTTTTATCCTAATAGTGTGCTGTCATTTAACCATACATAATTTGTAAATATGTTTTTACTAGTTAAATTTAAGGCTCAATGTTTAATTGTCACCATGAGAGCCATGGTGGTAGAGTATGCTGATCGTAAATGTAGGTGACTGCTGCATAACAAGGATTTTCTATGCTTAAACCAGCTGTTTGGCTCTTTTCTCTGTTATTGGGTTATATATATGAATAACTTTTATACAGAGTGAAGAAATGAGAAGTGATTTTCAGTTTAAATAGAATGGAAGAATACTAATTTTTCAATATTATATATGTTGAAATACATACCTGAAAGTCTATTGAAAGCTGGCGTATTAGAGCTTAGAATACAAGTAGGGTTATGTTTCTGGCTGTTTATATGGGATTTTTTTTGCTTTTTATTATATTTTAATCACACTTAATCTTTGTGATATAAGCCGTGTATTGTTGTATTAGCAGCTTTACTCATCACATATGTAGCATAAAGGGCCAGAGTAATTGCATTTCTTTTTTCTTTTGACAACTTAGGAAATTGGCATTGAAAATTAATCAAAGTCAAATGATCAGAAACTGGCAATGGTATAATAGCAGCGATAATAAGATGAATGACTAAGAGGGACAACAAAGGGGTCTGGCCGTTTAGGGAAATGTGGAGTCTGAATGTAGATCTGTGGCCCAGGGCCAAAGGTCTTTGTGTACTTTCATCTAATTATGCTGAAGGCTTAAGCCTCCGCTAGCAGGTGAAGTGTGTGGCACGTGCCAAGCGGAAAATGCACACAAAGGCTTGGGAACAACTTGCATTGGGTTACAACAGAGTTCTCTCTCTTTCTGTTTTTAATCAATAAGATTCGTGTTAAGGCTTACAGCTTTTTCAGAAGCAATCTAGTTTGACCTTGCTGGCCATCTGTGGTAGTCCTAATGGTGAAAGAATAGCTAGCCCACCCATATCACAGATTGAGTGATTTTACCATATGGAACTGCATCAGGCGATTTCCTTAACCTTTTGAATTTAAAGCTATTCGTTGCGTTGCCAAAAGGCTAAGCAACGCTTCTGGAAAGTTATTCTTTCCAAATTTGAATGTTGGGCATTATGATTAGTACTATTTAAAACGGTAGATTTTTTTTGTATGGTTTGTCATATTTAAATAAGAGCATTACCCACCTTTTGTGTCTATAAGTTCAAATTGTTATGTGATGAGCTATTGTGCCCTGTTGGCCTAAATCAATGAATCAGAATACATTTAAATTTGGAATACACAAGTTTTCTACTTAAACAGCAAGCAGAGTTCCTCTGCATGCTCAAATTAGGCATTGAATCTATTCAAGCACCTGGCAGTAGCCGCATTGTGTTACCGTTGTTCAAGGCTTTTTTTTTTTTTGTTACCCCATTTAATTCAATTGATGCTTTGGGGTCTTTTTTTTTTTTAACTCATCTCTCACATTCAATCCCTTTCCAGATCCTGCTCCTTACAAAAACCCATAACATATCTCACCCAAGAAGCCACAAAAACCCTTGTTCGTTCTGGTAGGCTTAAGTAAAAATGAATTCTCCTAACATGCACTAAGCGGAAGTCAGTCGCACATAACTGCTATTGCTAAACTAATTTGGCTCTCTTTTGAATTCCTCTGCTGGCTCGTATTTACTGTAATAATTCAATGTAAAATCCTTATCCCTAACATACAAAGCCTTCTTGCCATGGGTTAACGTTATCATCTTCCCATGTCACCTCTACCTTTGCAGTCCTGCAGTATTTCTTGCTTCCCTATACCTCTTGAACGCACTTCCCTCTTGCATATAGTCTTCTCAAGTAGGACCCCTTTTATCTGCCCCTATACCTTGTGTCCTTCTGCACCTCATCCCCTCTAGATTGTAAGCTTTGTCGGTTCTTGTTTTGACATGCTACTTGAACACATGTACTGATTTATCTTTCCTCCATTGGTGGTCTAGTAGAGGGTTGCACCAGCATTCTCCATTTCCGTGGTGCTGTGCTCGGCCTTGGCGTGCTGAGCTCCATGACGCGATGTATCCACACACTGAGCTCCAAAAGGCAGCAAGCGGTGTGAGGGAGATGGAGAATGCAGGCCTGGGCCTTATGAAGACGCATTGTTCTCCTTCCTCTTTCACTGGTTTTGTTGGCAGGTTGGAGGGGAATATTTAATCTTCATAACAGCTTCTGGGCACGGTGCTCCATGTACACATCATGTGCCCCCTGTTCAGGGCCGGCCGAAGACCCAACGCCGCCTGGGGCGAAGTTTAAAATGCCGCCCCCCCCGCCGGCATCGCATTTTAAACTTCGCCGACGCCCGCCCCCCCCCCCCCGCGGCGAGTCTCTCTGCTCTGCCACGGTGCCGGCTTGTAATGCTCAGCATTACAAGCAGGCACCAAGACCGAACACGGAGACTCGCCGCAGAGGAGAGAGAGAGGGGCGCCGAGCGGGTAAGAGAAAACCACTCGGCGCCCCTCTCTCTCTCTTCCGCTTCAAAAAAAATACCGCACTTTGCCGCCCCTTCTAAAGTGCCGCCTGGGGCAATTGCCCCAGTTGGCCCCATTGTAGGGCCGGCCCTGCCCCTGTTCACACCAAAGAAGATACTTTTTTTTTGTCTTAAATGTATGAAAATGTATAGTCCTAATGTTACTGATACATTATGTTGAGTGATCTGGCACTAGAAATGCCTGATCTGCTTGGATATCAGTGGGTGCTGGACTGACCTTTTAAAATTTACATAAAATTCAATGTAGGAATTCTAGAAACTACCAGTTGGCACTTTTTGGCCGAGATGGTCATTTAGTGTGGAGAAATGTTTAGGTGTCTTACATCTGACACACCTAATTTCATATAAGTGCACTATACACCTACAATATTAAGTGTTTTTTTACTACTACACTGTTTTTGTTTTTTCCACATGTCCTTGTGCCCCAATCCTGGGAAGTTTACCTTGTATTGAACATTTGTGAGCAGTGTTTTTTTTTTTGGGAGCTGCAGAACGTGTAGGAGAAATTATATATATATATATATATATATATATATATATATATATATATATATATATATATTTTATATTCTTTACACTTTATATTTATTTCACTCTGGTTCACGAAACTGGTGATTATTAGCTGTATATTATACCTAATTTCATTCCAAGATACATCCTTTACAAAATGACTCCTATGAACCTATTACTTTTTTTATCCTTTTTTTTTTATAACCGCATGATGGGTCCTTGTTATTCCTTGGAATACAGTGTGACTAATTTACATTGTCTCTGTTGCAGGCGTTTCTCTTTGCAAGGAATCTGCTTTGACCAACCCCGTTACTCCTAAAGATGTCCATGAAGCTACACTTCTGAAAACATAAAGGTACGTTTTAAGAAAGTTGTGTTGATAAAATGGATGTAGTTTTGGTATTCTTCTATGTGAATGTAACCATATTTTCTCTGCAAGTGTTGGCAGATGATTTTTTTTGTCAGGGGAAATGTTAGAAGAAGAGGTCATAATCTATAACTAGAGGTTCAGAATCTAAGACCAAACCAAGGACTGAATTAAGGTCCAAATCTTTACATAAGGAAAATGGGACTGGATGTTTCTTTTTATTTTCATCGGATTCTATGTTTCTGTGCCACTGTCACCGTAGGCATGCTGAGTCTGTGGCTGGCTGCTGGTCTCAGGTTCACTGGTATGGATCAGTCGTATGGCGCACTGATCTAATAAGATTGACTGGCTTGTGTACGTCCAGCTTTATGTTGTGCTCGAAGGCTCAAACAGCAGGCAAATGCAAATGTGAGGGAGCCCGCGAAACCAGGGTTTATGGAATGAGAAAAGCGACTTACCTTGTGTCCTTTATCAGAAGGATATCTCGGTGAACCACATGGACACATTTTTGTTACTGTGCTTTATCAAGAAATAGCCTGGCATTTTTTGAAATTGAACAAAACTATTTTTTTTGTCTTTTTACGAGAAATAGGCACAGAAATATATATAATGTGTGTATATATATATATATATAATCTTTGTAAATACATCCTTCCAAACAACTGAGGTCAGCAGTGACTTATGCTTTATTTTTTCTCTCTTGAAATGAAAGTGTTGACGTACAAGTCCAAGAGCTTTAATTAGTCTGAATTTGGTAGATGGGCACCACACCTTTAATCCTGACACAACATGCATTGATTTACAAAAATTATAGGTTTCAGAGACATCACCTGACAGGTTTATCGTTTTGGCAGCAAATGTTTTCTCTAGATAATCATCACATCACTTTTTGAATGGCTCTTTTCTTGATATGTATTTCTTTTAGTTTTCGTAAAAGATTTTCAAATTATGTTTATTCCTCTCATCTGTAACGTTCCAAGATTTTTCTCTTGTATAGCAAGAACACTTTTTGGTAGGCCTTTGAACCTTGGATGAGATAATAGCAGAGAGGGGATTTATCAAGCCTCAGACATGATACACAGGTGTACAAAGTGCCCGTGGTGATATGACATTGACAGACAAGTTTTGTAACGCACAAAGCAATTGCAGCATCTGTGAGTGTTTGTAATGTGTGGTTGATGTCCCCAAAGTGTGACCTAAAGTGCGTGACTCTGCTATGACCATACATTTAAGTCTGCATTACTGCTAATACACTTGTAACGGAAGCACCGATTTCCTGGTAGCTGTTAGCCCATGCCAACAATGATGAAAGCAACATTTGTGGTGTGATGGATCCTATGGATGGATCCCATGTACATGTTAACTATAATGCCTATCATGCTGAACCATCTATACAGTTCCGCACATATGTGTGATGGTTAGGAACAAACTAGGCTCTCTCACTTTTTAATTCGCTTTTGATGGCTGAATTGTCCCTTTCAAAATGCATTATTGACGCTTAAACCCCCCCCAAATTCTAGTTTTAGTCTCCCTTTTTTTTTAAAATGCTTATCGGATTGTACTTTGAATGCTAACAATAATTCTCCGTGTGTATTATTGTAAATGTATTATTACAATGAACACAAATCTGTGTGAGAAAGTACGATTTAGTCTGTGGTTGTAGAAACTAGACAAAATATTCCTTTCCTGATACTTAGTTTGACGCGTGGAATGCCCTGTTTGCAAATAAAGGCTTTGCACTTGAACACTGTGTGAACTTCGATCTTTGCTGGCATGTTTTTTTTTTTCCTCCCATCAGCGCGCTGTATTAATGTGACCATGGGAATTGTCAGAATAAGAGAAAATAAGGCATACTACAGATAAATGGTAAACTGTAATACAGCCATTGAATAGAAAGTGAATCTGTGATGAGATTATAGAACTGGGTGGATGTGGTCACGAAAAAAGGTAGGCTAAAAAACATAAAAAGATTATTTTATGCTATGAAACTTTGTTTTTTTGGTAAGCTATATAGTTATAAAGTTTTTTTTTTTATTAATTAATGGAGTATCCAAGGATTCCAGTACTAGTCATCTGTAATGTGATTATTGCAGCTGTTAATAGTAATTTTGTTACGTTTGATATGCTGGATGCATTTTTGGGTTGCGATGTCATGTGCTAAATTTAGAATAGAAATGCAAATTCTGCACACAGAGGAAATTCTAATCAATGATTCCAAAGAATTGTGGTCTGGCATGGTTTTTAACAGACTGTTGCCTATGATTCATTGTATTGATCACCATGTCAGAAAATGAAGTGTGCACTCCAGTAGCCACTAGCTTGTGCAGATGGGATGGTACTTAAACAATTGGAAGTCATAACCTGCAAAGAATGATAGCTCAATAAAGGGTTAAGCGAAAAATCTAGGCAAAACTAGATCCACTGATAACAGTACTTTGAATCTCCTACCAAATACAGAAAATGATGCGTAAGTTTGTAACATAAGATGTGTTGGATGCTCGTGTAATGTGTACAATATAACCAGTAAAACACATTCACATACACGCATGAATATCGCATTATCCATTCATACACATAAACCTGGATATGCATGAAGGCAAATCATTCGCTCTTCATCCAGCATACTATTGAATTCTCTCACTCTCTCATCGGACATGACTGCCGTATTCTTAAAACGAGGAAGGTGTCGTAGCTCCCAAAAGTTACACCTATCAATCGAAGGGGTCAAGGGACAGCCGACTGAGGTCAATGGGACACCATAGGGTGTATTTTGTTACTTTGGAGAAAGAACAGACCAGCAATACTCCGCCTCAGATTCTCTTGAAAATCTTGTTGTGAAAAGGTTTTATGAGGCTAAGCCCTGATTTATCTCAGGAATGCTCTCTTTTGTTTTAAGTCAGGGCTAATCTTTGCCAAATGTCAGGCTGTTAGCATTGTGACGATGATAAAGAACTCAATTCCCAGATAAGGTTGAAATACTCTTTGATTTGGACAATTTTGTATAAAATGCCTTAAGATGCCTTAACTGATAGCAAACACTGTAAGATATTAGCTGCCTGATTGAAAAAAAATGTTGTTGCTCCATGTTTCTTAAAGCAGTCCACCATGGAAAATTGTTGTATTCTACACCTATTGTACTTCTGCCAGCTCTAGGGCATTGTCGCCTAAACTGTTCACTGATGAGCTGCTTAGTGGGAATACTGTTAGCATTTAATTTGGATTAATGAGCATGCTTTACATGTATAGCCTAAATGTATTTAGTGAGGAGAGACAGCTTGGCTAGCTGTCCACCAGCTGGCATGTCCTTTTTTTTTTCTATTCTTGGGGATGGTGTTTTTCTTTGGTTTTTAGCATGAAGGTATTGTCGTAGCCAAGTCTGTGAGATATCCCACAAAAAAGTTGAGGACACTGCTGCATGCAGTGAGAATGACTGCGGTGTCCTGCACAGCCCTAGGTCCGGGCCACTGTGACCCCTCTGTTGCCAATACTTGGCACATTAGCGAGAGATTAAGCAATGAATAACATGTGGATGGCTAGTAGGATTCTGTGACAAACTGAATTGTCAATTAAAGAGAAAAATGTGTACATGGCATAACTGAGTTTTTTCTTTTCCAGGTTTAAAATGAACTATACATTGAAAATGTGAAAACGTAATGAGGGGTTTACTAGTAGTCCTGCAAATTCTGAAACATGACTACTTAAATTGACGCTATAGATAGTAGTTATGTTGCTGTTTATAATTATTTTTTGTGCAGTATCATCAGTGGGCAGCTGCTGTAACATTTAGCAACAAATGAACGTTTAAATGGAAATGTCCCTTTTTGTGCCACGCCAAGAAGATAGCACAGAGTCTTGGACTGCAGCATGGCTGCTGGCTCGTCACTTATAATATAGTACAATCTATAGCATATACCAAATGCATATCGTACTAGATTGTTGTATATAGCACCATGATATTCCCCAGCGCTGTACAACGGGCAAACGGCAAATAACTAGTAGTGAATCACAAAACAATGCGGACTCTCGGTAAGAAGATCATTCTTACCATGTCTTTTCAGGTTTTTTTTTATAATTAACCCATTGGCATCCAAGACTAGCATTTTTGCTTTGTTTGCTCATCGATTCTCCATTTATTGGGTTTTTAATGCACCATTTCAAATTTATACTGTTTTTTTTTCTCACTTTTTTCTACATTTCTAATACATTGTTTCTAAACAAGGTAACCTAATCATTCACCATCCCGTTTAAATCACACTTTCACAAACCGAGAAAAGCAGTGAAAGAGGGGATTGTAACCCAAGATTTAATATATAAATGCATAATATTTGGGACAGTTAATATTCTTTTTCCCTGACATTGGAGGTATAGTTACTGTACACGATTATAAAAATACACATCTATTTTGTAAACCCTTCAATCATTAGGTTATATTAAATAAAAAATTGCCTTCCAAGGGAACTCGGGTTTTCTTTTGAACTCTGGGACCTAAACAGGTCCACATCCTAATCATAATAGTATTACTCTTGCATTATATATGCAGGTTGATTATTGTTTGGGGCATCTAGTACCGAATATGATGTTTTTGTTGACTTCCAGATATTTTATCTGGCTTCCTTGGTTAAGTTAAGGAACTGAGCAGACAATCCCATACATGCTTGGAGATCCAATGGTGAATATGGGCACGAGGGGACAAAATATTAATTCTGTCCAATGGGTGGGACATAGGGCACCAATGCCAGGAAAGCTCAAGGCAGGAGACTGGGCTTTAGACTGTTCTGCAGTTCTTGATCCAGCTGAGTGGTTGTCACATGTATTTTCCGTTCTGTCCTCCCTTCCGTTGTGTTCTGTTTTAGAAAGTAACTGTTTTGTTTTCTTTGTGGTTTTTTTTTTTTTTGCTCCCTGTTTTAGAACTGTTTCTGCTGACGTTGCAGGTTCACATTGGGCTTTATGGGCTTGCATCTTTGATGTGGTCAGTAGATTGGATCAAGTAATTCTCTAACCTCTGAGATTGTTGACTGATTCTGTTTACGTTTTGAAAGAATCCTTGGAATTTATGGGAAAAGGGAGAATCCTATTGATACCCCTGAAGAGATGGCACACTGTACTGGTGTGCTTACTAATTCGTGTGACTTCCATTTGTGATGTATAGCTTCACACCATTATGTATTTGGCTAAACAATTAAAACCAATTAAAATCAGCCCTGCATTATCAAGTCAAAAGCAATACCAATCAGGAAGGTTCTAACTCGGGCATTACGGGCATTATATGAATATATAATATTACTTTGTGGCATAAATTTATTTTTGTTAAATGTCTGGAATCTGAACTGTTGTGCAGGTGATGATGGAGATTTAAGGAGCATTGTGTTCTATTAACCATTAATACCTTGCCTGATGAGGGCTGAAATGTTACAATGTGAGAGAGTAAATTAATCTATTGTGCCAGTGGATTTCGGTGTCAGGGAATAACATGTAATACTGATTGTCATCTAAGTATTCAGACATTTTAAATACTTTTTTAAAAATTTTTTATTTAAGTAACTTTTTAGAATAGATCTATTATTGAACACATTGGCTGCTAAAGACATTTGAAATGGATTGAAATTGCTGGCCTCCCAAGATCAAAGCAGCGTATCCATCTAAGAAGTCGAGATCGAAGATTTGGCCACAGCTGTGTCACAAATAGATTGTGCGTCTTAGCTGACAAATCTTTCGTGCCTGATGTTTACCATATCACACGTGCCCCCCCCAGTTTGCCATGGTTGCTCTGTCTCGCTCATTACGATGACATTGTCCCTTGCTGACCACCTGTCCAGCATTAAGAGCTTTCCCCAGTTCCCCGCCTACTCTGATACAACCGACAGATGGGCAGACATAAGAGAAGCAAAGCGAATATACACCCAAATATTTAACCCCTGGGTGTCCGGATGGTGTATGACTAAATTTACTAGACACTAAAGCAGAATGAGAAATGTTCCCCTACATAACGTAACTTGAGTTCTATTGAATGGGGGTTTTAGTACAGTGTGCCTACCTAAAATGTAAATAATCTGTGTGGGGATTTTTTTTTTATATAATTTAAATATTTGATTTTTTTTCACTGTGTATGGATTTGGTGTTGGGGAAATTAATATACTATTTTTGCCCAAAGGACATAACATAATGTTGGTACATGTTATTGGAACAGTTGTCCTAATGGGTTAGAAAAGGAGGGCTTTCAGTTGATGAGATTGAGTTTTAAGCGGCTATTACCGTTACCAAGGGGTAGAACTTTAAGAGAACTATCTATCTCTAAAGAAATTGCCTGATTGTATACAGTGCATATCTTAATGAGGTCCTCTATTTTATGTGTATGCCAATCTTCATAATGTACTCCAGCCTCCAATTTAGCACAATCACTCCGAAGCCCCTGTTATATATGTGTGTGTGTGTATGTATATATGTATGCATATATATGTATGAATGTGTGTGTGTGTGTATATATATATAATTACACACACACACACTTTTTTTTTAGGAGCCTGGAATGCGTGATATGTTTGTGTGTCATGCCACTCCACACTAGAACACTTAATTGATTGTGTTAAAACTTCCTTAACTAATGACATAAAAGAGTATATGTCAATGGAGTTCTTTGTTGGTTGAATTATTTTATTACATAAATAGTAATTGCTTGCATCCATATGAACAAGGGATCAGGGGCAGTTGTTGGTCATATCTGAGGATCTTAGGCCATCTTAATTTTTTTTTTCTTTTTACACAAAAATTACTCTGCTTGCTAATATAAGTTTGTGAGAATATTATATGTTCAGTTTCTTTTTTTTTAGTTGTTCCCACTGTTCTGTGTTTCAGGCCATGGGGAACTCATATGCAGGACAGCTGAAGTCTGCTCGTTTTGAAGAGGCTCTTCACAATTCCATTGAAGCCTCTCTGCGGTGCAGCAATGTGGTGCCTCGACCTGTATTTTCCCAGCTTTATCTAAATTCAGAAAACTCTGCATTCTCCCCAGGTGGTAAGTTACCATACAATTGTATTCCCAACTTATATACTATAGTCAACATCCCTTCATACTTACTCTAGTATAATTCTGATCACTTAACGGGCTTCCAGGCAGGTAAAGTTTTTGACTGTTAAATGTATTGCATTATGATTGGGTGAACCACAATATCATGATTTGTGTTTTGTTTGGTGATCATGAAATATATGAAAAAAATATCTGATGTACCCATAGATGTAAAACCTAAAGTGGAAGAACTCGACAAGGATTTTGTCCAAAGGTACACTCAAAATGGCAGCCTTGACTTCACTACCAGCCAGACTGTGTGTGAAATGGAAGAAGAGGATGAAGAAGAAGATATGTCAGATTCAAGCAGTCCCCCCCTGCCATATGCACAGAAGCCAGCTCCAGAAGGATCCTGTACCATAGATGGTAATGTAGTTATAAGCCAAAGTAACTCGGGAACATGACGTTTCCTTTATTTTAAATGCGATAATCTTATTGTACCTAAGGGAGGGACATCATAGAATGGGACCTCGCTACTACTTCTCCTGGAAGACTGTTTACTTATCTACCACCATCCCGGTTAAGTGAAACTTCTCAATAGTACAGCTATACCGCTACCCAATGGTTTAGTGTATTTTTACGCACATGACATGATTTATGAATAGCACGCTACATACAGAATTATACACTTCACTTTCATGCCCATCTGTTTACTGTAATATTGAGTTGAAATAAAGCAGTTAAGATTGTGGTAAAAGATTCATTTGATTTTTCTCCAGGTTTTTGCCAGGCTGGGAAAGACTTGCGGTTGGCATCACTCTGCACAGAGAAGATCGAGGTGCCCACAGGGTTCCTTTTAGTTGGTGTCAAGACGCCCAACCTCCCAGAGCACATCCTTGTCTGTTCTGTTGACAGAAGGTTCCTCCCAGATGATGATGGAAAAAATGCACTTTTAGGTGAGAAGGCATCACTTAAATTGTGTTGGGCCGAGTACTAGATAAACACAACTCCACACAGCGGTTTTTGGATTAGCTAAAGTCACATAATATCCTGACCTGGTTTGGGTAATTACCATATTTGCTCGATTATAAGACGAGTTTTTTTCCAGAGCAAATGCTCTGAAAAATACCCCTCGTCTTATAATCGAGGTCGTCTTATAATCAGACCTCAAAAAAATTTCTGCTGGGGCCAGGCTGCTTACCGGGCTTTGGTCGCGAGCAGCGTCTCTTCTGCAGCAGGAGAACAGGAAGCTAGCAGCTTCCTCACAGAACTCTACTTCCCCCTCTTTCCTCTGGGGGCTGGGCCAGAGAAGTTGCTCGCACAGCCGGGCCCCTGCAGAAGTCTTGGAGAGAGATCTGCAGTTCAGGTAAGGGG
>VKOC01000006.1:29437291-29539331 GCA_009364415.1 Spea multiplicata
CCCCTTTTCACTAGCTATCCCCCTTCTCACTAGCTACCCACTCTCTACCCCCTTTTGTAGTTCACTTACCCTGCAGTCCTGTGGTGGGAGCGCGAGGCCTCTGTCTCACTGCTCTGCGCGCGATACGCGCAGCTTCACTGCTGAGCGCCAGCATATGGCGTGAAGCACCGGCACCGTGACAGACGCCCCACCACTGCAGTCGGGGCAGCATTGAGGCGGGTGGCGGCAGGGAGCAGTTGCTGAAGACGACCGCTCGGCACTCCTCTCCTCCTACGGCGTTTCTATTGGGGGGGTTCCTACGGCCCTGATTTCTTCATTATCGGTCCCCCCGCATGAGTTACTGGGGGGGGCTGTCCCCCCCGCCCCCCCCGGTTCCTACGCCCATGATTATATACGGAGGAAAAAAAGACATTTAGTATTGCTGCCTTTTCCTGATCCTCACTAATTAACTTACTATCTCCAGATTTCAAAACACCTACATTGTCACTCTTAAACTTTGTGGCATTAATGTACTTAAAAAATCTTTTGGATTTGTTTTGCTCTCTTTGGCTATCATCTTTTCATTGTTACATTTAGCCAGTCTAATAGCCTTTTTGTAGAGCTCTGTTGGCATCTCTATACTTGACATATGATGCCACTGAGCCCTCTGACTTATACAGTTTCTTTTCTCGCATTACCCAACTAAAACTTTTATTAATCCACATTACTTTCAAGGGATCCATATAAAAAGAGTTAAGCACATAAAGAGTTAAGTACAACCTAAGCTTATGCATCGCTAAACATGCATGATTACCACATAATTACAAGACAAATTATATTTTAAACTGATATTCTATTAAACCAATATTACATACAAAAAGATCTTAAATCCAATTAAACAGATTTTTCAATACTCAATTTTAAGTGGAAATGATTTCATATTTTTATCTTAATATACTGCATATCACTCTAAATTATTTCAAACTGTTATTAAAAAAGTTAAAATATATAATTAATTAAAATGTAGCTGTATTTTTGTGAGTTAAAAAAAAACTCACATAATTCAAAATTTTTACTTGCGTTCCTTACCGCACTATTGTCAGCAGAGGGAGTCCTATTACTATACAAGAAACTGGTATAGAGTTGTACCTTTTTAGAAAGAGAGAGAGAGCAAATATAGTAAACATGATACCCTTATTAGCTGACATATAATGGATTGCAAGCTTTCGAGACAATCTAGAAATCTCCTTCAGGCATATTATAATAATAGGACAATATGCCTGAAAAAAAGACCTAGAGAGGATATTTTGAAATCTTGCAATCCATTATATTTTAGTTACCCAATAAAGGTGTCATCTTTCCCAAATCTGTTGTATACAGGAAAATATCGACACAGTCTTATCTGTTTATTGATTTTATTGGAGGAGATACAGAGCATCAAGGCACAAACTAAAATTAGTTTGTATATCAGCCAAAATATTCCTGTTCATTGGACCACTTAATTAAGACCTCTTCTCAAATTTGTGCTAGGATCCCTATGAACAGTCATTCAAAAGAAAAAAGAAATATCCCACAACAACGTTCCCTATTAAGCTATCTAATGTACTTTCAACGTCACAATCCCATCATGTTCAATTTCACCTCACTCATCTAATACACTATTCTTTTACCTTTATAACTATTACCCAATACTTTTTAATCTTTTCTTTGCCTGGCTCTAGCATGTTATGTAGGTGGCTGACCTTCACATCAGCCTAGTACCAAGTCACCCAATTTTGACCACCACATTGCTGAGTATTACACAGTTCTGGGTGTTTGTACGGATTGACTAAAAAGTAAAATATAACTTTCCACTTCATCTGTAGTTTGTAGCTGGTATCACTATAAAACATAACAGAATCTGTTTCTACTAATCAAATGACAAGAAAAAAAAACAAAAATTGTATAATATAATCAAGTAAATACACCATCATCCAACCAAATACATGATACGCAACACAGGAATATACATTCATAGATAGGCAACTATCGGTAAAGAGAGTATCTCAAAACCAGTTGGAAGCTGACAGTCATTAGTATATTATTATCTGTAAAGCTTTCATTATAAATGTGAAGATGGAGATGCTTCATAGTCTGTAACTACATCTCATTCTGTCAATGAACATGCTACTTCCGTCTCATACACAACAGATTTAACGAGCCATTTATACAGTTGTGTACTGCAGGCCTTCCTACATTATTTTTAATGTGCTTGAATTTATCACCATTGGGCACAAACAAGCATAGTGATAACAGAGCACAGCTACTGTGATACTGAAAAGTGACAGTTTGAGATTAGGTGTGAAACACACTATATAATCAACACTAGGCATAAAATGGAGTGCAATGTATGTCTCTGGATCTCACACTTTATCAAGTTTTGCATATACATTTCTGCTTCTGTCATGCTGAGCCAAATACAGAGTGAATTCCAAAACAATTTTTAATGCAGAATCCAATGATTAAATATCCATTCAAACCTGACTTGTTTTATTACAAATGTCTGTAATTTAGATTGGCTAAGTTTGGGGATGTTTTTTCTCCCTTGTACTGTCAATTTTGGTTTCAAAGGTTGTTTCTAGTTTTATATCTATGACATTATCCGTCCAACAACTGTTCTTGCTAGTGATGCTGTAGGTGAACAAACTCTCAGTGAACACCAAAGCTAGAATACTAAAAATTCAGTGGAACAAACTAGCTGTCAACTTCTATTGTCTACTAGACAAAACAATATAAACACTAGTGATGGGGATCCAACAGTGTCTGTTCCCTGTCCTTCTCTTCTTTAGTGTCAATGTATAAGGTATATACTGATCAGCCATAACATTATGACCACTGACAGGTCAAGGGAATAACACTGACAATCTTGTTATGATGGCACCTGGTGGGATATATTAGGCAGCAAGTGAACATTTCATCCTCAAAGTGGAAGAATAGGCAAGCTTAAGGATCTGAGTGACTCTGGCAAGGGTCAAATTGTGATGGCTAGACGACTGGGTTAGAGCATCTCCAAAACAGCAACTCTTTTGGGGTGTTCCCGGTTTGCAGTGGTCAGTACCTATCAAAAGTGGTCTAAGGTGGGAAAAGCGTCGAACCAGCAACAGGGCTATGGGCAGTCAAGGCCAAAGGCTGGCCCATGTGGTCAAATCCAACAGACTAGCTGCTGTAGCTCAAATTGCTGAAAAAGTTAATGCTGGTTCTGATAGAAAGGTGTCAGAACACATGCATTGCAGTTTGTTGCGTATGGGGCCTGCTTAAAGTGCCTACAACGGGCACGTGAGCATAAGAACTGGACAACAGAGCAATGGAAGAATGTGGCCTAGTCTGATAAATCACAACCACCCATGGCCGGGTGCGTGTGTGTCACTTACATGGAGAATACATGGCACCAAAAATGCATACATGGAGGCCCACCTCGCAAAATACAAGAATTTGAAGGATCCACTGCTGACATCTTGGTGCCAAATACCACAGCACACCTTCAGAGGTCTAGTGGAGTTTATGCCTCGAAGGTTCAGGGCTGTTTTGGCGGCAAAAGGGAGTCTTAATGTTGTGGCTGATTAGTGTGTGTATATATATATATATATATTTATATATATATATGCAAGAAAACCCTAAGGTTTGGTCAGAACCTGCAAATATGATATGCCCAGCACAAAAAATATACAAAATAGGGGAGCGCACAACCTAAAAAGCTTAAAAGGATGAAAGCATGCCAGTCAGATTTTTTTTAAGATGCGTGTGTGTTTAATATGTATTCAAGCTTTTTGAATATGTCATTCTTTTTCAAAGTTATTCTTAATTAAGATTATTCAAGTGTTGCCATTTATCTTGTCCACATGTAAGAATCTGAATCAAACATAAGAGCACCGTACTCATATTGCATCTACCCAGATGTGCACAAATTCTGTAGAGTAATTTATGAATTGATTTATATATACTCTCGTGCCAGTATAAGGGTGATTTATCAATTTAGCTGTGCGAGTATTACCACATTGGGCACAATGTGCACGTTTTAATTCCATTTAGGTGAAGCTGGAAGCCAGCTGTTAAAAGATGAAGTTACGTTTACCCCATCAAACTACCGTATTTGCTCGATTATAAGACGACCCCGATTATAAGACGACCCCCCAAAATCAAAATATTAATTTAGGAAAAAAACAAAAAGCCTGAACATAAGACGACCCTATAGGAAAAAAAGTTTTACCAGTAAATATTAATTCATGTTAAATTATATTTTTCATGGTTTAATAAAACCTATGATGAGAAAAAATATATTTTTAAATTTCTTTTATTGCCAACCTGCCCCTCCCAGTTATGCACTCTGCCCCCATAAATGCTTATTACCCCCTATTTGCCACTCTGCCCCATGATATGCCTTATACCCCTATATGCCCACTCGTGGCATATAGGGGGGTTTAAAAGGCATATCATGGGGCTGAGTGGCATATAGGGGGTTTAAAATGCATTTCTGGAGGTATATATGCATTTCATGGGGCTGAGTGGCAATAGGGGTTAAAAATGCATTTCTGGAGTCAGAAATGCATTTTAACCCCCCATATGCCACTCAGCCCATGATATGCCTTTTAACCCAGCATGTACTGGCCTGCCTTGGCTTGATAGGAGTGTGATTGCTGCTAACAACACTCCTATCAGCCAAGGCAGCCAGTACATGCCTGGAACCTGGGGATGAATAGTAGTGGGATTACAGCCTCCCTATGCCATGCTACAACCCCCACCCCCCTTACACATCCATGCTATCACCACACACTACACACTCATTCACAAACATTTAAATACTCATTCATTCCATTAATCACACATACTTCACACATTAAACACACACACTTACCCAAAACCCTCCCCCACCCCTTACCTGAATGCAGATCTCTCACTCAAGACTTCTGCAGGGGACCGGCTGTACGAGCAACTGCTCTGGCCCCGCCCCCAGAGGAAGGAGGGGGAGATAGAGTTCTGTGAGGAAGCTACAAGCTTCCTGTCCTCCTGTTCTAACGGAAGAGACGCTGCTCCCGACCGGTAAGCAGCATGGCCCCAGCCATTTTTTTGGGGTCTGATTATAAGACAACCCCAATTATAAGACGAGGGGTATTTTTCAGAGCATTTGCTCTGGAAAAAACCTCGTCTTATAATCGAGCAAATACGGTATATATATTTTTGAAAACGAGACACACCAGGGTATTTCAAATGCCAGTATTTTAACCCTTTCCATGCATTCATTTTACCACCAGCCTTTGTCAAAATTTGTGGTGGTATTTTTTGCGGGTTTTTTTCCCATATACATTGTACTTCAGGAATAAATTTACCGCTCCTGGTATATGGTATCAAACTACACCCCAATATTTGTTCAATATTTGTTCATCTCCCGAGTACAATGATACCACTCATGCATGGGCTTGTCTCCAATTTACCCCATCAAACCATTCTTTGTAGACATCCCTGGGGTATTTGAAATGCTAGTATTTTAACTCTTTCAATGTCTGGATTTTTGTGAAGAGCACATGCTCGTAATAATAAACTTTTTATTTTATTATTTTTGTAATTTTTTACATTTTGCTGGAACTGAATGGTTCCTCTGATGAACATAGTAACATCACTGTATAATTATTTTTAAATGTTTTTTTAGTTACATTCCAATCTTGTTGTTGCTGAATGCCTTGCATCAACAAAGTTTAAGCAAAGAAAGCGATTATAAATCGCTTTCTAAGCTTGTTTAATGCCCTGACGCACATCAGGCACGTCATTGGTCTTTAACGGACCATTTTTGCGTGACGTGCCTGGCCCATCATTGGTCCTTAAGGGGTTAATACACAGACATGCATACACACACATGCTTACATACAAATCCACACACTAATTGCTATAGTATTATTTATTGTTTTATATAGCGCCATCAAATTTTGCAGCGCTGCTATAAACATGGATTCAAGCTCCTACCTTCATAGTATCTTTTTGTAGCTGCAACTTGCTAGCTGTGGCATCCTGAGACAGTAACTCTGAGGCTTGCCTTTTCCTCTCAAACAAAAAGTTTCCACTCTTACTGGCTGCAACATGTGACTACACAACATGCTCCTTAATTTCAGAGACTGTCAGGGCTGAATGTCTGCCCTTGCTGAATGCCTATAATCCACTTGTGATCGGGCCCCTGCCTCTAGGGGGCATGGTGCGACCCCTGCAACCTCTCCTCCCTGTCTCCTCGTACCGTGACCACTTCCCTTCCTCCAATATTATGTACTAGGTAGATGATCATTGTCTGTGGCCTGAATGTGTGGGGAAAATGAAAATCATATGAGAACAAATTGTAAATAAGAAAATTTTGAAGACTTCACAATTGATTATATTAATCTGAAGAACAGCTCTGCTTAAAAAAGTACATACACATTATTAATAAGTACCCATGTTATTGATCTGCCTGAGGATGTACTGATAATTCTGGTTGTTGGAGTTTCTGCTTACCGTTTGAAGAACGAGCAAAATTCCTTTTTTTTCTTTAAAGGGAATAATGATTCGTAAGCTTCCTCCAGGTATATAGATTTTTTTACAAGGATGCTTTCAAAAATATAAGACTTAAAAGTTTTGTATAAAGTTATTATTGACCTTCAGTTTATCAATCAGCTACCGTACAGCTCATGACTACAACCCAGTAGCTAACATTTTGCTTGCTCTTTGAGGGCAAAAAAGTTAGTTTACTCAAACAGAGTTAAAACAAACTTGTGGAGATAGGAAGAAAATCCCTTTTCTTTCTTTATAATGTATTTACTTTTAAGATTATTTTACTTTATTGGGCAGTGTTTGTGGAATTGGTGAGTTACAGCCATGGTTGTGTAAGTCATGGTGTCCTTAGCCTTGAAAACTCTCGCAATAACTTATCAGCAATAGTAATCAAGTTGGTGGTCCAGTTGTGGCAAGCTTTTGTGAAGAGTAAAGTTTTAACTCAAAGTTGAATTTCATTGGATAAAGGTTTTTTTTTATATTTGCTGTTTAAATACTTTAAGCTTGTATTGCATTGTTTAGTATTCCTAAAATAAACATGCTGAACCAATGGCATATACAATATCGCTAGAACACTGTTCTAATCATCAAGGGGTTAAAACCAATCTCTCTGCAGCAGATGGATTATAAAATGTTTCTTAACACTGTGTTCTAAATCTTATCAAATAAAAAGGAGTTATTCATCTTCTAAAACAGAACAGCGGAGCCAGTTTATTTACATATGACCTATCTTGTTGATAGAGAACACAATTTGAAATTATTATAGCTTGCCTGTAATGAATATTCATTTTGGTAATGTTCCAAATTTAATATACAGCCTAGCTCTTGCTTTATGAAAGTAATACATGTGTAACGTGAAATTTGTCTTCTTGCTACTACATTGACAGCTGATGCAATCACACAACTTAGAGTTGAAATGCGATGTACCTTTAATTGGTTCCAGCCATTTAGTATTTTATTTTATTTTCCATGGATACCATCGGACTAAATTAAAGTTGTTTTGTTTTACTGCCATTGATTCACAAATTTTCTTTGAAGTCATTAAATGAGCTGCTGTCACAGTTTATGATGTTATGCCGCAATTAAACAACTGTGTGACTTGCGCATTAATCCCTTTCTTTAATAAATTGATGCAGTTGTGGTGCTCCTAAAACCCAGACGAAATTAAAATATGTAAAATTAACATTTGAGATAAATATCCTCAAACCAGCCTTTAAACTTTCTGCAAATATGTAAATATGTAAATACAAATAGGTGTGACTTTTAGATATCAAGCTTAGTCTCAATAAACTCTGCTTTCCTATATGTCAATTATTGTTATTACATTATAAAATCTGTGCAATATAACAATATAAACATCAGTAATGTCTGAGACATGACAAAACAACAATTAGTACATGGTTGTTTTGTCATATCTCAGTGGTGTCATGTCTCATCCCTTGATGTCACCACTAGGAGGCTCTGTGGTTGCTCAAATCCCTGTCTTCTCAATAGCCATGTCTCAGCTTGCTCCTGCCCTTATTTATTTGTGCCCGTTTACAGTGTGGCGACTTTTCTATAGTCCCTTTGCTTTGAATTCAGGCTTTTCTGTTTTTGCTTGCTCCCTTGCTCATTTCAGCTGGATTTTGGACATTTGAACAAGCTCATACCCCGATACGATTTTTGCTTTTGCTCATTCGATCCTGATTTGGTCATTTGTTTCCGGGTATTTGACTTGGAGTATACATTTGTCTTATCCTTATGTACCATGCTTTGACTCCCTCTGTGTAAAACTTTATCTAGCCTGACCTAGGTTATGCTCTGCCACAGCCTTCTGCTGTGTGATTTCTAGCATTGTGCAAGATCTGTCTCCAAGTTTTGGGGGAATTGGAGTCCACGTTGGAGGTTAAGGCTACAGTAGCCAGCCTTCTACTACATACTGCCTTAGGCTCAAGACTGAAACCATCCCAGTGCAATGTTCAGAACAAGCACCTGTCCCTGCACAGATACTCTCTCTTGACCAGGTATCTGTACTCGTGACATTAGCATACACCATGTTAGCTGTGGCTGTATCCTCAACACCCGCAAAGTTCTGCAAGCATAACTGTAGTTTCTACATAATTAGCAAATTTGATCCGTCATTACATTAAATCCCTGGTCGTCGTCTTCAAGCAGATTTTTCACCTTTTACAGGTCCTATATTTTAGTATTCTATGTAAATAACCATATGTTATAGTGATCATAAAATAAATTATGCAGTATTTGTTGAATATATATACCATGGGACCAGCTACCTTAACATTTTGTTCTCTGGGATCTTTATGATTATTCCTTTTAGTTAACTTATGCCCCCCACACACTGTCTGATTACTGATTGATTCAGGGAGCCATTGTAGAGGAAGCATGAGGAGGAGAATAACTGTAGGACATGAAATTCATATTCATAGTGTAGTTTTTGTAGAAATTCATATTGTAGTTTTTGCCAGAGATCTCAGCTTAGTGAGGTAACTCTTAGTTTTGGGGTCGGCACACTTGCCTTTCAAGTCAGGTCAATTTTCATGATTTAGGAGACATTCTTATAAACTGCTTACACATTAACTAGTGTATTATATTTCTAGGACAAGGTTAGCTATTTACAGATGCCTAGATTATAGCTTACAATGCATCCTCTCTCATGATATATTGGTACAAATGGAAAAAATCCCAATTTCTCCACATCTGCCAAAAAAGTAATAAAAGGTAAGGTCCCAACTCCCATTATAACATAACTTACATGACATGGAAGTTTTAACTATCATATTCAACACACAGATCGTACAAAGCAAATATATCTATAGTGATTGTGTTTAGCATACACATTGTGAGACTGACAATTTGTTACATCTTCACAACCCACAGAGTCGAACGGTGGTTATTACATGCTATGAACTATATAATCACACATGTAAATACTGTAAGTCGCTGTGTAATAGAATTGCAATTTTTACTAAGTTATCATGTAAAAAACAATCACCTTGCCATTAATATGACATCGCATATTTTTATTCTCGACAAAATTATATAAATATATATATGTGAAACGTGAAACTTTGTGATGTATACATATCCAGAAGTTAAATTCTTCTATTGGGTTTCCTTTTTTTCTTTTCTCCTCATCTTCTCTTCTTGTTTCTTCACATCACTTCTGTTTTTTTTCTCATCATAGGGTTAAACAATTACATTTTCTAGTGACCTCCGAAGAAGTGGTTATAGCGAAACGCGTCAGGTGCACAGCATCATATAGCCTTCTGTTATCAGGACAACAATTGCCTCATGAACTAGCAATGTAATTTGTATAGTATTTTTTATTAATACTTTTATATGATTATGTTTGTATATATGTAACAAAATATATGAAAATGTGAGGGCATTTTATTTCTATTACCCTATTCTTTCCTTGATTTGAGCAATTACATATATATATTACCAATGGTGCAGATCATTCCCTGCTAAGTGCTATGGGCTTTTCGTAGACCACAAACATCCAGGGGAGGACTATAAACATTCAGTTGAGCCAGGGGGCCAAGTAGTTAAGAAGCCAAGCAGAGACCATACCTGTGCAAAACATATTTACAGAAGGATGATGCATAGAAGGCCCATAAAAGGCACAGAAAAACAATCAAGTCATCATGGAAATGCCACATTAAGTCATTTTACATCCTAATAGCTACATGACGGATAACTGTAAAAAAATGAACTAGTCAAAAACCTTTAAATTAGACCAGCCTCTGCAAATGCGTCAGTTAATATATACAACTTTGGCAAAGCACCAAATAGGACCTATATTTAGGGGGGAAATTGTGGTGTCAGTGAATATATACCCTCATTCATTGCCTCTCCCCAGCAATCACCCCCTAGTAATGTGGCACAGGAGTTTCTGCCCACTCCTGCATTGGCCTTCCTAGACCTAGACTAATAGATTGTTAGCTGTAAAGATCAAGGCCATTTCCCTCTTATATACCAGTGTGTTTTGACGTGTGTTGTAAATTTTGGATAGTGTTCCACTTTATGTTACTGTTAATTTTCTCTCCCCCTATTGTAATCGCGCTACAGAATCTGCAGGGGCTATGTAAATTATTGTAATGTGGGCAAGAATATGCAGCTGTCTATTTCAGTATTTCCCAATTTGATTAATGTACATGTTTAAACTTTGTATAAGTTAATTTAAAATGGGGTGGTTTGTGTTATATTGTATTTTAGTGTAATAATTGACTTGGTATGCAACATGTAGCTTTGCTTATTGATATTCCTGTTCCAGTCCAGTAAATTACAACAAAATACAAAGTAACCCAAAGAGTTATTTTAAGTATTTGTTTTATTATATTTATTATACAGAATAAAGTCATGGAAATTAGTATGAGAAATGTGTTTTCCCCAATAAAATCATGAAACCCCCCTCACAGTAAGCCATCAACTAAATAAAAGGTAAAAGGTGTCCTTGGGAACTTTCTAAATGAACTGACCCTGAAACTACCATTCCATAACCCATCACGAAGATTCTATGTAGTGATTCACCAAATGGTCCAATACCAGACTTCATGGAAACCTAGACTTGAGCCACCTGCATTCAAGCAGGGTTATCAACCATAACATACTAGTAGCAAAAGCATCAATAGGGGTTTTTTTTATAGGATCACCGCATTGTTGAATAGGGAGAGGTAAGTTTCAGTTTTCAGTTGTATGACCCTGAGAATCTGCCCTATAACGCTGAGAGTTAAAGGGCAGATTCCCAAAAACCCCAAGAGTCCACATGTATAGTGATGGGCACTGTATTGAAAAAGTGATGTAGTAAATTACATGTAAATTAACTGATGGCACTATTACAATAACCTTCAAGTAGATCCAACAACTAATCATCATTCCAGAGTTTCAAAAATCTGGCAAGCTGCTTGCAGGTTGTCCTGTTCTTTGAGGGAACTGACAGTGACTAAAACCCACCAAATTCAAAATGGAGCATGCAAATAAGGCGAGCTTGGTGGGGACTCATTTATAACATTGAAGGTTAGATTCACTTTGGGTCAGTTTCTAAAATGTTGGCATCAAGGTTAAGGATTTTGTATAAGCTCAGCTGTTTCTGACATAAAGACATGAAATAAATAATCCTTTACTAAAGATGCATTGGCAAACTGTCTGAAGCCATTGTTGAATGTTGTATGCATAGGGGAGGTATGGCTCCAAAGAGAACTAAAACATTTTTGGAACTATTTAGGTTCCATCTCAAACTATTTATATCGGCTTTTCATAGACTGCATCTCAACAACGATGACTGCTATTCTTCATTGGTAAAAGGCAGTGGCGTCGGCAGGGGGGAGCCAGAGGGGGCCATGCCCCCCCTACATCATGGTGTGCCCCCCCGTGTGCCCCCCAATTGGAACGCCATCTTTTTTTTTGTAATTAACGCGGAGGAGAGAGAGGCGCCGAACGGTCGCTGAGGAATAAGTTTTCAGGTGATAGAGGTGGTAGATAGGATAGATAGGGAGGGAGAGGGGTTAGATAGGGTAGATAGGGAGGGAGAGGGGATAGATAGGGTAGATAGGGAGGGAGAGGGGGTAGATAGGGAGGGAGAGGGCGTAGATAAGGAAAGAGAGAGGGTAGATAGGGAGGGATAAGGGGTAGATAGGGCAGATAGGGAGAGCGGTTAGATGGGGTAGATAGGGATAGATAGGGTAGATAGGGAGAGAGAGGGGTTAGATAGGGCAGATAGGGAGAGGGGTTAGATAGGGAAGATAGGGAGGGAGAGGGATAGATAGGGTAGATAGGGAGGGAGAGGGGGATTAGATAGATATGATAGATAGATAGATAGATAGATAGGGAGGAAGAGGGGGTAGATAGGGTAGCTAGGGAGGGAGAGGGGGTAGATAGAGAGAAAGGAGGGTGGCAAGAATATTGAAATAAAGAGTCAGAATGAGAGAGAGAGAATGAATGGATTAATGTGTGGATGCATTAATGAATATGTGTAAATAATTTGTGTGAAAGAATAAATGATTGTGTGAATGAAAGTGAATTAGTGAGTGAATGTGAATCATAGGTGTATTATTGATTTGTCAAAACAGCAAAGATGGTATAAGCAGGGTGTTTAAGCACTGGGGACAAAGATGGCACAGGTAGTGTGTTTATGGGACAAAGATGGCATACGTTCAGCTGTTTGGGGACAATGTTGACTCATGCTGGGCTGTTTGGCGACAAAGATGGCACGTCCTATGTATGTGTAATTTCGGTGCTAGTCAGGTTCAATGTGGACGCCAGAGTTGGCTTTGGGGTGTGCGACCAGTGATCTATGCCTATAATTTACGGGGGGTTTATTTATCTATACCTTTAATGCAGAGTTTATATGTAATTTCCAATTGATATTTACCTGCAAAGCTGGGTTTTGTATTATTCTGTTGATCTGTATCGGCTATGTTTCCATACATTATTTATGTTTACCTGCAAATATGTTTTTTTTATCTTATTCAGTTGCATGTGCTGTTTCCATGTGTTGTTTATTTGATCTATACCCGAACTACAGGGTGTAAGGGGACAAAGGGACTCTGGGGATGATTACAGGGGAGAGGACCTCTCAATGTCACTGTGCAGGACTGACTCTCACTGTCCTTCCCTGATCTGCAGTCAGCGTGGCAAATATTTTTTTTTGGTATGGTAGCAGAGGGAGTGATTGCATGCAAGGGAGCGTTGAGCGGGGCCCAACAGGGTATAATATTTATATATATATATATTTGCAGCAGGGGCAAATATTTGTATATGTCTTGGCAGCAGGGGCTAATATTTATTTATATATTAGCAGCAGGGTCTAATATTTATTTATATATTGACAGCAGGGTGTAATATTTATATATATCGGCAGCAGGGGCTAATATTAATATATATCAGCAGCAAGGGCTAATATTATACATATCGGCAGCGAGGGGCTAATATTATATATATATATTGGCAGCTTGGGCTATATTAATATTTATTGCAGCAGGGTCTGTATTTAATACTCATATTGGGCAGCAGGGTCTAATATTTATATATATATATATATATATATTATATATATATCGGCAGTAGAAGCTAATATTAATATATAATTGGCAGCAGGCGTCAATATTAAATATATGGCAGAAGGGTATAATTTTTATGTATATATTTATGTATTAATACATATCGGCAGCAGGGGCTAATATTTATATATATATATATTGGCACAGGGGGCTAATATTAATTATTTAATATTTATATCGGCAGAAGGGTATAATTTTTATGTATATATTTATGTATTTATATACATTATCGGCACAGGGGCTAATATTTATATATTTATATGGCAGCAGGGGCTAAATTAATATTATTGGCAGCAGGTCTAGTATTTATATTCATATTGGCACAGGGTCTAATATTTATAATATATGTATAATATCTGGCAGTAGAAGCTAATATTAATAATATTGGCAGCAGGGTCAAATATTAAAATATATCGGCGAAGGTATAATTTTTATGTATATTGGCAGCTATAATATATATATAAATATAATATAGTATATGTACCGTTTAATAATTGGCCCCCCTACTTTGGTCCCTGGCCCCCCATGTGCCTTCCTAAATATGAAAGCTGGAGACGCCACTGGTAAAAGGGCAGAATATATATTTCTTCTTTTGTCATTACTAAATATCCATTAACCCTTTGCAAACTACACATCTGCTCCTAACGCACTAAGTGCGTGTCAAAACTATTTGTATGTTTCTGCAATTCATATTTGCACATTTATCATTTATACATTCATTTTTTTTGTGAGTGTATATTGCTGCTAGGGTTACATAGAGTTAAATTCTATCATTGTCAGTATGCAACAATAGAGCTGCTTTACTTAAAGGTAGATAATTACCTGATAATAGTTAAATAAGACCACCTGTCATGCCTATTCATTAACATTTTACCACTGGCTGAATAAACCATAAATAAAGGCTCATGTGGTTCACAGGAGAGCCTTCTCCATATGTTTAATAAGAAGCTTGATGGTTCTTTTTTCTTTTTTAATTAGCTTAATGCAGCGCATTGCCTACAGGTTTAATCACTAAACTTACCTTGGCCTTAGGCTTATCTAGAATTATCACAATGCATCCCAATTCAAAAAGAAAAAATAGTTTGTAGCCATCAAGTAATAGGTGAAATTGCTCTATTCATAAAAAAATAAATAACATAAAATTAACTTTTATCACAAGCCTCTGGCACTCTACGGGTTAAGTAGCGACAGTCACATGACAGATGCTGGTGTTGAATAATTTTAGAGAGAGTCAGTCTCTGGTCTTGTCTTAGATTCAGGCTACCTACGATAAAATGTTCTTACTTTGGCACATCTGCTGGAGAGTTCTTCCATGTATGGACGACTCTCTCAGTGAAGTAAAATCAAAAGTATGTGTGGTAGATACAGAACAAGCCCCAATTTTTCCAATTCACTGGCCCTGTGTAGGTACCACATCTAGACTCAATACCAGGATAACAGAATGTAAACTACTTTTACCCAGCCTGTGTCTGTCGGCTCTATCAGTCCTGTTTTATTTCTTGCCCGCAGATGTGTTGATGATCTGACAGGCAACAGCTGCCTGATGCCCCTGACTAAGGCACAGGGGCAGGTGCGGATGAGCGGGGGCTGATAAAGCTGCCGGTTAGTGCCAGATACGTCGGTAATGGGGAACAATAGTGTTGCTTCGGTACACGAGTAATTACGGTAATGCAGGGCTGTAGGCACAAACCGTGTTATGCCTGATGTACAGCAACAGCAGTCACAGCGAGACTGGCGGGGAGGAAAAAAGTGTGCGAGTTGCACATCGATGGCTCATCGGTAAAAGTTCCACCCTGTGGTCCTTCTAGCAGGGCGCGGTGTGCAGCGTGAGCCGTGATTGAGACTCCAGACGGCGTGCACTTCAACTTCCCAGAGCCTGATCAGCAGCAGGAGCCTCCCCTCCCCCCTCCCTTGCAACTTACCCACCTCACTCCCCCTCCCCTCCTCTGCCACCGGGGGGATAAATCAGAAAAGGAAACGGAGAGAGGAGACTGTGGGAGCCGAGATCTCTTCCCAAAGTATCGCTGATGGCGGCTGATTAGATGTGGCTGTGAGTGTCGGTGTTGAGTGTCGGTGTGAGTGTGGCTTCCCATCCGGCTCAGCACCGCTCCAGCCCCCCGATCGCTGCGTGGACTTTAGGCTTTTGGTTTTTTTTTCTCCTATCATCATCATCATTGCTTTATCTCATCCCTATATTGTTCTGGATCGGAGGTTTCGCTGTTAGATGGTGAAGATGGCTGCTTCCTGGTTACTAGTCTTTAGTCTTACACTTTTCCAATCCCTGCTGATAAGCCCTTCATCTGAAGAATACTTTCCTTCTGCTTTGACGTAAGTACCCTAGTTTGACACATCATCTACAGCGTGCAATCCGGGTGTTTATTCTAGCCGGATACATGATATCACAGCTGTTTATAAACAAATGGAACATTGTTTCTTTTTTTCTTTTCTTCTTCTTTTCTGTCATCCCTTGTCTGCTTTCTGTGCTGCCGATGAGCCAGAGACTCAGCATTACAAGTACATTACTTGCTTGTTTTAGGAATTTGCAAGGGGGTGAAAACTCGGCTCCCAACTCTAAATATAAACCAGCTGAGCAGGGAATAAAGTTTCACACATCCCTTTTTAGGGGAAGGTCATTTCTCTGGGAGGGATCCATTATGGAATAAGACTGTCAAAGTTTCTCTGCCTATGCATTACTAGCCCCCTATGTCTGACTTAATATATATATATATATATATATATATATATATATATATATATATATATATATATATATATGTCATGCCCCCTATATTCCTGATAACTGAGCCAAACCAGTTGTTGTTGCGGATCTGCTGCCTTTACTCATAAATCATGCATGGATCTAGAATAAATGTGAATAACACAGAGATGTCAGCAACCCCCCCAGCTAATTCACCGTGGGGAGGATAAAGCCTACAGAGATATTGCTTTTTTTTCATTCAATTTTTGCTTTTCTTTCAAGTGATCTGAGTTGAAGCTGCAGGTTTGGATCAGTTTATTCAGCCATACTACATGCAGCATACAGAGAATGACTAATGGCCATGGGGATGGGGGGGGGGGGTCGTTACAATTAAACATGGAATAGCTCCCAAGTACATTCATAATATAGAGAGGGGAAACAGCAAATGCACTTAACAAAAGCAGGAACCCTTTTCTGTTCTCTTACAGTATTAGCTGCTTCTGTTCAGACTGGTGAGGATGGGGTTGACTTTTTAGTGGTTGCCAGGGCTGCATTTGTCCAATTAGTGCTCCTTGTGTGATATAAATGGAACCAGTTCTCAGGGTTTTCTTGCATTATGTATCCAACCAAGAAATAATTGGCAACTTTGCTCTGGGAGGCATAGCGGTGAAATGTTTTTAGTGTACAAAAATACACAACAGATAAAAGCTTCTTATGTCATTCAGCACGTTGCAGGCTCTAACCATATGAGTGGTTGGGGGTAAATAATCTTAAAAAAATATATATATATATATATATATCTCAAACACCTTATATGATATAACATAATTGAAGTTTTACTATAATTACCCGTGATAATTGTATTAAATTCATGGGTAAGATGGAAAGATATATTATACTTTTGGTGTCACAGTAGTTTAGTTTTAATAGTAATTGACCATGTATAAAACACTCAGGAGAGTTCTTCCAGCATCTTAGTGCTGGTATCTACCACCTTGGATGTCACAAGTACATTAAATTTTCATACTGTGTTGTGTATACTAAGTATTTACTATATTCCTGAGGGGGCTGGAATCCATTCTAAGAAATACTTGGAGACAGACAGATCTGTCACTGCATAAAACACCATGGATAGAAAAAATGCTCTACAGGAAACATTAAACATAAACTGGTTGCCCTTTTATTGACAATTGAAACTATGACAAGTTGTACCTTGAAATATTATGTTTATAAATATTGAATGCGTTATCATGTTATTACTCCAGAAAAACCTACCTGTTCTAACAGTAGACTATTATGCATTTTAACACATTTTCCTGTTAAGTTGTGTAAGTGTAATAATTAGCATGAGCAACCGTGTGTGTGTGTGTATATATATAATATATTATATTACACAGTGATATATATGTTGTAGATTTGGGAACTGTTAATTCTTTGATAAAGAACAAATAAATACTGCCGCAGTTTAATACATTTATATATATTCATTTATATATGATTATGTATGTGTGTGTGTGTGTGTATATATATATATATAATAGATAATGGGTTTTAATTTTCAGGAAATGCTGAATAAACATTAGTCACATTAGCCTTATTGCTGTTTGTGGATTCAGTGAACAGGTGGTGCATGGCACATATTCCATTTAACTTAAGCTGTTGTGTCATCTGCTGTCAAGTGTCAAATCTCTGCTCTTTAATTGTGAAAATGTGTATGGAACCTAAACCAAAATTAATACTTTAAAGAGAAGTCTGCTGGTTTAATAAATATCCGAATGCAAGCTTTGGGAGATTATGTATAAGAATAAAGTATTATACGTGTATAAAAGCCATTGAGGTATCTACTAGTATATCCTCGTTATTATTATTTATTGTTTATATAAAGCACCATCAAATTCCATAGCGCTGTACAATGGATTACATACATCAAATATATTTGGGATAAACCTGATAATAAATGCATAATGTATATACCTCTAATTAAAATCTTGTAGTGGAAGCAGTTTAGATAATTAAACCTATGTTTCAGTATATCTGTGGAGATAAAATAATATATAATATGCTATATATATATGTAATGTGTTTTTTTAAATTTATTTAAGCATATTTTAACATGTGGGTTTTTTTCTTGATACCACAATTGTTACATTTAAATTTATGTTGGTATATGTTTCATATATGTTAGAGAGCATATATAATAAAAATGTATGTGTTTTGTGTGTATGTATGTATATATATATATATTTGTATGCATTTTAAATTATACCATTCTATGTTAGGTGGCAGGTGTTATTCCGCACCTGAAATTATCTTTCCAAATAGTGTCCATATTCTATTGAATTTTTTTTTGTCCCTTTTAAATTTGATGACAGTAGGCACAAGGGAACAAAGAAAATCCTGAAATTTAATGGCACCAAACTACAGAAAACTGTTACAGTAGCAGTGTTTTCCACATTGCTGAGACAAGAGTTTATTTCTGTGCATCCCAGCTCCTTCCCACTCTTACTTGCTAATTGTAAATTTAATTGTGAATCTAAATTCTCTGCTCCTGGCTGTGGTTTGACATTAAGCAAGAGGGAAGCGTAAACCTAAAATGGCATATATTTATTTTGCTTTGTTTATAGCATGTAATAACTAAACTGGGGTTTGCATTGTTTTTTTGCTAATATATTTTGTAATGATTTTTATACATTTACAGCACAAAATATCTTTCTAAGGAAGATTTTATATTTCCGCTGGAACGGTAAAAAAAAAAAAGGTAGGTTTTTACACAAAAAATATTTTTAATACAAAGGACCATTGCAAATTAGAACAATATTTTAATTTGTTGTAACTATTGTTAACAGACAAATAGACTAACATAACCAAAATAACTCTATCATGGATGCACAGTTACAAAGCTAATTGAACATAAATTCTGATTCAGGTACCTCTCTATAAACTTAATACTTTGTATTTGTGATTGTGAGGGGATGTGCTGTAATGTATGTATGTGATATATATATTATATAATATATATATATATATTGAACAACATATTACATTCATTTAAATTATATAAATTAACCTTTTTAATTTATAAGTATTTTGACAAGCTGTAATACGTTATATGTATTTCATATGTGTATACATGTAATTTATATAAGCATGATATTGTAACTCCAATATTCATTGTAATATACACCGTCAAACCAAGTAAACCTCGAGATACTGTATAAATGTTTTGAAATTAGTGTAAATTAAGTATTGTGTAAATTACGGTTTGCGGAACAATTTTAACGAAGGAATTTCCAGACCTCTTTATGAGTTAAAATAGAAAAATAGTCTATAGTCTTTTTACTCTTTTGTTTACCATGTGTAGTATATTTCTTATAATTTTGTATTGTCAATCTTATCAAACAGCAGAAAATGTACAACAAAAACAGTATTTAAAAAAAATAAAACATGCATGTAGTTGTTAAGCTGTAGTGCAAGTTTTTTTTTAATTACTACTTTTTTTGTACAAAATTATGTACACATGTTGTACATCATTTATTTTATGCCACAGGTGCCTAACTTGCATCTAACCAGTGTTGGTCAAATTGAATGGGTTTACAAATGGATGTCTAAAGAAAAAACAATTGGCTCTTCATAGAAGCTACACACTGTTACCCAGAATAATCTGATTAGCAAATCTGTCTAATTTGCATGTACATCCCTCAGGGCAGACAGTGAGCATGTGTTACATTAGACAGTTATACATCACCACACACAAAGAAATCAATCACAAGTCTCATTTTGAAATGTCCTGCTTTATAACACAATCACTCGTTATAATGCTTTTGCCTGTAAATTCACTGAAATCCTTCCAGTGATCTGCCTCTATTTAGATGCACTCAATTTTCAAAATATATAGCTCTTAATTATACACAGAATTGTGTGTTTTGTAAAATCCGACTACCAAATGAGATTCATAAAAAGACCAGGTAAGGCATATCAGAGAAGAGAAAAAAAAACACAAAACCCCCTCAAATAACCAGTTAATGAACCAATGCACAGTTAAGGACTTAATAGTGGTGATTATGGTAGCTACAAATCTCTTTCTTATACCGTATAAAGGAAGCCAATGTCAATTTGGGATGCTCTAAATGTTTACACTTTGTGGAATACTATATATTATATATATATATATATATTTAGAGACTTTTCAATTACTATCATTTAAAATAGTTCTAAAATATATTTTAGTTGATAGTTCTAAAATATATTTTATTGATAGAATAGAAACCTCTTCTATCAAAGTTGCTTTGTACATGTTTATTGCAGTATTGCAATGCCTTAAAGCGAAGTAATCGCGTTCAAAGCTTTTAGCATAACTAAATGCATTAATTAAAATGAGAACTTAAAATTAACATCTCTAGCTTGTCCTTTGTCCATCAGTGAAATTGTTCTGGAGATATTTAGTTTATACATTATTTTAAGCCTGCTGGAAGGTGATCGGTAGGAACTGATGCTTAAGTCATAAGCTAATCTATACTTATAAGCCCTGCCTGAACCAATTCAAAACAACTCGTAACAATACAGAGAGAGATAATATAAAGAGTTGGAATAATCATGGGTATACTACGACATAGCTATCCCCATGGTACACATATAAAGTGGTTTTAAATGCATAAAGTTCATTTTAATATGTAAACACATTTTCATGGGTTCATTAAGCATACGGAACAGAACAAAAAATTGTAGGATTTGGTAAATCTGCTTTAGTGTTATAGACCATTAAAAATTTGCGGTTTACCTAAAACATATGTATAACTGATCTTAAACCATTAAGATAGCAATCAGACTACCTAGGTTGTGTCCAAATCCTATATATAATTTGTCTTAATTTTTTATTTTATTTTTTTCGTTCTCTCACTGCTTAACATTAACATAAGTTTGTACCTATGAAGTTAGTTTAGACTGAATTCTGATTCTCCTAAACTCTTGTTTTATTCTCACCCACCATGTCCATATTTCATGACCCACAAACCAAAAAAATAAATATAGCAACATATGGTTTTATACATTTTTGTTATGCCTAGTAATTAACATCTATAGTAGGTAGTACCCTAGAAATGACCTATGCCAGCAATCCTTCCACTTTCCCCACACTTCATATTCTTTTGAGGAGAGAGTGTAGACGTGTGTCTACTTGTGTCTTTGTGTGACAATAGTCTATGCGCTTCAGACATCTGACCTTCTGTGCAGGTGGCTGAATGCCCTAGGCTTAACTTTATGGCATATGGTGGCTCATGATTTAGAAGAGCTAGTAGCATCATTAGTGATTGTTTGCTTGAAAATCTACTTGAAGAACACACATGCGGTGGTCTGTTACTTAAGCGCATGGTATCCTAAATCGCAAATTTACAGAGAAACCTTTATTTTATCCGGCTATTCGTGAGTTAACTCCCTGGAGTGCGTAATAGACCCGGCCTTAGTCTCACAAATCAGACTGCTGCTATTATCTGTTCTTGCTATACATTTAGATTTTTAATGGAGACCTAAATATTTTATAAAGAGGAACCTATTTTATTAACAGTTTGATAAACTGTTAAGTAACCTCCTCCTTTTCATTGTGCCCAAAACAAGTAAATACGTGAAACCACTGTGGCTACTGATGAAATAAATCAATGAAACTGTGATTTAGGATTAAAATGATTATTTTAATCAGGATTGCATTTTTTATTTCCCCCTTCCCTAATTTTCTGCATATAGAAATAGAATGCCTTCTCCTAAAACATAATAAATCAGGAGACGGCACTCTCTGAAGGGTATAGTGTAGTAGGCCTGTTGCTAATTGGATTGCATCAGTGACAGAAGGCCAGGCCTGAGACGCCAATTCTGCTGTTTCTGCCAATACACTGGAGAATTGTTTCTAACAGACACAGAATAAGCTGCATGTATGTTACCTCTTGTTTTATTTATTTTCCCTAAACAGTGGAATTATTTCAGTTTACGTTATAACTATGGCAACAAATAAAATGCTACATAAGTATCAATGTTGGACATTTAAAAAAACAAACAACATTTATTGTAGGAAGTACAATTATTAGGGCCCTCCTTACCCTTTGTTTCTGTAAAACCAAACGGTTACGTGATGCACTACTTGTTATGCCCTGCTTACCCATTGTACAGCGCCGTGGAATATGATGGTGCTCTATAACTCAATAAAAAACAATACTTAAAATATCACTATATTTATATGTAGTCCAGATGGATTCTGGGCGAGCAGGGATAATTGTACATGCATGCTGTACAATATGGATAAATATTAATATTGTTATCAGACAAAGGGTGTGGAAGGTTCTGATTTTTAGACCTTACAATGTAAAAGAAGGGATGATCTTCATTCATATAAGAGGCTAATTGAACTTGCAGATAAAATATTTCACGTGAGCCATTCTTTTCTGTCCTGGTATAAGACATTATATATATATATATATATATAATATATATATTTATTTATTTATTTTTGGTTAAGTAAAATCTCGCATCTTGGTTGATGTTGGTCTGTAGCAACTTGGTTTTTGACTTTATTTATTTTACATGGTTTACCCTTGCTGGGTAGTTGTTAAACTAATGCTTAAGCGGACCTATGGTGTCCATGCTTATGGTGGAATTACATTTATTTTACCAACTTTCCATCTGGTTCCAAATAACGTTGCGTCTTGCAAACATATATAACGTCATCATCCGAGGAGCTATAGGCAGAGCAAAGCAAGTTCAACCGCTATATTTTGGCTAGATTGTGATTAGTACTATGCATAATTATCATGCTATCCAGGTAGAGTTTATTTGGATTTATTGGTATATTAATGTGCAGGTGTTCATACATATTTCACAATCAATATGTGTGTGTGTGTGTATAACCCCTGCCATCTTTGAGGATTGAAAACCCCTTCACTCTTTTTCTTGCTGCACAGGTGTCGGAGCCTAACAGTGGCTTAAGGAGCCCTGTAGTACGGCTGGCTAACTGGAAAGGAAAACATGGTACATATGTGCCTGGGCTAAATAGCATTCACATGCATACAGCATGCGCAGCTGGGAGGTAGTTGAGCGAGCAGGTGCTTGGCACTCTTTTTTCCATTTTGCCTTGTAAAACTGTATTGGTTTAGCCCCAAAACATAGTGGATGATGTGTGAATGCTAAAAGAGCCATGAATCATTTAGCAAAGTATGAATTACTCACAGCACGGATATTAGAGCTAATATAACATTGTTTAAAGGGGTAATCATGCAAATCTTTCTTTTAATACGACTAATTCTAGAAGTCTTCCACCCAACATCTTCATACTCCACAGAATGTTTCTATGTTCAAACTCCAGAGCTTAATCTCTCTGCCCCTTCTTTGTTGCAGGTTTTGTTTGCTTTTTTTTAAATGTTGTATTTGTCAAACCAGTCTTCAAGGACTACTAATAGTCTAGGTTTTGTTCCCCGTTTGAGTGCAGGCTTCAAGGACCATGGCCAGCACTGAAGCATGGATAGCCAGTGGTCCTTAAGATCTGGTTTAAGAGCCACCGAAGTTAGTCAAATCCTTTCTTCACCTTTTATGTACTTCATATGTACAGAAGCATCATCGTAATTGCTGCTTTCATTACATCGGTTGCCTTAGTTTGTTGTTTTTATTTCTTATTGTTCAAATCAGTCCATATTATTATTTCATATTTCAGTTTAATAGCTTTTATAAAATGTATAATTAGAGCGAAAACACAGTTTTGGTATAAATTTAAGAGACTAGCATAGCAGGAGAGTCGGCATTATTCTATATGCTGCATGGCAAAATTGTCTAATAGATGTGACTCATTCTGGCAAAGCACTTAGTGGAGTTGGTGTGAACTGCCAAAAATAGCTTGACAGTATTCCTAATAATATGCTTACAGAACATATCTATTAACACAAGAAATCCCAGCATGTCCGGAACTAAATTGGAGGTTTGGAAGTTATGTATAGCTTATTGAGGCAGCCCCCCCATGGAAAAATGGAAATGGGGGCAGGCAGTGTTCTGGTCTTTTGTAGAACAATTTCACCTTGGTTTTTGCAGCTTATGGTTTGAGAAACATTTTGTCTCTTCTGTTCTGGGTGAGGCTTTTAGTTTAGTTATAGTAATGGAAGACCACGTTAACCCCTTGTTATCGATACCTGAGCAAACAGACTTTGTCAGATAACCTAGGGGAAGCACCTGCTCAAAGAAGCACCTGCCAGCTGTGCAGGTGAATACTTGTTGACCTAGGCGTCGATGAGCTGTGATTTCTTTTCCATCTAGCCATTGGTACGATCCTTTAAGATACATTAAGGGCTCTGGTGCTCGGTATGCAGGATACTGCAGTTAAAGCCCAAAGATATGAAGATAAACAAGGAATTATTTGGGAGATTCCATACATTTTTTTTGAATGTGGTTAATTTGGGGGATTCACACAAAAAAATGACAAATATTTATCCAAAGTATATTCCACTTTATATGGCATACCAAGTGAACACAGTTGATTTAAAAACTCTACATGGCGTTTAAGGTATACAAGGCACTTCCCAAGGTGTAATGATTGCTTGCAAACCTCAAATTCAATCTGGCGACCCAGAAATTTTGCAGCTACCCCTTTGCTTGACAAAAACAGACACTGAGCTGCAGGTATCATCATTTTTGTTAAGAATGTAAGATTTCTTAATGTTCCCACACAGTACAGCATTAACCTATGTGGGAACTGTGTTGTGTTTTCGCAGTTTTATCCAATTGTATAGGTCACATCTGTACTTGAATATTACACACTTCTTGGAACCTCCAGAGAATAACTCTTATTTGCCTAGAGGAGATTAAATACAATCCCGTGGGACTGAGATATCACTGTCGGGGTTTGCTGTGTAACTGAGCACACATTTACTGTGTGTTAATAAAAGCCACTGGGAGGGGGGGGGGAGCCAAATTAAAGCATAAACCATGCGTATCCAGTGGAGTCATTTGTTTTCCCCTTTTATTATTATAACTGACAAAAACTTTAATGGCTTGGTCTACAAACCATGATAGTCTTAAGAATTATCAACATTTAACTGCATAATAGGCCACTCAAAACGCAGGAGGAAAAAAACCCACCAAAATACCGTTATTCTGTGGGTTGGGCAGGAATTTTCTGGATTGTGGCTGCTTTCTGTTCCATTTCGTGATAGCTTTCATAACTGTGGCTAGCTAATGGAAATGCTGAGAAGAAAGGTAAATCCTCAGCTGAGGAGGATGAACTCCTTCAAACACCATTAGTTCACTCATACGCTTCTTTACTAACATCTTGACTGTGAGTTTTAATTTATTTTTTTCCTGGAAACTCTCACCTCAAGGAGCTGTGTCTGGTTTATTTATACAGTAGAGTTATTTATAGAATGTGATCCGGTGTGAAAAGTGATCCAACCAAGAGCTGAAACATTTAATATACATCATAAAGTCTTGATTGTGTAGGTTTAGGGCTTCCAAATTCAGATTAAAAAAAAAAAGAAGAAACAAATTGCCTGAGCGCGCAGCATTTTAATAACCGCGTCCGCATTACTATGGCGTCCCATACCCAGCTGTCAATTTGGCACATGGTTTAGATTGTGCCATCGCACTCACAAATGTTAAGACGCTCCAGTACTTCAACTATACACAGGAGAAGAAAAAGAAGAATGCTTACAGAAGAAAAAGAAGAAGCTATTTTCTGGCTAGTAGTGCTGCCAGCGGTAGTGATATTTTTGCTCCAATGTATCCGTTGTCTGCTGACTGACGAGTGGATGCCTGCTCCCTGCACCCGACTTGTTTTTCTGCGAGAAGCCGACAATGCCAACTCCAGCTTTCAGAAGTCAGAACCAGGCTGTCAGAATACAACCTTCTCCCTGTCTCTCTAAAGAGCCAGTAAGGGTATATAACCGGTATAAAAAATTGCTAAAGCTGGTCAAAAACTGGCCATTTGGCAACCCGTGTGTGTGTGTGTGTGTGTGTATATATATATATATATATATATATGTATGGCATTTGACAGGTTAGTGGACAAAAACCCTCTAGCAATAGAGTTATTTTTTTTCCAGTCTTTTACGTGTTGAGGAAAATAAAATCACACCACAGGTTAGCTGAGTGGTTCGAATGTAATCGAGTTGATTGAAGTGATAAAAATATGGGAAATAGCAAAAATCAAGTTGAGCTATAACAGCACTTAGAAGGTGTCCTGTATTTATGTCCAGAGAACACAAATTAAGCCAACCGGTTTCTATAAAATCCTGTGCACAGAAATGATGATCGGTGATAATGGATTTTTCCAGTAAATTGTTGTTGCTTCAGGCCCGGACAGGCTATGTTTTACAGTATATGATAACTTTAAAGTCCACAAAGGTTCAATAAGGCATTTAAATGTGATAACAGAAAAAAACAGCGTAACCTGAGCTTCAAAAATATCAATAAATAACCGAAATCTAGGAACATACAGAAGTGATTAAACATTTAATGCACAAGTCAAAATTATGGTCTGAAAGCAAAGAAAAGGTTTTCTGGTTACGAGTGAAAACTCTGTTTTAAAACACTAACAAGTAGAAATAATGTTTATACAAACTGCAAAAAATGTATTTATAAATCAAAGAAACTGTGTCAACAGAGCATATTCTTCATCTAGGTTCCGCAAATAGCCGTCAATAGATGAAACTAAGAAACCCTCGCTGCCTATTCATGCTTATAAAAACACCCCCTAAAACTAAAGTGCCCTCTTCGGCCATTTCAAATGTTGAACTGCAACTGGAGTCAGTGACTGGCTGTCTATGATGATGTGAAATTAAAAAGAGCAGTGCATCAACTTTTTATCCGTGAGCAGATTATTATCTGACGTCACCCTTTACAATGCAGTTTTAATTCCATAATGCACTTTTTTTATCAAGCCATTTGTATGTGTGTGGGTTTTTTTTACGTGAAAATGGCCACTGATCAATACATTAGGGCTCTATAAATCCCCAACAAAGGTAGGAACTAAAGACGGCTGCCAACAACTGATTTAGCTATATATTACACAGAGGTAGCTCAAACCTACTTGTGATAGTAGCTAACTTGGGATAGCCCTTGAAAATGCATTTTTTTAACTCTCCTGCAAACTCATTCTTTGGTGAATAGACCAGTTTGTCTTGAAACATTGATCAGACACTTTTTTTGCATTTTGATTTTTGTTCTAGCAAAATATCTGTTGATTGCAAATCTTTGATTACTGGTATTAAGCACCCATTTTCTTTAAGAGCATTATTATCTGGCGCAATTTTGGTTTTTATACTGTCCTGTATCTGCGTAGTCTGCACTATGTAAATGCTTAGATTTATGTTAAGCCATGAGGACCGGGCAGCTATTAGTGAATGAGTAATGATATACAAAATAAACTGTCTCTGATACCTGGGAAAAAACTTATATATTGTTCTATATATTTCTATATTGTTCTATATTCTCTATATATATATATATATTGTTCTAAAATTATATTCATTTATACATTAGTATTTTAGTCTACTTTTAAAGCTGACAGACCTAATAACAATTCAGTTTTAGAGCTGGGATGAAATATGGACAAGTGGAACCACAGTTTTAATCCAGGTCCACATACTTGAATGCCCTGTGTGTGTGTGTATATATGTGTGTATAATATTATATAATATATATATCATATATATATATATATCCAATCTCTAGATTGGAAGCTTGTCTGAGCAGGGCCCTTCTAACCTGTTGTCAACTTCTCAGCTTGTTCTGTTATATACTACTTATGTCCTGTCTACCCATTTGTACAGTGCTACAGAATATGATGGTGCTACATAAAACTTACTTGCGGTGCAGTAAAAAATAGTTCTTGTATAAGCCTTTGATAGGATTTGACCAAAAAAAAGATGTAAATCCTTATCTGGATAAATCCTCTTAAATGAAGTAAGTGTAAGCGTCAGCCAGCATGTTCTAAGGAGGGTCATTCTATTGGCAAGCTTAAAGTGAATGTACTTAAAAGAATATGCAGGTCAGCCGTTGACCTCAGAGAAGGACGTCTTAATTAAAATCTAAAGTAAAATAAAAGCAAGTCTTGTTAGACAAGCAGGGCCACTTGGAAACGTAACAACTTGATATATCTAATTTTGTAATTAGTTCACATAAAAAAGATTTTTTTCCCCCTCAGCATTTTTCTTGCAGTTTAAATTAATCAAGGTTTTTTTTTTTTTATTTAGAAAAGATAAACCGTATATTTTTGGAAAAGAGTATAAAATGTAACCAACCCTCATCAAATACTGTTAGTTGTGATTTATACAGTTTATTTCAAGTACAGCTGTAAACAGAATGTTTGGAAATAAGCATCAAATGGCCTTTAATTAATTTTTATTGAGAGACATAAATAATTATATTAAATTTAAACTGTGATATTCCACATTACCCCCCCCCCAACAAATGAAAGCATGAAACACATGCACTCTATAAATCATGCATTATTATTATTATTACTATTATTATTATCCATGCTTAGAATATGCTTGAGTCTAATGATTTAGGTTTTCAATGAATGTCAATGTTCAGCTTGTAGTCCTTCCAACCCCCTTGTCCTAGGCCTACTTCCTGTAGAGATCTATATTATAGCAAAAGCGTCAGACAATTGGTGTTGAAGGAAAGGTATTTTGAACCCCCGTATGTTACATAGTTTGAACCCTCTACAAGGTCTCGGGAAAACAATATTTCCCAGCAGGCAGCACATCAGGTCTGGCAGCATTCATGAATCACCCCGAAAGCTAACTGAAGAAGTCAGTTTAAAAAGGTCAGGGCAGGTGAGGCCCGGAGCCTTCCATGCCTCTCCGGGTGGCATACAGGCAAGAAGGAAAAGCTGCTTGTTAAAAGTGCCTTGATATTGTTGACTGGCATACATTGACCTTATTGAATTTGGTCTATTTTGTGGTATTAGGTGGACAATTGATTTATTAGTTAGCGCTCCGGTGAGAGTTAAGTTTTTAAAAATCAATGAAGACAATATTTCTCAAACTAGGCTTTAATACCTAAACAAGTTTTACTAGTAAATAATAATTCACATGTTAACTATTGTTTCATATTTAATAAAAACTGATTGAGAACAATGCATTTCTTTTTTTTTTTTATTTGCCACTCTGCCCCCCCCCCAGACTTGCCCCGTGCTCCAGACTCCCTGGTGTCTAATGGGGGCAGCCAGTGGACGTCTGCGCCATGCGCGTAGGCAACCTTTGCTGCTGCCCGGCTCTTCCGCCGGGGCTTCTATGATTGAGCGCCTGAAGGTTTTACTGGGAAAAAAAAAAATCTTATATTTTAGCAGATAGTTTCAACTAGTCGATAATGAAAATCATTGACAACAATTTTCATTATCGATCATGGATTCCTTGTTGCAGCCCTAGATCTGCTGCCATTATGTACAATGTGTGTGTGTGTTTATATGAAAATACCTGTATTTTACCATTGTTATAAACAGTGTGTCAAGCATTTATGCACAATATAATGTCCATTTATATTTTCCTACATTTGTATTGTAGAAAACTAGTATTTATTAGATTTTCCCCCATCCAATTCCACAACGGCATTCAATTACTTTTGTTAAAATTATATATAATTAAGATACATACAGTGGAGCTCAAAATACCAGCAATAATTTATAATACATTTAGAGATGACTTTGCAAATGGAAACTAGACATTTTGATATACTGCCTACTAACTGTGCCTTGTGCTATTAGACATTTTATCATGTCTAATTTTTAATTAAAATAAATGCAACCCAAAGTTTTTTTTTTTCTTCTTTTTTTTCTTTTCTTTGAAATCAACAATTTATATTTGAACTTCAACTACTACAGTATACCAGTAATGTATGTATTCATTTTTGTTTATGTTATGGTTCCAAGAACTATGCCATTTTGTCCATTGTTGATGAAATATTTTGTAAACAGGGTTTAATGCAAAACCCATTTGTTATTGGGTCAGATAACTTGTTTCCTGTTACAAACCTCCAAACAGAACCCACAACCACCCATAGCTACCAAATACAGCTTGTTAATAATATTCTGTGCAGCTAATTGAAAATCAATTGACCACCTGCCCAATCATTTATCTGTGTGAAGGGCAGTAACATTTTGGTAGATCTTCGTTACTGCAGTGTTATATTCAATAATACTATTGATATAGATTTGAAGTAGCAGATAAAATGTATTCTTTAGATCTAAAGAAGCAGGGAAGTTTTATAAACAGATCACAATGTTTTGTATAATACACCTCCTTTCACATATTAAATGCAAGGTTTTATAGAATGTTTTTAGGTGCCTTGTAGAATGGCCCATTGGTTTTTGGTGCCTTAGGTTTTTTTGGGTTTTTTTTAATGTTTTTTTTTTTTTACACAATATGTGTAAAAAAAAAATTATTCCACGCTTGAATAAACAAACAATGGGTCATTTCACATACATTTTTCATATGCTATAGTTATTGTGCCAAGGTGCATTATAGTCACATAAAGCCATCTCAGCAGTACCATGGACATAAAGTGAAATCTGTATTGTATTAAGAAAAAGAAATAAGGAAGAAAATAAACAAAAACTCATATCTTCAATAACAGCAACTTGGACAACCCCATGGTATATTACTAGGTCTCCAACAACAAAGTTATCCCCAAGTCGACTGGATACAAAGGCATTGCCAAGTCTCCCCTTTCCAATACCCCCCACCCCTGCATAGGAGCTTATTTTTTGAATGTTTTAAAAGTTAATCAGTGGGCTATTTAGAATATATGTTCATAAAAAGTAAGCTTGTTTGAGCAGGGCCCTCCTCACCTGTTGCCTTAGTTTGTTGCGTTACATGCTACTTGTTATGTCCTGTCTACCCATTGTACAGTGCTACGGAATTTGATGGCGCTATATAAAACAATAAATAATAATAATAATAATAAAAAGTGACCTGGTGCTTTTCCAAACGTGGTGATATTTGGGGTTAATCCATCTGCTAGATGGGCATCAGTATATTGAGCAATACTGACCCTTTAAAAATATGCTGAATGTGTACCATCCTTAACATATTCTGTGTAGGTATATATGAAGTTTGACAGGCTTGGTGATACTGACAAGGAAATCTGAAGTTCCATTCTTTTCCAAAGGTACTTTCAGGTATGCTAGATATTAATCCCTTCAGCTTTAGTAAACTGTGTTCTCTCATGAGGATTTTCTAATGCAAAAGCCAGACCTATTCAGAATAAAACCTGGTACCATAATGCCTTATACTCCACTGCCATCTTTCATTTAATTAAACATATTTCAAAGGAAAAAAACCCACTTTAAATTTACAATTCTAGGACAAGTAAGCCAATTCAGCAACTAAAACACTAGCATCATTAAAACAGATACCCGTCACGTGTTACGGCTAAATATGGTCTTGTTTAAAACTCTTTCCAATGTCTGGCTTAATGTGCATCCATCTGCATTCCTAACCATTTGAAAGCCTTAAAAAGTTCTTAAATGGCAAGGATGTGTCCAGGGTAATGCTTAATCTCCTGACACTGAAAGGTTTACAAAGTTTTTGTCTAATGTTTTTAGATCCACAATCCAGTACTTTCAGAACTTAATTTTCAAAGCTGCCTCTAAAACAAAACTAAAAACTTGGTTCTATATGCGATCTAGAATTTTTCCGGGGATGGAATGTTCTTGATCTGTTGTTTGCATTAGCGAAAGTATTAATAAACATATTTTTTTGTTAATTTTATTGTTATTGTAGAGTTTGATTAGTTGCTATGTGTGCATATGATTATTAATTGATATATTTTATATATATATATATATATATATATATATATATATGTATGTGTGTGTGTGTACTTATAACTTAATGTAACTAAAAACATTTATAATTTTTGGAGAGTCCATCTTTGGCCATTTGGAATGATATGAGGGAAGAGACTGAAATACCGGCTCCTCAATCTAGAGTTTAGCAAAGATTCATGGCGGTTTTGTTATTTAAGGTCATTAATGACAGTTTAAGTGCTATTGTGATTCACCTTCTTAGCATGTGCATTGGTCAACACAATCCACCGCAGCTTGTTCATTTTAAAGTGGGTGGTGAGGATTGTGCTGGTGAACAAGAGTCCTGTTGCAAAGGCTTTTCGTAGACTTGGAAACCTCTACATTCACAAGTCTCTGTTTTGATTGAATGGGCTGTCTTTCTTTTATTCTTAAGGGACAAAATTACTCTTCCTTGTCACCGTCGCCTTCCCTTGTGAATATTAAACGTGTGCCTTGATGGTTTTACATTGGAATCCAGTTGTGAGAGGAGGGGAACAAAAAGAAAAGGGGTCATTGTGTATTGGAAAGTCTCTTTGATCAGCTGCTTCTGTTTGTAGATTTTTCTGATTGATGCGGCAGCAGACAGCATGTTATGTCGCCATCTGCTCACTTCAGTAACCTTTATTTGCAAAGTTAAAATAAACTTAAAGTTGTCATACGTTTTTAAAGTGTTTATGGGTTGTTTTACTTGCCCTATGATTAAAATTCTAGTCTTTCTTGATAATAAAAAATACCAGGAAATACAAAGGATGCTTAATATGTATAGCTTGGAGGAAAGCAGCAAGAGGGGGGTATGATGGAAACACTTAAATACTGAGATGGATTTTACAGAGTAAATGGAACAAACTCCCATCAGAAGTGGTAGAGGGTAATACCTTGTTGGGGATTTAAACATATTTGGAATGGAGTAGAGCTAGTCTGAATATAGGATAAGACCAAGGACTGATTACGTTCTGAGAGTTTATATGAGGGAAAATGGACAGACTAGGTGGGCCAAATGGTTATTATCTGTCATCAAGTCAATATTTTTATGTTGACTCTTCTGGATGGGACTGCTTACTTGAGGTAAACATTTGACGTCATGCATGCAGACACAACTTAACACGGGTTTATTTGAATCCATTTTTGTTTTTTTTCTATTTGAAAGACGTGTACTAGGGCAAATTTTAATGTGCAAATGAAGTGTCTTATAGCTGCTCTTTCGGCTGCCCCAGAAATGGAAGACCACTGTAAATCAGTCCAAGTACTTTAGGCATAAATGTGTAATTTAAGCATTGATTAGACCCCCAGGGCACCCTTGGGAGGGTGTGGAGAAAATTATTTATTGACACTTAGGCACTCAGTTGACAATTAGTAGATAGAGAGGAGTAAGGTGTGTGTGTGTATATATGTATGTATGTCCTGATAAAAGTAAGCAATGACTGAAACGTCGACTTAACTGTGAATAAAGAGAAATTGTTAATTTAAAGACCTGGAGTGCTGACCATTATATATATAATGATTGTGATAAAATGTGCTGTGTACATGTGGTTGCCGCATACAGACTGGTGTAAGAAAAGATGAAAGATCTTTGTTCTTAATATGGTTGTTCATGCAAGTTGCTTACTAATAACTAATCAAAAGCCTGGACTTTACTGGACTGACTGTATTTTTTGCTAACCTAGCAATGTATCTGTGTAAATGTATGTCATTTTGTACTCTACCTTGACTTTTTATATTTTTCCTGTATTTTATAATATGGGCAGTTTTTTGTTGGTTTGTTGTGCCTAGATTTGCTTATTACTTTGGCCCAGTGCGGGGGAGGGCTGGAACCTTCTCGCTCTGGGAGGCAGGTAAAGCCAAGAGGACCCATCATCTCCTTGCCTTCCCAACCCCAGTAATTAAGATAGCCACTGACACATATATTTACTCATGCCAACACACTCACGCTAACATATAGGCATACTTACACACCCTTCCTCTCACTCATACTCTCACTCATACTCACACATACACATTCATGCTAATGTATACATGTATACATATATACACCCACATATACACATACCCCCCCCTCTCTCATTCACTCACTTCTGCCCTTACCCTACCCTGCTTTTAGCGTGGGAGTCTCAAGCTTACTGCATTGCTGTCTCCACAAGTGTAAAACCACACACTAACAGAAAGTTAAAACCCCTCTTAACCTTTTTTAAAAAAACATTTTTTATATAAACTATATATAAAGCCAAGGTTGATTGAACCGACATAGTGACAGTAACTGAGTAATTACCAACATCCGCAATATTAGTAACATTATTATTATTAAATTCAGTTAGTTTTCTGAATGGAAGGCCTGCTAAAGTAGACTCATCGCTCAACATAGTACAATAGAGTTTTCTCGTAAAAACATAAGTAGTACATATCAGCCAGGCAGTCCAAAGTTGCCCCTGATGGTGCACTGGTTCCCCACCTCTTAACTCCTTTGTGTATGACTACACTCTGCACACTTGGTGATTACATTTATCATGTTCTCTATCCAGCAGGTGGTGAGTGTAGGGCCCAATTTATCTTCTGATTTTAAGAGGCTTGCAGGACCTCAATGAATTTATTATGAATGAAGGTCTACAAGAGGGGCATACCTTAACTTATATAATGTATAGTTCAGTCAGTAAGGTAACTTTTAGAAATGTCATCAATTTATCTATGCATTATACAAGGCCAGCCAACCTCTTCTTGCAGCAGATTTTCACTGTAAACCCCATGTATTAAAACTGCAGCTCTCCTGCTGACTCCGTCATTGTTCAATAAACTAATTTAGCCACTAACAGAGTTCTGCAGGAAGGATATACTTATAAATTCTAAGTAGCATCTTATAAGCAAAAATCTGCTGCATAAAGCATTGTATATCTTGATCTGCCCTGCCCTGGCTAATGGTAAAAAAAGTGATCATTTTACTAATAGATTAAATCTCCTTTTGGCTTCTTCATTAAGGGAAGTCTATGTGAAGGTACAATGACTTTTTCCTTTTAAGAATGAAAAATACATTTACAAATTATTCACTGTTTTTATAGCACAGCGGGAAAAAAAAAGTGATATATTTTTTATGAATGCGTGGGAAACCAACTCTGCTATCCAAATGTTCAGTCCTCCGAAGTCTGTGATTGCAGCATAGCAAGTAAAACAATCCACTCTGTCTACACAGTGAACTCGACACTGTACAGTAAAAAGGCATACCACATATTAAATAATCATTGAGCTATTTTTAGATGCAGAGAAGCCCAGCAGCCCTTCTTAAAGCAATGTGTTTCAGTTCTCGGAACAAACGTTGGAAGCTATACTTACCATAACTTTAATAGAAACTAGAGCTTTTTCCTCTCTCTTTCCTCCCTTACTCTCTCTTTCCATCTACCCTCCTCCTTTTTCTTTTTATCTTTCTCTTTTTATCTTTTCCCTCTCACGCCCTATATATCTCTCTATTCTGTCTTAAAAAATGCTATATACTATCCACGTGCGAGCCTGTTATAACAAAGAAATAGGGGGCTTATGTAAACGCTCACTAGTGTCCTGAGGATTAAATGGTAAAATACACTCACAGTAAATGAAAGGGAACATATCTACAAGACAAACCAGTATTTGGTTTTTAGGATACATAAAGGTCTTTATAATTTATTCTTGACCATATGGGACATGAACATCCAAAGGCTAGAATTCAAGTTTATGTTGTATGAAAAGTGTAGCATGTCACAATAACTATTAGCTTACATATAATGAATATGCCTGGCATAGTTTTTTTTAAAAAAAATAAATCTTATAAATAGCAATATAGTGAAACATATATGAAAAGGTGGATAATAGTATAGCTCTTCTAGTTGTGATATTTGCTTTGCAAGATGCAAGGTGAGAATTTTTATAAAATCATATAACACGCTATAAAGATGGTTAGTGGGCTGTGTTTCTCTTAAATACTGAATCTGACTGTCCTGCTTCAAACGGAGAAGCAAGAAAAGATACTTGTACACAATGGCTTGTAATACTATTCTGATAAAACCTAATCTAAGGGGAGTAGAAAATCTAGCACTCTCCATAGCTACTATGAAGCCAGAATCAATAAATGAAACAGGAGAATCTGGCAGGGGGACAGGCAAGCAGTGTGGCCCCAATGAAACCAGTCAGTTTTTATTAGGTGCGGAGACTGCTATGCATAACGCACAATCGATCGGGAAACTCTTTGACAAAATTTAGATAATGGATAACCAATGGGGAAAATTAAGTGATTTTATGTGACTTATTCTTTGTGGACGTAGATGACACAGTCAATAGTGCTAGGAAAGCAGTACAGTAAACTAAGGAAGCAAGTGAAAATGTATAGGTCGAGTTTCTGTTTACTAATAATTTCTGTATGAAGCAAGGGTTTTTGTTACGCAAATATTTAGGTAATGTGTTTGTAAGACTGGGAACGCCGCTAAAACATTCTGTTAAATTAATGATGTTAAATTCTTTAGTATTCTTGTCAACACGTTTTTGGTTTGTGTCCGTTTTGTATTTCTCATAACGAGAATATGCACGTGTTACAGTTAAGTGGTAGTTGGGGAGAAAGTTGGGCAATTTAATTGCCATTAGCTCATATGGATTGCTTGGCAGGACATCATAATTGTGTGTGTTGAAGCACTGCAGTGGTTTACATAGTATGTATTATGAAAATTAAAGGTTGCAAAATCATTAGCTTAAGTAATTGAGTACAAAAAAAACAGTTTTACGTAATTTGCCAATGATCACTTCCTTCTGCCTGCGTTCTCTCTCCTACAATAGAGTCCTTCTGGGAGAATGACTTTATGATCTTGAATGTGTGTGTGTATATATGTACATATATGCACACACACACCGATCAGCCATAACATTATGACCGCTGACAGGTGAAGTGAATAACACTGATAATCTTGTTATCATGGCACCTGTCAGCGGGTGGGATATATTAGGCAACAAGTGAACATTTAGTCCTCAAAGCTGATGTGTTAGAAGCATGAAAAATGGGCAAGCGTAATGATCTGAGCGACTTTGACAAGGGACAAATTGTGATGGCTAGACGACTGGGTCAGAGCATCTCCAAAACTGCAGTTCTTGTGGAGTGTTCCCAGTCTGCAGTGGTCAGTATCAAAAGTGGTCCAAGGAAGGAAAAGTGGCGAACCGGCAACATGGTTCTGGGCAGCCAAGTCTTATTGACGCAGGTGTGGGGCGTGAAGGCTGGCCCGTGTGGTCAAATCCAACAGACGAGCAACTGTAGCTCAAATGAAATAGTTGTTTTATATTTATCAACCAGGAATAAAATAAAACAACTAATTAGGAAGAAGATACTGAATGTTATAGTCATAGCAAAAAGAGTAGCTATGGTTTCATTTTACTGATTATTTTAAAGATTTGCCAGCGTACACAAATCTAGCTTTCAGGGAAACTGATAAAAATGACACACCGATCAAATACAATAAATGAAAACCTACATTCAAATGGAATATTGATGAAATCATCATTGATGGCCATGTAGCTATTGAAGCTGGAAGATGTAGGAAAATTTGATTTATAAAGATCAATCCAAGTGGACTTTGTGCATTACCTAGATTAGAGTGTAGTAGGATTTTAATAGCTACTTGAATTGATAACAGATGTTCTTTTGTGACTCTTGATCATACCTACCAAAATAAGGTAGTTTTCAATGAATCTGAGGAAAGTTTTTTTTTTTATAATCGACCTCCATATGCACTTGGGAAGTCTAGCCATACATCCTTGCTGTATGGTTTCCCGGTAGATAATGTATCGTAGGTGTTGTAATTACACAATATCAGGGAAGCTCCAGCTATTAAATATTTTAATACCTAAGGGGGACACTCCAGCGTCTCTATACATCCCACACAACAAAGAATACATATGAAAGTACTTAAGAGGTAGTTCAATATGCATTCTTTAAGTGTCAATAAACATGTGAAGCAGCCAATCAGTGCCAGTTAAATGCTCCCATTAAAATCAATAGAAAAGCTTTTTGTGCATGTAGGTGAGTGGTCTTGTTAGACCACATGTAACTCTTGTATAAGCAGAAGCTGGCTGGCAGTGAGCTTGCATAGTGACAAGCAGAACATTGTTTTTGGCCAAATACAGAGAACACTTCTAGGTCAAGGAGATGGGGGGAGAATGACGGCAAATTTGTATGAGGGGGTTCTGCTGGGGGTTTTAAATTATAGCGGGTTATCGGCTATCATATAGATTAAAGTACATATAATGATTGGAATGTCATTTTTAAATCTTACCATATTACATCTACTGGAGATATATTAAATACTAACAGTTTTACTCCATCTTTGCTACCTCTCCCAGTTTGTTTGGACACTGCTGCCAAACAGGCTCGTATAACTCTGACCAGCTGTCCTGAATATTGTTGAAGTGTCCTTAGTACCTGTTATGCATATAACTGCAGCTGTACGTTGACAGGGGTCTGGCTGTTGGTGTACATGCAAAGTGGGCAGATAAAATTGAAGATGCTATTGAAGTGAAATCATAGCCTCCCTTTTTACTTGTGTGCCCCCTAAGTGATGTTGTATATTATATCATTTAGATGGCAGGTTAATATGTTAAGTACATAAAATGTTACTTTTTACAGCAAAAAATAAAACAAACACAGGGGAAGTGACCTCAAGAGAAAATGCCACTGATGACAATCACTTGACTTGTTTATTACTGGAGTGCCCAGCAGAGCAACTGTTGAGATACATCTTCCTAATGCGAAGAGGAGCTCTTACTAATCTTTCGGAGTTCACAGAAATGGCTGGCAAAGGCTGATTTCATCAACAGAACAGTGATTGCGAGCCTCGCGACTGTGCTAAAAACAAATGCCTCCAAGTAAATTGCCGTGGGGAATGAGATACTTGGAGCTATGTTTTCACTTAAATAGATTGTCTTTTAAGCAGCTGCCTCATAAAAAGCTGCTGCTTTATGCGAGCCTTTAATCAAAATGTCACCAAAGCCTAGGCAGAACAGTGGTGTGCTTCCTTCCCAGCACAGACAATGCCTTATTTATGAAATCTCACAACACTGACTCCAGCCACCATTAACTTTCAGTAAGGAAAGATAAACGAGGGAATGACAAAAATCCCATGTCAGAAGTCAGAGCTCTTATATTTGTGTGATGTCTTGATCTGCTTGTACATCCCTCTTGGGAACTCTTGGGCAATTAAATTCACCCATTGCACATCGAGCCCTCCCTGTACACACTGAATTTATAGAAGAATGGGTAATTCCTGTTAATGACTACTACATCTGTTCAATTATACTGGTTTATATTGCTGCTTAATTAGGAACGTGTCAAGATACGAAAGAGACACAAAGGAGGAGGATGCCCCTTTTATAAAAATCACTGGCTGTTGCTGAACATGTTGTCTTCTTAAGGGATATTGAGTATGCTGACAAGCATTGGGGACTAGTGACCCTAAACCGTTCCACTTGCCTGGAGAATAATGAAATTCTCTTGACAGAAAAAAAAAACATTTTATATTTTGATGTAAATAAAGGCTCATTTTTGCATGCAATACATTTTAGTTTATTTCAACTGCCCTTGGCTTTATGATCTACGAGGTTTCTATCTCTGTGCAAAACAGAGTTACGCAAAATGAGCAGGTGAATGACTGCCAATGTTTAAGATCTATGCGCACTTATTCTTTTGACTGTGAGAACATTTTGCTTTCCTCTAGATAAAGTATTACTTAAACTAGGTGCAAGTACCCACCAAAAAGCCCTTATTCAAGTGATTTTTGAAATGCAATGTGTTGCTTTAGGTTTACAAACCTTTAGCAGTGTTTAATGCATGAGCATACTTATTAATTAGGAAATAGTGTGTTCATGGCCCTTTTTTTTCCAATTATTGCTTTAATCACGTCCTTCTTTCAGTAAAACACATGGCGTTTAATTCAGAGAACACTTGATCCCTTTACCTGCTCTGGCTGGGAAACAACCCCGTGTCTACTGCGCACACACGCATAAGTGTTGGGAAGAGATTTACTAAATATTCTTTTGTTACATATTTTTGTCTTTTTTTTTAGTTTTTAAATAAAAACTTTTTTTGAGTACTTTCACACACTTATGAAAAAAAAAACAACGTTGTGTTCATTTATAGGTTTGGCTTTATAAGTATTTTCCCTTGCAGGTATTTTCCTAAATGATAATTAAAGGGTTTTTGTCATATGTTTTAGATAATACGGGATTGGCATGAGGCGAGCGGTTGTTATTTCTCACATTGTTATTATATACAATGTATTTCCTAATTCTAAGGGGCCAGCATTATTTGCAGCTGTTTTGTCACTTTTTGGTGTTAACAAGTATTGTTTTAAAATATACCAGCGCATCTCTCTACTCTCTATGACATGAGGTTCTATGTATATTTTATTTGAGAATTCTGTAAAAATTAAGCTTTTTTTTTTTAATTAAAAAAAAAATATAAAGTGTCTCATCAACTACAAAAAATATATAATAGTAAAGATTTTCTCTAGTACTAGTATCGTCAGACAATGTTGTTAATTGTAATATTTTAGTGTGGTGGCAGAGATTTGTTTTTATGAGTATTTTCACCATGGCAGCATTGTAGCAATGATTGTGAACATGATATTTTTCAGTTCCAACATACTAACATCTGTTTTCTGCCAAAGTTCAGAGCAGTGTGGTTATTAATTAATGTGCCATCTGTCTGGCCCCACTGCTTATTGTTTTGCATTGTCACTAACATCTGCAATACTTTCTCTGATTTTCTGTTCTTATATTCTTATCACCTTAATTTGCTAACGTTGATAAAAAAAAATAATGTATATACTCCAACGTTCAAAAGTTTGGGGTCACATAGAAATTTCCTTATTTTTGACTGAAAGGCAAAATCCTACGTCTGGGGGTGGTGGCAAGAGGAGGCACATATTGTTTTGTTTATAGAATAAAATGTGCATCCTCTATTGTGACTTATTTTCCTTATTTCCAGAATTGTAGCCATTTAGTAGTTTTATGATTGAACGTTATTATAATCTATAAGATTATAAACCAATAATATATTGTTCATCAGTCTCAGGCAGATTAGTTTTAATTTTCTTTGCAATTTTTATAAAACTCCTCTATTGAGGTACATAACATTGTGCTTAGAACGATTTGTATAACTACCAGCCTTTATATAAAGAGTTGGTATAATATGTAGAGCAGGCAATCCTGCCATTTAGGATATGGCAGTTAATTGTGTCAGTCTTTTTTGAGTGCAAACAAAACCCAAACATTTATAGAAAATATGTGCCATGTTATGTGTGGTGATTTTTTCCGTTTTAATTTCCAGACAAGAGACAGATAAGAGAAATCTGTTTCAAAGTACTCTATAAATTGCCGCGGTCACAAAATACCAACACTTTTCAATAATGTTGCCATTGGGACATTGTTATATATAATAACCTCGAATGGGGGTTATGTAGAAAGAATCGTTATTGAAGTTGAAAAATGTAGTACTAGCAGACACGGTTTTGGAGAAAGAGCAACGCTCAACAGCAGCGTTTTCTGACGTATGCCAACTAGCGTTTGCAGGGGTTAAAAGGGAGATCACTGATGCCCCCCAATACTATAGAGGACTGTCGGCACAGACTCCATAGTTCATTTCTACCCAGCGCTGCACATCGTAAAAATGTTGGAGCGCTGGAATATGATGTCATATCCAGGAGCTCAGCAGTAAGGATGATGGCATTGTCCTGTGTTAGGCCTAGGGCCGTGCTCAAGGTAATACAACACTGGGAAAGCTTTTAAATATTATAATGCTGATTAAATGTACGTTTCATCAGACTATTTACATGTCAGAATCTTGCGTCCAATGCTTTTTAAAGCCTCTTCATAGCCAGAATGTTTGCCACGGGCATTGCAAATGGTGCACAATTGTGTGCACGACAGCAATTAAAATGGCTTTTTAATTAGTCACAGCTAGGCTGAATAATGGATACACATATGTTTAATTGGAAGCGTATACAATTAGCAGTTTATTTTAACTTGGTTTTCAAATGTGAGATTTCTTATTAAATAGCTAATTTTCCTAAAGTAAATTTACTGCATAGATTTGGGTCTGTCTTAAGAATTGGTCAGCGTTTTTCTTACTTCTTAAACAAATTGGCATTATTACTATTGCTGTGGATTCATTATGGGCTGACCTCTAAGGTTAAATTACACAATTACACATTGCTTAGCTCATAATGAAAACCACAGAGGATTCTGGGAAAATATTTAATTTTGATAAACGACCTTATTGGCAGAGACCTAGATGCATAAATCTGTGGCGCTTAACTACATTTTGGTGGTTTATTTGTTGAAAAGGTATTTTATCATTTCAGAATCAGAAAGCTATTCATAGCTACGTATGTAAAATTGTAATACAGTAATAAAGGAATTATGCATTTTGTTAGGAACGTTTAGCCTTTGGTGGTAAAGTTTTCTAGGTCAACGCAAAAAAACTAATTGTAGAATAACAATGGCTCTAAATGTCATGAAGGTCTAAAATCTTGAAATTCTACTTTAACTGGGACAACAAAGAAAAAAACGAAAATCTAATTGTCTATGAAGAATGTTATCTTCTAAGGGACCAACAAGGCCTGTAAACTTGAGAGTCATAGAAAAGTGTGATAAAATAATTTAAGTCACAAAGAGTCTGTGATCTGGTTATTATTTTATAGACCTTAAATAATAATGTTCAAGACAATGCTTTTAGATTCATGGCATTCAAACTGTCTTTGGTAGACATATTTGATGTATCATTGGTTCCATTGTCTGTGGTATAGAAAAGTAATAACTTGCCTGCATACCTGGTAAACAATTTGTACATTTAACCTAGAAATATTACCACCGTACTTCCCTACCTAATTCACATCAATAGCCTTCAAAATAGTTTGCATCTTTAAAGGGACAGTCTATTCTCCCAGCCATCCTCACCAATAGCAAATGCATATTAAAGTACTTAACTAATGCATATTAAAAGTACCTATTATCTGTGCAAACATTTTAATTTAAACATCCTAATCTTTATTCTAGCAAAGTCTAATATTCATATCAGAGGAAAAAAGCTTTTAGAATGTGCTGATAAATATGATTTTGTTTTAAAGGCCCTTCTAAAGTATTCAGCCACCAATGTTGGTCTTAAAACTAGTTTGCGGTAATTTAGGCTATGCTCTGCATGAAATAGAACAAATCAAAGTGTTTATGAGAAGGTGTCTTTAAAATTGTGGTAAAGCTTGTGCTGGCCGGGTGTAAGCTAGTGAACATGTTCGTATTACAAGGCTGTTATACATGCCTCAAGTATCCAGTGATCTTGATGGTAATAATTGTTTTGTAACTACATTAGAATTGATGCGCTTTTCGGCTCACTAGAGTCATTAAAGTTACTTGTATTTCATGTCAGGGGCTGTGCGCGCACACAAACTGCCGTACCTGTGAATATATCTCCTGTCAAAGAGGAAGTAATACCTAATATTTCCCTCTGTTTATAGTCACAGAGAAGCACCTGTTTAAATATAACATAAAGACTTGTGTGATTGTTTTAAATGGCATGATGGTTATATTTAACTAAAGCCTTAATTACAGCCCCGTTCCCATAATTGGCAGCTTGCATGATAATCTTCAATTCACTATATTATCGGGGAGAAAAGTATAATCTTCTATCAACCCTTAGCACTGTGACACATTTCACTGGAAACATATTGTTTTATGTTTAATAGGTATGGAGAATAAGTGGGTAAGGAGCCTCCTTTCTTGATATAAAAATCTCCCATACGATTATCCTCCCCTATTAAAAGGTAACAGCATCACAGACTCTCATGGATTTAGGTTTTTTGCAGTTATTGGTGTCTTGCCCTTATCATTGTCACCATGTCTTCTCCCATCTACTGCTATGTGTCACGTCATATGAGGATTTAGACCTTCTAAACGCTGCCAAACAGGATCAGGGGTCTATACAATTGCACCTTGCTGTGTGCTCTATTACTGAATTACCTGAATTTTGTGCCGGTATTCTTCTCCACCTCTGCCAACCCAGGGGCCAACCAACCTTCGGAGAAACTTTACGTGTTGCTGGTGAATAAATTAAAAGGTCTATAGATCATCAACCGGGCCATTGATACCACATGAACCACGCTGGGATTGTGTCAAACCACACCACAGATTTGGCTTGATGATCAATGCAAAATCCAGTCTGGTCTTTGCCAATGGATACAGAATAATGATCCAAAGACAGAAGTGAATGAGGTATGGTTAAGCCTGCTGAGTTCTGGCTCCAATGCCTCCCATGTTGAACAGCTAAACCAAGAAATAGATTAGTCTTGTCAAAGTCAGCTCACCCATAACCAACATGAACCTCAGTACCTACAGTACATTGCCATATAGTGTTTTTATTGTTTTTACCTCAGAAAAGCCTGGTATAAATGGTGTAGAAATAAAGAGCTATAACATATTTTATTCAAGGAATTTCATTGACCACATGCAGTTTTGAAATGTTGAAGGAATTGGTGATGAAGACTTTATTTAAATAAAACAAGTTCGTGTATAATCTCCCAATTTTTTGCTGGATTTTTTTTTCTTTTTGTTTGGCAAAAAATGTATTTTACTCATATATTTTAAGTATGTCTTATATTTCTAATCTAAAGACATGCTGGTAGGATGTTCTCAACAGCTCAAATTAATGAAGTATATAATTTTGATCTTTTCAAATTATTCCACATAGCATTTATTATAATCTTCAACAACAATTATGTTTAGTTACTGATTAAACAAAGACTAATATTTAGTTCAAGTAGCAACCTTTTCATCCATTAGTATTGAACAAGTAAATTATAGAATGGCAGTGTTGATTCAGCAGAACTATTCCACCCCCCACTAGAAAATGGCTTCTGTGCCACAAAATGACATACTTCATTCAAGTGGAAAACATGAAATAAATCTAAATTGACACATAAGTGATCAAATAATTGTCAAAATATGCATAAGCATTAATGGTGCTTTTTTCCCATTGTTAATATAGTTGTGCGAGTAAAAATAGAAAAAATGCCGAGATACCTTGTTGCAAAGAGAAGTTTATTAACAAAGAATGGGTTTTGCTTGGCTTCCTGTTTTGGTGGGCGGTTTAATTAGCTGAGAAGTGTACAGTCTGATACTGATTTAATCCCTGACAGATTTTGCAATAATAAAATTTTTCAAAGCAAAACAGCAGTACCAGATTACCCGGTTCTAGGTGATGAGAACCTTCACAGGCTTGGTTTGAGGGTACTAGGAGAAAAAAAATGATCTTGCCAAACCAATTTAACATGCCGCACCTGCCAGGGACACTTGTTGAAAATATATGTTTCAGAGTTAGATTGCATTTTATATATGCTCCCTGTTTAAAAGGGCAAGGAAACAATCAGAAGTATCTGTACCTTAAGAGAGAGGCAATTTTTCATGTAGAGGAGTTTGAACGACTCTAGGTCAAGGCCCGGGTCAAAGCAGTATGACTTTCATGCATTCTTTTTTTCAGTAGTTTTTCACTTTATCCTCCTCATTTTCAAGTAATTATAATTAACCAAATTGCTTACAACAGCTTCAGTTCAGACTACCCACCAAATTCAGAGGATAAACCCCGTTTGGACAATCTTGTCTGGCTGTTAATTGTTTATCTTGTGAATAATGTTACTTTCTTTGGGGGGGGGGGGAAACAATGAAAACTGTAAGTTAGTTAAACTTGCTTCAAGCGGCTTGATTACTTTTAAAGTCGGACTGCAAGTCGGAAAGGGCATAGTAACTATAGTTCCCAGGATTTTACTGCTGCCCATCAATCTTTTGCGCACTCTTACGTTGATCTTATCTCACAATGATATGGATGCAAATCGTTCTGGCTCTGAAATTCCACAAAGATTTATCTAGTCCTGGTATACAAGTAAAAAAGGTGGTTTTAACTTGAATAAATTGTATATCTGTATATAGTCACATATAGGATACCAGAGCCAAGAAACGTTAAACCTGCTTTTGTCCGGACCGCACATGTTTGCGTATCTCCTATAACTACTAGTTTGTTTTGTTTGATCAATGATTCATTAATTATTGTTCTTCTTGTATACATTTTGTATGTGCTAAAGCATAGTTAATGAACATTTGTGTAGATTGTAAACCCTAGAGCTGCTGTCTGCCATTTCAGTATTCATTTATATGTTAAAGCTCTTCATATGTATACACACCCCAAAAACACATGTTTTGGAAGGATGGCCTAGAAAACATCCAGAATGTATTAAGCCATATTTTTATCGTCATTCAAGACATTTATTTATATCTGTGTTACTTTCTACGGCTGACTTTTTATTGTTATAGATGTCACCTTGACTTTTCTCTGCTGGCCATTGACTTATCCAATTTTATGATTGTTCTGAATATAAACAGGAGGTGCTAGATAGAAATGACATGCATTCCTGTAAACAATACGTCTAGATCTTGAGTAATCTCAAGATGAAGCCCTCCACTACATAGCTGTTTTGCCTCGGAATTCCCAACCTGTTTGAAAGCTGATTTATAATTCTGGTATTTTTTTACAGGTTTGCCTTTTTGTAATCTTCCCATTATTCTGTCCATGCATGTTTTGTATCCTACATTGCATTTCCTAGGCCTAAAACAGAAGTAGATATGGCTGCTTAGTATGAAGCTGTTTCAGAGCATGCTCCCTATATTTTTAAGGATGAGGAGCTGCCGGAAGAAACATGTAAAGTGTCAGTCTGTTGTGAACGATCTCACCTAATGGCTACAGTAGCAGATAACCTTCCGCCTGGAAACTCTGATAGTAACGAATACCGACAACGTGAAACCGTGACTAGACTTTGTACGCTGAAATAAAACACAGTAGAGTGACTAACACATTGAAGGTTTTTTACTGCTTTAAAAAAAAAGCCTCTCCTCTGGAACAAGGGGTTTAAATGACGAGGACCTCTGTGTATTTTCAGTATAGAAGTTGGAAGTGATTAAGAGCTTGCTGTTTCGTAAAAAGACAAAGAAGTAACTGAGTGTGTCTGCTGGACAGCATCAACCTTTGTCTGACCTAATGTTAATACCTTGAGGTTTACTTCGAGTTGATAGAAAATAGTGGATTGGAACAACAACACTAAAATATGTTTGGCTAGAACACTGAATAGACTAAAGACAGGGGGAAAAACTTTGTTGTATACACTTTTATACGGAAGGGTTGAATTGCATCAAAATATTGTTTAGGTTGGCCCTCCATCATGCATTGTTAATGTAGTTAGATAAAAGGTTTCCCCTTTTACAGGAGAAAAGTATAGTTAAAATTATACTATTATTGGCTAACTAAGAGTTTAATTGCAAGCTTTCAAGACCAAGTTGTTAGTTCCCTTCCTTCGGCACAAACCCTTTTATCATAGTTTAGTAAATGAATCCATATGATACCAATCCTGTACTGATTTACATGTGATGTTTTTTCTAACGCGTCCGCGTGCAATAACTGAACAATAAAAATTAACATAATTACTAGGCAGTCGTCACAGAAAGATCTAGTGCTTCATAGAGGAATACATATTTATGGTACATGCTCTATTTTATGTAACCTCTCGCTGAAAATGAATGTCAAATGGGGGTCTCTTCCCCTGTAATTCAGAAAGGAAAGGAATGCATTTTCCACAGGCAGACGTTTACCGATGCCTCTAGCTCATGTTTACCGAATGTTCAAACACATCTCCCTACTACCCAGAAGTACTGTTTTCTAACTATTTATAGCTTAGCAGCGCCAGATCTGTGAAATGAAATTGGTGGAGGTTTCACAAATTAGAAAAAAAAACTAACATTTGTGCTATAGTGACAGTTGCAGTGTCTTAGATGCAAAAAAAATCTTTTCTAATGATTACACAAGACTTCAAGTCTTCTCTAGCTAATTACTGGTTTAGAGGATTTTTACTATGCTTGTAAACCGTCATGCCAAGAATATTGGATGTGTTTTCTGCTTTGGTCCCCCTTGTTTGTATGCAGTATCTTTTCTATGCTTCATATTGTCAAATATTTTGTTCTTGAGTGCCATCTAGTAGTGATGGCGAACACAGTGCATAATTGCATCCCTTGCCCAATTATTTTCTCTCCTGACAGTGATGACGGACACTTTTTTTTTGTTTTGTTTTTGTTTTAACATTATTACACAGTGCTAATGCATTGTCTGTTTTTAGGAGATCACTTTTGTAATTAATGACTACCATTGAAATTGAATAGGTTTTGAACTTAAAGTGCAAAGACCACTACAGGTGATGAGCACAGACTATAAAAATTGTGCTAGCAAAATTGTTACCAAATTAATGTTTAAAATAACTTCAAAATGCCCAATTTCAGAAGAGGCCTCTCTTAATTAAATTACCAGTTATTTACGGGCAAGTATAAACCTCACTTGTGTGCTGTTAATTATTGTCACAATCCAGGGTTCCTTACCTGTGGCATGACTACCCCAAAGTGTCTTCCCAAGCTCAATGACAGAAAACACCTTCCTAGGAGACTTGGGAGTGCATGCACGATTGCGGTGACATAGCACCTGTGATCCTGCATCCTCCATATCCGCCCTGAATACATGACATCCAGTATGCTTGGCGCCATTGTTTTCAAATTCTGGTGGCTTTGTAATAGAGATACTGTAATCCTAGCATTTTTTTTGAATTAATGGCTTGTTTCTTTGGAGTTTATTGGCTTGCCAATAGCCTTGTCCTTTGTCATTTGGATTTCTTCTTTTGTACTTTGCCCTTGGATACTGCTCACTATGGTTTACTATGCAGGAGCCTCACTTCACTCCTAACACTTAAGATCCATATTGTGTTGTAATAAAATGTATGTAGTGAGAAATATATATGTGCCATATGTATCCTTATGTCTTTAGGTAGTCTTGGATGAAAATATGAACATCACATGATGAACAGTATTGACTGAAGTAGCTATTCATAAATATGATGTTATTAATAATCAAAAGTCTGAAAGTGACACTGCAGTGTCACAAGCAACCACACAAACCAATAATGCATTTAAGATGCATTCTTCAATCACAAAACTGAAAAAAAAGCTACCGCGCACTGAATTTTCATTTCACTGATTGGCAGCTTGAGGCTGCCAGTAAGTAGATGGAAAGCACTTCCACCAAAATCAAGGGGAATGCTTTCTGCAGATAGACACAGTGGCTCTCATCAGACCCCTCAGAACTCTCTCTGAGCCAATGATGTAGCTGATTAGTGGTTAATATATCACATGGGCACATGCAGCAGGAGGTGTGTTTGGCCAAACACATCTTCTGCAAGCTTGGGGACTGTCTGCATATAATGGCTGAAGTGTTCTTTTAACTCCTTAAGGACAATGGTCTGTTCCTAAACCCATTGAAAACAATGCATTTTGAGGCCGTACATGTACAGGCTTTGTCATTAAGGGGTTAATGCCACTTCTACAAAATATTGGAAGAATCAGCTGACCAATTCTTTGGTCCCTACTAATTCAACTTTGACAAGACAAGAGCTCTTGACAACAAAATTATTTTATTTTAACCCATTGATGACAGCATAAAAAGGCATCCGTAAAACTCTTGTTTGAGTTTACACATGGTATTTCAGATGCACTGGAGATGCGGCTGTCTGATAGTGTAGTCTCTTAGTCAGCATAGTATATACACTGACAGCCTTTGAAAGCCTGAACAAAAGTTTGGGCAAGCCCTTCCATTAGTGTTGGAATCATCAGGTAGTGTAGTAGAGACCCTGGAAGGTCTGAATAGACTCTGCTGCTGAGGTCTCTGATGGCCCTTTCTGCCACTGATAATACATACTATGATCAAGAAAGTAGAGCTGAAGCGCCCTGCTTCTTGATTGCTGTTTGATCAGCATGTCGGTAGATAAGAGTGAGAAGGGAGAGGGAGAAACCGTTTCAAAAAAACAAACGCGTATATGGATATTGTTTGAAAAGAAAGCCCTGCTTTATATTGATTTTCAAAAATGTAAAAATTATGTGGCTACTCTGAATAAAAATAGGTATAGGAGAGTTGATCTTTAGACTGTTGACCATGCAAGTTTAAATATATTTGAACTGTAATGTTGTTATATGGTGAAAAAAATCCCTTTGCATTACACACATAGCTATGATCACATTCGAAGTGGTACTTTGTTCTCTAGCACGCTTCATAACAAAATTTTAACTTTTTTCTGGAATTGCCTTTTAAAATGTGCTTAGAATAAACTTTCCTAGTGTCAGCATATGAAAACTTCCATTAAATGCCTGTGTCGGATCCATTTAACATCAAGCTTATTTCAATATCACACTGTAACCACAAATTAAATAAAAATGCTAACGGGTCATGTCTGAATGTTCTGCTTTGCTTAGAAAGTTTAACATACACTCTAAACTTTGCTTTAAACACTGTTTTATCTAAAAGAACCAACATGAGAAAAAAATAGAAAGTTTACAACATCAACATCTTGTGTGTTTTAAATGTCGTCTAACCTAGGGGGGGACCCCCCCCCATACTTGCCACCCATACTTGCCAGAATCAGTGACCCAGAATTTTAATGCTTAAAACACCATATGGATCCTTGGAACTGCAGTTATTGCTGGCCTTTGTGCTTTTTGTTAAATCTCTACAGAGCTATATCTTGCACTTCCATATATCTAATATGGGCAGATTTGTGATATTCTAAGGTGTTATCTTCAAGAAATGCCCCGTATTCACTACTTTTGACTTGGTACCCATTATTACCAGATGTGGATCTTGATCCAGATTTCTGACAAATTATTGTTACAAATACTGTTTTGTGCAGAATAAAAGGCACCAGTCTACTCTAGGGTGTCCCCTATCTGACCCCCTGCCAAGAAATATCAAATAGTTGTTGTTCAAATATTATAATTGTAGTTTCTTGTTACATAATTTATACAAATTAGTAGAATAGCAAAATGGCTCCATCAGAGTCAGATATCTAGTTTCAGGGTATCAACCGTATGCTATTATCTTCAGGATGAAGACCCCCCCCCAAGGAGCAGATATCGAGCACCTGATCTGATGTATTTTAACAGAAGCTCAATTGTATTGTCCGTTGTAAACTATACCTGTACATGTAAGAGCCTGTTGGACACTCCATTCCAAAACCATGGGCATTAATATGGAGTCCCCCTCCCATAACAGCTACCATTCCACAAGATTTTGAAGTGTGTCAGTAGGAATTTGTACACCTTCACCCAAAAGAGCATTTGTGTTGGATGACAGGGCCTGGCTCCCAATTGGCATTCCAATTCATTTCAACCGTGTTCAGTGGGGTTAAGGTCAGGGCTCTGGGCACAGTCATGCTGGAACAGAAGAGGGCCTTCCCCAAACTGGTGCCAGGTGGAAGCATATAATATGTCTAAAATGTCTTTGCTTGCTGTATGTACCATTCACTGGAATTAAGAGGCCTAGCCCAAACCCCGAAAAACAGCACTGTGCATCTTGGTAGGTAGTGTCCGCTTTGCATCCACCAAAAATAGATTATTATTAGTTGTTTCATATAGTGCCATCATATTCGACAGCGCTCTGCACATGGCTCTGTCCATCAAACTTGTTGATAATGTTTCCACTGGTGGTACACTTTACGCCACTCCAGCCAATGATTGGCATTGGGCATAGTGACCTTTTGGCTTGTGTGCATTTGTATGGGAATGAAAACACCCCCTTTAATGAACTTCCTGATACATAGTGCTTGTGCTGATGTTGCTTCCAGAGGCAATTTGGAACTCCTGTAGTCAGTGATGCTGACGGTGATCAACCGTTATTAGCAATCTCTACTGATCTAGAAGTAACAAAGCAATGCAGACTGGCTTTGGTCCTTGTGTACAAGTTTTATATATATATATATTTACTGATGCCATTAAAAGAGTAACACACAGACCTTTGTTGTAGTTATAAAAAGTTGAAAAATTACTGCTTTTCTGTCATAGTGCTGTTTATAACACTTCTACAGTCTTAATTTCAGACCTCTGCAGGCGACAGCTGGATTACCTACACCACTCAATGTAAACTTACGTGTACCAACAAATATGTTAAGGGGCCACAGTGTTTTGTGGCTTTATTTTTTTAAATTATAAGCATTTTTTTTTTAATAACTGTTGGTTCATCAAGACACAAAGTGAAGATTCTGTGTTTATAGCTTTCATTTTAACTAAGAGCGGTGTAGAGAACTGTATTTTTAGCACTTTATCTCATCCTGATTATTTTGCGCACCTCCGTCTTCATGCTGTTGATGTTTTAGTTGGCAGGGTTCTCTGATGGAGGTATTATTTTTCATTTCACAGGATTAAAATGTGGGTACAGAAGATGCAAAATGACCTTGTAACACTGGCAAGAACAGCAAGTGGTGTAGACCAGCTTGCAGAAGTAAGTAAACAATGCATTAATATTCTCATTTTGATTTCAGGTTGCCTAGCCCAATGTTTTTAAGTGTATTTGCTGCTTCTTAAACCTCTGGCTTTTCTCATGCTTTTACCGTATATAGTGCTTTTTTCCCCCCCTTTCTTTCCCAAAGAGAGATAGGGCTTACCTTTGATACCAGTATTAGATGTATAGTCCAATGTTTAGTAGTAATGATAAATAATTTTTAAAAAAGAAAATAGAAACACATTTTGTATGTATTATTTTATGACGTCTATCGCTAAACAATACCTCAATATTCATATAATTAAATGTCTTGAGTTTGAGAATACGATATATACCCATGTATTTCTGGAAATTATAGAGCGAAACGCATACATTTTTATACCTCCCATTTTTTACAGTTCGTATGCTGGTTTGTGATTGTAATAATGAACAAAAAAAACATGAAAATCCACAAAAGTATACCTTCCGGAAAACAGACAACTCAGGGTATTTCATGTGGAGCGTTTGGACACTTGTCATGCAGCCATTTGGTCACTAATCTCTGCCAAATTTAGGAATCCTATTAATTTTCTTAGCTGTTCTTATTGCACAAATGGGTTGCAGACAACTGTAGAGAAATCTACCAAAACTTATTCAGCAGCATCTCTGTTATTTGGAAATATATCACATGAATAGTTTTTTAATGGTTGTTGGTCCTGGTTTTGCACAACAGACATATTTTCGTTTAGTTTTAGTGCGGCTGTGGCAGGGTGGGCACATTTTAGATGATTTTCTTTTTCTTTTTTTCCATTTTTCCCACATTTGGATGAACTCTAATGCTAATATTAAACTAGTTCTTTTTTTCACAGTATGAGATAACAAATCTGTTGTGTGTTTTACTAGGAATCTATTTATGGAATAAATTCAGTGTTAAAACATAACAGAGATGTAGCATGCAATGACCTTTTCATCATAGTTCTTGAAGTGCTAAAAACTGTAGGCTTCTAAGTCAAACTGAGTGGAGGACTAATTACTGATTCTTAAATCTGGCAGTAGCATCCATCCACTGGTCGTATAAATAAAGTGATCTACCATAATTATAGAATTGGCAATGCTTCTTTTACGCTTTCTTGAATGTTGCATTTTGAATATACTGTACTATGCAAATCTAAAATAAATATCAAATAATCATGACTTGTTGAACATATGTGCTACTTTATTAAGGTAAGGCATAATGTTAGATTTGTTTTGGTTTTTTTTTTAATCTAAATTAAGCTTAACTCAAAGAGAGACCTATGGGCTCTGAGTATATTATAGATACATAGTAAATATATAATGTGTCACAGAAGCCCCAAAACACAAGGAACCACTTTTTTAGAATTATACTTCTAAAAAAGTAAAATTATCTATAGGGATCTCCAGATGTGAAGTCCCTTGTCAAAATGATGATCCAGGAAATTCATTTTTATGGGAATCTTACTCCTTTGTCTCTGAAAGACTGTCCATTAAGTGTCACATGGGGAGGCCTGCAGCCCAAGCACTTTAGAACACTCTTAATAAGCTTGGTTGTAAGCCCTCGGCGATAAAAGAAAAGTTGCTCGCACAGTGTGTGGGCAACACAAAGAAACCTGCAGGTGAAGTAAGAGGGCAGGAGGGAGTATATATGAATAAGTAAATATGTGTGAATGAGTATATGTTAATGAGTGAAAGAATAGGTACCTAAATGAGTGAACAAATGGGTATGTATTTATCTATGCGTGGATGTGTAGGTGGGGGCAAAGATGGCACAGGTAGGGTGTCAGAGGTGCACAGATGGCACAGGCAGGATGTTTGGTGCCAAAGATGGCACAGGCAGGGTGTTTGGGGGCAAATATGGCAATCCTATGCCTCCAAAATGGGTGCTGGTCAGGTCCTGTAGATGCAATTTGGGTGCTGGGGCAAGTCCTATGGGTGGTAGGGCTGACCTTTGGGATGTGTGATCTGTGATCTATGTCTGCATTATTTGATCTATACCTTCAGTGCTGGGTTTACATGTGAGTTTCAGTTGCGTTATACGTGCAATGCTATGTTTCGTGTATTATTGATTTAATATATACCTACAGATACATGTTTTGAATGTCTTATTCAGTTGCTCTGTAAGGTTTCCATGTGTTATTTGATCTATACCCAACTACAAATGAGGTAGGAAAAGAGGTGTGGCACAGTAAAAGAGAGGACAAGTGTCTCTGGTGGTGATGACAGGGGAAGGGACACCACGGTGGTGGCCTGAACACCTAAAGCCGGCCCTGATCACAACTCGCACGTCCATTTCGGATCACTTGCTGGAACCGCTCTGTTCATTTACTATCCGATCAGTGTAGTGTTGTGCTTTCCCCCGTCCAGTGTGTGGGACGTGAGGACATGTATATTTATTCTTGGTTGGTTAAGAGTTCCCATTTAACGGAATAATCCAAAAAAAAAATGTCATAAAGTACCCAATAGCTATGAGGTGTGATTAAATGTTTTTATTTAATCTGTATTTTATGCAGGCTGCCTGTCAGAGTGGTAGGAATATACAGCCTCCAGAGAATGGAGAATCAAAACTAGCACTGCTCAGTACAGACAGCTATTGACTGACCTATATGTATCTTTAGACGTGTTTCCTGAAGCAAATCAGGGAAACATTTAACACGAACAATAAAAATTGGCAAAACAACCAAAAATGGAAAGAAATGGTAAACCCCAGAGTAGTTTGGAGACAATATAATTTAATTGCATTACTGTAAGATGAGAAATATAGTTGTCAAGTTGTCCTATCATAGGATGCTTGAAGATTGGGTAGATATCATTCATGTAAAATAAATTGCATATAATACACACAAGTACATTTTTCTCCAGTATGCATTGTCAGATCTGTTATATAATTCTTTAAATAATCAAATTTTTTACATGTTGGAAGCCTTTCCTACTTTTTGTAAGATTTTTAAAGTAGCGTACTATATGCTTGTTTGGTTTCACAGAGTCTTTTGGTAAAACATTCCTTCCATGGGGCTCTGGGTTGGTACCTTCAACCTCCTTGCAAAAACTTTATTTCTTTCTCTCTAAGTTTCTTGTTAGTCCTTGTACTGATGACCACCTGGACCTTGCTAGAGCCGTTAATTATTGCCATGCTAGATTTAGCTCTCGGATAACTACTGCCTTCTTTAAAATTCAGTTATAACAATGGAAGCTGATTTCTTTTTGGTGTTATTTTGCCTTTAATTAAATATAATTTCCATAACGGTTTCACTTGATAAAATGGCATTTGCAAAGGCAGTCAAGGTTAGAGCCATAACTAGGAAATAATTCTAAGATGAAACTTGGCAAGAGTGAGGCAATTTCATGTCCAGCTTATTAATGTTATAAAATAAAATAAGTTATACTTAAAATGTCATATCCCATATAAACCTTAATTTGATGTTTTTGAACATAAAATTAAAGCCTATTTATCTTACATACAGCCTAGAATCATATATTTGTGCTGTAAACGGATATTTTCATGGGTTGCCAAAAGCGTGATGTCACTTTTTTTTTTTTAAGGATACGATGAGATATTCTTTGCATTAACTATGAATAATGCATGGTAAGCTTGGCTCTTCTCAGACAGAATGTGTCCGAATGAATGCGGTGAGATGTATTAATCCATCTCTGCTGTCAGTGGCATTTAATGACTCTTTTCAATTTGGCATGCTGGGTATCTGCGTATGTATGCCACGGGACGATACACACTTTTATTCAATCACCGGTGACCGTCCAACCTATGCCTGGCTTTAGCATTGAAACTGGCTGCGCAATGTCCTGGTCTACATGAAAGTCTGCTAAACAAAATAGGGTGCTGGTGTAAACAACAACGTGTACCATGTTTAGTTCAGGAACACCTAGCAGGGCATGGGGATGATCATGGAATTTTTTTCCCCCTGAAATGTTTTTATCCCTCTATACTTATCAGTAGGATCTTAGAATTTCTAGTGGGGTATGTAGGATACAAATCTATAGTCTATAGTGACAGTATGGATGATATTGTGGTCTGGCTCAACAAAATAGATACTACTTAGGGATATACACCGTGTTTCCTTATCCTAATTGTATGCTGTTTTTGTTATTGTATCAATTTAGTAGTAACCTATAGCTTACAGTTATTATTATTATATGGCTACAAAAAAATTCAGAAATTACTCTTCTGATACGAGCATTATAGTACATCATTAGCAGTCTTTCTGTACCTTGAAGTAAAGCTTAAAATAACCTCAATAAATGATGGGGATACTAAGTGAAAGTTTGGAAGAATGTTCAGCTTTCATTATTACAGCATGATTTCTACGATTTCTTTCCATAACATACCAAATTGCCTCAATGCATAATTAGCGGTGGGAATTCCTGTAGGGTATTTGAGAGAGTTGTTGAATTTTCTTTTCTTTGTATTACTGAGATGGGTCATGCTGTCAAGGAATTCATGCAGAAATCTTTGATAAGTAAGAGAGTGGAATTTGTCCAAGCCACTGAGAACCAATTAGTTGTTTAATTGGTGGAAGATATTCAGGGGGGAAAAAAAGACAGACAGAGGGTAGTTGGCGATTTCTGTCTCTTTGAGAGAGGGTTAAAATGCATTCAACTTATATGAAAAATAGTACACAGAAACACATCTTTATTGTCGTCTGGTACAATAAATTACACTTTTAAGTACAGGGTGTGTGTTTTGCCTTTAATAAGTGCATGTGGTCATTGTGACATAGTGTACAAAATATGCTTAATGTTTGTAAAACAATACTAACTAGTCCCCCTGAGTTAATGTGCTTTACAGCGAATCATTATATACCCTTCAAAATACACACCTACGCTGCCCTTACAAATGCTTGCCAGCAGATACACTATATGGACAAAAGTATTGGGACATCTGACCATTACACCAACAGGGACTTTTATGACATCAGATTCTAAATACTTAGACGTTAATATGTAGTTAGTCCCCTAGCAGCTATAATGGCTTTCCACAAGATTTTATCACTTTACAACTGACCGTGGAATATCTAGCAGGGATGAAATCTCGCGAACTCTTATTCCAAAGGGGGCATCCTATGATCACAGTACCACACTTGAATTCACTGAGCTTTTCAGAATCGCCCATTATTTTCACAAATGTTTGTAAATGCAGGCGGCATGGCCAGGTGCTTGATTTTATACACCTGTGGCAATTGTTCTGATTGAAACACCTGAATTCGATAATTAAGAGGTGTGTCCCAATAACTTTGTCTATATAGTGTACATACATACACGCACATTCATCCTTGCCTTTACACACAATCATTGTGGCTTACACTTGCCCTTGGATATACTTGCCCTTGGATATACTTGCCCTATATTTATATGTTAATATACGTAAAAATACTTTCAAAACACTTTCCAAAACTGCCTTAGACACATTTTTCAGTTCCTTTTTGGCCCATTCGCACATGTCTACATAACAGAGTGCTGGAACAGAGGGAGAGGGTAACTATCTAACCGGCAATGACATATGCTATCTCATCCCATCATTCCAGTCAGTGCATGCATGTAAGGGAAGAAGTAATAGAGAGATGAACTAAAAAAAAGACTGATCTATGCTCTTAGGTGGGTAGCCTATCCTTTTTTATGGGACTGCCCCTAATTAGGGTGGATGATTGGCAAAGAGAAATAAAGACTTAGTTGTGAGTAGATTAGCAGCCTCCGAAGACCTTCTAATGAACTAGTTTTCACTGTTTTTGTTCCTCTTGATTTCTGATTTTTATAAAAAATATATCTATTTAATGCTCAAATCAATTTAGGTGAAAGCAAATGGGAAATTATATACAAGAAACAACAAAAAACCTACACAAAATCTTCTACTCTTGTTTTTGATGAGTATTGCCACACTTTTGATAGATAAAACCTGTTGAATAAAAAGCCATAGCTGGCACAGATTTTATTGTACATACCTAGCACCTGTCCTTTGGTGTCTAGGATGCAAAGAAAATCATTCTAATGAGCTAGTTTCCACAGCTCCTATTCAGTTTGATTAATGGTACCGGTTAATGCAAATGCTCTGTACCAATAATGCCCTGCATTGTTTGTTGACAAATTTCTGTTTGCATCATTGCATGATCACTTTGCTACAAGATAGTGTTTATGCCGTACAATTAGTTTAAGGAAATGTTGTACCATAATTGTACATTTTACATAAGTCAAATGATAACTATAAATGTACCTTGACATTGTGAATTATTTTCTTTTTTTGTGTCCGTAGTTTCTTATATATGATTAGTTACGTGTTTCTCCTCTTGTTGTAGTGTTCAAATATTTTATTACTACATAACAACCACATTAATAATTACATTGAGTTCTTGAATCACTGAAAAGGCCATGTAAACTCAAGGGTGTATGTAGAGTATTTGGCCCCCCATTCGGCAACTTGCCTTCCCCCACGTAACAAATATATGGACAGCGATGGGACCGACCTGTACCCTGACTGGGTACTCCCGTCAATCGTTGCTTCCTCCTGCCGGGACACCAACAATTAACCCCTTCAGCGCCAGGCAGAACCAAGGTTGTAGGTAGAAGGGGGGACGTCGCTGCAGCGGAGCTGCGTTGGCACTGTGGCTATCCGAAGCTTAGCTAGCTACACAGTGTGGCTATTGTCCTGAAAAGGACAATAAAGGATCATAGCGGCCCACACCAAGCATCAGGCAACCTCGTGTTGAGGTGAAAACAGGACTCTTTTATTTAAACCAAATACAGCGCTATATATATATATACAAGTAAGAAAAGGGGCAAGACAAATATCACATGATCTAATTACCATGGCAGGAAGGAAGTAAATAGATAGCAAATCCTGCAACACAATATCCGGGGGAATGACAGAATGATACGAGACATAAATAATTACATTAGTTGGGGATGTGGACATGGAATGACGATAGACATATAGCTGGCTTGAGACAGACAATGGCCAGGACACAGAGATAACAGGAGCTCACAGGATTAACAGCTACCTGTTGTGTAATTGATAATTAGGTATGCAGCAGTGACACCTAGTCATACCTACAAGGGGTCTTAAGACAAGGGCTAACTCACACAATAACAGGGGAAACACTTCACACCTATAAAATCAAATTCCGTAGCGCTGTTTAACGGGTAGACCGGACATAACAAGTAGTATGTAACAAAAATTGACTAACAGAGTGTTAGGGACCAGGAACCAGACGGACACAAAACGTAAAATGCAATCACCTTTATTGTAATGACAATAGTGAACAAAGCCAAATCGTGATCCAAAAGCATATACCAAAAGACAAGCCGGGGTCAGGAACCAAGACGGGTACTCAGACAAGCCGGGGTCAGGAATACAGAGATCAGCGAAGTCAGGAACAAGCCAGGAATCAGGAGCCAGGAGGGACGTCAGAGAAAGCCAGGTCATACACAGGAATTCAGGAACACAGCGATAGCACTTGCAGCCAGAAACAACACAAGGGCAAGGAGGAAGTGATGTTTAGCTGCTTAAATAGCCAAAAGGGGCTGGCTGTGGGCTGGACAATGGGCTGAGTCACAGGAGTGACAGGAGTGTAGCCATGGCAACCCAGCCAGGCTGTATAGCCTCCAGCAATGCAGCAGAAAAGCAGCTAGACCATAACAGTACCTCCTCCTCAACGACCCCCTCCCCGCGGAGCAGGGCCGGGTTTCAGGGGAAAACGCGAGTGAAAGCCACGAAGGAGAGCGGGAGCATGGACATCTGAGGCTGGAACCCAAGATCTCTCCTCGGGACCGTACCCCTTCCAATGGACCAAATACTGGAGCTTCCCACGGAACCAACGAGAGTCGACTATGGAGCGGAGCTCGAACTCCTCATGGTTGTCTACAGTCACCGAACGGGGGCGAGGAGTGACTGTAGTAAAACGATTACAGATCAGAGGTTTCAACAGAGAGACATGGAACACATTGTGGATGTGCATGTTAGAAGGAAGATCCAGGGCATAGGCCACAGGGTTTACCCGTCGAAGGATACGGAAAGGCCCCACATACCGGGGAGCCAGTTTCTGGGAGGGTACCCGGAGGTGGAGATTTCTGGAGGATAACCAGACCCTCTCCCCGACCTGATAGGAAGGCGCGGGTAGGCGTTTACGATTAGCCTGGAGCTCCTGACACTGTTGTGAGCGTTGAAGTGCCTCCTCAACCTGCACCCATGTGGAACGGATCTGCTGGAGATGATCCTCCAGTGCCGGAATCCCCTGGGAAGTGAAATTATCAAGAATCATGGAGGGCTGATACCCATAATTTACCATGAAAGGGGAGAACCGGGTAGAGGCCGAGACAGCACTATTATGAGCAAATTCCGCCCAGGGTAGCAGATCCGACCAGTTATTTTGGTGGTCCGAGATATAGCACCGCAGGAATTGCTCCAAGCCCTGATTGGCCCTTTCCGCAGCCCCATTAGATTGTGGGTGGTAGGCCGAGGAGAAGGAGAGTTGGATACCCAGTTGCGCACAGAAGGCCTTCCAAAATCTCGAGACGAACTGGCTACCCCAGAAAGTATGACTTTGGGAACCCCATGTAGCCGATAGATCTCCTTGATAAAAACTGTAGCCAACTCCTTAGCGGAAGGGAGCTTTTTGAATGGTATACAGTGTATCATTTTAGAAAACCGGTCAACAACCATGAGGATAACTGTGTTACCATTAGACAGCGGAAGGTCGACTATGAAATCCATGGCAAGGTGAGACCATGGCCTCTCACCAGTAGGTATGGGTTGGAGAAGGCCCACTGGAAGGTGACGGGGTGATTTAGTCTGCGCGCAGACTGGACAGGCTGCTACGAAGGCAACAATATCTTTGTTAATTCCTGGCCACCAGAAGAGACGGGAAACCGACCAGAGAAGTTGGTTCCTCCCGGGATGCCCTGCTGATTTAGGATTATGATAGGTGGAAAGTAACTTGGTACGCAGGTTGACGGGTACAAAACATCGCCCTGAGGGGGTTTCAGCAGGTGCATCTACCTGAGCGGCCCGTATTCTGTCCCCGAGGGGAGATGTTATGCTGGTACGTATGGTAGCCAGTACTCGGTCCGGGGGGAATAATCGGACTTGGAGGACACTCCTCTTTAGCTTTTGAGAACTGTCTAGAGAGAGCATCGGCCCGGACATTTTTGGTCCCCGGCAGGTACGAGACCACATAATTAAAACGAGATAAAAATAATGCCCAACGGGCCTGCCTCGGAGTTAAGCGTTTAGCCTCGGACAGGTAGGTGAGATTTTTATGATCCGTGAGAATTAAGATTGGTACGGAAGTTCCCTCAAGCAAATGCCTCCATTCTTTGAGAGCCAGTATTATCGCAAGCAACTCACGGTCACCAATTTCATAGTTGCATTCCGCAGCACCTAGCTTCTTGGAGAAGTACCCACATGGGTGCAACTGGCTCTCAGGAGTAGGACGTTGAGACAGGAGGGCGCCTACCCCTGTCTCAGACGCATCGACCTCAAGTACGAATGGAAGTTCGGGTTTCGGGTGTACCAAAACAGGAGCTGCGGCAAAAGCGGCCTTCAATGACTGAAAAGCTTTGATGGCCCCTGGGGACCAAAGAGAGGCATTGCCATCTTTTTTGGTCATGTCCGTAAGAGGCTTAACAATAGAGGAAAAATTCTGAATGAATTTCCTATAATAGTTAGCGAAGCCGAGGAACCGTTGAAGGGAGCGGAGACCTACAGGTCGTGGCCACTCGAGAACAGACGAGAGTTTTTCAGGATCCATAGCGAAACTATAATGAGGAGAGTGTATCACCTGGAGTTGAATAATTTCATGATGGAGAGCCCCAACAGCCATAGACAAAGGAGCGGTTTCATGGGTGACCTGCGGGGGCTGTAACGGTCTGCCATCGATCGCCTCAATGGCAAGTGGAGCAGTCCGAAGCTGCAACGGAATAGAGTGCTTCTGAGCAAAGGTGCTGTCAATAAAAAGGCCCGCTGCCCCCGAGTCAATGAGTGCTTCTGAAATGACAGAAATCTTGCCCCAAGTCAGACCCACCGAGACTAAAGGTTTATCCTTCAGGATATCTGGGGACGCCGAGACGCCACCTAAGGACTGTCCCCTCTGGAGCCTTAGGTGCAGGCGTTTTCCCGGACGTGTAGGGCAAGTTCGCAGCAGGTGCCCTGCTTTACCACAGTAAAGACAGAGACCCTCCCTCCTCCTAAAGGCCCTCTCCTCAACCGAGAGACGGGTAAATCCAAGGTGCATGGGTTCCACAACGCCCGAAGTGTCGAGACCAGGAGGCATGGGAGGAGAGGGAGGCACGGGTGGGGATGAAAAGCTCGGGGCTAAACGTATAGGAGGCCTCCGCAGGCACTCCCGGAAGGATGGTCTCTCACGGATTCGTGAGTCAATAAGGATACAAAAAGAGACCAATTCCTCCAAATCACTGGGAAGGTCCCGGGCCGCAATCTCATCCTTAAGTATATCCGAGAGCCCATTAGAAAAAGCAGCCACGAGAGCCTCATTATTCCAACCAACCTCAGCGGCCAGGGTACGAAACTCAATAGCATAGTCCGAAACCGTCCTTGTACCCTGCCGAATGGACATTAAACGTTTGGCAGCCGAGGCAGAGCGTGCCGGTACATCAAATACCCGTTTTAGAGACGCAACAAACTCAGGGTAATTGTGTACTAAAGGTTTCTGTGTCTCCCAAAGGGGATTTGCCCATGCCAAGGCCCTGTCTGAGAGTAAAGAAATCACGAGGCCCACCTTACTCCTGTCAGACGGAAAGGCCTGAGGTAACATCTCCAGATAGATACTGACCTGGTTCAGGAAACCTCTGCACAAATTAGGGTCGCCCCCATAACGCTCTGGAAGCGGGGCGGACCCTGTCAAGCCTCTGGCAGTATTAAAATCACCAGTGGCAGACGGAGCGGAAGCAGCAGCATGTATAGAGGCAGCCTGTGCCGTGGGGACCTGAGCTGGCAGAACCAAATGTGCAGTACGGAGCAACAAGGTCTGGAGAGCTAACGCAAATTGGTCCATGCGTTGGTCTACCTGGTCCAGCCTGGTAAAAACATTTGGTGGATTGCCTGCCCCTTCTGGGTTCATGGCCCTTGTGTAATGTTAGGGACCAGGAACCAGACGGACACAAAACGTAAAATGCAATCACCTTTATTGTAATGACAATAGTGAACAAAGCCAAATCGTGATCCAAAAGCATATACCAAAAGACAAGCCGGGGTCAGGAACCAAGACGGGTACTCAGACAAGCCGGGGTCAGGAATACAGAGATCAGCGAAGTCAGGAACAAGCCAGGAATCAGGAGCCAGGAGGGACGTCAGAGAAAGCCAGGTCATACACAGGAATTCAGGAACACAGCGATAGCACTTGCAGCCAGAAACAACACAAGGGCAAGGAGGAAGTGAAGTTTAGCTGCTTAAATAGCCAAAAGGGGCTGGCTGTGGGCTGGACAATGGGCTGAGTCACAGGAGTGACAGGAGTGTAGCCATGGCAACCCAGCCAAGCTGTATAGCCTCCAGCAATGCAGCAGAAAAGCAGCTAGACCATAACAAAATCGTTGCCAATGAATTTCACTATCGATTAGTTGAATCGATTTTTATCGATTATAAAATGAGAGCTTTTTCAGTGACTCACAGCAGCTACTACTTAAGTCCCTCCCTGCAGTCACTGCCGATTGGTCCCGCCCATTTTCTTCTCCTAGTCCCTCCATGCAGTCAGGGGCAGATTGGCCCCGCCCCTTTCCTTATAGCGTCCACATAGCTGTGACACTCATCTGTGAGTATAAAATTAATATTTGGGCTGCTGAAAGGGGCAGTTGTGGTTGATGGGGCGTTTAGGGTTAATTTAGGGGCAGTTGTGGTTGGTGGGTTTAGGGTAATTTAGGCATTTGGTTATGGTTTAGGGTTAATTTAGGCAGTTTGGGTGTGGTGTTTAGGGAATTAGGGCAGGATGTTAATGGGTGTTTTAGGTAATTACGGGGCAGCGTGTTGTATGGGTCTTAAGGTTAATTAGGGGGGCAGTTGTGCGAGGGCTCTTAGGTAATTGGGCGTTGTGGGTTGATGGGGTCTTGAGTCTGATTAGAAGCCAACCGAAATATAAAAACTTGTCTTATTAGAGCAAATACGGTAATATAAATCTAACTATATATAATATATATATATATATAGATATAGATACTTCCATATTGCTTGAATATAGGCCACACCCGATTATAGCCCCACTCTTAAAGTTTGGTGCTATTTTAAAGAAAAAATATTTTTAAAGAAAAATTACACATTAGTGGAATGGTAGAACAGTATTTTATCTAATAAACAGGAATACATGTATTTTAACATTTTTCGTATCAATCAGTTTGTCAGCATATGTTATATACAAACAGAAAACCAATAGCCATTTAAGCCCCCCTTATTTCATAATGCACCTTACTTATAGATACACTGCCACACTGTACCCCAGATATACCACTCTGCCTCCTGATATGCCACTCTGCCCCTGATATGCTTTATGCCCCCAACTATGCCACTCTGACCCCCCCAATGTGCTTTATACCTGCCTCGAGAATGCTTACCTGGCCGCCTAGAATGCCACTGCCCTCCAGATATGCCACCTGCCCACTAGATGCCACCTGCCGCCAGATATGCTTTATGCCTTCCAGCAAGTGCCACTCTGCCCCTGATATCCCACTCTGCTTCCTAGATATGCCCCCCCCACGACTTACCAATGCCGCCCCCAGACTCCCTGGTGTCTAGCGGGGCCGGCCAGGTGACGTGTGTGCGATGCGTGCAGACAACCTCCGCTGCCGGCACTTCCGCCGGGGCTTCTATGGTGGAGCACTGGAAGGTTATGTCCACGGCTGTTGGAGAGGAGGATCCAGGTCCCCTGCAGTGCTGCGGGGGATCTGGATCCTAACCCTGCTGCTTTCCCGCAGCAGTGCTAAATGAAAAAGAACACCCACACAGAACTGCATGTCCCGGGCGTCGGGTGATACGAGCTGCGCATCCCTGCGCTAAACCCCGAATATAGGCCGCACTCCCACTTTAAAGACGTAAAGTGGGGGAAAAAAGTGTGGCCTATATTTGGGCCAATACGGTATATATAACCTATAAAACAGGCCTGATCATGAAAGCTTTTTATGTGTTTCATCTTTTCATTGTAGATAATTTCACTGTGTTCATGAGTCCTTAAACATTATAACATTAATTATTTCTCACCAAAATAAATGTAATTCAGATCTATTGGATTTCAAATATATTTCTATTATGACTGATTAAGAAATAGTTAAAGTACAAAAAAATACATCTTGATTTAATTAAAATATGTTTTAGCATTATAGTTTTGACCCCCATTTACTGTATTTAGAAGCATGTAACCATAACTAACAAGGGAACTAACACAAATGGAATCTACACTCCCACTTAGAGGGATCCTGGCATTTGAGAAATCATCTTGTGGCCTGTCAGGTCCATGTATAAGAAAAAAAATCATTAACTTCCCAGAGCAGTGTGTTCCTCTGAAATAGTGGAACCTTGGAAATCACATCATTTTAGAGGGGAGAGCCAAGTTCTTTTTGCTGCTTCTCGCAACTAGAGCCAATAATCTGTCATTCTTACATAAACAACTACCTTATCATATCACAAACATTTATTTAACCCTTTTCTCCCAAGCTTTTAAGAGTAGAGAGAAGGTGTCCAGTTGAGACAGTCAAGCTCCTAGACTGATTTAGAAGAAATGCCAAAAATCCTGCACATTGCACTCCATCTGTCAAATGTCAAATTGCACTTCTCCATGGCTTGTGTGAAATACTGCAGCTTGGGCCACTACATCATTGAATTCTCTTAGCCTTAGTTTAACACCCACCTTCCTCCCTAGAGGCTTGTATTGTATGATGCTATCAAGACTTGGAGCCAAGACTAATTAGTCCTAGGGATGCAAAATGGTGCATTGTTGTTTTTTTTTTTTTTTTTTTACAAAGTACAGTGGGAAGAAAAGAGTTTATGTTTGACCTGTCCTGAGGTACTTGTGTGACTCCTACAATTTATAATTATACTATGAATATTTTTATTCTTTTCAGGGTCGTGCCTAGTTGTTTGGGTCAAATCATAAATAAAATATTACTGAGCTGTCTGCATCCTTCAATTCAACCCTTGCTCACTGGATGGGGTCATACATTTATTTAACTTTTCCTTTGAAAGTGGACATGCTGAACATGTTGCGTTATGATCAAATAAAGGTAGAAATAATATGTTTTTTTTTCATTAGCAGTGCCTGGTTTGTACTTTCACTTGCAATTAAAAATAATTAAATTAGTTGGCAGTGTTCTTTGGAGTCCTTTTATTTCCAAACCCAGTAATGATAAGTCAGACATGTTTGTCCATCACTGTAAAAATCCAGCCCCATAGTAAAACAAAAGGTAAAAAGGAAAAAGAAAAGCCAGTTCATATGAACAGTTAGTAACATTTCTAACATGTCTAAATGAGAATATATTCAAATCTTAAATTCAAAATTCTACATCAAAATTCTAAGATCATGTTTTAATTTACTGAAATTTCAGGTTTAATGGGCAATTTAACAGGTAACATATGGTAACATATGGACATTTTACATAATCCTCATTTAGCTATAGCTTTAATCCTTTAAGTGCTATAGTTTATAATCGAAAGAGGAAGCAGACTCATTGATGTAAGACATTCCAGTCTGGCTCCCAGGGACCCAGTGCATATGCATGTACAGAGGTACTATCAGTAGGATTTGAGGTGGACCAGAGGAAGCCCAAGGCCCCCGGCCCCTTCCTCTAAACACCAGTAACAAGTACAAGTACACACTAGCAAACACATTCATTCTAAAACACACAATTACAGACATTGACTCTAACATACTCGTATACACACTCACTGTAACACACTCTAACAACTGGAGCTTTCCTGACTTGGGCACTATATATACCATGCAGCTTGACCAAATTAAAACAAATAAAAACATAAATAAAACACCGGAGGCATGAGGTCGCTGGAAAGTGTAAGGCCACGGCGCTTTATTACTGGGACAATTTATCCTAGAACAAATAAATTATTACACATGCAAATAGAACGTGTTCATACGAAATTGTTTAACAAAATGAAAAACATATGAGCAGAATACAAGACATAGGTTACGCTAGCTTATGTGTAAAAACATAAAATCAAGTAACCAAACTACCATAGGGATATCCTGCCAAATACCAATGGGTCAGGGACTGAACCCGTGGAGTGATAAACCAGAAAACAGCATCTTGGTGTAACAACCAATTAAAACATTGCGTATAACCTCTCTCCATACAATACTGCCAATCACAGGAGAAGAAAAACTTTGGGGGAGGGAGGGTGGGAATTCACTGTAGCACACTGCTATCAATAGCAACTAAACCAGTGGTGGGGAAATGCCACTGTGCCCCCTCCCTGTAGGAGAACTTGGATTATGAATTATGGATCTATTGGCTCTATTAAGAAACTTTTAGGTTTCCGTCACTGGGACAACCAACAGAAAATGATATCATGCACTGTTTGGCTTACATTACATAGGTGAAAATGTGATGCAGTGGCATTTGTTGTCCACAGAGCATCCCATCCAATCTAAGCATCGCACATGCATACTTGCTGACAGCCCTGAATATCGGTAGGAGAATTCAAAGCCAGACCATAAATATGGTTGGTTGGGCTATCCCATGCATGTTTGCAACTATGTTGTATATCATTATTACATATACAAAGTGATAAAAGCAGAAGTAAACATCTGTGGCCAGTGCAAACTAACATTGGAGCCATGACTACATCATAACTACATCAGATTTTCTCTGACAAGACAGGGCTCCTATTCATTGCCCTAATGTTGCTGCTGAGGCTTTTGTTCAAAGCTTGAAATCATATCTTTACAGGGTGGATAGGTGGCTTATCTTCAGGATATGTATAACGGTTATTAATTTTATACATTTCAAGTGTCTCTGTTTCGGATGCAAATCCACCTGTCCATTTTTCCTCCCTCAAAGTCTTTTTTATGAGCCAAGAATATTTGTTGTATAGCCCTGAAAGTCACAATAATGTTTATAGTGGGAAAAAGCTTTATAGATGCAACTGTGTTCATAAAACAGAGTATTCTTCCATTAATCCCTTTACCAAGAAACATAAATAACTATCAATAGGGTGCAATAAAAGTAGAAACCTGACCCCACACCCCTATCGGCGATGTATCCAACGGTTCTAACCTCATCCTGTAAATGATACTTTCTCTGGACACACAAACCCTCTGTTGAGTGTAAGCTTGTGTGCCGGACCATGTTTACCAAATGTATAGATTTGCTTTAGTCTGTCAGTTCTAGGGTTTGTCATTCCCTTTGAATGTATGTAGTGCACAAATTATTGGCACTATAGAAAAAAAAGATAATAATAATTTCATTTACAGAGAAATTCTCATAAAATGTCACCAATCAATGTGCAGTTAACAATTGTATAATTTTCATTTTACTGGCTACACCAAGGCACCCTCCTGTCTTTTTCCTGATCATGAACCACCTCTCCAGTAGATTGCTTAAAGGGGAAATCCCATGGAGAAAAATGTATTGCTCCTTGAGCATAAAATAGAGTGCTGTATACATGTCGGACACCATTGACAAAACTTGGTTTTATTTCATTTTGTTACAACCATCTTCTCTTTATATGCAGACCTAGAGGCTGTCATTGTTGTAAGTAGAGATATATTTGATGGTATCCCCTGTTCAAACACGACACCAAACTCATTCGTTATGGTAAGGTTAATATAGTCCGTCTCCTCCATAGACTTTCATTACTCAGAGTGTCAGAGTGGATGGTTAAAACTGAGCTATTCTATAATTTACCACAAGGCTAGGGTGCTTGTCTAGTACCGTATTTGCTCGATTATAAGACGACCCTGATTATAAGACGACCCCCCAAAATCTGAATATTAACTTAGGAAAAAAAGAAAAAGCCTGAATATAAGACGACCCCAAAGGAAAAAAGTTTTACCAGTAAATGTTAATTCATGTAAACTATTTTTTTTAATAAAAGCTATGATTGAGAAAAATATTTTTTTTGTTTTTATTTCCTTGTATTTTCCAACCTGTCCCCCAGTTACGCACATCTGCCCCCAGGCTTGCCACTCCAATATGGCACTGTGGCCCATGATATGCCTTTTAACCCTCTATATGCCACTGTGCCCATGGTATGCCTTTTGACCCCCTATGTGCCACTCTGCCTCCAGAAATGCCTTATACCCCTATATACCATTCTGGCATTTAGGGGTTAAAAGGCATATTATGGAGCAGAGTGGCTTATAGGGAGGTATAAGGCATTCAGGAGGCAGAGTGGCATTAAGGGAGTTAAAAGGCATTGTATACAGCACTCTGCCTCCAGAAATGCCTTATACCCCTATATGCCACTCTGGCATTTAGGGGGTTAAAAGGCATATTATGGGGCAGAGTGGCATATAGGGAGATATATAGGAGGCAGAGTGCTCTATTAAATGCCCCTTTAACATCACTCTGCCTCCTGAAATGCCTTTAACCCCCTAAATGCCAGAGTGGCATATAGGGGTATAAGGCATTCCAGAAATGCCCTATGCCCCCATACACACACACAACACACACACACACTCTCTCCCCTCCCCACTCTCCCCTATCACTCCTCTCACCCCCCTCTCTTACCGGTGCTTCCAGCCGGGGCAGCGGGTTGCCGTCTCCTTCCCCTGCAGCCGGAAGGAGGTGGAGTTGGCAGCGGGGGTTGTCTGCGTCTGTCCCGCATACATTCCCCGGCTGTCAGAGATCAGAGTTCCGCACCGGTGCGGGGAACTCTGATCTCTGACAGTCGGGGAATGTCTACGCGACGGACGCAGACAACCCCCGCTGCTAGCCACACCTCCTTCCGGCTGCAGCGGACGTTGTCTACGCGGATCGCGTAGACGTCAACCCGCTGCCCCGGCAGGAAGCACCAGTAAGTGTGTGTATGTGGGGGGTTTAAATGGGGGGGAGACAGGAGGATCCAGGTCCCCTGCAGCGGTGCGGAGGATCTGGATCTTAGTCTCCTAATCAGACCTCTATTTGAGGTCTGATTAGAAGACGACCCCGATTACAAGACGAGGGGTATTTTTCAGAGCATTTGCTCTGAAAAAAACCTCGTCTTATAATCGAGCAAATACGGTAGATTGAGCTAAGATAAGAGATAGACAATGTAAAATGACTAAAATGACTAACATTCAACTGATTATTATATTCCGTGGAAAAACAAATAGAAAACCAAAAACAGTACAATAGGGGAAAAGCCCACAAACAATGTAATAATATTTGGCTTAGAAATGATTAGGTCGTACTCAATTAAAATATACTAGACGTGTCAGTAATCCATATTCCCTAATTGGGAATTGTGCTAAGCTACCGTCTTCCATTAGAGAGGTGCTCTGATTAATAACTAGCTGTACTGGCTGTTTCCACAAAGTACTTGAGGACCAGAGGCAAAATGAAAGTCAGGATGCAAAAGTTGAATTAGTCAGGCATTAAACAAGAAGAGTTGAATAATAGACAGAAGTGGGAAAACTAGAAATCTCAAAACCAAAACTCTCATAGAGCTGGTTCCCCAAAGCTAGGGATGTTTAAGCACTCATCATAATGACAGGCTGGCTTATAAAGCCCAATGATAAGTTACAGCTGCATTTAATGTGGATTCCTATAGATGTTGCCCAGCTTTCCATAACTTAGGTCCTCATATGATACAGAACTACTGAGCTAAAACTCCACAGAAGAAACACAGTCAGATCCCTTGGGGCTATACATAACACATTTGTAAAGACAGACTAACTGCTTTCCATAATTAATTCACTAAGTGACCAATAATTTGACTGTGGCATACAATGAAAGCTGTTGTGTCATTATATAAAGTCTTTAATATTCAAGGAATCAGTGGCTGACTGCGAAATGTCTCATTTATCTTAGACGCGCTTGTGGCAGAGAATCCTAAGAACCTAAATATTGGTTGCATATAAGGAACAAATAAAGCTTATCTAATCTGCCTATTCCATAATAAACAATTTTCATTCTTCAGTTTGCTTTCTGCTTGGGATAGCAGTGAGCAGATCAATTTTTAAAGACTCCTCTGCTTGCAGGTTATATGTTCCCTATGGCCCCTAATTCCCTCAATACATTTGTGAGTTTGTATTATGGGAAGAACACTCAATTAAAAGACTGACTGGCTGGATTGCTCAATTGTGGAGACCTAATAAGAGTAATTAATGCAAGTTATCCCAGAGAGCGAGAGAGGTAAGAAAGCTCAATGGTCTAAAGAAAACATTATACATGAGAAGAGCTACTTGTAATTAGATGTGTCAAAATACATGGAATGAACTTCAAATCATGAAATGATGAAGTAAAGGATGACTTCTTTGAGTTATAAAAATAGGTACTGACAGAACATGTCCTGAAGCATTGGTAGAACAATTTGCAAACTCTGAAAGTTTCTCTTCCTTTGGTCTGTCTATAGACAGTTGGCCTAGTTCTCCCTTTCGTCTATCTATAAAAATAAAAACAATTATAGTTTTGGCTGCCACTAAATTTTAAATTGTAAGCTTGGGAGCAGGGTTCTAATTACTTTATATATCAGTATGTATCTTGTCTTGTTAAGTCTGTCATACTCCATGTGCTGTTTAGCACACTAAATAAAGTATTGGTGCTAACTTGATACATTAAAATAGGGGATCCTTTAATCAAAGGTATTGCATTTAATATTACACTACTACCAAATCTTGGCAGAATCCCGAATTTTCCACGGAATGTTGACATACAGAATTATGTTGTTCACACATTCCTTTTTAAAGTGTAAGACTCTGAACCAAAGATGTATCAACTGACATGGCCGGAATTCAAGTTTCAATGTGTGGGTGTGCCGAAGAAAGGTCTAAGAAGAGATTTTCTGTAAAATATAACATCCTTGAAATCAATGGAAAATCATAATAGATCAATAATTTGTACTTTTGCATGCTTGAGACTTTGTTCAATTCTCTGCCCACTTTTGGTACAATTTATTCCTATTCCATTCTGCTGTAACTACACCCTACCACTTCCAGCTTCCATAATTTGGAATAAAGAGAAGAGTAAGGAGGGGGATTTTGAGCCATAGATCCCCCAGTGTCCAAAGATCTATGCATAATAGTAGCATTTAGAGCTTGTGGAGTTTTTGTCCACTTAAATATAGTCATAAAGTTGTGGGATTTCATCTTTAATGCATAAGTGTGCATTATGCGGGACTAAGGCTTTTTTTGCAGCAGAAGCTTTTTATAATATGTTATTAACTGCAGAGTTCACCTAAAATCTCACATTTTAGTTAATACTTATAATACCCATACTTGCATACTATCACCAGTCTCTAAGAATGTAAATCAGTTTACTTATTGTGTACATTTTACATTTAAAATATATTTAATGTAGCTAATAAGACCTTCTCCACTATATACAACTAACCAAAACGATGACGGAAGTACTTTTAAGTCAAGAGCCAAAGTTTGTAACAATTCTTTAAACATCATGCAATAGTCTATAGTCTAGATCTGAAGTACTATAAAACAAACACTTTTGCTTTCCCTGTTATTGGAAGCACTCCATTCATTGTGATACGACTTGAGAATGTTGAAGCCTACTTTAAACATTCTTTGTAGCTACACAAAAGTGACACAGAGTTCATGAGAGCACAGGGGAATATTGTGAGGTCTCTTTGGCTGAGAATCTTGACCCAGTATTGGTTTACTTCACAACACGTATTCACAAAATACACAGACAAATGTTGACCCTGGAACTAACTTGTGGGATGAAAAGGTAATTTCATTAATGTGGGCTGTTTGATTTTGAAGTTCACACTGGTTTCTGGTTGGTTTGCAGGAAAGGACACATACATTCTCCTAATGTAATCTCTGCCAGCTTTTCCCTCAATGGAGCTACATGGTCAACCAGGTATGACCCAGATGCAAATCAGTCCCAGATAGATTTGAAATGTATCTTTCTGTATCTGAAGTCCAAAGATGGACTTCTAGACACATCATGCCAAAGACTTCTCCTTTTCCCTACATGCATATACAGTACTGTGCAAAGGTTTTGGGAAGGCGTGAAACAATGCTGTAACGTAAGAATGCTTTCAAAAATAGACACGTCATTCATTTATTTTTATCATTTAACAAAATGCATAGTTAGTGAACTGAAGAAAATTCCAAAACCAATATTTGGTGTGACTACCATTGGCATTCAAAACAGCTCAATTCTTTAAGATACACTTGCACAAAGTCATACAAACAGGTACTAATTACCAACGATTCCGTTTGTATGTTGAAAAACAGAAACAGTTGTGTAGGAGGAATAAAACTGGATTAGGAATAGTCAAACTCACTAACAATATTAATGTCAAAAGTCATACACCATGGGAAGACTGAGCACACCAACAAGATATGAGATAGATATAGGGCTGTTTGGGACTGCATTTCTGCAAATGGAGTTTAGGATTTGGTCACAATGACTGGTGTCTTAAAGGCTGAGAAGTACAGGCAGATATTTATCCATCATGAAATGCCATCAAGGAGATATCTGATTGGCCCCAGATTTATTAACGTCATTAAGGGTAAATAAGAAGGAGTCTTGGAAGTGATAGTATAGCCCCACAGAGCCTTGATATCAACTTTATACTATTGACCTGGTTGGCTCTCAGACTTACACTCTACTTTCCCTGGCCTAATTTGTTTAGGTATAATTGGTAAATGTGGTATTTAACATTCAAATAGACACAAAGTTGAAAGGAGAATTCATATGTTTATATGCGCCAATCCATCAGAGGTCTGAACTGGCAAATAATGTACCAAAAAGGCTCCTCAGTCTCCCTAATCACTGGAAGATTCCTCTTCAGCTGGGTAAGGCGGCTGCTTTAAATTATAGATAGATAGATAGATGGCTAGCCACTACATCACATCACTTTTCCAAAGATAGAAAGGCCAGGTTTGTTCATCTTCATGATTCTGGGAACAAAAACACTTGTTTTCTTATTATTACCAGTAAAAGCAGTCTTTTGTTATGAGTAAGCTATAATTTGTGTGTGGGTTTTCTTTAGTATGTACAGGAAATATAATTTTCTGCTGTTCCATGTTAAGACTAGGGCTGGGATTAATTCTGATGTAGGAAGGATGAATAACGCTACTTACAATATAACTTTGGATAATTTGTAGGATACCTTATGCAGGGTATGAAAAAAAAACAAAACAGTTAGCAGTGACATTCATCAGCATGACAAGTTCTTGCTGATATATATGTATAATTTGCTCCTAGTATATTAAATCAAAGTCATTCAAATTCTGTTACAGTACTAGGGAGTTAGAATGCTGCGTAGAATAGTTTTATTGGAATAATGCACCCGACAAGCTGTTTAAGGGCCTCTTCTACATGTCTGTATCCTGTTTTGGATCTAAATCCCACGTGTCTGGTTATATATATATGAAATCAGTAAGCAAAAAAGCTAAGACATAGGATACAAACACCATGCTTTTTCATTATAGTGGGTAAGTACATCACACAATTGTCATTAGCATTATATTATTAATTCTATCTACAGAGTGCCTTCTTATATACCTTGGTCTTGGAATGCCCCTGATAACAGAAGTGATGTGGCAAGTCCTACCAGCTCAAGGCCAATGTGAACCAATGACTCTGCTGCCTCCCCCCTCCTGCATTGCTAAGATGTCAGTGGCGGAACTACCAGGGTCGCAGGGGTCGTGACTACGATCGGGCCCTGGAGTTTTGTCAGTCAGGGGGCCCAAGGGGTGGCGAGCGGTTGCTGAAAACGACCGATCGGCACCCCTTGGGCCCCCTGACTGGCAGAAATCCAGGGCCCTTCTGTCTCCTCTGCTCCCCTCCGCTGCTGCCGCCTGCCTCAGCGCGGCCCCGACTGCAGTGGTGGGAGCGTGAGGCGTCTGTCTCTGGTGCCGGAACTTCACGCTGAGCGCCGGCATATGACGTAATATGCCGGCACTCAGCTGTGAAACGGTGCGCAGTGAGACAGAGGTCTCGCGCCCCCACCACAGGACTGCATGGTAAGTGACCTACAAAGGGTGGTAGGGAGAGGGTAGATGGTGAGAAGGGGGTAGGGACAGGGTATTTAGTGAGAAGGGTGGGTAGTGAGATGTTAGATAGTGAGAATTGGTGTAGGGAGAGGTTAGATAGTAAGAAGGGGGTAGGGAGAGGGTAGATGGTGAGAAGGGGGTAGGGAGAGGGTAAATAGTGAGAAGGATGAGTTGGGGGCCCTTAACAGATTCTCGCACTGGGGCCCTGAGGCTTCTGAGCCCCTGGATGAGGTCTGTACGGCATTGGAGACCCTACCATCTCACTACTCCAGTTCCCAACAACATGGTAGGGCTGGTCCATACTCGGTATGGTAGATGAGATATCATAGGCGCTGTACACAGTCTAGACACCTGATAATATGTGGCATTGTCTGGGTTTGAGACTGAGCTAACTAAAAGTGATGTTTATAGAGCAGTGGGACAGAGATTGGCTTCCAGCTTCCTTCCCTATTCCAGCCATGGAATTTTCCATTAACGAGAAACTAAAATGTCTATTTTTTATTAACATACAGAAGCCCCATTACACAGCGATCCAGGATATTAGTTTTTATTAACATACAGAAAAGCCCCATTACACAGTGATGCGGGATATTAGTTTTGTTAAAAAAAAATGAAAATTAAAGAAAATAATATATTTTTGTAAAAAGATTCAACAAATGGACAATTCAATACAATTTGTTTGAAATTTATTTTTGTCATCAATACTTAACATGAGCAATGAAGAGAATGTTTCCAATGTGCAATGGGTGGCACTTCTTAGTCCACATCTTAGTTTGATGTTTCTGAATGTCTGTTCACAGCCTGAAATTTTTTTTGCTGTAGCTATGTGAACACAAATGCCTAGATCTGAAGGCATCCTGTGATCCTCTAGCTGATATTTAACTTAACAAAACATCACTACATTAAAGAGTCATTGAAAGAAACTACTAGATATGTTCTTGTCCCTTAAGAATTGTTGTTTTGCATGCATCTTTATTTTCATGACGTCAGTAGTATTTCTAGGATAAGAGCCAGAGATAACAAAGTACGATGTCTCAAAAAAGCATTAAAGACTCAGAATACATTACATCATCTAAGAGTGGATCCTGTGAAATGTCCTTGTTCAATGGATGTTAGGTAATATGTGTACAGATTGAGTCAAATGGCATCATTAATAATAAAGAAAAAACATTGTTCCAAATTGTTCAAAACAGCTAAAGATCAAAGCACAAATTCTTGAAAGAGATTATCTGTTTATGTATCATATACCATATCGAGTTTGGTTCAAAAGTCACCAAAATCAGGATCTTTGTTAATATTATTATGTTGTCTTTTTTTAATTTGAATTCACAGAGCTCTTTGACATTTGTCAACATTGATGTGATGCGTCCTACTGCACTCATTCTTAGAGTTTTCAAATGATTTTGCCATTTGGGGCATTTAGGGGAAAGTTTTGAATATTCTGGTAAGAGTACCAGCCGGCGATTCAGGGGTATGGAATGATGATATGATCAGACATATTGACTTGCTTTAAGTTAACAAAAATGTTTGTATAATATATAGAGAAGAGAGTTCACCATGCCCTGTCCACCAAATGGCATCATAATTCTTGCTAGAAAGGTTACCGCAATTGGCATGCCCTGCTGTGCTTGACAATTTTCTAATTACCCCATCTTGCTCTAAAATACGGTAAATCCATACGGTAAATAATTACTGTGCAGGAGAAATATGACATATAACCAGGGAATGCTGGCAAAATCTCAGGCCTGGAGCAAATAAAATCAAGTGGCCGAGCAGAGAACATGCTCTGTGTGCACAAACGTTCCTGTCCAAAACAAATTTATAGAAATAACCAATAAATAGGAAGTAAGTAAAAGGATGCAGTCATCAAGGATACACCACCTAAAGCCCTTCTTATTCTAGGCATTCTGGGAGCTACTCTTGAAACAATATTAAGTGCTCAGGTAGTAGTCTAAACGCTTCAAATTAGACCAGTCCAGGGGCAACTAACCCCCCTTCCCCTTGCAAGCCCTCCTCTGCATATATTTCACACAGGAAACTACTCTACTTATGATCCAGTTCTATTTTGCTCATCAGCTCTGTAAGGAGTTGGGCTGAATTCCTAAATATTGCTATAGTTCCTAAAATGTAGCAATTTTCTAATCCATGTGTTGAATAATTACTTTCCCAAAACTGTTCTTTTCTTGTAAACAGAAGTGGTCTTGCTAAGTTATGACTACCTACATAGAAGACCTTGTTTTCATTCGGAGTTATATTGAATGTGCTACTAATTCGCTATTGTTTTGTAATGTAATGATTTAGTGATTTTTCCCATATGTTACATGTTACTGTGAACAACTTACTGGTTTAAATTCAAGTTAAATTATTCATATCATGTACCGTAAACAGAATTAATTAAATACAGCTGTTATGTTGGTTTCTGAGAAATTTAGAGAAATATAACTTTCCATAAATGAAAAGTCGGATGATAAACTAGTTTTGATGGAGTTGCAGTAAGATTATTTTTAGGTGTAAGATTAAGGGGCTTGATTATTTTTACCAGAAGCTTAAACTGGGCTAATATGGTTAATATTTTTAATATGGTTAAAAAAACATATAATCTATTGTCACTTGGGGTCTGCTACCACCCAACTATAAAACACAACAGGGTCATACCAATGTAAAAATCTATCAAATTAATCTTACTTTGCTCTCATCTACTTTTAACGTTTATGTTACAATTTCAAATATCTTTGCGATGTTTGATCGCAATTGAGTTGGTTCTGTCAATCACACATCCATTTTAAAGCTTTTACTTAAAAAGAAGACATCAAAGCTGTATCGCAGCACTAAGTCTAAGCTTAAATAAAAAAAATCTGAAAGAGGCCTCTGAAGTTTCCCACTCTGACATTCTTTGAGGTCGCACAATAGTTACTTCTCCCATGCAGCGTTATTAAAGACCTCATAGAAGCTAAATGATGTAAACCTTAGAGGAAGGTGAAAGCTTGCTGGGCATTTGCTCTCTGTTGTGAAGTCCATCTGGACTTCTGAGGACTCAAAATGTTTCTTAAGGTCAAAAACGCAAACTTTCATTGTCCTTTCTGTTCAAGTAGGAGATTATGTCAAATACCGGGGCGCATAGACATGTGACATTGACTTTTGAAATTCTCCTGAGGAAGCCGACATTGGAGTCGGCGAAACGCGTTGAGAGATTTTAATATTCAATTACTGATCCCCGGATTTCCTACATATGGACCCACTGGTTATATTTCGCCACCGTGAAGGACATCCTAACACTGCTTTTACGCATAACACCATCGTTATGCATATCCGCTTGTGAGTTTTTTACTTTTATTTATTAAAATATATCAACTTTTATTGCACTATTTTTGGTTTCTGTTTTCTATCACAGAATCTTCAAGGCAATACAGATTCCATACTATTGATGAGCGATTGATCTTTTGTGAACGTTTGTGAGGGCAATTATTATCACTATTTATTTTTTTGTGTTGAGAATTTATTACACTATATTGTTCTATTTTATTTTTTCCCACATGTCTATGCGCCCCGGTATTTGACATATTGTTCCTGTAACACTTGTGAGGAGTGTTAATTTCGGGTAGCAGCAAGACCTGTAGGGTATTTATATACATCTTTTTTATTACTCACCCATTTGTGGAGGTGTTCCGTTTTTCAAGTAGGAGATTTAATGGTATTTTTAGACCTCAGAGATGCTTAATATCATGTCACCATTGAGCCACCATACTACCACTATCTCAGATTTACCATTGCCAATAAGCAATTCCAGTTTAGAAGCATTGCCATTTCTGAAATTCCTGAGGCTCATTGTTTCTTCATAGGCCAACCAGGGGAATGCAAACTTCTAATTAGTTCTCCGATTCCTTTAAGAACACATTTGGCTTATAAATGCTGAAAAAACAGCATACCCAAACCTGGATTGAAGCAGGATAACTACGGTTCCAAAACATCAAGAGAAACTCCTTGCAAGAGTAAATATAAGCACAAACCTATGTGAAGTTCCTGAGCACTATATAATGTATGATAGGCCTGGTACATTGGACACAAAGGCATCTGCGGGTCTTTGTACTCCAGTTCAACAGGACTTTCCACAATTGGGGACAGTAGATTTACATTCCATCAGGTGAAATAGGGGTATATTTTAAAGTGCTGGGGATGCCACATACAGGATCCGCCCCAGGTGCCAAGTACTCTAGTTTATCAATTCATATAAATTACATTTGTAATTTATGACCAGCCATTTTAAATGCTAAGTCAGTGGCAAAAATACCTAATGTTTCACATGTGTAAATGTGTATGAATAACAACACAGGATGCAAACTGAAGTGTGTTTGAGGCTGGGATTGTGACATTTCCTGTAACAGCCCTATCACGAAAAGTCAAGGCTGGAGATTTAAGGATATGGAACTTTATTAGCAAGTTCTTGACCAGGAAACAACCTTTGTTTTTCTGCAGATTATGAAAAAAAAGCTTTATTAAAAATGTAACCACCAAAAACACTAGATTGCTGCATTGCAGCTCCAGCAATTTCCAGAGGAATGCAAAAACCTCAGTTTCTGAACATTGAGGTAGAAGTACAAAAACCTCAGGTTCTGAAGATTGAGGTAGAAGTAATGTATTGAGGCCTATGCTGACTAGGCCTTGGCCTATGACATCAGGTCCAGGGGGTGACAGTCCACTCTGCACAAAACGGGGGCAGTGCGCCCTTCCTTGTTTGCCACTGCTAAATTGGCCAGTTACAAGGGAAGTGTCTGATTTCCTCAATCTACCCATTTCCACCATAGTGGCTATGCCGAGCCGGCACAACCTCCTTATACTCCTTTACATTATGGAGTGCCAGGATATGGCGCTGTATCAGTGTGACCCGCAGAGAGGAATGACAGCCATGGATGGGGCAGCTTGGGTAAATAGGTTACTGCCCGCAAGGCCCACTTTTAGGAGAAGATCCCACCTAGTTAACCTCACAACATGAGATAAATGACTACCTTCTGATAGACACTAAAACTGCGTTATGAATATTTGTTTGGTGCTGGACAAATGTTGAAGCCTATCCGTACGCAGGCTTACGTGTACTAGCATTTCCGTAACCTTCCATATTCTAACATAACTTCTTATTTTATCTGTAAGTTAGTTGTATATTTTAATAAGATTCATCATTTATGTTTAGTATTCTCTCAAAACACCCCTTGAATGAATATATATATATTGTATTAAGCGCTGCGTAAATTGTTGGCGCTATATAAATAAAAGATAACAATAATTGTTATTTTCTCACAGGTAAGAGCATAGTATCAATCCTACGGGATATCCATATAATACCTTGGCCCCAACATAGAGCAGCATGGCGGATAGTCATATTGATAGAAGAAGTAATTCAACGTGACACATGTTCCTAATCAACTTAATGAGCTGAGCTCCCGAGCCTCTTGTAAATTCAAAGGCACCACAATTATAAACAAATAGAGGAAGTTAAGCTGCTTAACAGATGCATAACTTTCAACAATCCTAAATGTGTTCAGACAGTCACTACAACTAGATTAGCTTGCTGTCCAGGGGTTAAATGGGAGGAGGTTTAATTGCACCTCCCCCAACACATTAATCTGGTTTTGGTAGCAGTATAAATTGCTTTGTGTGCCCACTATGTAGGAGGTGAGAGTAGGTTCTCACCCTATTGAGAGTGTGCCTTGACGTGGCGGGTGAGCTTAATTATGCTTTGGCCAATTCATATAACCAAAACCTCTCATTTATATTATGTTTATATATTTGTTGCCAACTTTATTAGGGTGAGAAGCGCAGACAGTATTTTGTTTTTTGTATACATTGTACAGCCAATACACTGTTCTTGCAGCATGCTTACACCTGTTTGGTAGGCCTTGTATTATACATTTGTATTATTTGAGCCTGTGACTAGCTTAGCGCACCGACATTTTTTCTTTTCCCTGTTTGCACATATTTGAGGTTGTTGGCTCCTCATTAATCTGGTTGCAGCTTGCTGTCCAGGGGTTAAATGGGAGGAGGTTTAATTGCACCTCCCCCAACACATTAATAAGGTTTTGGTAGCAGTATAAACTGCTTTGTGTGCCCACGATGTAGGAGGTGAGAGTAGGTTCTCACCCTATTGAGTGTGTGCCTTAACGTGGCGGGTGAGCTTATGCTTTGGCCAATTCATATAACCAAAACCTCTCATTTATATTATGTTTATATATTTGTTGCCAACTTTATTAGGGTGAGAAGCGCAGACAGTATTTTGTTCTTTGTATACAACTAGATTATGTCCTACCTGTCAGCAGTCCTGCCTGATGTTAATTCGGATCACCTATACGATCATGTTAAACAGAGAACTGCAGGTGGAAGATCTCGCAAAATTATGACATTAGTGAGATTGGAACCAGAAAAATAAAGAATGTGAACAGAAGCCTGAGAGGTAATTCTGTTAGACATTTATTTTTAACATCTTCACTTTCCTTTTTTGTATACTTTACCTATATGACATCCCATATAGACATGCCATTCTATAACCATGGGCATTAATATGAAGTTGACCCCACCCCACAGCCATTGCAGCTATAACAGCTTCCACCCTTCTGAGGTTTCCAAAAGATTTTGGGGTGTTTCTCTGGGAATTTGTGGCCGTTTAGCTAAAAGAGCATTTATGAGGCCAGGAAAACTTGGCTCACAATCAACGCTCCAATTCATCCAAAAGGTGTTCAGTGGGGTTAAGGTCAGGGCCAGTAGAGTTCCTCACCACCAAACTTGTTCAACTATGTCTTTATGGACCTTGCTTTGTGCACAGGGGCTGTAGCTGGAAAGAGCCTTCCCCCAAAATGGTCCCACAAAGTTGTGCCACATAGATCTAGCAGAACAGAAATTTCAATAACTGACCTATTCTACTGCCAGTGTTTGTCTATGAAGATGGCTGCCTATGTCCTTGATTTTATACACCTGTCAGCAACGGATGTGGCTAAAACACCTAGACTCAATCATTAGGAGTGGCGTACACATACTTTTGGTCATATAGTGTATTTTCTTTTTTATCTTTGTAGCTTTGAGTGAAACTAAACCTGAAAGACTTGCTCATCTTTAGTTATGAGATTTAGAAAACAAAAGAAAAAACATTGTAAGACAAACATATAATAAACAGTTTTAATTTTTTTAAAGCTCATTTATGGCAACTTTCCAAACAACATCCCATGAAAGAAAGAAAGAAACAAAAATAAAATAAAATTAGCAATGTGTCAGTCACACAACTGCTGTGCTTTATCTTAATAACTATGTACATATCACATAAAAATTATCAGATCTGTTATCGTTTCTCACATGTTGAATTTCAACAGCAACATAGGTAGTGGGGTTACTAGTCTCTTCTATAAAACCCAATAATAAAGACCATTTTCCTGAGAAGATTTGTTCTTGGAAAAAAAAATACAAATTGAAATCATGTTTGGGGTGCCTGTCGCAATTTGGATAATTCTTATGAAATATCAGCTTAACATTATTATTAAATTATTTAAAGTACCATTAAGTTAAACAGAATACATTCGTTACAAAAAGTTGTTAAATCGTATGCAAATGATTTAACACTGATTGATGCAATGGAAATTGCACTTCTCTCTCTCTTTACAAAAATAATGTATAAATGGAAGAAAAAGAATAGTGTGCTACCCTGTATGTAGATTAAGACTGATAAAAACAGTCAAATTGTATAAAAATCCCAAAAGCAAAACAAACACAAAAACCTCCAACTAGGTGGTGGCTTTCATTTACTTAGAGACAAGGTGTTTGATACATATTCAAAACCCAAAGCAGAGACACAAAAATGTGCAGCGTGTACCACCTAAAGACTTCTGATTGTCACACCCAACGCTGGATGAACTGATTTGGAAACATGGCTCTCCTGAAGCTGTTTAGTGATAAGGGTGACAGGCTGGACCTGCGGCAGTTGTCCCCTAGATCTTGACTTTTGGATCATGATCAGTGTACTTTGGTTTCAATTCAAATTTTGAACTACAAAAGCTGTGTATTGTTGCTACATATTCTCCCCTGAAGTGACATTGAAGAGCCAGGTGACAGTAAGTTAGCATCAATTTGCATCATTCTGTCAGCAACTGGTGAGTAGTAAATGGTATGTTTTCTTTGGTGTGTCCCGTATCACGGCCATAGGTTTAGTACTCATGAAAGTGCTGACCGGTGGCTAACGACTGGTGGCTGTGCTTAGGTGCAATGTTATGAGTCTACTAGGCATGCTTAAGCATGTACTGATGAGTGCAATTTGGGTATTGTCTGTCAAACAAGGAACAGATATTAAATATAAAATCACTTGACCCTTTAAAATGTCATAAAAAATATTTTCTTTTCACATAATGGTACAGCTAAAGAATATGCATTTGTCAGACAATTGTTGACTTACATCTTCTTCAGCCAACCATTTCCATTTTGCCTAAGATGAGACTGTGTGCCATGTCTATATTTTTCAACAGTTAATCAGCTTGTTTAGACAGAGTGGACATAGGTAAGGGACATTCTCATCTGCTATGTTGAGGTGTCACAAAATGAAATCTGCCAGCCAGCGAGCCCCCGTTGACTTAAGATGTATATCTGCCCTATATCTGTGTCTTGATTAAAACATGTTCTCACAATATGCATTCACAATCTTTCAAACAGTTTGCTGATATTGCTCGAGTATCCATTGCAGAAGGTGATACTGTATTGATGTACATTATAATAGCAATCGAGTACTAAACTGCAAGCACACTACTTCCAACTAAAAAGCTCCAAATCAATGGATAGCCAAGTGGATTTGATCGCTTTTTTGGGGGTAGGAGTGACTATAAACGTATGTAGTTTGATTGTTATGATGGAGGACATGCAGCAAAATGTTATGGTGTAGGCAGTTGGGACAAAGAATTTGAATGGGACCTTTAAAAGAACAGAAATTGGGTTCAATGTCCTTCCAGGAAGCAGCATTTCTCAATGCATTCTGGAGTCGGAAGGCATAAGTTAAAGAACAAAGTCATTTACTTCCAACCAAGCGAAGAAGTCCTTTAATTTACGTCTTCATGGTGTAATTATGGAAGATTGCTATCTCTTGGTCTTATTCCTCTTGCATAGATAAAGAGCTTAATATTGTTATTCACAATACTCTTTTAAAATCAAAGCCCTGAAATTTCAAAAAGTCCAGAAAATGTCCAGCAAGCATTTCTTTTGGAGAAGCAAAACACAAGGACGTGTGAAAATCAGAGAACGATGGCCTGTGCCAGGGCCATTTCAATCTGAGGATTGTCAAGCCAATGCCAAAGCACACCAGGAGTCTTGTCTAACAGAGGATGCGACATCAGAATTCGAGCTCAGGCCGACTGCCGAGAACATTCCTTCTTGACCTGTGTATTTTAGTGCATTGTTATCTGGACTAGTGCTCCCACTTTGCTGAGAAGACATCAGCGATGAACCCACCTGGAGAAAAAAAAAAAGTTTTAATTATCACTGGAATATGTTGCACAAGTGCATCTGCTATACTTTTCCATAGCAAATTTACATTGCAATATAAAGAAGTACCTACAATCTGGTGTGCATAAAGTAAGAACATTGTCATTGCATTACCAAGCTGTATTTCTGAAGGTTAGGAAGCAGGTCAAGGGAAAGAAAAACCATAAATAAGCAATTATTTTCAGCTCATGAAACAGGATCCATGTATGCTCTCACGTTACATTTGGTGGAATTTATAATATAAGATTAGAGATTATGATTAAAAAAAATTCAAGGTCAATGTAATCTATTAATCCTACATTCTCTAATGTTCATTAAGAACTTTGTACTCCCTCTGATATACTAGTGCCCCTTTGGGCAATGAAGTGTTCCAGCGTTCAGATGATATTATATTGATTTATGGTGAGCCTGTGAAAATCAAAAAGTCGTTTCCGAATTGACCTGTGTCTACTGTTTTTATTTATATAGTGAAAATAAGTTTGCTTGTGTTTCTCAACAATATCCATTACTCTCTGAACAGACAACCAAGTTCAAACTCTATCAGAGATATGTTCTGTCTCCCAAAGGAATTTACTCCGCCAGACAGCATGAGTATGGCAGCAGGAATTCAATGCAGTTGTACTTAACTTGTCAATGTAAATTATAGCATAAAGATTTGTAGGGAGGCTATAATAACTATGGAATTGCTTTAATGGGCCAATATTATAAAGTTCCACGAGTCTATTTAGCTGTCTTAGATTAGTAGCAATCATACCACTCACCCTTTTTGATTCCTCGGCTTAAATAAATAATAAATGTTAAATAAATTGAAAACATTATTAAAAAAAAGTCAGTCGTTGTATCCATACCTGGAAACTCCCTGGTTTGCCCAGGAGGCTCTAGGTTTTCCAGTTGGCTCAGGAGAAATGCTCTATACTTAAGAATTAGTAAAGGGGGCATCATGTAGCTGCACACTTTACCCTTTCCCATTATGCCCATTCCCTGCTGGTTCTCACCCTTCCCTTCGTTTCTTGGCTGCAAACCGACAGTTAATTTACTGTTCACCTTGCTCTCCTTACCCCATATAACAATTTAAACATTATAGGTAAAAAGAAATACACTATGCTTTAAATCTCGAGACATTGTTTAAGTTAAAACAAGATTGCTTCATCATTTAAGACCTTATGCTTTTGATGATGTCACTCTCTGCCTACTCACTAATGAAGTGTGAGAACCAAACAATTAAATACAAAAATGACATGGTGACTTCACAGAAATATGGAAATATGCTAGACAACATATAGAATATGCTGGCTCTCAACTGAATATTTAAACACGTATGAAGTATTTAGGACAAGAATTTTGGTACAAATGAAGAATGAAGTATGGGTGTGGAGACAAAATATTTGTGGTATGAAGATGAAAATGCTGACACTAGATTCTGTTGAATAGATTTACACCAGAATCTCACAGTGCTAGGAAATGTTTCGCAATAAATCCATTTATTGCCCTAAACACTGCATTCCTTCCAGCATTCTTTACTCATACAAGTGCCATCTGTAAGGTAGAATGCCATGACTTTCTACATACACTTATCATATTTAAACTAACGGTGCCTGCAGTTCAAACTGGATTTTGGGATTCAATGCGAATTCTTGTTATGTTCCAAGATTTTCACTCAAATAAAATAAATATAAAATAAGTATAATATCTGGTCACAGAGTCATTTTTTTCCGATATTCTAATAAATTACCAACAAATTTTGAGACAAATTAATTAGAAATACTTAACCCCTTAAGGACAATGGGCGGTCCCTAAACCCATTGAAAACAATGTATTTTGTCATTAAGGGGTTAAAGCTAGAAAATTAACTACTGCTACTGTTTCATTTAGTTAACAGTTTCACATTTTTTAAAAATCAAAGCTTTACTTTGTTTTACATTTTTGGTTATCTTTTGAGAGTTATTTTGTATAGTGTATAAAATATGATTGATTTGCCAATAAGAATTCAGAACTTCTGGTTCATGAAGACAACTTGAAGAAGCCACCATCCCATTCTGGGATTTATATTAGCACTCCTCCACTTCTGCTGTTATCTTTCATCAATTTTTAATATAGTTTCCAATTAAAATAACATTTTAGATATCTGTAAATTAGATTATATTGAATTTTAAAATGTAAAGAAACAGATACGTTCTACACGTCTCAGACCTACATCAAGTAAATTGTAAAAAAAATATTCCGATGCTGTAAGGATGGCAATACACCCTACATGCCTAAATTAAATTAGAAGGTCTCCAATGATGATAAAATATTTGTTTGTGTTGTTAAAAAAAAAATGAAATAATGTAGAGGGAAGTTACATGATGTCGCAGCTACGTTTGATTAGTTTGACAAATTATTTGCTCTCTTAAACACTGTCAAGCCTTTAAATGTTTATTGAGATAACCTTTTCTAGATAACATATTGAGAAAGATCAAACTTTGGGAGATATTTCTTGTGATACGTACCATAGAAGCCGTGCTTTGATTTGGAGATCCATTCTTTACACAGTCATCAGAGTTTGTGGACGACGTCGTAGAAGTTGGAGTCATGGGAACTTGGTGGTTGTTGGTACCTTCAAATAAAAAGTTATATGCATTTTAATTTTCATTTGCCTGTGTGATTTGAGTTTAACAGATTAGTTGTAACATAACTATATTTGTAACCTTTTACCTATTGTGACCTGGTTTATGGTACATAAGCATGAATAAAACTGGGCTGTCAGTGGATTGGCATTTAATGTGAAGACATTTAATCTGCCCTGACACAAAGTTCATGTTATGAGGAAAAGGTTATAATAGCTCACAGGAAATCAATAGTGCAAAGGTAAATTGCTTCCCCTATCTTTCCGCTCCTGTGTGTGTATCTTATCATTATATACAGTACATAATAAGAAATATGAAAATTATATAACGCAAGGCCAAGGGCTGATTAAAGTTTGAGTCTTTAGAGAAGGGAGAATTGGCAGATTAGGTGGGCTGAGCACAAGTTAGTGTCCTTTTTTATCTTCAGTGCTGGGTTGCTTAACCCAGAGCAGAGCCACAAACCAGGCAGAAGTAAATGGCTCCACTCGGCCCTCCCTTTTAACTGGCACTACGGGTAGCCCTGTATAGGGCAACTTGCTGCCTGTTTTGCCACCCCCACTGGACCAATTCAGGCTACTGATTACATTTTTTTAGTTAACTATTACATATTACACCCTTAGTTAACACATTTTCACAATATACTTGTTTATACATTGATGGAAAATCTAAACCAAATACAACTACTGCAACTAAATTCATGTCTTGCCCTATATTTTTACCAATATAGAAACACACAGAAAAAGATTTTATGATAATGCAGTTTTGTTGCTTCATTGTTTTTAGTACAATTATCCTGCGTTTTTCCGTGAATCTGGAATATGGAAGGTCCAACTGTTGTACCCTACCAATTATAAATGTAAATTTTCAAACTCTATATGCAAAACATTTATTGGAAAACTGCATCATTCAAAGATTAAATGATATGTCATGATGTGCCTAAAAAGGTTAAGGTGACATGTTATCAAGCATTCAACATACCATTACTAGAAGATGACTTGGATTTGTTAAGGTTCTTTGGCTTTCTCTTTCTTGTCTGAATGCCTTCCTTCTTCATAGCCAGTGGTCGAGGGACCTGTAAGAAAATTTATATAAATTTTAAATGTTATATTAATCAATTTTTTAATACAGGAATCGTAATAGCATTATATTGCTATTATGTAATTTATAATCATGTTTTTATTTAGTTTGGATCATTAGATTAGATTATCTCTTTCTTTAGAAGAGGATGTTGATATTGCCCATGTGGGATCAGTAAAAAGAGCAATGTAATACAAACTAAACAATACATTAAGGAAGCACCTTTTCTGCACCACTAAATTACTACTACGCAGCGACTAAAAGGCGAACAATTACAATTGGGTCCACCTTATCATATTTAATGCTCCCATTTTATTTGCGATTCATCATACGTTTATTAGTAAGTGTAAACCTTGCTGTCAATGAGACTTAACATAAGAACGTTAGCAAAAAAAAAACATGGTGAGCAACAAAAACTCAACGGTTTGCCAGAAAGCTTTTACCATAGTGAATTTGGCCTCATTTTGCTAGTAAACCATTTTCGCTTAATTTAAAATGCTAATAATCTGAACCGAACGTCCTTTATTTTCTATTATTTCAACTGGAAATATTCTTCTAAAAAAAAGCTTGGTTCTGCATTAATAGTTAATGTATACTTGAGACAAATGGCACGTGCAGTGTGGGACTGACTCAGTGCTCTACTTAGTTTTTACCTAAATACCACTCTTTAGCTTGTCTCACTGGCATATCAAAGCTGGAATGCCTATTTGAATACTGGTAATATTTCAAATACTCTTTCATGAGAGGGATTTTTTTTTACTATCGCTGGTATAGAATCTTTTGGTTGCCACTCTTAGTAAGTCAGTACCACATCATTTTTGTGATGGCTTTTAATAGGTTAATATTTGAAAAGCCTCTGGATCAGTTCATTTAGGTTGGTGATGGTGATAGCGGGAAAGATGATACATACCCCATGCAGTTTCATGTACAGTCCACAGGCATTGCACACTGGTTCTCCTTCTGTGTTTCTGCGCCATAGCGTAGTTGTTGTGGTGTGACAATTAGCGCAGGCCAATCCGATCCTTCGTGAAGACGGCTGAACAAAGAAATGATTGGTGAATTAGTTAATGTGAATTACTTTTCTTTTATTGTGTACATTACGTTACAACTACTTATGTGTAGGCACTAAAATCCCAACCATCATTCTTGGCCAAAAATACATTTTACATTTATTCGAGTGGCAGGGAGACAGGAGACAAAGGGTTAATAAAGCATGTCCCTTAAGCTACACATTACTGTTAGTTACCATTGTTGGTGGACATAATAACACAATAACCAGTGCCTGCATTGATGATACGCTGGGAACAGCAGCCCCATGGCATAGGCAAAAATGACATTAAATAAGTGATTCTTATAGTGCATTGAATACCGCTGTTTGGTATCCAATTAATATTAGACATTTTACCTTTACAAAACCCTGTCTTGCAGCACCCAATAATAAATGACATATGGGCAATGCATGTTTATTTCTTAATCTGTATTCAAACTAGATGTTAACTTTTGGCACCAATGTCCACGTTACAAATAAGCCCTTTATGACTATGTATCCAGAAGGGTTTGCAGCCAAGGTGCAGCAGACTCCTATCAAAAAGGACCATATAATAAACTAAACAGAGATTTATGAGCGTGTGTGCTATTCATGATAAGAGACAGAACTCCAATAATATAATTAATGTGAGCCAACTGTAAAAATAAGGACGAAAGAAAGCACTTTACCCTATGCTACAAAGATCCTGACATACGTCTAGATGCAGATCTTTAGTTTACGTTTTAGCACCCAGTGTTGTGTTCTATTGTGAAATTAGATAATCTCATTTTAATGGGGCGGTACCATATAAATATATAGCGGCCATCAAATAAAGAAGCAATATGCAGCCTTAAAGATAAATATATGAACAGGTAAGCAAAAGTGGTGAGCTATGTGTTCTCCTATGTATTCCACCTTGGTAGACTCTTATTAGCATTTATTGACTTATATAGCACCATGATAGCCAACAGCCCTGTACAAAAGCATAAAACCAAGACAATCATCAGTGGTGCCCTGTCCATATTCTTGGGTGCCACTGTTAGCATGCCACCCTTTCCAAGTTATTATTATTATCTTTTATTTATATGGTGCCAACAGTTTACGCAGCGCTTAATACAATACATAAATTCAAGGGGTATGACGAGACAAGAATTGACAAACTAAGACAAACCGATACATTAGGTGGAAAGAGCCCTGCTCGCAAGCTCACAATCTTGAAGTTCACACTGACTTCAGTTTGAATACAGCTACCACTTGGTATCTATAATGCACTTTAAAACGAAATTGAACAGAATTAACTATTTATCCTAAAGGCTGAGGAAGTTTCTTTTGAATATGAAACCTTGATACACAACCTCATTATAAAGCACCGTAAAATAATAAAAATAATAATAATAATAATAATACACATAACTTGGAGTTATAGGTTATAAATTGCAGTTATAAGTGAAGAGATTTCAGACTAATACATTTTATGTTATCCTAAACTGGTCATTGTCAGACTCTAAGACACAAATGACCCTCTTTTGGGTAATTTGCCTCACTCAAGACTTATAGACCCCATGGTGCTTAATTTCTAATAGAAATGAATTCCCAAAAGTCTAAAAAGAGTGAGCTACTTGACATAAATAGAAATAAAATATATAATTTGCTGTGCTGGAAAAGACACTATTAATAATATGTACTATATACAAATATAGTTATTATATATAAGTATATAGTTATTATATAAGTATAAATAAATAAGATCAGGACATAAAAAACTAAATATTACATTTATATCACCATATTTTAAAACTATTCTAAAATAAAAAAAACATTTATTTAAAAAATATTATAATCATTCTAAAAGAGCACTTTTTTATGTTAGTGTCTTAATGGTTTTGTATTTAATAAACCAAATCCAGCTAGTGTGTTGGACTGCTGCCCCGCCACATTCATGATACACTTTATCTGATCCAAACTAACATAGCTTTGGTTAGAGTATTTTACTGCTCTATTAACCAGCTAAAAGAAGCATTGTAAAGTTTTTTTATTCACTGTAATATACCTCACAATATAATGGTTCTCATATCACTAAAGTCTGGGTACTTCAGTTCATTTCGAAATGAGATGCATAAATAAATTTATAACCAGAGACAGAAATGTGTAACAGGAATACGGAATGGTCCAATATTATTGGTGCTTAGCTAAATTAAACAAAGAAGAGTAAAATGACCCATAATAACAGGTGTTACACACCATGCCATGGTCATCCATGCCTATAAGTCTTTATGGCACTGCCATATAACTATATCTATGCATATATTAAAAATATATATTAACAGGAGGGTACATAAAAAAAAATATTCTTATCACCATAGCAACTACAGTAATGTTTCTGCTGAGTGGACCACTTTTAGAATGTAGCATCTATATCACATATTTACCAATAAATGAAAATACAAAATAATTTACTATTATAATTACAAGATGGTAGGAGTGTAGATTGAGTGCAATTAGTACGCAGTTAGGAAACTGTGGGTTTCAGTATGTGGCAGTCTAGCAGTATTATGTACTATGGGTGATAGGCTTTGGTAAACATTTGAGTAACAGTGCATAGATGTGCAATGCTGTGTACACAGGTTGATATTGATGTTAAAGGGTGTATGGGTGCATGTGAGAAACATGTGGTGCCTGGCACAGAACAGCTAAGCAAACATGTGATGTGGGGTGTGCCATGTTAGTAGAGACCCCCACCCCTCTGGCTTACTTACCACTCTTTTCTGTGGCTTGATAAGTGGTCGACTCAGCCCATTCATCTTGCTGTACAGGCCACATGCATTGCACAGATAGTGACCGGTGCCATCTCTTCTCCACAGGGGAGTCTGCACAGACCCACAATTCACACACTCTCTGCTCTCTGGCAGCTCATCCAGCACATCTGGTGAGAGAGATGGAGACCATTAGACTCAGACATATCCCCACCCTAATCTTACAACCTAAGACTAGTGCTAATGCAAGCATGAAGGTACATAACCACATCAAACTAGAAGGAGAGATTGTACAGGTCCTCAGGGCAATCTTCTACAAAAAAATAAAAAAGACTTGTGACTATGACAAGATAACCACTTAAAATAACTAGTCTAGAACTGACATTATGCATTTGTTATATAGAAAATATTATAATTTTAAATACACAACAAAGTTAAAACGAATCCTGAAAATTTCAGGCAGAGGGTCTCATGATTTAATATATTGATCTTACTGGATATAATCGGGTCAGAATAGCCTAACCTAGACAATTGTACACATAATTAATGACATCATTGTTAATTTAAATGGTCTTCGGGACCTGAGCTAAAAAAGATAATATACAATCTAAATTTTCATTTACGAAATGCAGTCTGTTCAATATAATCAACAACATTTTTTATGTCATTTTTTCCACCTTCAATAACCACATTAAGTATTCAATTTAAAAAAAAACAGTCAAAAATGTGTTTAAAATGTTTTTAATGAAAGTTCCATGTTTCTCAGTAATATTCCGAAATGATTACTAATATTGTTAGATATACACAAGGGAAAATCTATATTCACTATCCCATCATATTAATTTTATATTCCGAAATGATTACAATTACAACGATTTTTCGATTCACTATCCCTTAATTTTCACCACATCTCTCGGATAAAGGATTAAACTATATTATAGATTATACATTATTATAACTTTTGATAAAATAAAAGATTATTAATGTAAAAAAATAAATGCGGCAATCTCAAATTGATGAAAACCCTATCTCATATATATATATATATTATATATATATAATATATATATATATATATATTATATAATGATATATATATTGAATTGTATTGGACAAAAATTCGGGATATTTTGGTTGCCTATAAAATGATCACAATCGGAACTTTAATTTAATCACAGCTATAAATTCGTTAAATTATACAATGCTGTTGCTAATACATTTACAAGCTGTACAAAAAAATAGTTAAAAGGTTTCCTTTGCCTTTAAAATCATTTTTTTTACATTTTTGTTACCTTTTAAAATTAAATTTTACTATTTGTAGAAGCTGAAAAGCATAGAAAAACGCTATTAAAAACTGAACTATACCACCAAATATTTGTTATATTCCTTAAGTTTTCATTAAATGTATCGCATAGAAACTTTTTTTCCTTTTGCTAAATGTGTATTTTACTCCCTACAAAAATGCAAAACTAATTTTAAAAAGAGCATAATGTTACTGTTCCAGCTCTGTACCTGGTAACATTTTCCATACTATTTTTTCTAGTGCTTTTGTAATCCATAAAGTCCCTGACACTTCAAGGACACTGAGTTAAACAGTCATCAGTCAGGCTCTATATGAGTCTCTATTTTATTGCACAATTTAGTGTAATGACTAATGGGTATAAATAAGAACTCTAAACTTTAAAAGCTCTGCAGATTTACAAGAAGATGACCTTTCATGTCATAAAATGAAAAGAAAGAATAGTCACAGCTCTTACAAACATTAACCAAATAAAATGTGGAATAGGCATTATTCACAAAATTTTATCAGTATTTTGTGGATATCTGGGTGAAGAGAAATGTCTTTTTAGTTATTACCCATATGCATGAATTGAGAAAACCATCATTTTATAATTGCTTTTCCCAGTGTGAATTGTGAATACACACTTAATGTATACTAATATTAACAAAACTATAATCATATCACACAAAGAGACATAAAGAGTGCAATTAGAGACCTTTTGTAATACCCAATGTTTTGTATATTTAATTTCTCTTACAAATTCTACAAAATACAAAAAGTATTTTTTACTGTAACATCAGTCTGGCACTCTCTATACAAATGCACAAAGAGTGTTTTTCTATTAAAACTGCTTTTTTAAAAAAATATTTTTTTATATTTGTACAACCTGCTCCCCTCGTGTAGTCTATTGTGGGGTTGATTCACTAAAGTGGAAGTTGCAGCAGAATTTCACCAAGAATGTCCCTTAGTTGGAAAGTGGAAACAGCAACCATCCTACGAAATGCCCCACTATCCCCCGTGTTTATGTGTCTTCGGCCATCTGCAGCTCTAGATCTGGGGCATTAGTGGGCAGACAGCAGGGGGCGCTCTGCCTCTCTGTAGGTCACCCGCAGCTATTTTTTTTTTCTAAGTCACTTTGGATTCTGTCTAAAGTAACCTGTCACCCTTGAAAGCTGAGCCAAATAATATTCTTGAGACTCTTTGCACCCTATGTGTATAAATGATACAATAGCTTCTCGTTACTTAATCACTGGGGAAAATGGTTTTGACTTCTTAGAACAAACAAGATTAGCTCCTGATAAGAGGTTTATGTTATCTGCTCATTTACTGACACAGGTATAGCCTTAAATGAAGGGGTTACTTGGGTGATTAATATGACTTGAAGTCTTACAGGAGAAAACGTTTCCGGAGATACCCCCAGTAATTGAATAGAAAACCGCCTACAGATACATTATATTTCGGTTAAATAATCTGGATATTTATTTTATTATCTTTTCTACTATTACAATCTAATTGAGATTTTGGCTTTTCGAAAGAAAGAAAGAGAAAGAAAGAAGAAAGAAAGAAAGAAAGAAAGAAAGAAAGAAAGAAAGAAAGAAAGAAATACACTTAATTTCAGTAAATTAATCTTGGTTTTACTATCTGTTTCGTTTGCTTCCTATTGTAATCAATAAGAAAGAAAGAAAACATACATTATCTACCTTGTACCCTGTCTAGATTTTCCCTTTTTCTAGATTAAAAAATAGCCCAAAATTAACCCCAATGAAGTAAATCCGGTATGAATAGGAAGCCCCATTGTAACTCAAAAGGCTAGCGTTAAAATTAATAGCAATAATAATAATTATAATAATAAATACAAGGATATTTCACGCTTTACAAGTATATGGGTAATATGTATAGATTTTGGCACTTTAGGTGCATTTACCTTGTTAAAACAACTAAGTGTAATATTTGATGTTTTTATGTAATTATAGCACAGCTGAAAGTTATGGATTAAATATAGTTCTGTGAGACTGTATGATGTCCTGGAAATAAATACGAGGAGAAGCTGTAGATTGTGGGGTTGCAAAATGGGTTTAAGTGCTTATGCAGGTGTATGTGTCCAGTGTCTGTGATATACAACCCGCTTATATGAAACTAGGACAGGCTGCCACCAAATGTAATAAATGGATAGATCATTGCTACATTACACATACATGCCCAATATAATACCCAGGGGCACTGAGAAGGCAATCCATAATACTTAGAGAGCTAAAACCTGGTATTCCAATGTTCATTCGCTAAATATAAGTGTTACTACATAATATTTGTGGGGGGGGGGGAGAACAAGGCGTGCATAGTTAATAGCCCTTGTAATATATATTATTATATTAATATTCAGTATCACTGGGATATTCATCTGTAATTTGAAACGTAACAGAAAACCACATAGTGGAAAACAAATCGCATTAAAACTGGAAGCACAAACTGGCTTGAATGTCTGTCTACATGAAGTGGCTTGTAATATGATCACGATTTCCTTATCAGACACGTGTGATATGTAGTAAGATAAACAGAGATATAGACCCAAAAGAACCAAAAGATAAATAAGATTTGGCCCCCAGTATAAAACATCCAAAACCCTCTCCCTACCCTTGGTACATAGGTTAAAAAAGATCCATAGCGTAAGAGAGAAAATGTTTAATATACTCTCATTTCATTTAAAATTAATTATATTATCACAGGTTTGTATCTTTCGCTAATTTATAACACTAAATTATATTCAATTTCCCTGAATGAACAATTACCGTTAATTTTAATACATGCTCATTATAGTTTGTAACTGAAATATGTGCAGCTACGGGTATTTCAATTTAAATTGTACCTGAAAATATGAGTATGTGTCAGTTAATGTATGTATGTGTAAAGGGTAGCTAAATATATTATATTTTCACACACACATATTTCTAATTACTTACAATTATTTTGTATTATTCTGATCGTTACATTGTATATGTGTTCTTTTAGAACCGGAGTCATCTGATTAACTAAATTTCTAGGACCTAGGTGGAAACACGAAACATATTTTCTTCTGCTAAAGCACTTTATGAATAATAAAATACAAAAATCCCCTGTATACAATTCCTCCTACTTTCCCAGATTGCGTAAATCTTGTAGTACCCCTCTCAGGGTAAACTTTATTACGCCAAGTGCTCTTCATTTTTAGAATATAAAGCAACAGTCCTTCTACACAGGACAAGAGTCTTCTACTGAAATAATCATTAAACTACCCCTTGCCCAGACCTTAACCCAGTCTGGTGTCCTTCTTACCTCCAGAAGCACCTCTCATTTGCATGGGCGATGGTCTGCCTTGTAGACTGTGAAGCATGGAGTTGTCAAAGTGCCCCGTGGGCCACGCAGAAGTCAGCGGTGGGGTCATGTAAGATGCGTAAGGATTGGGGTAGGATCCATTTAGGGACCTGGCCAAGGGAGTATACTGGTCTCTGCCATTCACATTGATGCCGTTACTGTATCCACCATCCCTATTGGCTCCATTTGCCATAGGTGGACTTGGAGAATAATGGTACCTGCTAGAAGCATGAGGACTTCCACTGTTATAAGAAGAGTTCTCAGATGTGGGTTGAGACCAAACCGAGTGGTTGTTTACAGGGTGGGTAGCCTGAGAAGCCCCTGTGCCCTGCAGGTAGGAGATGCTTGTGAGCATGGAGCCAACTCTAGTCGTGGGTACATATACCGGAGAGCTGGCAGCGGAGTGCATAAAGCTGCCTGGAGACCCATCATATCCAACTGGCCCTTGGGCTGCAGTGATAGTCAGTGTCTGATACATATCCCCTGAAGGCTCCGGTAAAGCTCCAAAGCGTGAGTCTCTATTGGGTAAAATGAGTTTGTTGATGTGATCTAAATCCCTAAAGAGTATGAGATCTTCCGGGCTTGGCAGGGTAGAGAGATGAGAAAAGCCAAAGTGGTGGTAGGAGTTTGGGGACCTACCCTCTGGCACAGGGTGGGTCCTCTCTGTATCGAGTTGCTGTGTCTTGGGGCAGCTCGGATCTCCTTGGGAACAGGAAGAGGGGGATGAGGAAGAACTGTCAGTCCCTTTAATTTTGGAAGGGAAGAAGGAGCTTCCTGGATTCAGCCTCTTGACATCAGGCCAGGGGTCCTCATGGAGGTCCATCCAGGTCGGGAGCTGAACAGAAATGGGAGCTGGGAGCTGCACAGGAATGGGTGCTGCTATGAGTACAGGGAGCCGTGAACCCTTTATGATACCATCCATGTAAAACAAGCGAGGGAAAAAAATGACAAGAACGAAAAGACAATGTTAGATACAATGCAAGAACAATAAACAATGCAAGTCATCTAATTAGATCCATATACACAATGGGGGTGCCTTCAATCAAACTTGCTGTCTAGTGAAGGAGATCAATCAATAAGATGTCATAGCAGATACCATTAACAGCTTCACCTGATAATACTTTCCTCCTGTGTCGGAACAGAAGACAATAACATATAATTATATCAGCCATTAGACTAGCCCTCTACACACCGCCAAGTCCATCGTGAAATCCCACCAGACTTTTCTCAGTTCCAAAACCCTAAGAGGAATATCTGACTCTCCCTGAGCCGGTCCTATGGGAGGGAGGAACGGAGGAAGCCAAGGCACCTCCACCAGGAGCTCCGTGCCAGTCTGCACCATCTACCATTTGGAGCCTCCCAAGGTTTACATTCGGTTACATGTCTGAAGCATGAAACACACCTTCACAAATGGCAGCCTTCCACTATCAACACGATCACTGGCAGAACGCAAGCAAACGCCTGCTGCACGTAGTAACCCCACTTAACGAGAAGATCCAGGTCTGCGGCACGAAGGGTGCCGGGCAGGGTAGTCTTTTGGTGTCGTGTTGAAAAGTCACAGCCAAGTTGGACGGTAAAAGTATGAAAGACACCACTTCAGCCTTGCTTGTTTTTTTACTGTAGCTACCAAGCCGTCTGGTAGTGAAGAGGTTATTTCAAGCACTTTGCTATTAAAAGATCTCTAGATTGCCCAAGATCACAACCAAATCAAATGTAAATAGATCCGCTTCTGTAGATCCCCCTAAGAAAAATTCCTCCCATTACCAAGATCTGATGAAAGCATTAAAGAAGGCAGGCTGGAGGTCTAAACGTGTAGGAGTAACACTGATCTGTTGTTGAAATTAAGAGAAATTGGAAAAAAAAAGGGTGCAAACCTATTGCCGTGCAGTGCCCATGGGTCGTAACGTAAGATCCAGAGATCCGGAGCGCCGGGCACTCAGTAGGACTCGGTGGCTTCGGTGATGGCTTCGGTGGTGAGGGCTTACAGAGCTGTTTGGAGCAGAAAGAGTGGAGGAGGCGCCTCTTACAGCTCTGCCCGTGCACTGCAGCAAGTCCTGATTGGATTCATGCAGTCCTGAATAAACACGTCTCTCCACGGGGGTGCGAGTCCTAGCACTCCACACGGGAACACGCAAGCAAAACACTCTGCCACGGCCAGAGACAGGCTGACTGATGCACTCTCTGCAGGGAGGCAAACCCACAAATGGGTGTGTGTATATATCCAGCAAGGGGCTACAAAAACAGACACCTCCTTTCTCACTCATTAACCCCCTCCCTGCCTCTCAGGCACTCCAAGGGTTATATATATACATATTATACATATATATATATATATAATATGTGAATAATATATAATATATGTATATGTATAATATGTGAATTATCCCACAGATCCATATTATTTGGCGCATTTGATTTAGTATAAAGCCTCTTTTGCACGTGGTTCTAGTTGGATGCAGAGAGAGAAGTGTATGTTATATACTGGATCCATATAAGTATAGCCCTTGAGGTTACCTGGCTGGTTGGCAGGCTCCTCTTTTGTGATTGTGTTCAGGTAAGTCACAGGCAGGTCACAATGCCAATCTTCTAGATCCCTGCCACAAGCTGTGTCTCTTTCTGTCCTTATCTCTCTCTGGTTATCTCAGATGTGAACATACTGATAGGGTACTTACCAGGAAAGTGACTGAGAATAAAATAACCCTGTCCCCAGGCTGAGGTTATCAGTAGGAGATCTGTCACCACTGGCTTGTACAGAAATAGGACCTGGAGCATATACCTGTGCCTTGTACTCCAAATTCAAGAGTGGCCCCTGCCCACAGCCCCTGAGAACATCTTCACTCCTTTCACTAATTTGCTTATAGGTAAAGGTGAGTGCCAAGGGATCTGATTTACATGCAAGCGCTAAAATGCACAACTCGTCAACGAAATGCACAGATCATACCCTTATTCACACAATCTTGGATTTTATATTGAGACTGTACACTTTTACACAGTATAGTATTACAATCAGAATATACACTGTAAAAAACCACAATTTTATTCGTATAATTCTGACAACCCTAGGATCAATTTTAATATTTATTTTTTAATATTATAATTTTTTTTTTTTTTAATTTTAATATATTATATTATATATAATATTATACTGTTTCATTATTTATATAAATATATTTATTTACGAATTCTGGAAACAACGAGGGTTGAGTATTTTACTGAATTATAATGTCACAATATTTAATCTCATTATTTTATTCTAATATTTAGGGTAAAATCACAATCAGATATTTATGTATTTTTTTGGTGAAATACGAAATGCAATCTTAGTATTTTATGTTAAGGAGGACGTATTGTTTATTAAGTCCATCTGCATGACGTTATGAAAATATACATATATTATATTTGCAAGCGATTTTCACCAGGAAGTTACGTGAAAAGCGAAATATGATGTCTAATTGAATCAACTAAATAATGGTTAATGTGACAAAAAGTTTTAGACTCGATAAATTAATTAAATACTTTTTCAGATTAGAATTGATGGGGAGGTGTTTGTTGTAATGTGTTTGATTCCATTGTAACATAGTCAGTCTTTTTTAGTAGGATTCTTATGAGAGTTTATGCAAAACTTTTATTTCTGGGACATTTCTTGGACCTTGCTGTTTGGCTTGTCTGATTTATAATATATATATATATACCAAATTATATATATATATATTCATATATATATATATATATATATAAGTTACTTAATTACATATATTATATATTTTTATTTAATTTATTATTATGCGACATTATTTGATCCTGCTGTTTGGCTTGGCTATGATTTATAATATATATAATATATATATGTTATAAGTTACTTTTATAATAATAATTTAGAATATATTTGTGTTGTTTGATATTTTAGAACTGAAGAGTAATGTGCTCAGACAAATCACTCAGTTGAAACAACAATTGTTTGAATTTATTGATACTTTTGTAAAAAGATGAGATATTAAAGGTACTTAACGATTCTGTAGACAATCCGTTTACAATGTCCAAATTAGAACCTACATTGTCTAAACAAAATGAATTAATCCGGCTAGAGAATTCTAACCTGCTGAACACGGATTTACAATTTGCATAGATAAAAGGTGGGGGTAATGTTATTCCTTCCCTGGGTTTTTGATGTATTAGTAAATGAGACAACAATGGTTAACATAGTTTATTTAATTTCATAACCCAAGCAGACGCTTTAAGGGGGCGGCCGATAAATATCTGATTTATAGCTCTGTGTATTCGTTAGGGAAGTCATGGGCAAGACAGAAAGCGGATCATTTTTTAATGAAGATTAATTAACCATTTCGATGAAGGCACGGTTTCAATTTCAGTTGGTGCAGGATCGTCTGTTGGCCTTTTCCTAACAGAGAAAAGATTAAAGCAGGTCTACGTTAAAACCATCGCATTCATTCCACATTGAAACTACAAAAGCATCGAAAAAGAAAAATAATTTTAAATTGGCCTACCCTGCACGATTATTCTACAATATAGAGAAATGTATAGCATTTTAAAATCAGTTTCTTTGGTTATATATGCCTATATGCCCACATAAAAACTACAAAATATTTGTATAAATGATGTAGGATGCATAGTTATATTTATATAGAAAAAGAGACACAGAGTGCATATATATATATATCATATATATTATAATATATATATATATATATATACACATATATGTATTTCAATCATTCATTATCATATTATTTAATCTAATGAGCAAAATAACACTCCACACTTATTTATTCGTAGGCAAACACGTATGGTTTAATTTAACTCTTTACAGTCTGTCTC
>VKOC01000006.1:29539431-29550813 GCA_009364415.1 Spea multiplicata
CATTTGTCATGTGTGGTTGCATGAATGTGTATTTGTAAGTAAGTGTGAGCATAAATTTGTATGTGTAAGTGTGTGTGAGCATGTGTGTGTTTGTGTGTTAGCATGAATGTTTATGTGTGTTAGCATGAGTGTGTAGGCTTGAGTAAGTGTGAGAATGTGAGTAAATGTGTATGCTGGTGCATATGTGAGTTACAGGGAGGGGCCCTTTGGGGCTACTTGGCCTTAACTGCATCCTGAGCCAGAAGGTGCCAGCCTTCCCCTGGTAAGATATCAGTGTAGCATCTACAGCTGCCACACCCTGGTCTACTTCTGAGGATGTTGCATTACCAGTGTAAGCAGAATCGTTACAATATATGTGGTGACTGTCCTATGCAGGACACATTTCTTACAATAGCAATTGTCTTCTATAGATATCTGAATTTTGTCGCCCAGGGGAAACCCATGGAAGCCAACTTCCTGACATTTATAGTGGAATAGGGGAGTTGCTGTGAAAGCCCTTTCCATTCAGTTTGACAAGATTCCAGATCCTGCCACTACCAGGATGATGACCCTGCCATGGATACTTTGGAGATGGGAGATCATAAATCATGGCATACACAGTGGCCCTAACTAGTCATGAAAATAGTATTGAACCATGTCCTCTTAAATACACAAATATATTCTATATTTACAGAACATGGGACAAGCTAGAATAAACTGATGAACAAACGCATTTTGGCATTGACGCTTATTCCAAAGAAAGTATTTGAAGTATTACTTCTTATTTGACTTTGAAAATAATCATTTGCCAGTTATTTTGAGTATTTACTTTCTGATAAAAATGTTTTTTTATGTACAGTATAACCTTATTAAAGCTGCCAGTCTGTAGCAACTATAATCGAAGGAGAATTCCATGAGGTCAAGCCAAGGACAGCGTCTGGGTTCTCTGCCAGAACGGTAAGTTCATTTTGTTGTGGTTGTTGTATGTAACTCAATCCCTGTTTATTTGTTAACCAAACTTAAGCACCTGTTTGTGGAAGGCTCCATCGGCCGTGGCTTGCATTGACATACCAGGTGGGTTTGACTGTGCCAGGTTTTAAGACAAATGACATTACCCATACATGAAGCTTAAATTACATTGGGCCTGTCACATAAAAACACATTTACATTGATCAGTGGACCTTAAATCCTTTCTCTATATGCTTTTCATATAAACAGTTCAATGATTAAGGGATTGTAACTTACCTCTGTAGCCCATTATTGTACCGGCACATATGGCACATATGGAATTAACCCTTCTTTTCCTTTCAGAACCATCTACAGAGACTCTCATATCAACAACCAGTTAGGGATTTATTTTGGCAGTAAGTACGGTAGTCAAAAATCCTATTCCATAAATTATTTTTACTTAGAGGGATAAACTTTTAATCTGTTTCAACTTTACAAAATCTGCTAAATGTATCTAAAATGCATGTTACAAAAAGATTTAAATGTATTACTATTTTCCTGTCCACAGTGTGCTCTCGCTGACATGGGAAACAAGTAGGATTGTGGCAAGTAACATTCAACAATACTAATGCCACTACACTGACATATAAAATGTTTTATTTCACACCATAGTGTTAATAAACTTAGGTAGTGGTAATAATGCACCATGTTGTAGTACTTGAATACTGTGGTATTATATATCCATGTATGCCCGGATTATATCAATTCGGGGCTGGGGTAGAAAATATTGTGTTTTTTTCCCCACAGAAAGTTGATTAATTGATTTCAGGTATGTCATAGTTCATTCACAACCTTTACTGTAAACAGAGCCTTCACGTAAATGGAAGAAATGAGTATTATTCAGATTGTCTTGTCAGCTCACGTCTCCTCCCTATTTAACAGGCAGTGTGCTTTAATTCAATACACTAGACACATTAGAAAAATACATTGCCACAAGGCTGATGACAGCAGCTGCCAGCGCACCCCGTCCTGAAAGCAAGTGAGAACTTGATATTAATTTTCATCTTCCTGGTTTGTTTTAGTAGCATCGGCGACATGCCTCTACCAGCAAAGGCCCAGAATGCATTCCTCAAAGCAGTAATTCATGTTCAGGCTCCTCCCATTACATAAATATATGTATATATATATATTATTTTACATTTTATTTTCATTCACTTAAAACACGTATCAATAAAATGCACTCTGTGCCGTGATGCACCACAGAAGCAAAAGCATCATCGGTACAAACGCTCAGAACATCAGAAATCTGATATACAGTTGTGTGAAAAAGAAAGTACACCCTCTTTGAATTCTATAGTTTTACATATCAGTGTATAATAACAATCATCCGATCCTTAGCTAAAAATTAGGTAAATACAATCTCAGATGAAAAACAACACATGACATATTACACTGTATCATGATATATTCAGAAAAATAAAGCCAAAATGGAAAAACCATGTGTGAAAAGTACACCCTTACTGCTTCCATAGTAATTAAGATGCTAAGTAGCAGACATGTGCTGCTAATCAGATGCCCTCGATTAATTGATCATAGAGCCCCCTCTATAAAAGCTGAAGTTTAAGCTGTTTGCTGGTCTGGAGCGTTCAGGTGTGTCTTAACACAATGTCAAGGAGGAGAGACATCAGGAATGATCTCAGAGAAGATATTGTCCCTGCCCATCAATCTGGGAAGGATTATAAGGCCGTTTCCGAACAAGTTAAAGTCCATCATTCTACAGTGAGAAAGATTCACAGCACCATTTATGTTTTCATATTCAATGGGTTGTGTGTTTCGGAGATCTGATTCACGGTGATTTAAAACAAATTAATAAAAGTTAAGTGTTAAGGTCCAGCCTTTGAGTGCATTGATATGGCCGTCAGAGGATGGTCCTTAAAGGGAGCTACAAATTTGTTTATAGGTATTTATAGTGGTTCGTATTAGTAAATAGTATGTGGTTTCTTCTTGGCTTTTTTTTTTCCAACCCAATGAACATTAAACGAAACCTGTTTTGCATTCTGGATGGCAATATTTATATACCTGTTCATGGTATCAGCAGCAAAATATTATTTTGTATGCAAATTGAGTTGTTAAAAGAAATATATTTAGCTTGACTTGGTTTGGACCAAAACATGTGGTTCATTTATATTCAATAGCGGAGGAAAGTTTGATGTATGAGATGCGGTACAACACTACCAATAGCCACTTCAGGCCCTTAAAGGAGAAATTAAGAAATTTCAGCGTAAAATAATTCAGTTATCAGCATTGGAAAGGTTAATTTCTTATAAAATCTACATTTATAGTATTTTTTACATTTTTAAGTAAATCTCAGTTTATTAAGCACCAGTAAAAACAGACAGTGTGGTATACATGTACAAGCATGACACATTGCAAACTACACAAATCGTGTAAAGAGAATATAGCATAATGTACGAAGGTGGCACAAGTAGACGGTCAGCCGTGGAGAGACGACATCGGGACAATCACACGGAAAGACCATGCATCAAAGAAAAGAACCATAGCGTACAGCATCGCCATGCCATAAACTGAGATAAAACAGAGGCACATGAGGCCCGTATAACGAACGAAAACAAAATAAGGAAAAGAAGACCAAAGGCGAGGATCGCGAAAACCAGTCCGGTGGAGCACCGTCAGAAAAACTGTGGGGAGAAGACACTCACATCCCCCGTGGATGGACCACAGGGCAAGGGGCACTGCAACAATCAAGGGTGTCAACTGGCCGGCTAAACCGTCCCAGAAGAATTAGTCAGCAGGGCAGGAAAGATAGAGGAGGTTATGAGGGACTGCCATGGAAGCCATTTCAACTCATGTTTATAATCTAAGCCCCTGGATGACATAACTAGCCCCTCCATCTGGTGGATGAAACCAACCCGTGCCAACCAGGCAGAAACGGGCGGAGTTCCAGCCTTCCTCCAAAACCGGGGTATAACCACCTTGGCAGCATTAAGCAGTTGCATGGTAAAAGAGCGTTTATAGGAGCCAACAGGGGCATCATGAATATGGAGAAGGACACAGGCCGGATCGAAGGAGAAACCAGGGGGCTCTATATGGCGTATCACACGGAGAACAATGGACCAATACGGCTTAACTAATGAACAATCCCACCAAATGTGTCGAAAGGTACCCCTGTCCAAGCCACACCTCCAGCACAAGGGAGATACGTGGGCCGCGAAAAGATGGATTGCAACGGGGACCCTATACCAGCGCGTAAGAAGTTTATAGGATTTTTTACATTTTTAAGTGCAGTTTTATTCTAGCACTGTCAGCAGTGTTTCTATTCATTCTTGAAACAATATTTCAATTTGTCTGCACAAAATCCACGGATTGTACTGGATCTCTGCAGAGCATTTCTGGTGCTAAATACAAAGCAATCGGTGGTTTACATTGCTTTCCTTTGGGTCTACTTGGTATTTAGCTTAGTCGTTTCTGTAAGTCTGATTGTTCAGCACTGCAGAATATGATAGAACTATATAAAACAACAACAAATAATAATAAAACCAGAATTAGTATAGTATACTAGAATTTATAAATAAAGCCCAGTGGATTTTTGTAAAATCTTTTTTTTCCCCCCACAAAAAGTGGGTTTTGCGCCATCTATTGTTGGGTTTATATATATAACGCTTCCGTTTTTATAGAAAGATGGTGCTTAAAGTATGTATGAGAAGAAATAATGGGCTTGATTCTGACTTGACTTAACCTTTATTGGCCTCAACGGTGTGAAAAAGAGAACGCAGGTAACAGTTCAATGGCTCATACGACTACATCAAATAGTTCCGCACAAGTTATTAACCATATTATATCAATCACGCATCTATTCCTGCACTACTTACACATTACTTCATAATGCTCCACTACTCGTTTGCTCACTCGTATCAACCCCTATTCAACAAAATGCGCGTCGCAAATTGCATGGTTCAAATAAAATGTTAAAATGCGTAATACATTGCAGTGTGTGCAGGTCTCTCCTCGTATACCTGCTGGCAAATATATCCAATATCAACTCTCTCTTCTTTTCTGTCTCTCTAAATATCCACCGTTCCTTCGCCTTTAGAAAGGTTGTTGCAAGGTATACAGGGCACTTCAACATCGTTTGGTATTTTTCATTTGATCTTATTAGGGCTTAAGTGGTTTGGCTGTCCTCGCTGCACACTTAATGGTCTGATTAAGTGATAGCATTGCTTGCGGCTGTTGTTTATTTGCTTTTTAGCCTGGGGCAATGAATTGCCATGTTCATAGTGTGTGCAGAATGGCTGTTTTGTATTCTCTGGCTTAAAATTAGGGGTTCTCTGTATTATGCTTCAGTTTTTGGAGTCTGTTAGGCTGCGAGCCCCAATAGCCACTTTACTCTGTGACTTCTTTAACTCCGTCGTGATCAATGACATCATGAAAATGTGTCCCTAGGGAATCCATGATGTGCCTGGTACGATCGCGGAATCACTTATTCAGAAGCACATAGGGGGAATTCTGCGGAAATCTTGTATTTGCAAGAGAAAAATAAGATGGCTGGGGTGTTAATTAGAACAGATAGTTTTCACCCAGAAAAAAAGAGCTCTTCGAGTTCCTTTGTTTTCAGAAATCAAAACAAGAGTGTTGGAGTGACCTTTTTAATATGTTCTCTACTTTCCCATTTGTTGAATAGCAACAAAACAATAAGGGGAACTAGAAAAACATTTTATTATTTTCAAAAAAAAGAGGAAAATGCGACATGACTTAATGACTTTGACCTAACCTGGAACATTAAAAGGGTTTCCCACTGTTTCACTAGGCGCCGTATGATAATAAGTGATATATGCACAACAGTTCAGATGCACAAGTAAAATCACATAAGCAACAATAAGGAGTCCCGTTTTCCCAGGTTTTATCGATTGCAGGCATCAGAGCTTAGCTCCTAATTTTTCCTTAAAAAGGGCCCTGTTTCCTCTGTTTGTATGAAACTTCCTCTAAGAGTTGTAAGCGAATTTATTCTCCAGAAACCAAATCACGCAGACTTCAAGCAGTCACCTGGAATAGTGCAGCTCAGTTATCTTGACTACTGCACCTTAATGACAACAGTCATTTGGGGCATTTTTTCCACAATGTGAAATAATGGAGCGTTGGTCTTTTTCTTTCTTGATAAGGAAGAAAGCAAAAAAAAAATGCACTGGAGCCATTGTAGGTTGGATGTGTTATTTCTAAGCCAGAGGATGTAAGGTACATGCTGTGTTCATTGTATGAGTAGCCATAACCTGGATGATGTCCACATTCTTTAATTGACCTCTCTACTGGTTCAGAAGAAATGCAAAAACAACACACAATGCTATTCGTTAAAGTTTTTCTGCTGCAAAAAAATTGGATTTCAGCCTGCAACAAAAATGAACCAGACTCAGACCTTGTGCAAGGACTAAAGAGGAGAAGGCCCTTTAGCCACAGTACCAAAGCATTCTATTTATAAATGATTTGTCTAACTGTGGACTGCTGAATATGTAAACTCTTTAATATTACCTTGTAACACAGCTTTATGCAAATCAACAATTCTTGATCGTATCTTCGGAAATGTATTTTTTGCGTGGCATGGTTCACCACCGCAGGTGATTCTTGTGAACACCAAACTCAAAAAGTTTTACGTCACAGTAGCTCTTCCATACGTCTCCAATTCCGTTACATTGATTAGACTCCAGGTTTTGTAAATCTGACTCCAGGTAGCTTTTGTTATCATTAGCCTAGGGGCTCACATACTTTTTCCAACCCACACTGAATGTTTGAATCGTGTATTCATTGTGGATAAGAACAATACAATAATTTGCGTGCTATTAGTTAAAGCAGAATGTGTTGGTTCATTATTGTAATACTATTTATACATACATGCTGGTATTTATTTATGGTTTTGTTTTTTTTTTGGATTGTCTACTTATTGTCCAGCGTTTTGTGATAAATGATGCCATTGTGTTTGGTTTTCTTTTTTTTGTCTGTCTGGGGGAAAAAAGTATTTAAAGAGAAAAATGATAGAAAGGTCACAGTTTTGCAGAAACACAGGCGACTTAAGGTTTCAGCCTTTAGCTCTCTCAAGGTGATATATAACAGTGAAACAAAAATCCCACATTCCTCTGGCATAAAGTCCAACTTTCGTGCCCTTAAAGGTCCCCTTTTATACACACGTTTCCTCCTATTCTCCTATAGATTTATAGATCTCAAAAAGTTTGTAATATTAGACGCCAACATCCACAATTAATAACCAGCTGAACAGTTATAAGTGTAAATAAAAAAAAAACCTCAAAGATGAATCAGTCCTTGGTCCTGTCTTCAAGCTTTATGTCTGTCTCATACATGTTTAAAGTTTTATAGCATTATGTAATCTTGCTGGACAAACTATCTGCTCTGTTCTAAATAACATTTGCAAACCTCTTGTATTTAGAGTGGAGGGAGCAAAGAGCTCTTTGTAACCTTGAAATAACAAAAGTGCAATTGTACCATGGACTGTCTCAATGTCATTTGCAATGTAAAATATATTTTCATATATTTTTATCATTACCAAGGTAACTCATGTAAATAAGATCAGTAACGCTAACCTGTCGACTGGATGCCCTTTACAACTTCCCATAACTCTTTGCGGTTAATGCTTGCAGGTCCTCTTATTGATCTGTTGTAGACTGATTGATTTGGACTGAAGAATGTGAGGCTGTTCCTAGTTTGCATCTTGGAATCCAAGAGCGGATATTTTTCACTGACCACCCACATAGAGAATTGCTGTGATTTTCAAGAAATAGCCAGGATACCTCATTTAGTACCTTTTTGCACAATATTTCCTGCTTTGTTCATAATAGGCACTATCTATAATGTATCTTTACAGCAGTTTGATAACGCCTTTTTGTTGTGCCAAATGTTATGAATATATCCTTATATATTTTTTAAAAATTAACTACAATTTTATGTGTCCCTCTGCTAACTTTACACAACTTCATGTCCTTGATAATGTTCCACTATATCAACAGATTACCTAATATCTGTAAACCTTACATGCCAATTTGACCACTTGGGGAAAGATTAATAGCTAGGGCTGGAATGGGGATTAAAATAGTTGCTGGCACTTTATGGCTTATCTATCTATCTATCTATCTATCTATCTATCTATCTATCCATCCATCCATCTCAATATCTTATATTTATCAATTTCTTGACTGTAAAGCAGTACTGTGATATAAGTGGCATTTAGAACAATACAGTATTTTTAATGACAAAGTGCATATGTCTTTTTACATTAAAGGCTGTGGATCACAAGATCAATATCATGTAAAATAATAAGATAATGTTTTCAGACTATGTATCGTCCTAAAACAGTATGGTACTGATATTCAGTATATCACAAGGATGTGCGGACAATGCTGTTGAAACAAAATCATCCTTTGGGTATCTTTCTGTTTATCAATAAATCTAGTAAATACAAACTGTGCTGTCAATATGTTAGCCCCCTCCAAACCACAGCAATGGGAAATCAAGCAGGAGAAGCAATAACATTTAATTAATTGAGTGAATTTAAAAATAAGACTAAACCAAACACCAGGTAGGTAGAAAGAATGCACTTTAGCCTTATTGGTTATTAGTCTGACGTCAATTACATTTTTCTAGAATAATGCTCCCTTATAATTATAATTTCCATCACAGACTATAGGTGGCGCTGTCGTACAACACACAGATAATGTGCAAATTGCATCAACTAGAAAATACAGGTAAAAAATAAAAATGTTCGTTTAATGCTTGCTGAGAAGTGAAAATTTGCCACGAGTGGTGAAATAAACGTCTCTATTACAGAGTGCTGAGTTATATGCCTTTTATTTATATTTGCTCCTGGATTTAATGGAGTGCTGTCTGACACTAGCGTTGTTTCTTGAAAATTTGTCAGGGACACCTCACTACCATTATTCTGTGTGTACAGGTGACAGATGGATGTGGTCAGATGTCATATCATCTCATACACACAGAATGAAGAACACCGAGAAGAACTAGGAGAGATGGTGAGAAATTCTCATTATTATTATAATTATTACTGCCACGTCAGAGATACATATATTTCTTTGGGGAGAGGTGATGGTATGTTTTACCTCTGGCTTACCTCCTACACAAGAATAGGTAGCATACCCCCTAAGTGTCACATTTGAGCAGGGCAGTCCCACTTTTCATGCACTGCCCTGCTTTGATTGGCAGCTTCTGGCTTGTCTGGTGTCTGTAGATGAGTGTTTAATAATACTTCTATTACCCCGTAAACTTAATGAAGATCTGTGCTTTTGCACCTACGTACTGCTCCTCAATATTACATCATATCACAGTCGTCTGCTTTAATACATCACAAGATAAAAAAACTATTGATATAGATGGATGGTCCCGACCCACCAATAACCATAACGGCACCCGAAATGTTGTGTTGTTAGCAATGACTATAGAGGCCTTAGTTGGAAGGTGGACTCACATAGCTAGAATTTAATTTTCATGCAATGAAGAGTAGCAATAATTCCCAGCAACTGTGTACTGAAAGGTAAATGTGTGCAAAAATCATATAACAGTATGTGAATATACACAAAATATACAAATTTAAAGATATGTAAACGATTGCAAAAAACATATTTCCAATAAACTATCCTCAGTATAACATTGACACAAGCACTCAAAACAGTTAATAGTCTATTAAGGAGTACTAGTATGTAAACTACATACATGATAGCTGTCCTGGCTAAAGGGAACCCCGATTTATGCAATATTGTATGAGAAAGCCAGTCATTTACTCTAACATGAATACGCAATCAGTTCTGCATAATGTGGGAAGTACACATCCAACGGCTTGTACTGTTGGGGGAGTCTTTATTATTTCCCACCAAAGGAAACAATCATTATTATTTGTAAATACTGGTAGGTTTAGCAAGGCTGACACTGCATGATAAAAGTACACAAAATCCATTTCATGGAAATGCAGATGGCTTTTTCAATTCAGAAACAAAATTATTTGTCACCCTGAGTTACTCTCTCATGCGCTCTCACAGGATAAGAGGCCAGAATAATGAAGACAGATTCGTGGAGAAAGAGAAGCATTTTGGCACCTCTCTTTCTCCGGGAATCTATCTGCCTTAATGTGGCATCTCGATGCACTTCTGCAAAAGGGTGGAGCCACAGGGACAGCCTCTTCTCCCGTTCTGCCAATCGGGTGGTTAGGGTGTGACTGGAGGCTCAGCCGTTTTTTGGAAGTTTTAATCACCAGAGAAAGAAGACATGGGAAAAAGCGGATGAAGAAAGAAGACACAATAATTTCCATTTGTTTGGTTGGGGGTCCCTCCTTGTTTTTGGATATCCGTATGAATTGACGAAATATGTTGATTTTGTTAACATTTAAATTTGTACGAATACGTATGCACAAGTGTAGTTCTTATCTGAACACGTTCTCCTGATGTCTTCTGAAGTTTGCTTGCTGTGTTTAAAATTCATGCCTTTTTTGGCAGATGGTAGCAATTAATAGTACCAGAATTAGTACCGTGTTTATGCAACACCATGAGTGCTGTTGTCCAATGCACAGTCCAAATGGTATCATCTTGTACTGTAAGTAAAGAATAAGTGTTTGTTCAGAGGGGGGTATTTGATGGGGACACCTGGTGGGATCAAATAGGTACTGCTACCAACACCCTGTTTATGGAACACCATGGGGGCTTATTTCCCTGGAAATAGTTAGAATTATAATTTATTAATTGTTTTTCCCTTAATCTGGAATGCATGAATCTGCATCCATTAACCCATTACAAAATAGATGTGAGTATCCCTTAAGTATATTTTTTACATTTCGAAAAAAGAATTACATTATAGATTTCTGACCTTTTCATCCAATGTGACAAGCAAATCTATTCCAATTTCCCTTGCACATTATGAATAACTATTTAAGTAACACAAATAGGTCTGCACATTTGACCCAGGTGGCTATTTATGAGACTGCATCGGAAACACTGGTACATTCATCAAATGAACATTTGCTAGTTGTATTAGTATTTAAAGCAGTGGTGGGATTCAGCCGGTTCGCGAATTACCCTATTATAGACCGCACTTCCCCCCCCACTTAAAGTGGTTGTGCAGCCTATAATTGGGTTTAGGATCCAGACAACCCCGCTGCTGCCGGCAGCTCCACCCTCCTCACTGAACGGGGCTGTCACTGCCTATGAGTCGCGCTGGCCAGCTGACTCAATTCTATTTCGGATCAACGGGGACGGCTTCTTAAAATGCCACCCCTGTCGATTCGAAATATAAGTGAGTCAGCCAGCGCCGCTCAATAACTTTTATGGGCGGCACCAGCGCTGCTCAATGACCTTTGTGGGCGGTGTCAGCCCCGTTCAGTGAGGAGGGTGGAGCCGCCGGCAGCAGCAGCGGGAATCCAAAAGAGTGCAAGTC
>VKOC01000006.1:29582850-29596608 GCA_009364415.1 Spea multiplicata
TAATCGATGATGAGCAGGTGACCAAAAACATTGGGTCTTCGGTGTCCTCAGGAGATTCGCCGAGAGACATATACCTCGGTGGAAATAATTTTGAGGGTTGCGTCACTAATGTTTTCATCCAGAGGTATGTTTGTTTCTGAAGATTGGAACACAGCATTAATAGCTTCAAGCTTAGGCAAGTAGTCGGCAAGATGCAAGAAAACACTATGGCTGACATTTCAGTAAATGTGTAATAGGTGCAAAAGCCATGGACACATTGCACATTCCTGCACATACAACCAAAACCAAAACTATAGAACCAACGAAAGAAGGATATGGTGTTTTTGGTAAAATATTGAGTAATGAATGGAATGAGGGCCCATATGTTGAGCTAGATAGACTTGTGTTCATAAAACCCATAACCCACCTACAGGACCAGGTGGCTGTCCACGTTCTGTAATCATTACAGTTGGCAACGTATACAAGCCATGAGCTTCTGTTCGTTTGTTTTCAACAGGTCAGCACAAGACCCTAGAGTGGAAAACCTTTTTGATAATAACGAAAAGCAAAAGGTCTCGCTTGGAACTTGTATGGTTGAGGAACCTCCTATGTCCTTAATTCTGAATGAACTTCGAAGTCCTTATCCTTTCATCCTAAACGATAATGAGCTGGTAATTACTTAACAAGCATGTATTTGTCTGTTTCTGAAATAATTTTCATGAGTAGTGGCATGAATTCCCTCGGTATACTTCTGTTTACTGTGTACAGATCAATTCTGTTTCTGTTAACTGTGTAAAGCACATAGTGCTGTTATTTGTGTGTATAATGGTAACCGTTTACTGTTGTTTACTGTTTAAAACCTTCCTTTGGCAGAGTTATGTAGATCTGAGGACAAATGCAATGAATAAAAATGTACAGAAGGTACCGCAAAACTGTGGCGGTTATTCCAACTTCACCATATCTAGTGGAGCCTATCGGTTTGGAGAGTCTCCTGCAAGTCACATTACCTATGATCTGAATAAACCACTTTCACAGGACAGGTAAGGAACTTAAACTCTAGCATCATTAATATGATTAGGTGTTTAATCCTACTTTAAGTAACAGTAGATATGTTCACTTCTATCAGTGGCATATTCTTTTACCCATAAGTGATGAGGTCTTTGTGCATTCCAGCTCCCATTTCTCATTGGAAGTGCGCACAGATGAACCATCTGGCTTGATTTTCATGATGAGCGACTCCTACGAGACAAGTCACCTGACTCTTCATATTTCTAAAGGGCGTTTTGTGTTTTCTTTGGCCACCAAAGGAAACAAAATCAAAATTAGAAGCCAAGACAAATACAATGATGGAAAGTGGCATACGGTACGTATTGATGCCTTTTGTATGATACTTTACACATGTTTGTTAAAGGTCCACAATATTTTTACAATATATCTGTATGTGATATCCATTATGTTCACCTGTCCATTTAATTCTATTTAAAATTAGTTTTGGTCTTAAAGGACTTCTTCTAACAGAAAAAAACAAATGGAAGACAAACAGATCTGTGGTAATGTAGCATCACTGTTTCATATATTTGAGTATTGTTCTCCTTAGTTTATGCACGGGGCCATGAGCTACCCAGAGGTCATATCATTGATGGAGAAATAAATCCCAAATACAATCATAAAAGATGTCTCCGTAGCCTTTACTGAAGATTTTTTTTTTCTGCAGGTTGTGTTTAGCTGGGATGGGTTCAATGGCCGTCTTGTGGTTGATGGTCTGAAATCCCGCAAGGGTAGCCTGACAAGACGAGTCAGTCTGGAAGGAATGTCCTCCGTCCATCTTGGGGGCCTCCTATCACTAAAATTACAGGTACTCATCTACACAGTTACACAGAGAAGACAAGTTTGGACAGTTTGGGCAGATGTTACACACGAAACGTGAGACCTACTGGTTATCAAACCGTGCATTTCAAAAACATCGTCCCCGCTTGCCAAACTATTCACATGCTTATTTTTTACGGTAGAAAATGGCTAGTGATAATGATGGCAAAAATAAGAACCAGCTAGCTAATCTAGTTTTCACTTTTTGAATAACGTTTACCCTTTTTTGTATATATTTCTCACACCACCCCTAACTCTTAAATCTTAATATTTATGCTACTTCACACATGTCATTTAAAGGGCATTTCAAAGAAGAGCTTCACAGGATGCTTGAGAAATGTGCAAGTGAACGGTATTCCTTTGGAACGACTTTCTCTGTCCTCGGGAGTTGTCCCATGTTACGAGGGAGCCTTTGAAACAGGAGTATACTTTGCCGATGGCGGAGGACACGTTATTGTAGGTATGTAGTGTTCTCGTTAACTACCTGGCAACGATTATTGGGGTATGCCTATTTTGAAGTAATCACCTGCGATTTCTTTACATTTTAGAAAAAGCTTTTGTTTTGGGACCAGAATTTGAAATGGTTTTAGACATCCGACCACAAAGCGCGACAGGTGTCTTACTACACATTGCAAATAGATTCATTCTGTATATGGATTCTGGAAAGGTAAGATTCTGATGGCTAAATACGGTAAAGGTTATAATAAAATAATATTTGTGACAATCAATATACACATTCTATTTGGAAAATAAACAGCTGGAAGCATCATTTTAAAATATTCTTTTGAGTTTTTAATTTACATTTTCAGAAATACAAACCCATCTAAATAGATGATTTCTGCATTTTATTTTCTCTGAATAGAGTGTGTTTTACTGTCGACGCGTTTCTGTGATGGAATGCTTCTGATTAAGTTATAAAAAGTGTTTAAGTAAGGAAATTAAATGTCATCTTATACTGGACACGATCTGCTCATGCGTAAATCTGTGTTTTCCAGCTGACTCTTTCAGTGAACGAAGGCCCTGGAGAATCCTGGGTTTCTCTGACGTCTCAAAAATCATTGTGTGATGGAGAGTGGCATACAGTAACAGGTAATAGGCACAGTGATTCTCCGTTTTGGAGGTCAAGGAAGCTTAGATGCATCAATCTGCTTTGAATTTGCATATTTTTTAACTTTCATTTAATCTGCATATCTTGGGTATAAAATGTTTTTAACAAATTTGAGATTAACCTTTTTAATGGAAATTCCTAAGGCATCACATGTTCATGCGTGTTAATGCTTATGTATATGTTTACCCACACACTATATAGCATGTGTTTCCATTGAAACAAGCGATATAAACATATGTCTTATATGCAACATTAATCTGTTTGCAGTAACCGCAAAGAGAAATATAGTGGCGTTGGACATAGACGAGGTGTCGGAACAAGCAACTGGGTCAAATTCTGCACTGTTTACCAGCACCAAGGCACCGTTATATCTTGGAGGAGTCCCAGGTAGGGTTCCTTCCTATGCCATACCACTTACATGTCCCTCTTCGGGAGAGACAGTCCCTAGTATAAAATAAATACATTCATTTTTTAAACACCTGAACTACCACCAGCCACATTTTGAAGTACCTCCCATTTAAAATGTACACCATTAGTCTGGTGTGTGCAGACAATGCCATTTTTAACACAAGTAAAAACATAGATCAGTGCATACATAGATTAACAACAGCACAAAAGCTAATGGGCAGGTACACAACAGTAGATCCTTAGGATTAGTTCATATAGCGTATACATAAGTACATAATATTTAAGCGTGAGTAAGCAGACCCATGTCTGTGCACCGTAACAGCCAGTTTTTGGCAATATTGCACTCAATACATATTTTTTTTAACTCAGTTTCAACCTCCTTCTGTAGGGACATGTAAAAAAGTAAAACCCTTTGAATCATAAATAAATAGGTCAGTTTACCATTTTTGAGAGCATGCATAGCATAAATATAGTTAAAATAATTATGCACATTTTATACATCATTATTGCTAGAGGGTAAACCGCCATTTACAAATTAGCAGAAAAATTCCTAATTCTGTTTATTTTCTGGAAAACATATTCATATTTTTTTTGCTGTCCTGTGATTGGCTGTAAATGATCCTCACCTATAATCCATTAGTGGCCATCATACAATGCATTCTTGCTAGCAATGGAGCTAGCACTAAGTTTATAGGCAATAGACACTGTGTTGTTTCATGATAATCGCATGTTAATAATTGTCAACCATAGATTAAACACCAGTTGGTTATTTCTTGCAGCGTCCTTGAAAACACAATGGATCCCTGTGAGGACTTCTTTCGTGGGCTGCCTGAAGAACTTGAAAATGAATAAGAAAGTGATCTCCTTCGGTAAAATCTCTGAGCTTCACGGTGCTATCAGCTTAAGCAGATGTCCTACTGCTTAGCTGATGTTTTAAAGCCATGGATAAATCACCAGGAAATATGCATCAATATGGATCTATGAAGCGCTGCTATGTAGATGCAATCCTGCTGTACGAACGTAACAAAATTGTGTTCTATATTGTAAAAATGAACAATTTTAAAAGAATCACAAGTGGGTTTCTAGTTATTTTCACTTCCTTCATAACATAACATTAAACTGACCAAAAAATTCAACTACCTCAGCAATAAGTGTTTTTAGTTTGAATTCTAGTTCTGCTCGGTGCTACAGATGAATCCCAGTATACACTATATATCATTATATCCATGTAACCTGAGCTCTTAAAGATCAGGAGTAAGCTGGCAAGAGAAGCAGGGGGTAGCGTCCTTATAGACTGTTCTGCTTTGCAGGTTTAGGGCCTCTTCGATTTTTTTGTGTGCTTTTAGTTTTGATTCCACATGAAGCCACCAAGGTGTGAAGCAAGGGCTCCAGGCAGTGTTTACAGAATGGCTGGTTCCTACTTGGGTTCTCTATGGTTTCATTTATGGTGAACGTGTGATGGACCAGAGTGGATAGTAAATGTATTTTGAATAAATATATAACTAAGCTAGTTGGTTGGTAAAATGTCAGATGCTCGTAGGGCCTTGTGAAATAAAATAGAGGTTGCATGCATACTCCAAATAATGGCCAATTCCAACCCTTGTTACAAAATTTACAGTTAAATCCATCCATCAATGTCCATTTTCTTCACAGTGAGTAAATATTGAATCACCAGTGCCTTTAGCTTGTTCCACATACATTTTAAACATTAGGAGCATCATCTACAAATATTGAATGTCCACTTTAAAGAAATAAGGCCAGTGTACTGGACCAGATTTTTTTGTAACCCGGGTTAAAGAGGACTTTTTGGAGTTATATCTCTAAAAGTCAATGTTTGTACTCGTTGAGAATGGTACCTCTGGCTCAAATATCACTGACAACCTATCAGAGACTTTGCAAGGGCAAAAATGTGACATAGGCTGGACAAAAGGGGCCAAAAAGTTGAGCAAGTTGAAGTGGGCGAAGCATATGTAGGAAGGGGCACGGAACTCAAAACACCACCTCTTCTGCCTCTTGGAAGACATGACACTCTTGCCACCTGTATGTTTAATCAAATGGAACAGTATGCCTAATGCAACATCTGGCAAGCCAGTGGAACGTGTGTTGAACACGACAACAGTAGACAATTTAGTCTAGTGGAATAATTTTAGTATTAATATTTAGGTTGTGGATCCACAACCAGCTCTTGGAGTCTGCCCCCTTATTTAACGCAGCCTTGCTGCATTCTCTTCTTGAAGCAGAGTGCAGGTTGGACCCTGCCGTGACCTGTCCATGCAAGGTGTATGGCTACGGACTGGGGGAAAATTGATCGGCCATGAAAAAAATATATACAATTGGTTCTTCAATGTTCCATGACTCAAGAGACATTAGCAATTGATAAATAGTAATTCCAGTAATAACCAGTTGGTATCATACTGGTGGAGGAGAGAAATAAAGGGCATGGGGGAAATTATTTTAGGATGAGTTACAGGGACTGGTAGAAGGGCAGAATCCAAAACTACAGCTTTCCAGATTATTCAGAGGTTGGAGTACTGTTAAAAAAAAGTAATTTTACCAAACATCTCAGTAATAAATGATGTCCTGTTATTACTACATTACTTTTTTGAAACAGAAAAATAATATGTTGATGTTCTACAGATGAAACACTGAGTTTTCTTCTAAAGTGGTTGTTACATATTTATTACTGAAAAAATCCCTAACACTGCTCTTTGATAATTTGTTGCCAAGTTTAATAGTTAAACAATAAAAAAGAACAATGGCGACAGTGGTACCAGTACAAAGGGTAGCAAAAAAAAAACATCTCCAGATACTGGACCCGTCAAAATCTTGAGCTGCTGGAACTGATTATCTTCTTTAGAGCAGCATGTAAAGGGTTATAGTTTTTTCTGCCCTTGTAAGGGGCATATTGGTCATTTTTATAGGTCGATTGAATACTTTTCAAGGTCTTTTCAAGCTTCAGCTCCTTCACCATTCATTAGCAAGCTAAGCGAGCTCTAATAACATGACAAATATTTCAGAATTACCTATAGGACATGAGATTGCCCAGTACAAATTATGCAAAATATTACATGTACTCATTTTCTACTTAGCGTTATTATTTTTTTAAACATACAAAATCTTTGTTATACATGAGTTATCTGCAGTTCATCTGGAATAAAAGAACATTATTTTGTTGAAAGGTTGATTTTCAATTACAAGTGGTCCACAACATGTGGTCCACAACTGGTCTCCAACATGTCCTTTAAAAGAGCTACTTACAATTACCGAAAAGTAGCTTTGAAAGCTAGTATTAAATCTATTTAGGTGGTAGGGATATATATTGAGCATTTTATCAGTGATTATTTTATATTTTGTATGTTTTTTTAATTTCATTTCATTAAAAGGGTTAGTAGCGTTAGAATAGACTAATATAATAAAAAATACAAAGGGAAGCATAACCTATCCCCACCACTTACCTCTGTGTCCACCGTCCTCTATGCTAAGCACAGGATATAATTTCATATACAGGCCGTTTACTATAGAGGCTGTTCCGACTAGATACAGTTCTCCATAATGTATATGGGCCAGTTATAATGGAGACCCCCAATCTCCCCAACTGGCCCATAGAGCAGTTATACAAGCATAGAAATACTTATTTTGGGGTGTTGCTGAAATGACCAATATGTGTGTATATATATATAGATAGATGTATATATATCTATATATATATATCTATATATATACCCTCCTTTCCCCTGGGGGTGGTGGCAGAGTGGCACCATTCTGTAAACTACCTGGCTTATTAGTGATATCAAATAAGGGACAGAATAAATTAATATGCAATAATATGCAAAACTTTTTTTTAATCAGGCTATTTATTGTAGTCCAGTCACATCATGTCCCCCCTTTAAAATATATAATACAAACAGTATATAGAAAATTAAACAGGGGCTTTTTTATTATTTTGACCCAATAAAAGCCATCCTTAATGAAAACATATGGTTAAGCTCTGCTTTATTGCCTGATAGTTCTTGAATTCAGCTACCAGGGATATACTTAAATGAAGAGGCATACGAGTGTGTGTGTATATATATATATATATATACATTAGATTTATCTGTGATGAGACACTGAATACAGTGTAGACACAGTATAGGACTAGTGGCGATTTTCAGTGGGATCATAGCAGGTTGATGGCCTAGACTTTTGGTCTAGTCATCATAGTTAACTGTAAAAATGCTTTAGAAGATGACCTGGTAACTTTTTAAATAGAAATCACTACTACTATCTATAACTACTTAAAAGTTTTCCTTTGCACATTTAATATTAGTGTCAATTATGTTCATTGTATGTTTTTACACCGTATGTCAGATACTGTAACCTACAAATAACGCATTTCATGCAAATTTAAAGCAATATATGTACATGCAATATATGTATATTTTGTATGTAACGATGATTAAAATGCAATATTTTCACCAATATAAAGAGTTTTGATTTGACTTTCACAAAAGCAGAACATTGAGAAACATTTAAAATCTGAAGTGTTTGGTTTAGCATGATTTAATTCTGTAAATTACCTTCCTAGTGTCTATAGAAAAGATAAATGAATGGAAGTATGTGTTGCTACAGTTTTTAATGGATCAGTGAAGCAATACCACTGAAATATAAGCAGTATTTCTTAGTCAGCAGTGGTGGGTCGCTGCGCATGCTTACGCTCCAGGACTGGGACCGACAGCACACAGTATGTGCCACTTGCATAGATGCCGAGTAGGTGTGATGGTATTAGAGAAAAGCATTGTAGAGTATGTTGATGAGGGAATTACTTTTAATATCAAACAATAACAATGGTACAACAATTTATTCTAGTTCATGTAGCTCAGTTATTATTAACCCTAGTCTTAATATAGACTTTTAATTAGATTTTTTTCATTGGTGGCATATGTGTCCAGTGGGTTTCTGCTTTTCGCTGTTGGTTTCAGCACGGTACACACACACACACACACATCATCTTAGCTCAAAAGAGTGACCCCATCGTAATTTCACCACAACTGAGCCCACTACTGTTGATGGGAAGAAGGACATACAGCTATTCTGTATCTAAGATGAGACCAAAGACTAATTTGAGTCTTTGTTTGGTAGACCAGATGGGCCGAATGGTTTTTATTAGTTGTCAAATTCTGTGTTTTCATGAAATGGCACAGCCATTGTTTAGAATCGGAGGAATAGAAGACAGATTTGGGGCACAAATGGATGAGATAAGAATATTTATGAAGTATGATATTTATGAATCAAAAATCGCTCCAGAACTTGGACATTCAACTAGTCAGCAGATGGCGCTCTGTCGGAGGAGTTCTAACGGTAGGATGTCTGTTGAGAAGAACGTCATGCTACACAGAAGTAGAAAAACGGATAATGCCAGGCGGACACTGAACTAGGTGACATTCAGTTGTGGGTAAGGTGACGTTCAATTTAACTAACACCAGCGTTAAAAAAAATATTATGCTTTTCTCTGTTTCTTTATACATGATAACGTGCAGAAGGTGATAATCTGGAATTAAATAATAAATAATTAATAATAAAATATATTAAATATATATAATATATATCTATATATATATGAAACTGAAACGTCCTTTATTTATGTCTGTCAGGTGGACAACACCAGCGTAAGAGGTTTGTTTTTATAGTTTATTAGTCCTTTTTATCATTATTGTGTATTTTATATTTTTTTTATCCTGATATTTATTGTTTTCATATACTACATTTTATATCATATAGAATATTGTGGTTATTGTATCAGTCCTCGTTGTGTCCATTTGTCTTGATACATGCATGATGTCCGGAGGGAGTGAGACGTCAGCACAAAATCAGTTATGAATATCGAAAGCCCTGCAAATGACACAAGGATGAGGGATAACCATTGAATTGGCTGATTTCCTTTCTTTTGAGAACAATTTGTTTGATATATTGTATTTTTATACTCCATTTCACACTAAGCTATCTATATGCTCGTCATACTTGATAACATTATCCTGTTTTGGAGTGAATAAGCTCCTTCCTGTATTCATCCATCTGGTCACATTAAAGGAAAACCATATTTATTTTTTCTTCTATCTCTATAATTAAGACTCCGTCTGTTCAACTGGGCCTCTCCCATGTGTTGTACACATGATATGGGTGCACTTGTCATGTGGGTGGCTCATTTGCATGACGCTTCCGTGTTGATCCAGCATAATTTTCATTATGTGGCCTTATTTTCAGATTCCCACACAGGGGAGTCCAACTGAGTAGCTGACATTTATCATAATACTAGTAGTAGTAGCAGTAGTAGTAGAGGATAAATTATAAAATACTGTGTCAGACAGACACAACACATACATAAGAGATGGACAAAGACTGGTGGGATGATGATGATGACCATGCTTTCCAACCTACTCTTCAATACTTTATTCTATAAATATCTTATAACAATATTTTCTAGATTTAAAAAGGAACCAAAAAACACCTGCCGGAGAGATTAAGTATTTTTGGTGATAGTTTTAGAGTTTGGGTTTTCAATTACCGTTATATGTAGTTGAAAAATGAAATTCTTCATTGCAGGGGATTTTTTTTTAATATGGTTAAGAGTTTTAATGGTAATTTTATATAGGTAATTTAGACTGCAGCACTGTCACAACCTAACATCAATAGTCATACAAAGGAACCTCTCAACATTGGCTTCCCAGAGCACCCCCTCTCCTGGGGGTGTGGCTGTGATCAGGGGGTGTGGCTAGACCCATGGGTGAGAAGTGGGCAGATAGCAGGCAGAAGGTGGGTGTGAACAAAGACCCACTCCCCTCCCAAAAGATTGCAGATATGAACCGGCGCTCCAACAATGCAGATCTTCACTAAAAGACACTGGGTAGTTCCCGGGTATGGTGGGATTTTCAGGTGGAATGCCAACAATAACATACAGGATAAAGCAAAAATATTCTGATACTTAAACTATCAGAAGCACAAAATGACAACGTGATCCCCCCACAACTCTGCACTAGGATAACCCCCATGAAATGTAAATTAGGCCTTGGACAAATCAACAAACTTTGATGAATTCAAAAGAAATCTGTTGGAATTTCAAAATCTAATTCTAGATACTTGGAACAAGCGAGGCTTTCTTTATCATTTTTATATAATTGAAGCTAGCAGCAACAATAAATTAAATGGTGTCCAGCTGTTTCCTGAACATGAAAGTCAATCGGTAGAAAACCATATTTTTTCAATTTCTATTACGTGGGTCATAAAAAGTTGGGCAACCGTGTAATAGATCAGAGTCAAGGATCAAGTAGGATCGCCATCCCATTACACGTACATCCATGGAGAAAACCAGTCACATGTTAATAAATACTTCAAATTAACCCGGATCACATAGAAACATTTTGATAGCAGATAAGAACCATTTGGCCCGTCTAGTCTGCCCATTTTTCCTGATGTACAGTCTCAGGTCTAACTCGGTCCTTGGTCTTAGATTCAAGGTAACTTTTCTCTCACAGTTCTTTTCTGACACTGTTTCGCAAGACAAACGCAGTGATGTGTTCAGCAAAACCTGTCAGACCTGATACTGAAACGATGATGAGTTCAGAATATAACCAACCAAAAGGCCCGAGGGCTACTGTAGCACTGACAACTGCAATCGGAGATCTGGTTCTTAGGAAAACCGTGTTTCTCTGCACATATGAGTCTGGCTTTCCCATTTAATACCGGAACCATACATCCCGACTTGTACCAATGTACAGTGTTCATTTTCCTGTGTCCCAATCGGGACCATCGGACTGCGGACCTGAATCCTAGCAAGCTCTACCTCTGTCCCGAAAAAGCAGGGGGTCAAAATCAGGACTGGACAGTTGGGAGGCATGATTAAATTCCCTGTATACATTAAGAAATACCAATCATTTACCAGGCACAAAGGGCACCGAAATGCTATTGTACATAGGTGAAAGTTCTCATTTTTTAAATGCAAGTTCTAAGTACTCATTTTATTTGCTCAGCAGTTTGAGTGGTAGGAGACGGTAGCATTTATTAACATGGAAACATAGAATTTGATGGCAGAAAAGAAGTAGCTCAGTTCCCTAATATAAAGACTTGTCAGCCTCAGCTCTTGCTGGGTGGCTGTTCCACCCTCTCACATAAAACTCCCTTACGCGCATGATTAAGGAAAAGATAATTGGGGACCTGCTGCTGCTGCATTTAGAATCACGATGGAAAAATCACAAGAGAGCTTGCAGCCTGGGTGATCGGACTCTGACAGAGGGTGCAGGGGAGCCCGCTTAGGAGAGTCCGAGCTCCGACTACATTATAAAGCATGGCTTATATAGATCAGCCGCATAAACAGCCTGGGGGGGGGGGTTATTTATTAAACAAAAGGTAAGATCATGTTGACTCACTGAGCCAGTTATACATTATGAAGCCCCAACCCTGCCTACAGGGTTCAATCTTAAAACATTAATTTCGCTGACCCAACCATACCTCCCAACTGTCCCTTTTCCTGGAGCTGGAAATGTTCGGTGGGTATTAGTGTATGTTATACAGCTGTATTAGGTAACGATTGTGTATATAAAGAGAAATATTTTTATATATTTGTATATGTATTAATAATAGCTACCAATAGATCCCAATCTCACATAAGATCTCTTGGTAAAGTCTCCTTAGTTCGCTTTAAGCGACCGCTTCCTTTGGCCATTAAAAAAAATCTCATTACGCTTAACTGTGCGTTATAAGGTGGTGCCACGGTCCTTCATGCAGTTATAACTTGTTGCTATTGGCTCTTCATAAGACATAGTCGAGATGACGAGACAGAATCTTTCAAGTAACATCAGCTCACCATTTAGTGGATAAGCCCCTGCCATTAGTACAGAGCTGTGGAATTACATTACATTTATTTATAAAGCGCCAGACGATTCCGCAGCGCTGTTACAATCAGTAGAACAATTTATAAACACAAACAATAACAAACCGGTGCAAAGGAGAATAGGGCCCTGCTCTCGCGAGCTTACACTCTAGTCGGTGGTTGAGAGGAGTGAGACAATAGGAGGGGACTGCTTGGATGGGGATGAGTTGATCTGGTTCCGATGAGGTGTTGAAGCTGTTTCTTCCGATTGCTTGATTAGGATGATGGTCGGGAGCACTGTAAAGGAATGTCGTACGCTTCCCTGAACAAGTGGATTTTCAAAGAGGAATATGATGGCGCTATATTAATCGGTAAATCTTAATAATAGCACTCGTCCTGGGATATTACAAGGATCGAAGTGCCAGCATAAAAAGTAAAATAAGCATTACAAAAGAAATCGGATCAACAAGAGAAGTCCTCTGGATGTATTACACGTGCGTAGATTTCACATTCTCACAACTTTAATTAACTTGCGTTACATTACAGTCAATAGCGCCTGGACATGCACGGCCGCGCACTACGTTTCTATGCTCATGTACCGGTGTCTGTATCAGCAGATTATTGCCAGTGTGACGTCAGGCAGCGGCCCGATGGCCAATCATATCGAATTGAGTCTGTTAGCCCTGCCAACCAATGTAGATTATACAGTCGCGTGAACAGGGCCTTCTTCTCCTTCTGCACCAGCGTGTCTTAATGTTATTTTCACTGCCCCTATTGTAACAGCGCTACACCATCTGCAGGCGCTATATAAACGGAATTATACTGCTTGTTATGAATTATAGAGCGCTGTGTATTGCGTTGGCCCTATTAATAAACTAATACACAGGCCTATTTCAAATAACACCCACTGAAAGCCCAACTTCACCAGGCCTTATGCTGTGTTTGCCCATCAGGTACCCTGATTAAATCCTGACTTATGCCCTGGAGTCCCCTGCACCTGCTCTCAAGTACGCAGCTGCATTAGTAGCAAAGTGTTACGCAATTCACAGGCAGACAGGCGCTTAAACACCAGGTAGAGACACAGTGATTCCCCCATAACACGGAACACGCTTCATCCCCGCCGTCACACACAAATCACACACAATAATAGAGAGTGCAGCTGCGGCTCCTCCCCTTCCTGCCCCTCCCACGCACACGAGTGTCACCGAGCCCGTGCTCTGCCTGTCAGAGTGTCAGACACTAGCCGGATCCTAACGGGACGGGACAACAAAGGCTGCGGCGAGCTGCGGATCCTGCCGGACTGATTCTACCATCGATATATATAAGAGGGGCGCACGATGGCCGAGCGGCAGACCCCGGCGCAGGTAGATGGCGAACGCTTGGATCCCATGGATGATGCAGAATTGGCCCTTGTGGGGATCAACATGCTGCTGAACAACGGGTTTAAGGAATCGGATCAGCTCTTCCGCAAATACAGGTGAGAGGCGGCGGGAGGCTGCTGCGGGGGGCTGCTGCGGGGGGCGATCGGTGAGGATGCTAAGGTGTCAATCAG
>VKOC01000006.1:29634068-29747005 GCA_009364415.1 Spea multiplicata
AGGAGAGAGGGGCGCCGAGTGGGTACTGATAACTTGGTAAGATAAAACCATTTGGCCCCTCTCTCTCTTCTCGGCTTTTAAAAAAAAAAAAAGTGCTTGGGGTGGCAAAGTGCTGCCCCTTCAAAATTATCGGGCTGGCCCTGGCGTTTTGTATTGCAGAAGAATTGCACTAGAAGGCCTGGGTAGGGTTATCTGTATAGATTCCAAAAAGCAGGTAAGTAATTTAGATGCCAAAACAACTCAATTAGTAATGAATATTAAAGCATTATTATCGTTGTAATTATTATTGTTATTATTATTATGAAAAAAGGAAATATTTTAGGGATTTTCTATATTTTACTGACCAAGTAAAGCAAGCAGCAAGACATAAGTAACCATAGAGTGCTTACTGCAAGTGGTTACGTAGGCGTATACCATTGTCACGTTATCATACACTAAAGATACTGAGACACTGATATAAAACAATAACAGTGTTGTGCTGTTATAATTTTCACTCAATACTTACTTTTCATGTTCTTCACATCTATAGTACATGTTCCATCTCCCATGATTTTTGATTGAACATCACATTGGAATAATAACAATAATTGGCTTCTATATTCATTGGTTAAGCAGACCCATGTAAAACATAATGCAAAATGTATTTTAATTTGCTTATATACCCGCTCCCCAAATTCCCTACTAATAGGCACATTGTGATGGTGCCATGGTCTTGTACGGTTAGTTAATAGTTAATGATAGAGCCGGACTAAATATTGAAAATACATATTTGTTATCACTCAAAAAAACTATTTCTTTTTGGGAACGCATGCCAGAAGCCTGCTAGTTTCTGACTGCTGACATCACTTCGCACGTTACATTTTCTGAAGCATCTCATGCATAATGACATCACCGGTGGAAAGCAGCAGAATTTCCCCAGCTCTAACCAATATATTAAGTAGTTAAACCCATTTATGAGTAACCAATGTCTTAACCTGTTACCAAAATAGCTTTGATATTCCATAGACATTTGAGATCCTTAAAACTGGATTTAATAAGTGACTTGTTTACATTCGTACTTAAGTGTATTCAATACAAGCACATCATGGCAAAACCTTCAGCCAAATGTTATATCCATATTTCAACTTAACAGCAAGGAAATAGCTATTTTAAGAGATATAGCAATAATACTAAATACCTCACTTTGAAAACGTGATTTTTATGTAAATCCTATTTTGCGTAGCAATGTGTGATGTGCTGCATTTGTATGTAACAATGAAATGGTTAATCTCATTGGAAGGGGAAATAGTTCACTACCGTCTCATTATTCTGCAAGTCTATTCTCATTTGTTTTCTCTTGTGTGGCTTTTTCAGTATTCAATATCTATTTTTCATAAATTATTTATGACTTAATGACTTTAATGCAAACAAGAAATACACTCAACATGCAAAAAGATAATGTACCCTAGTTTAACTTTGCAAGACAACATATGAAATGCAAATGGATCTCCTTGTTTCTTGTTTCAGATGTTATGTGAAATTCTGTTTATTTCAGATGTCCAAACTTTTTCTTAATAGAGACAGTACCGTATTTGAAAAGAGCAATTAAATAGGACACAAAAATTACTAGTCACAATACGAAAAACGTAAACAGTGCCATACAGTGACTGAATCTGCACTGAACACGCTAGATTCTCGCTACTAGCAAAAAAACCCATCAAAACACAAACTTATGGTAAATTGTGCACTGACATCTACACACCAACATATAAGCATACCTGGGAACTGTCCGGGTTTCGGCCAGGATAACTCCGGATGAAGTGCTGCTTCTCTGGGTCAACACCCAAATCCTCTGGGTTGCTCGATGGGGTCCTGACACGCCCAACTCCCCGCCTATTTCTCCTTTAAATGGGGGTGGGAACGCCTACTGACATTGGCAGGAATGCCCACTGACGTTAGCGGGACCACCCACTCACATCAGTGGGAACGCTTGATGTCAGCAAAAGCACTCACCAACATCAGCGGGACCACCCACTGACATCAATGGGCAGTCCAGGCCACATCTGGCAAGGGTAGGCTACAGGCAGCCGCATCCCACAAGTTTCCAGGTATGCATATAATTAGTACATAAAATCAGTACTTAGCCTATTATATAACTTAGGAAATCAAAGAACGTGAAAAGGGAAGCACATAACAGTAATATAGTGTAATATATCTTTAAGGCTTTAAAGTGAAACTTCGCCTGATAGAGATGTATGTTTATACGATCCTCGGAATAGTAAATCATCTGTAAGTCCAAATATCTGTATACTGTTTTAGGAATAGTAAGTGTACATTTTTTACATGTAAATATAAAGAAATATCTTTATTATGTGAAATAAGGAATTAGCAAATTATATTTATTTTATAAATCTTCTTTGGAGCTGACCGACACCAGTTAACTCTTCATGTGCTCATTGTTTTTTTTTTTTTATATTTTGATATTAATTACCAATTCATAATAATGTATAATAATAATGTTGAGTTTTTTAAATCAGACAGTTTGATAGCTTGGTTCAGTCTATGATGGACCGGCAGACTCTTCCCAAGAAAAGAAAAGTAAAAAAAAATTGTTATAATAGTCTTAATGAGCTAGCATGCTGACAGCTGATCTTATGTGAGATCAACAGGCCAGCATGCTGATAGAAACCTGTGATCCCTGCTGGAATCCAATAAAAAAAAACAATTAAATGCAAAGCATATTAAAAAATAAAGAGAAAAAAAAAAGTCACTCACACGGCCCTTTAACTCCTGACGGCTAACCTACGGATTTCGGCTCCCGTTAACCCCTGCAATGCTGCATAGATAAGGTGGGCTAGATGGGGAAGGGACCAGGGAGATTAGTAAACGAAGATTCTTTGTGTTGTGTGCCTTCGTCTTTGTATACGTTTTGCCGCCGTCATGTTCGTATGAAACACCCTTCATGTTCGTTTTCATGTTCGCCACAAGTCTAGTTGTAACTAAAATACTAGAAGTGCAGAAGGGTTGTCATACCTGTGGACGTGTGCATTTTCTACCTATAATTTTGTCTAGCACAAATATCAAACTTAACCATTTGAGTACCACATCTAATAGATGCATTAACAAAAGGGGGTAGGAGCTTTCGAAATCTTTTCTTTTCCATCGCTTTATCATATGTATTGGATGCCATGTCGCTATATAATATTATATAATATATATATATATATACATTATATATATATATATTATGTGATGCACAGTGTGCCCTAAACTAGGTATTTATGGATAGGTAAACTTGTCCTAAAAATAATGTGTATATATACATACATACATATTAGACTTGGGCACCAGGGGGCTCTTCGTCTTCGTGCTCGTCTTTGGCAAAAAAAAATTCTTCGTATGCTGCGAATATTCACCCGTTCCTGTCTTCTCTTCAGGCGAATATTCGTGGACATTCTTCTGCGTGTTCGTTTTTTTCTTCATTTTTTCTGATTAAGGGGTTAATACGAGGTTAAGGCGTACTGCAGCAGCTCTGGCGCCAGGAGTTTAAATGTCCGCAGGAGCGACTCTATTGGTCGCCAGCAAGGGGGGGTCATCTGCCATCAACCAATGTCGCTCATATGGACATTTAAACTCCTAATGTAGCAACTTGTCCGGCAGGGACAGATATTTTGAAAGAATAGATGTTTTAATAGTAAATGAAAAATAGTTAGATAAATTAATAGTAAATAGTAAAAAGACTTCTTTTTGTGAATGTCATTTTATATTCATTGTATTTAAGCATAAAAATGTTGCCTTTTTGGATTTATAAAAGAAAATTGCAGCCAATCTCATAATCATAACATCAACACACTTAGCTAGTCAGTGACTAAAAGATGTTACGGCATTTACAGAGAACAATCAATCAAACTGAAACGTATTCATTGTGCGTACTGCATAATAAATAATCTACCAGCAAATATATAGATTGAAAGACATGAATCTGACCAGAATTTTGTGTTTCGGAGAGAACTGTACAATGATCAATTCTCAATTATGCTTTTATCTAAGTAAGACATCTAATCCTTTCCCCACAGCACAGGTTATCTGGGTGAAGTGGGTGAAACGGTTTGATATCATATCCCAGCTCTCTGCTTTAAAAGGACACAGTAGGAAAAAGATTCTACAGAAGGTGATTAGCTATAGCTAATGCCGGTCCTGCCACAGACTGCCTCCTGCAGTCCAAAGGGTTTTCTCAAACTAAAGGTTTCCCAAATGGCCATACTGTTTGACAAACAAAAAACACAGGATGTTATTTTTTTGTAATGCTAAAAGCAAACCTAAAGATCAACTTTAGTTTTGACTATTACCCCACTGAAAAAGTATATGCAAATTATGAGCATGATGGCCCTTTATGAAATATACGTAGGGGCTCCCCAGCATGGATTTGGCTATAAATGCACATATAACAACCAACATTAAGAACATTGAGTTTCCAAGACCTTTGGCCCGTAGGTTGCATAGATACTGTTTTAAAATTAGTATTTGGAAACAGATTATAATTGTAATTTTAACTCAGAAAATACAAACATTGTACAATAAATGTCTTTATATATTATTAATTAATTAAAAATACATTGACAGCTTCTGATAGTAAAATCCAGTAGTAGATGTTAAATAAATGAAATTGATGAGTTGTTTGAGGGAATAAGTATATTGATATTTTGAGACTGTTACTGATCAGTAAACATCTCAATGGTATTTTAAAATGTCATATAAGAAACATATATAGATAGATATGCTACAGATATTGCAATTCAATATTCAATCAGTTGTGTAATCAATGTGTTAAAGTGCCTTGGTTAACCTTATTTTAAAGAAAAAGAAGAATAAAAATAAAAAAGTAGGCAAATCTCTATTCTCTAGCAATTAGTGTTTTACCATTGAAATTAAATATGTACCGGTAGGTGATTCAAGTAAATAACAAAAAACTATCTGAGAAAATAATTAGGGATACTTCTATAAATTGCCAGTTTTACTTAATGGTTGTAACACAGACTTTGTCAAAGGCTGGACTCTTGGTCAAAGACAACCAGAAGGTTTTGGATAATGTTTCCTCTCGATTGACCACCAGGACTTAACTGCTCCTCTTAGAGAAACCAACATAAAAATCATTAAAGAGGCCAAATGTTCAGGGCAGGCCCAGTACATGCAACGCCCAAAAACAATAAAACAGAGGAACCGAGGCTAACTACACGGGCGAGAAAGAAGTAACAAAAGCAGGCTTGAGGAGATGGAAAAGGTGCAAAGTGACGTACATGACTAGGTCATCATACATGACTAGGTCATCTCTCCAGTAAATAGATTCGGTACTACCCTGTTATTATTATCATTAGATGTGGAAAAAGCACTTGAAAGATATACGTGGAAAAAGCACTTGACCGCTTATAGTGGTCTTTTATGCCTCAACCCTTAATTTACTACTAGCAATATACCGGTAATCTATAGTAGAAGCTCCCATTCAAACCACTTAATTCCTCATCCTAAATGTGATCATTTTTCAAATTTAGACATAACTCATCCACCTGACATTGTTATTGATCTTGATCTATTACTAATAGCTAACATTCTATCTATCCTACATATCTCCTCATTTTGGCTCAAATTATTGATTAGAAGGGTATACAACAAAATAGTCTTCTGTTTTTTTAATATCTATTTCAAATATTTTTATATTTAAATATCAGTACTGGATCAGTTTGCCAATGACATGTAGCCAAGATGTGTTTCCATGTAAGAATTTCAAGGGACCTTGTGAGAACAAATGTAATGACAATCTCTGCAACATTATCTGACAATCAGATTTATTTTTCTTATATTACAATGAAAAATCTTTCACTACTTCCATTTATAATAAGCTGTTTTTCAGTTAGCCCTGATATAAAATATTAAATGTTCACATGATGCGTCTGTACTGAATATTTTATTGCTGACAGATTATCTAAACCAAGGTTGAGTTAATTTTATCTTGCAAGCTTTCCTTTGACAGTCTTAATTTAAATGCTCTTATAATACAGATATGGAATATATTGTGGAAATAATTAGGCAATTCACCAGTTACACTAAATTACTGTAGTGTTCTTTCCTTACAATGAAATCTAAAGACAGGAAAAAAAAATAATGATTTTTTTATTTTACTGGGCAGGGTTAGAATAATTGATTATTCAATTATGATATAAAAAAATATTAGAATTTATAAATATGTTATGTGTGTTCTTAGCTTAAAAGAATCTATATATTTTTTTAATATTTTCATATTTGTTTTCAATACCATTCCTTTATCAACAGTTGAGATTGAGAAATAATGGACATTTTCAGTAATTAACGTTTAATATCATTGACTTAGTATGGCCCCATTAATGTTCATTACCCATGTCACTAATCAAAACTGCTTATAGATATCATGTTAACATCAAGGCATCATCTAGAGTGCCAGAAACCCTAGAGGCAATTTGTCACAGGTAGAGTTGGAGAAAAACTTTTGTATCAACCAGAATCATCAGAAAGTTGCCATTCAGTGGGAACTCCCAGGGTAAAAAAAGCAAAAGTGTGTTTTCAAAGCTGTTTGCAGCCACTTATGTCTTTGTTTCACAGCTCGGGATGTAACATTGCATGTGACATTCAGCAAAGCTGATGGGAACTGGTTGTTCTCTCCTGTTTTTGCAAGAAACTTTGTTTCAGCCATAATCAATGCAGAAGGAAGTGAAGTTTTGTAGAAGCTCTCATATTGGCAAATTCTCACTTTTTGCTTGTTTACCCTACCCTCCCAGCATACCGTTGCTTGCTAAAATGGGAGAGAACCTGGTAGAGGAGCTCCCCCAGCTCATATATTAAGAATTAAGATAAGTGTTGCACTTATATTTTTTGATACTTGAGAACTTTCCGGAGTGAAGCACTGCTTGCCCTGGTCTCCAGCGGGGGAGTTGCTTCCCTAGGGATGACTAGATGGCTAGTTCCATTCCATGGTAGAGCCATTCCATAGAGAACTCCACGTAGACTTCCACCACAAGTTCACAGGTTTGGTTATTTCTCAATAATGTCCTCCTTTCTGATTTGTTGCTCAGTTACAGTAATGCTTCTAAATCTGTAGTAGTTTTTTTCATATCATTTGTGCCCCAAGGAAGGAATAATTTCACACATGGCATATTGGAATATTTTGTTCTAAACATCTTAAAAACCATATGTTATAAAAGCCTAGGCAGGCTTCAGGCTCAGTTGATTAATTACAGAATCACTTTAAAAAGTGTCTATGTTACTGCTTTTAGCACAAGTAAATTAATTAAAATTACCTATACCTTATTGTGTATTGATCTGTGTATTTGTTTTGGTGATATTTCATTTAAAAGTTAACTTTGTGGGAAATTATAAGCAGCGGCCTTTTTTGTGTGACCGCCTGCCCGGTAACTTGTTTTTCTAGTTTCTGATGCAGATCTAACTAGTAATATGTAATATCCTTGTTGTCTTAAAATCAAAATCTATGTTAAAAGTCCTCAAAGTGAGGAAATTAGAGTAACGTCAACAGAGTAACCCTGAAACCTATGCAAAAGACAGAACAATGATATATTTCATGTAGATTTGGAGATTACATTAAGCAACTTTGGCATTTTTGGGAATGCGTGTATCAGAAAATTGAAAATATTACTTTGCCCTAATTATATATTCACACCAAGGCTAGATCAGTAATTATCCCGGATAAAGAACATTATTTGCAATAAGCTTTTTCTCAATTATCTGAAAGCAAATATTATGAGAAGTTAAAATCTGATCCAACTAAAAGTTTAATTAGAAGATATAAAAATCTTCCCCTTTAGTAGATTATGCAGGAGAATTTGATTTATTTCACATTACAATTCAGGCAATGGCAACCTTTTGTTATCTTCTGAAACCCGTGCATTCACAAACTTATTTTTATACATAGCATAGTAAGTTTGAGAAAATCATTTCACATTCTGTATGGCTGGGGATATAATGTGCATTTAATTATATAGGATACTGAATATATTTAAAAAGGGGCACTCCCACCATTTTTTAATCAATACTTGTACCAGATTAAAACAGGTTTTCAAAAATATTGAGTTCTAGTTTTTGCATAATATAATGTTTTTAGGCTGCTGTATATTAGTATATTAGTGTTCTTGCTCTGTTGTCTTAGTCCGATCTACACCCTGACTGCTTTATGGTAAATAATACCACCAAGGTATGCAGAATACCATCTCTGAACGCACAACACTTTGAAGCAGATGGACTACAGCAGAAGACCATACCGGCTGACCCTCCTGTCAGCTAAAAACTGAGGCTACAATTTGCACAGGCTCACCAAAATTGGACAGTGGAAGACTAGAAGAACAGTGCCTGGTCTGATGAGTCTCAATTCCAGCTGCAACATTCAGATGGCAGGGTCAGAGCTATTACTTTTCTTTCACCAAAGGTTGAACCCTTTGAGTACCAAGGGCAGGGCCGGCCCAAGACTTAATGCCGCCTGGGGCGAAGTTTAAAATGCCGCCCCCCCCCCCCGGACGCCGAGGGTGGCATTTTAAACTTCACCGACGTCATTATCTACCCTCCCTCCCTATTATCTACCCTATCCCCCCCTTTATACTTACCTTTAAACAGTCCTGCGGCGAGTCTCCCTGCTCTGCCACGGTGCTGGCTTGTAATGCTGAGCCCTGGAAATTGACGTCACTTCCGGCGCTCAGCATTACAAGCCCCTTCAAAAGTGCCGCCTGGGTCAATTGCCCCACTCGGCTCCGTTGTAGAGCCGGCCCTGGCCAAGAGGGTGAATACTGATTTGCACTGTGTACTCTCCTTACACCCACAGGGTGATTGGATGGACCTCATCCGATCTACCCGTGGGACTTAGATGTGGGTGTTATGTAGAGCTTTTCATGTACACATTTTTCAAGGGAGAAGAAAGGGGGGGATATGATATTTCAAGAAGGAGCCTTTAAACTCCTGGAAAACAAATATTTTATGAATATGTCGGCCCACTAAAGGATATCTCAAATTGTCAAACTGCAAACTACACATTATATTTCAACACTCTTGTGTCCAGAATCACATAGATTGAACTTAAGACTGTTAGACACCATGAATCAGTCCAAGCGCTGCACATATCCAAGATAAAATCCTTCAATTTTATTGCTATTTTCTTTAAAGAATAAGAATCCACACCAGAAGTTTATGTGAAAGGTCAAGGTACATCTCCTAATACTCATAACAGTGAGTGGTGAATCAATTCTCCTAAAGATTGTGTAAGTTTTTCTCTATTTTTTATTCCAAATGACTTCTTACAAATTAAAGTGTTATTGCTGTAACCCTGACCTACACTCCAATACCTTCATTACCTGCAATCATCTGTCTGACATGTGGCTCCTTATTATTCTTTTACATTTGTTACAGATCATTACAATGTTTAATATTTTGGAACAAAGGGCAAAAGTAAAACAAAGACTTAAAGGTATTATGATATACTTGATAATTTTTGATGATATATTTAAAGATGATGATTATTATGGCATCATTTAGTTCTATATCTCAGCCCTTCTTTAAAAAAAATAAACCTAATAAGTTTAGTATTAATGCACATAGCCTAGAAGAATGAGGGACTGTTAGCGACATAGTTAAGCTTTTTTTTTTACATTCTCATGCTTGCTTTCATTACAGAACCATTTATATAGTGAGAAGTGTGAATGGGATATATATATATATATAATATATAATATATTATATATAATATAGTTAAATATATCCTTTAGATTGAAAGCTCGTTTGAGCAGGGCCCTCCTCACTTGTTGTTTTGGTCAAACTGTATGTTCTGTCTACCCATTGTACAGTGCTACGGAATTTGATGGCGCTATATATACAATAAATAATAAAAATAATATATACACTAATCAGCCATAGCATTCTGACCACCTGAATAATATTATGTAGGTCTCCCTTTTGCCGCCAGAACAGCCTTGGCCCGTTGAGAAATGGACTCCCCTAGAACTCTGAATGTATGCTGTGGTATCTGCACTGAGCAGGTCCTGTAAGTTACTTTCTGCAGTGGACAGGAGTCAGCATGGGCACCCTGACTGTGTCTACCCAGCCCCATACGCAACAAACTGCGATGCATTGTGTTTTTGACACCTTTCCATCAGAACCAGCATTTACTTTTTCACCAATTTGAGCTACAGTAGCTCGTCTGTTGGATTTGACCCCACAGGCAGCCTTCACTCCCCCACATGCATCAATGAGCCTTGGCTGCCAATGACCCTGTCGCCAGTTGACTGCTTTTCCTTCCTTGGACCACTTTTGATAGGTACTGACCACTGCAGACCAGGAACACCACACAAGAGCTGCAGTTTTGGAGATGCTCTGACCCAGTCGTCTAGCCATCACAATTTGGCCCTTTTCAAAGTCGCTCAGATCATTTCACTTGCCCATTTTTCCTGCTTCTAACATATGTTGATATTAATATGCTATATAGTGAAGTTCATATAATAGAATGAAATCCATATGTCGTAGTTTAAAATCCATGTTATATATACGTAAATTCATATGTCATATAATGAACATCATGTTGTATACTGAAATCTATCTTTTTTTTCTGAGCCTCATCACTTACTTGTGCCACCTTTTTCCCACCTTGTGACTGTTATATTTTTCTCTGATACTGATAAATTAAATGCTTGCAAAAAACTATATTCAACTAATAATTAAACTTATCATTACTAATAATATTTATTAAACTACTAGTTCAACTTATTTTAGATATGTATCAGGTTACTGGTATTATAAGCCTTCGTCATAAACACCACGTTATTGATGAAAAACCCTTGTTGAGAAACACTTTACATTGGATGCAGCATTTATCAATCAGATGGTACTTTGATGGAAATCATTTGCAACTGGGGTCTTCCATGTTGCCGTATGTCCCATCCAATTGTATAAAAAGCCAATGCTTTTGACAGTCATCATCTGATCTCTGAGTATAACAGCATTTAATTTGTTTAACTATTCTAAAAATAAAAAATACCATTATTTATATCTGAACATTTTTTTTATATCAAATGAGGATTAATGTTTTAGGATATAAGCTTTCAAGACCACCTAGATCTTATTATGTTTTATTTGAATAGTAACATGCTACCTCTATAGCCTTGTTGTTAAAGGGACAGTCCCTGTACTCTTATATAAAAAGACAGAAATTCAAATTCCGGTAAAACTCAAGAGCATACAGTAGATCTATGGCTTATATGTCTGGATATACATGTTTGCAATTCAGATTCTTTGCTAAAACCTGGGCAGAGGTTTATTGTTTCTGAACAGCAAAATACACATAACCTTTTATAAAAATATACAAAAAATACAAATATTACAATTATTGCTTTTGAACACAACACAAAATATAATAACAACGTTATACGTATATTAAACCTGCTTTCCACTTTCAAGAGTGATCTATACCTAGGCTTAGAGTATTTGCCTGTATGCTCTATGTATACCAACCTAATACACCGGCTGGTTAGACATTTTGAATCCCCAGAACAAAAGCCGCCTCTACTTATATGACAGACGAAAAATAATATGTATGTTAGAAGTTTGTATGGAATTTTTAACTAAGCATTAGATGTAGGTCAATGATGATGTATACATATTTTTTTTGCATTAGAAACTGAGGACCCTAATTCCTAAAGGATAATATTGTTTTATAAAAGTAGTTTACCTTTGATTAACCTTGTTCATGACCCATAAAATCTAACACAGAACAATTTTTAATTCTGAAGGACAAACGCTGAGTACCAGAGTTGAAAATTAATTTATTAATCTCAAAAGTGAAAATGACAAATAAGCTTTGAGGCTAAGGACAGAGAGGTGCTTTATTTAATTAGAAAAAAAAACACTTTTACCATCTAAAGAAAGAAAAAAAACCACAAATGTTAAAGACTGATCTTTCAATTCCTTCATAGACTTAATTGAAATATCAGATTTGTTTGATCAGGTTCTAGCTCATTGATATAAAAAATAGGCTGTAAATGGGCATCTTGTCGTAAAACCTTGAGATGAAGATAGATGGCCAATAAACACAAGTACAATTCATCTAAGGTTGATTTCATAGTAAAAACAATCAAACGGTAAAAAAAAACCTCATAGCTAAGCCCTATAAAATTGCTACCACAATCCACTTTTGTAATAATATAAACAATAAGGAACTACATTTGGAACTACAGAGGCATGAATATTAACGGAACAATGTCATAGCAAGGACTCACAGCTAGTTCCAGTAAAGGAAGCTTGAAATATATTGTGTACTTGGTGATATAAATAAAATTGGCAAGCAATATACATAGCTTTTAGATGTACAGTGTCAGGGGATGGTACAATACATAAAGATGCAGCAGATTATGTCTATTTGCTTCTGAACAGGTTAAAGAGTCATATATTTCAATTCCTTGCCACAGGATTAATTTTCGATTTATAATAACTTTCTCTTTTAAACACGCTATCTGTCTGTCTGCCCGTCTATCTATCTATCTATCTATCTATCTATCTATCTATTTGAACCTTACTTACTAGAAACAAATACCCATGTCATTTATCAGTTGCTAGCAATAAAGTCCTCCGAATAATGCAGACAGATCTGCAGAGAAAGAGAAGTGTCCGCCATTTTGTGAGGTGGAACGCATGGTTGCGTTGGCCATCTTGGAAAGCGGATCTCATCTGTCTGCTGCTTCAGGATTCAGTGTGGAGACTATCCGGCCAGGAGCCATTGAAGAGAGGGCTCCTGTGTGGGACCTGGACCTGCCGGTAAGTTCTGACCTCGGGTGTAGCAGGCTCGAGGTCTGCAACAAGTGGTTAATATGGGAATCCACAAGGGAGAAAAAGCTAATAGTGTGAGAAAAATAAATCCCTAACACTTTAACCTGATGCTCAAATCACTAAGCAGAAAATCCGGCTTTGGTGCCAGGACTTAAAGGTCCGTAAGAGCATCTCTACTGGCTTGACAGGGGGCTCACCTGGCATCAACCAATGAAGAGCAGCTGCCCTTTCCCATTCATTCTTTAGTGTGAATGGAGTTACGTCAATGCTGCTACTAAATGTTAAAGTGTTGTACATTTGTTTGATTCATAGGTTCACTTCTGGTAATTTATATGAATGATCAAACGCTGTCCCTCATTCATAAAACGAACCTATGAATGAAACAAGTGTATAACACTGTAACAGCAGCAGCATTGACATTGAATGAATCAGATAGGACAGACTCTTCAATGGTTGATGCCAGACAAGCCCCCTGCTGGCAACCAATAGAGTTGCTGTTACATACCTTTAAATCCTGGCACCAAAGCCAAGTTTTACACTTAGTGATTCCTCACCGTGATAAACCGAGGTGCATCTCGGCAAAATGAATGATAGCCATTCTTACACTATTAGCTTTTTCTCCCTTGTGGATTCCCATATTAACCACTGCTATACTATGGAAGACTTAAGATATATTTAGGGATTTTGTCTTAATAGGCAACTGCAGTTTAATATTAATAAATGTAAAATAATGCACTTGGGATGTAAAAATTAAAACGCAAACTATAGCATTGGGGACACTGAACTGCCAGTGACTTTGGATTAATTATTTCTGAGGAGAGGTGGTTATGTCAATTTACAGATCTCTGGTCTGACCTTACATGGAGCATTGTGTACAGTTCTGGAGACCCCAAGAAATAAATATGAAGAGAATTTAAAAAATGGCAACTAAAATGGTGAGGAGGAGAAAAGAGATGGGATGGGATAGTAGCATTAAACTATTAAAGAGGCTTAACAAAGTACAGGGGAAAGTTTATTTCAGAGAGGCCATAATCTAAAACTAGAGGTTCAGAATCTTAAATAAGGAAGTTTTACTTAATTGAGAGGTTGGTTGATAAGTGGAACAGCCTCCCTCAAGGTTTTAGAGGTAAGTGTCACTTGAATCTGGTATACGGCTCTCTTGAAACTAAGCCTATACCAATTACGGATAAAGGTAAAGTCTCTATAGCAGGAAAAACCTTTCTATATGTCTTTTTCTAATATCTGCTTATTTGTATAACATTTACCAATAGGAAACCGATACATGTGTAAATACAGTATTGTTGAAAATGGCTTCCACCAACATTTCAAAATAAATCTTCGTTATGTTATTCGTTTTCTTAGAAAATCAATACTTCTGGCACAATACAGCAATTTTACATTTGCAACTCAATAAAAGTGACGCAATTTTCTGAAATGTATAGGAAACTTTCTCTAAAACCACACCGCATAATAGCACAGAAGAATACTTGCTTTATTAATAATTGTATTGAAAATACAATCAATCTTAAGGGCTGCGTACAATGCTTTAAGTGCTCCTTTTACAGTGTAGACTAAAAGTGACTTGCTGAACAACTTACACAGAAAAAAATAGAATAAAAGAGAAAATGTTGATTTGATACCTTGGGTAGAATATATTTTTCATCTTCAAACAATTCTTGCAGTTATCCTATTAAACCAGTAAGAGAATATATATAAAATTGAAAATAATGTCAGGTTATGACAAATTGGTCGAATGGGCAGTGGACTGGGGTTGCTATGTTGATTTTCTTCCCAGAACAAATTGATAGAATCAGGTTTCTTCCCCACATTCTCTATATGAACTCAGCAGGTGAAATATTGCATTTCAGCCAGTTGTACAAAATTACATAACTGTAACAATTTAAGAAAAAGAAAACTTGTGTATTACACAAAATTGCACATATGTTTACATAACTGTTCAAAGTTAGTTCAGTTCCAATTTCAAACTTTTCTTACCATAGTTGTTTTTATCTTGTAAAAAAACTGGTATAAAAATAACGTATAAAAGTTCACAATATTGTTCCAGCCTCTTTCTCATTTAAAGTAAGAATAGTAAAAATCAGTTAATTTATATGTGGACTGGCGGCTTGTTTACTAATCTCAGAATTTGGTTATCAGACCATTTGGTTAGAAGAAAATGACAAATGATTTATTTTCCAATCCAATGGACAGTGAGTGCAATAGAGTATGTAGGAAGCAATTGATATTGTGTGTTGGATAGAGATCTTCTTTTAGAGGGAAAAAATCCCTTTCCCCCTTATTCTTTCTAAGCACTTTTCTTCTAGCAGTACCCATCGTTATGGCCCTGGAATGTTTAATTGCAAGTAAAGAATGATAGAAAATATAGTAGAATCTTTAAATGTATTGTTCTGTTCCTAAATAGAGTTTAGATAATTAACACAGTTGCCAATTTATACTACCAGCCAAACCTCTAGTTTGTGGACAACACAACACATTTTGTATCATCTTTCTGTCTTATCATTATTATATCTTTCTTATTCTTCATCTTGATTGATAAATATTGTTGATGAAGCCAGGCATTCTACTGGCCTTGAGCACAGCGTGACTGTCCTGTGGAGTTTAATGTTTTATTATTTTTCTATCAGATCATATATTATTTGTCATTAATAAATATTGGTGACAAAAACCAGGCATTATAGTATATATAATATATATTGACCAGTCAACGTGTTTTATAGATTATGATCAACAGTATAAAAGAAGTCATTTGGAAGACAAGAAATGCTGTCTCTCTGTTCTGCAGATCCTGTTGTCGTCTCCCTATTGCTGTCTGCTCTACAGACTACATTGCTGTCTACCAGTCCCACAGACCCTGTTGCTGTGATCCTCTTACAAGACTCCTTGTTTCTTCCTGTTTTGTCTACACATGGAGCCAAAGAAAAAGTCTAAGGCTACAGAAGACAGCCATCTGCAACTAGGTACATCATGATCTGTCTGCCTGCAGACAAGTTCTGAGTCCAATACTTCCCCTGCACAGGGTCTCCTACCTGACCTGGCACCCATGACCCTGACGAGAACATTTACTCAGAACAACAAATGAATAGTAAGGGGGCATTAATATTCACCCTTGGGGGGCCAAGGAAAGGCACACAATCTTCCATGGCGACCAATCTGAAAGGTGTATACTTGGTCCAATTGGAGGTGTACATACACTCTCCATGTTGTTCAGTGTGTGTGGCTAATTGATTCCAAGGACATCCTTTCCCCAAATGGGCAGACACAATCCGCTCACACCTCTCCTCCTCATAGCTAGGGAGAGATCCTAGACTCATCTACCTGACACTGCATCCTACAGAGAAGTCAGATCTGTTGAACTAGATCAGCCTTAATTACATCAAAACTTCACAGCCACAACTATGCAGAAATGGAAATAATGCATAAGGAATTGCCAATAAAGTAACAAAGAGTCTTTGAAGGAAGGTTTTGAACTACTCATTATATAGGGCCAGTCAATATCCTTTTGTGGTAGATGCTAGCTGGGGTGACACTTTTATGAATTTTACTGAAGTGAAGGAGTGGAATCGAAACTCTCCCCTAAACTTAGGGAAGAAAGGATCTCGGCAAGTGGAAGATTTGTCATCCATCTTTCCAAATAGATTTACAAAACACGCAAACTCATTTCTCCAAACCTTCCCACTATTCTGTCCATTATTATTTACGTGTAGTTGTTAATGTATTTCATTTTACTATGAATAATAAAATATGTATATTTTATAGGTTTATAATTGTGAAAGTGAAATATCGCATTGCACAGCTTTATAGTTTTCTAGAATTAAAGGAAGCATCAAGAATAAACTACCAGCACAATACAAGAATGAGACATAAGAGATAACCCAGCAGGTACTCTGTGCAGCATGGTCATCTCAAAACGTAATAAGGGCCTTCTGTGAGAACATTTCTTACACATTGTTTGGATTATAAATCACTCAAGACTCTTACTAAATAATTTTGCCCCATGCTGAAGCCCTCTGTGTGTTTCCAATTTCATTAAAAACAATTCTCAAGTGAGGAGAGACACACAAAGCACGTAAATGGGATTCTTTGTGAGAAAAGAAAAATACAAAGTAAGAGAAAGTCGATTCTATGAAAATAATAATAAAAAAATGAAAATAGCAAATACATATTTTTTAATTAAGTAATGTGAATTCTTATATACAGTATAATGATGAAGAATCCAAGAACTAGGACCAGTACCTGTAAAGATAGCTAAATACTCTCTCTCTAGGACCTTTTGGGCAGTATAATCACCTTAACCCTACTGGTTTCTTTAAGTATCAATCTTTCTTATTTTGCAAAATAACCCCAAATGCTTTACTTTTAATGTAGACCAACCATTTTATTAGATTTAAGATTCCGATGGCAAAATATATGACTTTTATATAATAAATGAATCTTATGCTTATACTATTATTATCTCTCCCTTGGTGTTAATGGCTGTTGGTTCAGACTTTGATTACAGATATATGGTTTGGCCAGCTTTCAATCAGCTTCCTAGAGGTGAGCACCTCCAACTATGGCTCTGCTAAATGTCGTAAAAAATGGTAACGGTTCCCCTTTAACAATGTTCTAACTTGAATTGTAATGAACACCTATTAAGTATTATGGATTTAGCTTGTATTGTTTTCTTATCCCTACAAATTTCTAAAACACTAAGCGAAATGGGCTTTTACTTCCTACTTCCTGAGAAAGATAAAGTGCTACAGAACTATATTATATCTGCTCCTCTGGAATTGGTTAAGGAGCTTAAAGTATCATCTTTATGTAGCATTTCTCTCCATTACCATTCCATGAAGTGAAATGAATCATAGCCGAAAGCTAAAACTTCTCAAATGAGAATGTAATTGGTATACGTATAATCCAGGGTTTCAGTTGTATGGATTATCTAAAACATTACATTTAGAGAATTCAAATAGGAATAGGAGTGGGAAAAGAAGGAAAATTAGTAAATGCTCCAAAATGTCAAATGCCTAAATAAAAAACTCTAAAACTATTTTGGAAATCTCAAAACTCATTTTAATAATTTACTGTGGTTGATCTATGAGCAAATTCACATATTGCATGAGTAGGAACCTCGTGGTATCTGATACATTTGGATACAACGTTCTTACTTGCAGTTGGAAACCGTATTATATTGTATAACTTAAACCTAAGAATACACTGAAAAGGAGGAACCTCTCTTGATTTATAGCACTTCGCTTTAATATAAGTGAATTGCTTTCAACCATTTTGAGTTTCCTGAACTGAAGGTGAAATGTCCATAATCCTGTCCTCTTTATGGCCCTTCTAGGCTGGAGTTTCAAACTTCTGCTCTAAACTGAATAAATCCCCATAAATTTTAAACCTATTAGAGATAAAATAGAGGAGTCTTTTAGGCGATACCAAATGCCCTCAATAACAATCTGGGAAATACACAAACGTGTAATTAGAACTAGAAAACCCCTGTTTAGCAGGCCAGATTCTAAGATAGCTTCCGAGAAGGAGATAGACCACACCAGACGTTAGCAGAGCTAGATGCCTCCAATAGAAAGTCACGTTACAGTCTGGTGGAAACAAAAAAGTATAGTTTGTGTAGGAAAGATCGCCATTGTCTATCATGTCTGCTCAAGGCTTGCAATCACAGGTCATGTTCCCAAAAATCAAAACCATGTTGATAACGAGAGTAGTTTGGGATAGAAATATCAACTTGTATTCATTTTCTGCGTGTGATTTTAGGATGATCTTTTTGCAAATAAACCATGGTCATTTTGTTTTCAGTTCTTCGGAGTTATTTCATTTTATCTTGAGACATATTACTCTAAATTACATAATTTCATGGTTCAGGGAAAAGGATCTGAAATAATGATGTTCTGTATTTGATTATAAGATAATAATAAAAAGGTGATTTTTCCCCCCCCAAACGCAGTATTGTAGAAGTGTTCTTTTAACATGAAACTGAACATCTAATCACAATGAAATACTGAAAATAACTGAAATATGTGGCCTTCATTGTAAGAGAAACATGCTTTTAAATTGAGATTAGCTTTTTTTTTTCAAAATAAACCATGTGAAATGAACAACTGTTAAATTGTCAGATTTAGCATATGTTCACATTTTGACAGTAAATAAACTGATGAATAGTAGTTATCAGTTTATGTATACAGGTATATATATATATATATATATATATACCAGTATATTATATATATATGTGTGTGTGTGTTACTAGTCCCGCATACACATTTCCATTACTTTGCACATGACTACCACACCAATTTGCTATGAAAACAAGTTCTGCAGCCAGACAGGTGACCATCTGCTCAATGTTCTTGCTGCAGTCCATCCCATATGTGCTCATCTATAAGTTAAATATTTGATTAGCCTTGGCTTGTGTGTGTGTTCCAGCTAATATAAGTAAGAAATTGAAAATGTGGTATATATATTTGTATGCCAGCAAGCCTAAAATGGAGAAGGGAAATAAGTTCAAAATAACACATGATAACGGATAAAATAATGCTGGATCTACCACATGTAGCCAGACATCTTGGCTTTCATGAGAGGGAATATTAATCTTAACATTTCTAAAGAAATAAATAATTTAATAAATAATAATAATAATAATAAAATTGTGTGGGTAGTGTATAGGTAGCTTTAACAAATGAATACATTTAATAAATTAATATAGTTTTTGTTTGACAATAAACGTTCCTCTTTGTGATCCTTTTAGTAATTTTGTAATATTCATATAGCCTTAAAATGCTTACAGATACTTATTTATAATATAATGGCATTATTAAGGTGATGGACAAACATATATAATTGTACGCACATTACTTATTTGTTTTAGATAATAGTTGATTTTGTGCATATGCTACATAAGGTGTGTACTTTTTACATTTTGTTTCTATGTTTCACCATACAAATACGGTAAACAATACTTACATCATATCCTAGAGTTTCAGGAATAATCATCGTTTTTTTTTGGATGAAAAGCAGGTGTTGGTTAAACCGCTATCAATAGATACAGTTTTGCATTATGTACTTCTTCCTGTTGTGATCAAAATATCTATATATAATCATTGGTACGAGTCCTCCGTTAAAAGCAGCTGAGGCAGCTTGAAATGAAGATCAAGAAGGGTGACTGTCGAAAAAGTCACATCTGCTAAGAATGCCAATCTCTTACATGGTGATTCCAATCAGGCAGCTATGTGGAGAACCCCTTCTGTTTACAAAAGTGTTCAATTTCAAACGTACAGAAATATAATTATTTTTGTTACACCAAAAGAACACTAAAGGTTTCATATTTTGTAACAAAATAGGCATGCCTAAATACAGTTAAAGCATAATATTCTTATCAAGAAAAATGATCAATAGTCCCAAGGTAGATTCTGGTAACGGATCAAGTTCTAAAATGTAGTCCTAACATTTAAAACAACATAATATCTTGCTGTCTTGGTGTAAGAACCCATGCAGTTCACACCTCCAAGTCCAGAGATGGGCACCAACGTTGCTCATGGTGGACATTTACTGGGGTCTGTGATGGACAAATTCATGATGTTTTGTGGACCTTCACAAACCTTGCTACAGACACTGGTGTCCTCGTATGGTCGCTTTGCTTATCCTTGCCTCCAACCGGTGTCACTGAATTCTAAGTTATTGTGTCAACCACGGTGTTTGCCACAACTGTTGGAATTGAGCTTTTATTTGAGTTCTGCTACTGTTTAAAGCTGCTTCCTGAAATGCACAAGCATCTAGTCACAGGTGTTTGTCTTGACTGTGCCTACCTTTGATCTTCTATGTTTGGTCATGTTTTGTATATTTGATTAATTGCTGCCTGCCCTGATCTATCCCTGTGATCCAACCTATTATTTCTTCTGTCAGTCTCCAATTTACGATTTTTCTAAAATATCATTCTGCCTACCAGGTTTGCACCCCAGTTCATGGATGGGCTATTGCTCTACCCGTCCCAACGTTTCACATGCTCTTGTGCAAAGAGCCTCATTGCACCTGGGCTTTCCAAAACATTCAGAATTTTTTATTTCCTGCTTATCTGCTAATTTGTCAAATGTCTGATCAACTTATTGTGGAAATGTACCTTGAACCAAATTCCACACAGTTAAGTAAACTACGTAACCAACAATATCATACGAGGAATTATTTTGGCAGTTAGTGATGTAGAAGTGCACATTGTGTAATAAATAATGTTTGAGCCACGCTCCATTTTTAACATATACTTGAAGACGCCAGCTCGGTAAATCGGATATACATTTTTTCATCAAATCCCATGCCGTTTATTGGATTACACCTTAAATTGTTTAATTAAAAGAAAAAAAAACTTAAACTGTACTTTATCAGGACAATCAGGGGAAAAACGTCTACTTTTCCGCACAATTTCATTTATTGTTACATTTTGTTTCCTAGAGGCTATTTCTGCTAATCATTCTGAAGCTTAAGACATTTATTTTGAGGGTCCTGAGCATCAAACAAAAAGTCAGAGCTCCCAACCCAGATTTAAAATTGATTTAGGAATGTATTTGAAATACAAAAAACTCATTATATTCATGTCTACTTTTAATATTATTGTACTTATAGACATTTTCTATTCTAAATAGATTAGATACATAGATATGTATGTATATATACATATATATATATATATATATATTATTTTTTTTTTATAGCTCTCGCATCGTCTTCATCTGTCTACAAATACAGAATTGTTTTATTTGCTGTGCACTACATGGCTGGTACATCTTATTCGGATAAATTATTGCACACACATCATTTCTTGAGTTTAAAACCTGCTAAAGGAATGCAAGATGATGACGATCTGCAAGACATGCCCTGAGGTGTCTAAAGAAAGCAATGCTCCAGACAGGGAAATTGCACACTGCAACAACTCTCGCTTATAGAATCATTTTGCTTTTTTAGGTCTGGGACTGGATTTCGGGGAAAAAAATATCTTCTGGAATACATTTTATGTGCCATAACCTTTTCATATGTAATCCCAAGTGTATACAATACCCATCAAAAATATATAGATTTAGAAATTACAAAAAAAATAACATTCAATTTGTTTTTATGAGAAATGAATAAACTCCATTTCCCCAAGGTGATGCGGTACTTTATTATTTTATAACAGCGATAATAAATGTGTAACTTGTCCTAAAAACACTTCTAACATACTGGACAAAGTATCTTTATGCTGTTAATTTGGTAAACATTTGATGTTTTCAAATACTTGAATTGTTTATATGTAATGAAAAAGAATTACTGTGCATTTTTGTTTCAAGTTTGTAAGAAACATTATTTATTAGAATGATTATTTATTAGAATTGTACGCTCATTTGAGCAGTCTTCCTTAATTTTCGCATCTATATGTCCTAATTGTTATGCAGTGAGCTACCGTTATGTCTTGTTTACCCAGTGTACAGCACTGAAGAATATGAATGCGCTATAAAAATCATATATATATATATATATAAAATCACAAATAATAATATGTTTATATATTTGTAATTAACTGTTACATTTACATTATGATAACATTAAAAAATGTTTATATTAAACATTAAAATTAGGTATATGCGAGTTTTTAATTCCTGCACTTTTATTTTAGAATTTTACAGGAATATGAAAGGTCCATTTTTAAGCTGGAGACTTCATTGGTATTCCAGTTTCACACAGTATAATTTCTCACTAAAATAGTCCACATTTAACAATAATAGAATATTCTATTTGTACCCTTTATGGCCCCTTGCAATTTTTTTTAAAAAAAATACTTAATTAATAAATAAAGGGAGTCTAGCATTTATTTTTATTCAATTTCAATTCATAAATCAAAGTTAATTTAACCAAGGTCAGCTACAAAATACAAATACCCAAAGGAATAGAATGCTATTTATCATTATAAATATAAATGAGATGTTGAAAAGTTGTTATAATTCTGTGCACATATAAAGTGCTGTGACTCCAAAGTTACCAATTGACTAAAACTATGTAGATAAATATTTGCTAACTTTTTGAGTGCAAAATATTTCTGAAGGTGAGAAAAAAATGAATGGGGGAACCCAAGTGACAATGTGACAATGGTCGTTAAGAAGAAGAGCATTATACATATAGAAAAAAAAGTGCAGAAAATCACGGTATGGCATGATGATAGAGAAAAGCAGAAGAAACATTTAAAAAAACCAAAACACTTGTTTATCACTGTTCTTATGTGGATTCACAGTGGGGGGGTACTGGGGCTGAAACCTCAAATGTCAACTCCAAACTGCAGCCCTCAACACGTTTGTGCAAAGTGAGCTCCTGTCGGTAGGCTGATTTACCTGGGACCAGCCTTGTGGCCGGCCATGCAAAATTTGACATACAGTAGATCTGTGCCGATAGAGGTGCAACATTGATGGGCAGACAAGCAGAGCAATACTGCACCCCAAACCTGGAGACAGACACACAAATTCACATACTGTACATACATTTACACACAAATTCACATACTGTACATACACACACACACACAGATTCACATACTGTACATACATACACACACAGATTCACATACTGTACATACATATAAACACAGTCATTATCATACACCCACATACATACATACATACATACATACACACACACACATACTTAAGTACGCACACACACACAATATAGCACCTTATTTACACACATATATAGAAACACAATGTTACCTTTCCTAAAGTGTGTATCCCTTCCCCTACTGGCATTTAAAAAGTTAATAAGAACAAATAGGCAAGGTTCTGGGTGCTGTAGTCAGTGGTGGTTCTAGAGCTGTGGGTGCCTGGGTATTTTTGGTGATATGATTTAATTTTACTGGAAGGTGGTGAGGTGCGGTTACCAGCTCTACTCATTTGCCTGCCAAGTAATCTGGGGGCAAAAGTTTCTGTAACAGGGATAAAACAAAATGGTTACTAAAGACTCAGTTTTTGTTACTGAGAGGGTGGTAGATAAGTGGAATAGTCTCCCAGCGGAAGTAGTAGAGGGTAATACAGTGATGGTATTTTGAACATGCATGGGATAGACTTAAAGCCATCCTGAATCTAAGACAAGCCCAAGGAATGATTAAAGTCAGTGACATTAGAAAAATTAAAAAGACGGTCAGACTAGATGCTTTATCTGTAGTAACATAACTCACACATTAATTGCCCTATATATATTTATTTCAATTAAAAAAAATTTTATTCGTGGACAAAATTTTACTTAATCTATAGAAAAAAGTGTAACAACTTTTCAGGGTTTGATAGAGGAGATTTGATTTTTTTTTAAATGTGAAATTTTGTAATCGGCTTTGGTGGGAAGAAGATATGAGAATCCATTCAGGTGCCAGTCTATATTGCTGGAGGACAATCTGCAAAAACATTATTCCACAGAATAATAAAGAACATGAGAGCTTTTTCAGAGAGTAAGTAAAGGTCATTTGGTCTATCAAGACACATCCTTTCCGTACTTCATTTCCCCGAGGAAGGATTCTAATTGTTTCTTCAATGACACTAGTACTTTTTTGCCTCAACAACTTTGCCTAAAGGCTGTTCAGCGCATTTAGTATTCTGTACATGAAAAGGCACTTTCAAATATATTTTGTCAATTTATGTTTTCGTTTGCGGTAGGCTCCCTTGTCCTATAACCCACACAGGGCCACACAATCATTTGCATGTAAAATACGTCAATAAGCATAGAATAATGATTTTAAACATATCTAATAGCTCGGTTTTGTAATGAAACAGAATATTGTGTTTTTTTTTTGGAGAAAAGTTAAGTGGCTTCTTTTAAAATTAACTCGTTTAGGACATGAATTTGAATAGGTATATTATTTTAATATGGAAAATGTTCTCTGCAGGGACATGACCCTGTGTGAACTTCTGCCAAAATGGCGTTGCTTGCTCCAGTCGGGGGGAGAGGACGTCACCGAAAGTGCCATCATTTTGATCTTTTCTTGGGGAAAATGGGAGCGCATCTGGTGAAGCCCTCTCCCTAATCCTGCAATCATGTGAGAGGACCTCTCCGACAGCAAGAGTCCGATATTTACTATACATTTTAATGGGACGCATATAATAGGACCTTTATGAAAACAAATGTTTATAATACCGTGATTATCTCAATCTATTATTGCTATGACAAAATGGGATAGCATTTAAAATGGATTTTTGTTTGTTGTTTTTAGAGTCTGAGATAGCTAGAGGCTCATTTGATATCCTACCATGGGATTATACTTTTCAGTATGTTGACTTCTGCCATTACATTTGTCTCTTTCTTTCTTTCTTTCTTCCATTGCACTATAAGGATTTGCGTGTATTCTTTGGCAAAAATTCAGATATTCTGACTTTAAAGAGCTGGCATAGTAATGCAGCAAGATTATATTCCACATTTTCTACATGCAGACAATGTGAGGAGTCTGCTTAAGGCAAAGTAATGTTCCATTACGTTCCTAGTAAATACACTAAGAGTAAATGTATCTAAACGATACGGGGGGATTTGGGAAATTATTATCAAGCCTTTGGCTGCATAAGAAAATAAAATTATTACTATCAGTTTGCAGGATTTTGAAAAAAGGTTTTAGTAAATACAATTCTTACCACAAGGACCAACCACAGCGGGATGACATATTATTTGTAGATGTTTTTATGACTATTAGAAGCAGCTAATCGGAGACAAAAATCATTGGACCACGGATTATGAGGGAAGATGTAACTCTGTAGCTGCAGCTTGTCCCTAAGGTACTCTAAGTATCTTATTTTTAAAGAATACACAATAAAATACTCATAAAGTACTTTAATTGCCAGTATTTATGTCTACAAACCATACATACATACAAAATGAATTAAGGTAGATGGCAATAGATGGACTAGTACCTAGTCCATATATCAAATACATCAGATCTTTTTTTTTTTTGACAATCCACAGTGAGATCAATGTATCCAGTGAATTTATATGCCTTTTATTGTACACAGTGAAGACGTGGTAACTATAGCAAATAAAATCATATAGACTTCTAGTTTCATATAATTATAGCAAATCTCTCGAAACTGTGTGTCTAAGATTGGCATTTTTGACTAGTTTAGGTACAGTTCATGTCCATCGAGGTTTCCACATTATTTAATCAGTACTGTTGCGGAGTCAAGAGTTCAAAAGCTTGTTCGGAAATGTATAGATTCTATATCACACACAGTAAGGAAATTTGAAATGATACATTCACTCGTGTACGCTGCCAACAGATATATGAAATCCCAATGTAAATAATTAACAAATTACCAATTGCCGGCCTCTCCAAAGCTTCTTTATAAACATCATTACATCCAAATGTGTTATATCAGAAAATTAAAGCTTTCATATAACCCATTAACTTTAAACATTTATTACATGCTCATTAAGTAAATAATCAGACAGCAGAATATGTCCTAGGTAATTTTAAATGTCAGTTATCCAGAAGAAAAGAATAACAACTAAAAATGTTATTAGTAGGTTCCTCAACAATGTTTTAGTGCTAAGATAATGGGGTTTATTCACCAAATCTATAGTTAACAGGAAAGTCATGGTTTCCATTCCTTGACTATAAATTATGAAGTTCCAGCCCCATTGATCTTCTGCTCCAGAAAGAGTTTGACCGACCCTGTATAATGTATAATTAAATCTAGATTTCTTCATTCTCTCTATGCATTGTACAGGGACTACTTAGTCCTTCATGCTGGAGATGCTTGCTGGTTGTTGGCCATTCAACATTAATAGTGCTAACTTCCTTTTAATTAATAAAATTCAATGACACAATTAACCCCGGAAATGAAAATAAATATTGATTTACAAGAACTGCATGCTTCAATGGAAAGAAAATTAAAAAAAACCATGCAGGGTTATCCCAACCGTATAGGCAACCTAGCAGCCTAGGGCACTGAACCAGAGTCAGTAAGCAGTAAGCAAATGCATGTAAAAGGGAAATATATTTTGCCCAATGCACCAGAAATCCTTGGGCCGTCCCTATCTATCTATTAAGGTGTAGAACACTCACTAATCTAACTAATCAATGGTTCAGCTTTAATGCGTTTTTAACAAATTGAATACTACATATCAAGATAAACTGAAAACCCTATAGAGTAATAAAATCATAACGTAATAATAATAATAATAATTGATTCTTTGGCAGGAAAACAGTACGTGTTTCAAATCACGAAACATACTTTACACAAGTCGGTTCTCCTTCACGTGGTGTTCTAAATCAGCTTTTCCTTTTGCTTGCTACTCTGTGGGGAAATAAGTATTTTTATTTTATTAAACTCCAATCCAAGTAGAATTTAGTAAAGAGAAAAAGGACCAAAGCTCAATGCCACATTGTTATTTTAAAATGTATTAAAGAGGGTAAGGCACATAATTTCAATTATTATGGTTATAATAGAGAGGGCAGACATACCTCTTTACGAATTGAGTTAGCTTCACTGATTCATACTTTAGTGTAATTCAACTATTGTAACACCGATTTAACTCTTTAGAGCCCGGATCTATGGTACTTTTAAGCCGGAGCTCCCCTCAGACCCAGTTTTCCTTCTTCCAAGTGCGGACGAAAAATGTAAAAATCTATTGGGTTATTCAATTGTGAAGTTGGAATATTTAACTAACCCTTTCTGCGTGTAATTTAGTCATAAAAATATAAACAAATGACTTTACATTATGTTTCCATTTAAGGAAGGCTCACTTTCTTCCAGCAGCTAGAGGAAAGAAATGATTGTCCAGTGGTGAATTTATCCCAGAAATGGAAATATGTGTGCTGGATTTTTGAACTTCTTTACAAAAAATGTATTTGTAGTAGGGAATTCAAAGCCAAATAAGCTTATCAATTTAAAAACCAAGTCCAACAAAGAGTAGCATCCATTTTTCTAAAAACCAAAGCTACCATGTTCCCCGGTCAACATTCAGTGTTAGGTTCGTTGCTTGCTGACTTGTATCCCGTTTACACTGTTCTTCTCTGATTCTTCTTGAAGACTACACAAGAATTTTTAGCTGCTGAGGGAAAGATACTGACGTCCCTATACACAACACTCGCTTGGTTGTACCTAAAACAAGTCCTGCCTGTTGGTTAACCAGCATGTTTTTTTAGAGCTCAAAATTAACTCAAAGAAGGCAAAGTCTATCCACAGTGTATGTTCATGAAAATTACAGTACATGTCTTCTAATGGTTCGGCAACAGACCCCATGCTAAATGAATTGTGTTGTCCTTTAGTCAACCTCAAGGGCAAGAGTCTTCTGATTGTCAGATGTTCACTTCTCTGTACCATTAATAAGTATTCTGTGATGCAGTTAAAGCTGGTTGCTTATAATAAACTTAGTTAACAACATGGCTAGAAAATTACACCTAACATTTGTTGGAAGACAATCATCAGACATCTGTGCCATAACATTTTCGAAATAACTTTTTATTCTGTTCAAAGTTTCAAAATTAATTATAGTATTTCGAGATCACTCACATCTGTCTGCCTACTGACAGGAAGCCTTCAAGTGACAGCCACACACTACTAATAGAACGAAAGGAGGGGGCTTGATTTTCTGGGTGAAAATAATTATAGTTTTCACATTACGCCATGTAACTTTAATTTTCCCAGTCTACCAAAATTGTTATCTTACTGTCCTGTGATAAACAACATATGTCTTAATCACTCAGAGACACCCTCTAACTAATGAAAGTCTATGGGGGGAAAGCACTTAATTAGATAAAGATGACATCATTAGCCCAGTGTGCTGTTTAACAGCAGGATGCCAAAGATGAATTTTCACAGTGGCAACCTCAAGATCTACAAATGAGCAAAGTTTATTTGAAACAATAAAAAAAAAAAAACTTTTCTCTTTAATGCTAAACTTTATTACCGTATACGACATTCTGATAAAAATATTCTTTCCCCAAATGACTTCCTCTTTAAGTTATAGAAGAATTAATATTAACTATTAATGGATTTCAAAGTAATACTGATATTACTGAATAATGTTCTAAAACATTTGCATTTCTACACTTTTCCCCACATACATTGTACAGTGTGCAGTCAATTCTATATTTTATTTAGCCGTCATAAATATTTAATTTAATGTCTCCATTGAATCTCTTTTGTCTTTAAAAAGCTTTCAGTGTCGCTTTATCAATTAATATCTTTAACAAGAATGAGGCTGTTGAGTAAAAGGGAAATTGGCTGATGAATGTATTGGTCACTTCAAAAGCGTGTTCAAATCTATCTCCTTCCTGTTCTAATGAATATGGAAACCTGGCCAGGGTGTGATTAGATTTTAATGACTGCAAGGTCAGGGACTCCAAAAGACTTAATTCTGCTTGCAAGGTCAGTAGCGAGAAACATGAATAAAAACAAGAAACCTTCACTTAAATTGATGCTTTTTTTAAGCTGCCACTGAAAGTGTGAAGTGTGAACAGGTTACTCTGCACTTTTCAAAGCTGACATTTAAATTCTTACCTTTCTGTTATATTTTATTAAACACTGTGTTTATATTGAGCAAATTGCTTTCATTTAAATGCACAGTCTGTTTATGGCTTGGACTTCCAATTAAAGCATAGGGAACAACCTAAAATCTGGAGCTGAAAGTTGCACTTTGCCATTTCTTTTGCCATTATTTTAGAGGCAGAGCCAGACTACAGTCCAAGCCGCAAAGTTACATTGACTGTAAAAGTCAGATTGTAAACCAAACACTCTTTAGGTGTTTCTTGCCCTATGCCCTCTTGCTAAAAATACTGAAGGAGAATGCGCATTATATTACTTGGGCCATGAGCAGATTGGGAACTGGAAGCAGGTGGAGATCTGTCAAAAGTGGCCAGAGTGTATGAGACCACTTATGTTTCCTTTTACGTCCCCTTCCAACTGCAGTCTTAAAACATGGAGCTTTGCACATATGCCTAGTTTGCCTGGTGGAAAATCTGGCCACCCAGAAGCGGTGGCTAGATGTGTAGGATAGCTATGCTTTAATGACTTTTTATGATCACCACTAATTCATAGCAGGACATGTCTGGCATTATTGACATAAAAAAACAAGCTGGCCTACCTATTGCTTGTGAAACTGGTCCATAAGCTATTTCAGTAGGATCACCACTGTACAGGCTTTGCAATGTGTTATGTTTTATGCCTTTAGGAAGCATGGACTACATTGGTGAAACCAATATGTAACTGATGTCAGATCCCCTCACGTGGCAAATATGTTCTTTTTTTATGGTCACTGACAAAATAATTTTTTAATTCGGGAACAAAATTTGTTGCCCAGTGCTCACATTCACTCTCTCACACACTCTCACTCTCTCACACTCTCATTCTTGTTCTGTAAATGTTTCCCTACCTTCTCTGCTGACCACTTCCGCTTCTACAGACCACTTCAGTTTTTGCATATTCTGTTCTCTGCATCTTCTACTCCCCGCTCTCTCTGATATCTTTATTTGCATAACCCGGTGGGAACTTCCGCGGAAATGGCAGCGCTTACTGTGACGTCCTCTACTCGGTCCTCCAATCAGGGAGGAACGTCACTGAAATTGCTGTCATTTTTCCCTAAACTTGAACTGAGGGCAATATGGCCGCGTATTTGGTAAAGTGCTCTCCCTTCAATTGGGAAGAGCATGTCAGCAGAAGCATCATGATTTTGCCCTAACTTAAACTGAGGACAATATGATGGCTCTTCTGGTGACGTCCTCTCCCCTGATTTAAGGACTTGGTAAATGCACAAGTCTACCACTCACTTCTCTTGTGCTAGTGTTAAAAAAACATAGCTGATTTGGTTAGCATTGTTCTATAATGAAATTGTATTATAATTAAATAATTTATGATATTATTATTTTTTATTTTAAAAAAAGTATAGAGTGTCGTAGAGTGGGTTTGGATAGTTAGTTCATTTTAGTTTGGCACAATACAATATATGCTAAAAGTATTTTAGATTTTACAAATCCAGTTATTAAAAAAATAAGATACTTTATATTGTGAAAATATTTTAGAAAATGTATTTGCCTATTAAACCTTTCAGTGTCAAGGCATAGTTTTAAGGAGCACATTTTCTGGAGAATTTCTCGCTTTTCTTTTAACTTAAAGCCTGTTTATTCTTTTTTTTCTTTCTTTTTTTCTTCTTTTTATTACATTTTTCATTAGAGGGATATAAACATATACATACATAGATATACAAACATCAGTACAAAAATACATTTAAAACATCAATTGCATCTCATAATTTTCAAAAATAGACTTAAAGTGTGGGGTGCAGCCTATTATCAGGGTTTAGTGCAGGAATGCACAAATCGTATAGCCCGACGCCTGAGACATGCACCGGGCGGGTGTTTTTTTTTTCTTTTTCATTTAGTCCTGGGGTAGGCAAGCAGCAGGGTTAGGATCCAGATACCCAGAGGCGTGGCTGTGGACCTGGATCCTCCTCTCTGGCAGCCGGTGGATGTCTGCGCGATGTGCGTACATAACCTCCGCTGCCAGGACTTCTGCCGGGGCTTCTGCATAAGGCATTTCTGTAGGCAGAGTGCTCTATGAAATGCCTTTTAACCCCCTTAATGCCACTCTGCCTTCTGAAATGCGTTATACCTCCCTATATGCCACTCTGCCCCATAATATGCCTTTTAACCCCCTAAATGTCAGAGTGGCATATAGGGGGTATAAGACATTTCTGGAGGCAGAGTGGCAATAGGGCGTTAAAAGTATATCATGAGGCACGTGGCGTATTAGGCCGGGTATAAGCAAGCCTGGGGGCAGTGTCTGCCAGTGGGGGTGGGCAGGCTGGATAATTAACAAGGAATAAAACAAAATAGTTTCTTCTCAATTCATAGCTTTCTATTAAAAAAATAGTTTACATAGTTTACATGAATTAACATTTACTAGTAAAACATTTTTCCTATAGTGTCGTCTTATATTCAGGCTTTTTCTCTTTTTTCCTAAATAATATTCAGATTTTGGGGGTCGTTTTATAATCCGTGTTATTTTATAATCGAGCAGATATGGTAGTATATCCATTCAGCTTTCTGTTAATGCCCATGCTGTAGAGTCTTTTAATATTTTACCATAAAACACTAACAGATATATGGCTTACTTTGTTATATATATAAATAAATGAATCTATATTGTTGTCATTCATTTTGTTTGTAACTTAAAAAAGAAGGCTGAAAAGGAGAAAGGTTAGTGGAGATTAGAAGGCAGGGAAACACAAAACTCTAAACCTTGTTATCTCTTACAAAGAGCCTAAAAGACAGGAATCTGTTACATGTTGGAACATTTCTGGATTTCTTAATATAGCACATAGGCTGCTACCATTTCTGACCTTCATTTTTAAAAACAGAGTTTTGTCTCTGTTTTAAGAATCAGTAATCTCATTGACCTTGTGTAAAGGTAAATTTATTTGTATTCACAGATCCACAGCACCAGGTGTATCCTTTTTTATAATTTATGCAGCAGTATGGGACAGCTCAGATGAACTTGAATTCGTGAACGTTACATGCATGCACTAATGAGAAATTGTTATTCTTAAAATAGAAATGTTCAAACTTTGGAAGATCCCAGCTTGCCTAAATCTCAAGATTGGGATGTGTGTTGGTATTTTTCTGAACATCTGTTTGGACTTGAGATGTTTGGTAAATATCACTTCCCAGAAAAAATGGATACAAATCTCCAGTACCCACCAAAGGGGAAGACTATGAAGAGACTGGATGGTTCAACAATCAGAGCCCCCTTCAATTGTTCATCACACAGCGTACAGCGGTACAGCTCTTAGTTTTATTAGTCAAGAATGGATGAGAAAAGGCAGCATCACTGCTAGAAAAGGACCCCACTGAGTGGACAATGGATCCAACCTATATTGAAATGCAGCAGAAGATACACCAAATGTAAAAGATTGCGCAGAATGAGGCGTCGCTCTCATTCACAAATTCAACAAAGGATAAGAAACTGAAGCAATATCTTCTTCATCTCATGGACCTACGTAAGAAGCAGTTCCCTGGGAGCGGATTATTTGAAAGTATGGATCTGATGATCCTAAACTACGTGTATTGTTAACATTCAACATTTTTTATGAAAAAAGTGACTTACACTGTGAAGAACTAGAGGAACCTTGTGGACAAAAAAAATATTTAATCCATTAAACAATCTGACACCCTTATGTCCTCCGGTAAAGAATACAAAGCTATCCACTTATATAATGTAGTCTGTTAAACCTATTGCCAACATTTGTGTTTATAACTTAATCTACCATATAAATAGACAAATGACATCAATAATGAATCTTCTATCTATCTTGTTCCAATAAAGTTGTCAGAATGTGTTCTTCTTTTCTTTGTAGATCATAAAAAGTAGAGTGAATTTTGCAAAACCAACTTGACCATAAACAGACCATAAACAAACTGAAAGACTGTGCCAAACGACACAGGGCTAAAAAAAAATATTTAGTGAAATTAGTGAAAATCTAATGAACTGTGCATAACTGACAGATTCAACACAGACAAATACAAGTATATGCATTTTGATCAAATGTATGGGATCGATTAAATAAGCTGCAATAAGCAATTTTGCTGAAAATGAGACATGTTGTAAAAAGTTCTATTGAGAAGTTCATTAAACTCACATTTTTAGTTGCAAAACAAAATCACACCCAGTTCACATACATTAGCATGCAGAAGATTTGAATAGAAAATAGCTCATTACAGCAGCAACATAGTTTATTGTAGAAAAAAGAAAGGGACATGCTTATTCTTCAATCTAATTTAGTTAAATACAACACTAAATAAACACCAACCCTTATATTGTAATTCAGTTAATGTATAAATAGAGTATGCTATGCCAGCTACACAACAAGAACAATAAAGAGTGTTCCTTAACGTGATTAGTTCACTAACTCATGAATGAGTTAAAAATCCCAATACACCATCTTATGAATGCACAAGAATTCTCAAGTCTTAAGAAAATAATATATCTCTTCCAGAATTAACTCCCAATTCCCAGCCCCAAGAGTGTCCTGCCACAGGAATACAAAACGTAACCTAAAAATGGGATGGGAGGGCGGGATGTTGTCAATTGCCGCAAACAACACTCTGGGGCAGTTCCCTGATAGTCCCTTTGATACCTGGGGCCCCCACCAACCACAGTTGCCCCCTTGCTGCTCTATAAGGCATAATTTCCCCATAGACAGGGAGGGCTGTCTGTCATCTCAGTCAAGTTGCCCTTACTGTATGTCAATTGCTCTCCTTCGGGTCTGCTCTAGATTTGTTATGATGACAAATGTTTTTCTCCTTTAGTATAAAGTCCAGTGTAATGTAGGTTAGCATTGCTACAAACCTTGTATTCTCTTATTTTGTTTCAATACGCTCCCTTTATCCGCAGACCTGGAGCCTGCCATTATTGTCAGTCATGTGCTATTTAGAATGACTTTCCCGACACAAATACCAAATAGAGCTAATTCTTTATGATAATGCTAATGAAGTCCTGCTTATGCAATGAAATCCTTTCCTCCATAGACTTCCATTAGTCAGAGTGTCAGGTGGGAGATTAAGACTGAATCTTTCTATTGTTTACCACAATGCACTATGACACAGGGCATTTGTTTAGTAGATTGAGGGATGATAACAGAGCTAGAACACCAACAGATGGCTAATATGCAGCTACTTGAGAACACTACATTCTGCTAAAACTCGGACTGCTCTAGAAAAAAATGGCAAAAATGCATTTTTAATCCATATAAAACATTTGGTGGGAGTTCTTAATTAAGCAATATATTTGTGATCAAGAGGCAGGCAAGAATTGATTGTTCTGGATTGATGATCCAATAGGGATCTATTGGAGCTGGATTCCTTATTATTAGGCTTTTGAATTTTTTAATACAAACATCTGTATTTTCACCAACAGAAGTTATGCAAACAGCAACATGGGCACCCGAAACAGTTTGAAACAAGTTGGTTAATTTGCAAAGGAGACATTTGGCTTAATTGCAAGTTTAAAATAATAAAAAAAAACATATCTATTCTTTAAATGCGCTGTTCATTAACATTTTCCTGTACAATTTTAACAGCTTTTTGATATTTGGTAATCTTACTACTCTGTCACTTGAGAAAACAAAAGAAAAACATTTTCGATATTTTATTTTCCTTTTCAATCTCTTAAAAGTATTGTTTTTTAAACAGCTATATGGAAGTAGCTCCAAGTAAATAAATAAACAAGTAGAAAGGTTGAACAATGTAAACTTCTTCAAATTACATTTTTTACTGTGCATTAGAAAAAGAAAGTTGATGTATTGAAATGTGAAACATTACAGTTCCTTGGGGATCTGGTTGTTGTTGTTGTTTTTTTTTTTTAATATCCATGCTCAGCAAAATGTTAGCTTTGAAGGCTTTTGTTTGTATCGAATGCAAATGTTTTTGTTTGTCATGATCAAACACTGTAAAGTTAAAATAAACTGGTTATATTCCTATGTGTGACTAGGATTCAGCCACATAAAAGACTCCTTTGTGCTAGAAGCCAATAAATAACTTTCTAATGGGTAGAAACAGCTGTGTTTAATATTTTCCATTTGTCCAGCACCTTAATTACAGTTTAGACAGCACAAATTGTCATTAAAATATAATGCTTTCACATACATCTTTATCGGCTGCTTTAGGGAATAAATCTGTAATATACTGTAGAGTGTAATTTATTAACAAACAATGATACAGCTGTATGTATTACTTTTTATAGGTCAGTATTAGACAGCAAACAAAACCAACGTGGACAACATTTTCATTTAGGTTTTTCCTAAAGGACAGGACTACATTCAGAAACAACATTGGGCGTGCGTTCCCTAACGGGAAGGTCCCTGACATCTTCTGGACTCACCTTTTACCTAAAGCAGCACCATGTCAAGGTTTAAGAAGGGATCCAGCCTCAATGGGACTGAGTTTCTCCAAAAATTAGATTCATTTTAAGGCAGCAGCTAGTATTAGTAGGGGACTAGGTAGACAAACAGATACACACATAAAGCCCCATGTTATAGGACACTTCATTTCCCCAAAATTAGGAAAGTATTTAAATGAGAATGAGTAAGGAAGGAGATTGAGCTGCAGGAACAACAAAGGTAGGACAGGCACTGGCAGACAGACACATCCAGCCATATGGTCAAGGCTTAATTTCCCCCAATAGTAGAAAAAGAAAATCAAGAATTGACCTTCCAAGAGTAAGGAAGGAAATAGAGGACCAGCAGCAGTAGGGCACTGGGCCTGGAGACAGGCACTTTAAGACAGACACATCCAGCCACTTGGCACAGGACTGAATTTCCACATTGTTCAAAAAATTGATAGAACTGATTTCCACGGAGTAGAGAAGGTGACAGAGGTGCAGCAACAGTCGGGCACTGAGGTTGTGCACACACTGGCAGATGATGTGCATCTTTGTGATGGACTGAATTTTCCCAATTTTTGAGAAATCACATCTGAATGGCTTCAGGACCACCACCACCTGCCCCATTAATGCCCATTGCTCCTGCCCAATGGGCTGGATAGCCTAATGTTCACCTCGGAGGACATAGAGTGAAAAGCCAACTGCTGCTCTAAGATCATGTCCAAGGTTAAGTTCGAGCGGATTGCTACGTCCTCACATAGATAGTGGTGGAGTCAGAGCTGGCCTTAAGTGTTCTGGCGCCCTGTGTGGACTACTCCTCTGGGGCTCTCTTCTCACTATCTCCCCCCCTTTGCCCTTCTCACTATCTCCCCTTTGCCTTCTCACTGCCCCTTGCCCCCGCCCTTCTCAACTACCCCCCGCCCCTTCTCACTATACCCCCCTCTGCCCCTTCTCACTAACCCCCTGCCCCTTCTAACTATCTACTCCCTCTCCCTACTTATACTCACTTACCTTGTTGCCGGAGTCCTGCAGTGTGGGCGGGAGGCATCCGTCTTCCCACTCTGCCGCAGTGCCGGCATTTCATGTTGAGCGCCGGAATATGATGTCACGGAGTCACGGAGAGTGAGGAGCGCTGAGAGGTTGCTGAAAACTTCATGAGCAACCGCTCTGTGCCCCTTCCCGGGACTTAAATTAAAGCATTGCTTTTTGTTTTTTTTAACTTTATTTAACAAGATGGATTTTAAATAAAGTTTTAAACCCCCCCCCAATGTTTTAATTTAAGTCGCGGGCAGCCGCACAGGTCGCACACCCCTAAGGCCAGCCCTGGGTAGACCCGCCTTCGACTGTTCCTCGCTCACGCTGCCTGGCAATCTTATGGCATTTCAGCCTGAATAACCTTTACCACCAGGTGTAGCATATGTAACGTGCAACACAAAATCTTGAAGTCCCCATCTCTAACTGCTGTCACCACCTTTGTTGCCCTGTCAGTCACCATCACTCTCATTTCTACTGCTGTGCCTGCCTGTGGTCCAGTCCACTGCACCAGCATCTTATTAAGATCTGACAAAATGTGAGCTAATATGTGCTTGGGGTAGTGGTGGCACCAGTGGCAGCTGTGGTGTCACTGTTAGTGGTTTTAATCTGTGCTTTACCACCATTCCGCCAAGTCACCAGCACATGACCCTTCTGTCAGTACTTTGGTTGATAAGATGGGCAAATGTTGTTACCATGTATTGTCCTAGAGGTTTTGCTGGTAGCGTTAATGTGCTACTGTCTTAAACTCTATTCACAAACAGTATTTCAAGAACTTAAACACACTATACACAGGCATAGTCAAATGCCTAATTTTGTCACCAATATGCTTAATGATTTATTGTTTTGTGTTGTTCACAAACTAGAGGTTTTGTCTGCTAATTTTTAAATAATAATGGAAAATAGACACTACAGCTTCTACAACCCCCCCTTCACCGGAACTTTTCTGCGCTAAACCATTGAATTGACTTGCAGTATGGTAGGTGAGCATTAATCTCAGTATCAACACTGTCGCCGTCTCACACTTCAACTCCCATCAGTCTGTAATTGCTGCTACTGACACGTTAAATGGCCTCAGCACACTCTTATGTCTAATGCTTGTTCCTTCCCCTTGTAAATGCTGTTTGGCCAGAGTGAAAAAAGTAAGGAAAAAAACCCCTTTGGACCACAGGTTGTTGGGCTTATCAATCACAGAGACAAAAAAGTGAAGAACAGCGGGCTCACTGGATGCAGCAAAAGGATTTTCTTTATTTCTTAAAATAGCAATAAGGCATCCTGAAATTGCTCAATCGGCAGTACAGACTTGTACACAGCATGGTACGCGATAGCCACCGCATGAATTTCTTGCGCTAAGCACATACACAAGACTGTCCGTGCCGATAGCCAAGAGGGTCCATGTTGATCATTGTGCTTCACATGGAGCTTTTGGTGTTGTCCCCCCCGCTAATCACGGCCATAACCATTAATGGCTACTTCTACCTATCAGTCATTTAAATATAAGCTCCTACTCACAGTCCATCTTACTTTACCTCATCAAAGGGCACAAAAAGGGTTGTTAAGGCAGCAAAATGAATGAAGGAATCTTAACGATTTGTTTTCCTGGGTTTCGTTTGGAGACCCTCCTCATTATCAGAGATTCGTATGATACAAAAAACACACACACAACATTTCGTACTAATCTGAATGCACAAGTCTAAGCAGGATGACTTTTATATTCATCCAAATACCTTATATATATTAGATTTATATGTTTTATAATGTAATCCTCATGACCTTTAGCAAAGTTATGTTGCATATTAAAACATCGATTTTAAACATGAACATGGAATTATGAATGGTTGAAATACCTCTACACAATGTCATTAATGTATACCATTAACCGAAGTGGTAGGGCAGGCCTGCGGCATGGAACTAGCCAAGCTGGTCTCATCTGTATCATAAAGAACCATGTAAGAATGTCCTCTCGAATACTTCTAGACATATTAAAATACTGCACAAAGCTCACCAGTACATACTCCCCACTATTGAAGAACGTACATGGGAACTTTGTGGCTCCGGCTAGCCCTTTCCTGGGCTGCCTGATTGCGTGCCGGGCTTGCCCCACACACCAGGAAGAAGCAATTATTTTAGGAGAAGTGGACAGGGAGTGAGGCATGCTGCAACGCCACTACTTCAACCCAGAGTTTCCCCATGGAGACCCGGAGAAGCTGCATGGAGAGTTGTGCGTTGATGAACCAGACAGGCCTAGGCTTTGGCCAACAATCGATTACATACCCAACAAAGATAATGCTAACATAAACATATGAACATATAAAATTCTTACTATACCTCGTAATGTGTGATTTAATAAACTGTTGTGTAAAATAATGAAGGGAACACTTATTCTGTGAATAAGTTGAACTAAATGGTGTATTTTTTTTTTGTTTTATGAATAGCATGAGATGAAAAGATCCAAAGGATACACTGGATTCATTCTAGCGTCATGAAATTGTCTGGTGTTTTTTCTGACATCTATGAGACAGATGTCTTGTTTTGGTTTTTAATGCTTTTAACATCAGTTTACCAGATGAATAAGCAACAACAAAGTTTGTGGAGGATATCTGCCTAAATCACAGGTTGAAACCTTTTGTTCATTTTAGTTCCATACATTTTGTAATGGGTCCTACCCCTGGGTCACCTAGATATAAATATGTAAAGATTTTATTTTCTTAAGAAAAAGTAGAGAAGAAATAACCATTTTCTCAAAGTAACGCGCTCTATTCCTTAATCCATTTAAACCTTAATGGGTGTTGGTTGGGCAGTGGTTAAAGCTGCATGGTTTTACATTCTAATACATGCTTAAAGTCTAGACTGTGGCCACTAAAAAAACTACATAGTAAGGAATAGAAAACAGCTTTCCCTAAGTAACTCAATGGGGTGCGTGGCGTAACTAGCATTTACTTCCTTCTAAAGAGTAAAAAAAAAAACATCTAGACATTTTTAGACACCTTAGCAAATCCAACACACCATAGAAAAGTAAACACAAAACATATCCACAGTAGTATTATATGGAAATTTTGACATAAATATAATTCACTGGAATGCTTCAGATATAAAAACATATTTACTGGGGGGGGGTTGTGAGTAATGTGAAGTTTTGATAAATATAAGGGCTTCGGGCCAGGTATAACGACTTCTCATCAGAACACCAAAGTTTTTAAATTGAACTGTTTGCTATAAATGTATCAATGTTAAGTGTCAGGTCAGATGAATATGTTCAGATCTTTATGGAGATACATTTCTGGCATGAAGCCCAGGCATGTAAATATACAACCTCTTTACTTCTGCCAAGGTACTGAAAATTTTGATTTATTTAATGAATTTCAATTAAATAACTTTCATATTGTTATTTTTCTGACTGTAGGTAGAATACCATTATAGGCGTCATGTATAGAAATTAATGTATCTTCATACATGCACACAGGTTTCCCCCCTAAAATGATAAGAATAAATGCCATTGAAAGTTCACTCATCAATCGTGTTTGCTTTGTAGTTAAATAGAATAAAACATGTTAGTATTATTCATCAATGATATTGTAATCTATAAACAATAATACAGACAAACATATAATTTAACAATAAAATATATTAAAGTAAACAAAAAGAAACATATTTCCATTTCTGTACCATACAATAAAAAATGGCAATATACATACATTGTTGAAATGTTCTTAGTTTTGTATTTATTTCATATTAAATCAAGACAATTAAGATACTCTCCTGTACAGGTAAAAACAATTCTAGTGTGCATTTAAAAAGAAAATGTATTTTTAATACTAATTACCGAGCCTGATCATAGTTTATTATCATAAACGTAATCTTAATTAAATTAATAATTATAATATTGGACAAAAGTACAAACTGGGAGCAGGAGAGTGGATATGATGGGATGATGGGATAATAGGATGTAGAAGTAGGTATGATGAGTGGAGGTAACATCTAGCCTTCTTGGACCTACAAATTTGTTCCAGACACCAGTTTGAAGCCTGTTTATCTTACAGTAAGGTTCCCTTGACTTAAAAGAATGGGACGAGCTTTCTTCAATTTTGATACATTCATAAAGTCTAATAAATCTTGAATTATTTAAGGAAAACTAAATCACAACTAATCTCTTTATTACACCTCTTTTGTATTTCACTGTAATTATGATAAATGCTTTAGTTATGATTCCTCTTCTAAATTAGTCAACTGTAAAATCAGTTCAAGTCAATTCCTCCTATGGATGTTGTCCAGATTGCATTCTCTTAGCATAGAAATTAAAACAATTAGCATTATGGGCAATGACTATAGCTATTATATGGAACCTGTTAAAATTTAAATGTAATCATACTATTCTATATCAGTGTTTTGACTGTCATAGCATCAGTTCAAATGCTAATATATGCCGCCATCTAATGGACATAGGAAAGAATTAAATGGAATTACAGTAGGAAAACATTTCGCTAATATTTAAAAACATATTAAAAACTAAGTAAAGTGCTAAATTATGCAGACAATTATTTAAAAAATACTATACTTGTATATGTTTTTTACATGGATTATTTGCCCATAAACACACATAATGTAATCGTCCTATCTACTGAATCTATAATTGAATAGTCGTCTGATCTGTGCAGCAATTATATTACATGCCATATAATGAGTATTGTTCAAATATATCAGTAAGATTGACATAGGACTGTAAAATCAAATTGCTAAAGTGTAGCATTCCAAAATCCTGGCGTAATTTCCAGTAACAACATTTAAACCATGGCTGGCGCTACCTATATATTAAGCCAGACACGGATGTGGTACAGTATGACTCCTATCAACATATAATGAACCACACAACAAGGGTGGTAAAGTATAATCCTATAATTATATAATGATTCATACACAGATAATGGTACAGCATGGCTCCTATCATTATATAGTCATCCAGACACAGAAGGTGGTACAGCATGACATTTATCATTATACAGTGATCCAGACACAAACAGTGGGAAAACATGACTCCTATCATTATATAATGATCCAGATAGTAAGGGTGGTACAGTATAACTCCTATTATTATATTAGTGATCCATACACAGATAGCAGTACAGCATGACTCATATTATTATATGGTCATCCAGACACAGAACGTGATACAGCATGACTCAATATTACAACATGACTTGTATCATTATATAAGGCAATTTATATGTTATTAGTCATTTATATAAATTATCTAGATTCCTTTTTCTCCTAGTATAGAGATTCTGATTAGAAGATGGCTGCTCCCCAATAGATACCATAGTGGACCGAAATGTGTGTTTCTATACTGACTCTGCTTTGTCTATTCCATTGTACATTAAAGCTTTCAGATAACTGTTCAGTTGTCATGTCAACCAAGTATGACATCTTGTAAACCTTTGAGCCCAACAGCCACCTTGATCCCACAACTGGCACTAACCTAATCCATATTTTGCTTAGAAGGTTGTTGAGCTGTTGATCCCAAAAGTCAACTCCCGACTGGACTAAATGCAAAGAAAAATGGGAAGCCATGTCCAGTAATTCTCCATTGATTACATTTTGCAGGAAAACAGAACTTACTCGGCGGTTACCACAAGCAGAAAAGGCTGGTCTACCAAAATCAGCCATTGCTCATTTTCATCCATATGCACTATACTCTTCAATAAAAAAATCAAGATTGCATTGATCTTTCTGGCTCGTTTTCGAGTTCAAAATTAGGAGAGAATCTAGCATTTTTATGGGATCACTCCCGGACTAACTCCTTACAATGATCCCCATAGGGTTAAGTTATATGTGACTGATTCACCACTTTTTTGTTTTATTGTCCCCTAATTAATTTCCACATGTTATGTAAAGGGTAAATGGTTTTAGTAGGCAAACATTGTTATAATATCTTGTTCTGGCCATGTTATTTGTTTTATGAGTATCTTTGTCTCCATAGTGCCAGGCTCAGGCCATGCCATGCCATCATAACACTCGGTACACATGTCTCTACATTGGTTTCAGAGACACATCCTAGCTGGGAAAGGTTCTCTTCATCTGTTAAGGTATTGCTTTTCACGTTTAGATGTTGGGTTGCATGTTGCTGACAGTATTACCAGTTGAGACACCCCACACCATCTTTGCAAATATGTGAAATATTGTATCACGGACTGCGAAGGGTCTGTCCAAGCTGAGAGAAATGTTATCTCATATTAGGAAGCTACAGGCTAATATAGTGTTTTTACAGGAGACCCATCTGACCAAACCAGAGCACGATAGGTTAAAGCCAGCTTGGGCAGAGGAATGCTTTGTTAAACACATCAAAAGGTAGAGCTGTTGCATTTTTATTCAGTAAAAACTTAAAATATTAATTACATCACGTAGAATATGACCCACAAGGTAGATTTCTGATCCTTAATTGCACCATTGAGAATCTCCCTTTGTTACTCTGACTCACAAGCAGAGGTCTTTTCTCAAGCACTTAATGGCAGGCTCCTAAAATATGAAGTTACCAACATATTTCTGGAAGGGGAACACAATTAGTGGGCTGATCCCACGTTGGTTCATAAACAACAAATCAACTCATATGTCAAGAAGACAAAAAATCCACTTTAAATTTATTAGACTGCTGGAGAGTAAGAAGACAAAAAATCCACTTTAAATTTATTAGACTGCTGGAGAGTACTTCACCCGACACAATAATCATACAGATTGTATTCCGCACCACATGATTCCTTTACTAGAATTGATTATTTTTTTATTTCCACCAGATTTTGTACAGACATCAATGACCTTATAATTTTATACATTGCACCATTATTGCTTTCATTTTTCCTCATGGTTTAAATGGCGCATGCCACAGTGTTGATATGCTTTAGCAGGTTTTCTTGGCGCTTTAATGGACTGTGAGGTGAATAATCGACAACACGGCACAGGGCCAGTTCTGTTTCGGCGAACAACTAAGGCTAGTCTTCAAGGCCACATTATATGTTATATGGCCAAAAAGAAAGCAGAGCTTTATTTGAAATTACTCTCACTGAGCAGATCCTTAACTAAGACCCAGAAACGCTTTGTACTTCTTTCAACGCCTCAAAATTTTACATGGACACAGGATATGTTCAATGCCATGTCAAACCAAGCATCAGTCCTTCGGTTGAAATTTAGTATTGCCAAGTACTGTATGTGGCAGAAAGCTACAAACCAGGTCGTCTGCTAGCAGGGCTCACAAAATTAAAAAAACAATAGCAGCAATAAATAGCCCAGGGGACTACATAGACTGAGACAACAGAAATAAATAAGGTTTTCCTGAAATACTGTATTATAGCTCCCTGTATTCGCAAGACACCTCAGATTTGACCAAGCAGGAGTCTTTTATAGCATGGGCTGAAGGCGCCTGGTCCTGATGGACTACCTGCATGAGTTTTACGAGATTTTGAAAAAGCATATATAAAAAAACACTGATAGATTTAAACAATTCTCTCTCTCTATAGGCAAAAGAGCTGTCGTCAGAATTTACCCTGTATAATACTGTATAATACTACTACTACTATTAATAATGCTTCTTAACCCTGATTATATAAGGTTAAATACAACCTTAGCTAATTGTTGGGAAGTTATCCTTCCCTCAATAAACTCCCCTCAGCCATCAATATTTGTACTATGCTAGCCACATTGTTGAAAGAGGTAGATTTCCCCACAACTCCACTGATATAAGTAAATTTAGATGCTGACAAAGCATTCGATAGTGTGGTGTGGTTCTTTTCAGGTTAGAACAATAACTTTAATTCCCTATTGTTCAATCTATATTAATGGACTAGACAGGGCTGCCTACTCTCTCCATGTCTATTCATTCTGGCACTTGAACCTTTTCTTAAGCACCTACACAATAATTCTGATATAAAGGGGATCACAAAAATGAAATTAAAATGTGTACTTTTTGCAGACACCCACAATCCTTCATTTCCCTGCTAGTTACCTTGTTACAAAGGTTTCAAGAACTCTCAGGCTTACGCATTAACTTCACAAAATCTGAGGCCTCAGGCCCAGAAACCACCTGGTATGCCCATTGACAGGTACATGACTTTCTATTTCAAAGACCTATAGGAACGTCTTTCTGTGTTGGATGGGTCAAAACTAAAAGTTGAGTAAATGATTGGCAGTTGTGCACTACAACCCATTCTTGGTAATTTTTGCAGGCATCTGAAATGTAATTTACCAGCAGCTGATTTATTTATGGCTGTGACCGAAAATTCGGCTATTTTGGCGCTTTGTGAAAAGACATGCTAACCCAAGTATGAATCATGACCTGGGTATAGCTACTGGATTTTGGAATCGTACTAGCTCTGAAATGTATCATTTTTAATTGGCTAGATCCTATGCTCCATTCACTGTCACTTCTGAAATGATACACGTGTTTTTGCTGGTTGAATGGACAATAGCATTAGCTGTTAAAGAACATGATGGTGCTAAGTTTCACAGTACTTGGGAACTACTACTAGATAATTACATGGGGGAAATATTCAAAAGAACTTTTGTTATGCAGAGTTGATACTCAATACAGGATTAGGCTGATCTGTTGGAAGGATGTGTGATATTTTTCTCACCTTCTTCCTACCCAGAAGGCATGTTCGACTGTCTTCACATGACCGGTGCCCGGACCCCACCTGCGTTCACCAACTGGAGTAAACGTTAACCTATAAGCTTGGATTATTTTCGGTTAAGTTATATGTTTTGTTATACTATTGTGGGAGAGATCATGGCTAATAGTGCCTTAAGGGGAAACATATAGTGTGGAATAGTGATATGGCCAGCACCATTGGGTTATCCAAGGATCTAAAAGCAATCAGCGGTATAGCTTTTCTTTCCTTAAGTAGTTCTAAACAACATTTTTCAACCATGGGATGTTGCAATATATGATATTGTGGTGTTGTCAATTGTGTCACTTATAGAAAAAGTAGTTAAATGCCAATAACTTCTGGTATGTTTCACCAAGAGTCCAGAAATTTCTAGGATGTGCTTGAATAGGCGGCCAAGCTTGATGTCACTTATTTGCAATCTGGGAAACCAAAACCCATGAAACGTCTAGGACAGGCTTGGATAGCTAAAAATTTAGTTTGTACAAAAATATGAAGCAATTGATTGACGTTTGGGCACATTTTGTTGCATTAAATGTTTTAGAATTTCACTTTATTCTCACTTACGTATAGTCCATGTCTCTTTGTTTAATTTTCATTAACATGGCAAGTTAATATAAATACTAAACCCTATACTAAAACTAATAAATATCTAGTAACTTATTTTATATAGCATCTAGTGCATATTTCATGAATTTTCTTTCTCCCCAAACAAACATATGTTTTATTCTTCATTGTCCTAAGTTACTCTTAATGACATCTGCCACTTTGGACCTAAGCCCGAAGCTCTTAATTTGTGAAGGGAATCTTATATTGTGTCTTCGCTCATTGGTTTTGGCTGTGTTTGCTCCTGTAGCATTATGTCCCATATTGTTTTTCCATCTGTTCTTATCTTTTTTTTTTCTTTCTTTTTTTGTACAAGACACGTTATGTGTATATCTAACTGCAAATAAACAAGAGGACTGCAGCTGTGAGATTTCATGTAATGCTACAATTGTAGAGTATTGATTGAATTTCAAATGCTCGCCATGCTCAGGGCACTCGAAAGATACATAAAAGGTACCCCTAGCCAGGTACACACCTGTGAAAATATGTCGACAGCAAAATCTTTGGAATTCTGACCGCTTCAGACATGATGGAGTTTTCTAAACAACCTTAAATATGAAACAACTTCAAAGTGTGTTGCAGGTAGAATGCATATTTGTGTATAGTTTGAGGAAAGCTAGAGCGTGAGGGTCAGTACTATTTGGCAAGCTAGTAAAATAGTTTGGAGGCATCGCAGAGTTTGTTCAGTGTTTCTTTATTACATAAAACAGACTTTTTTTTAAATTTAAAACATGGGTTTGTGGTCAATAGAAGAACAGTTGCCCCCCGTTTAACAGTAAAATGGAAACTTAAAAGAATAGAAACCAAGGCAGGACTGGGAATAACAAGACAGCCTCGGTACCTTAAGGCCCTTGGCAACCTGATATTAAGTCGATAGCCATATACTGCAGCAGGTCGGGTTTTTGTGGATCGATGTTGGGCATTTGTTAAAGCTCCATTGTTGCAGTCTTTAGCCCAACAGCATAAAAGGAGCAGGAGGTCCAATGCGTGCCAATGCGTGCCACATATGTGGCAGTTTTTCTGTAGTGCAGCGGAGGCTACCGTTCAGCTCCTGAGAGTTTGAAAGATATTTGCAATGGAGCTTCATTAAAGTTTTTGGTGAGATATTTCCTAACATGCATTTGGGCTAACTTGTAATATGTTTTATTTCTGGCACATGAAACAGTCTAGATGAGATGAGGCCAAAAGATGTTAAAGCATTTTAAAAACTGCTTATTTTTTTGTGAAATCTTTGTCTGTTCTATTAATATGAAGTCCTGGTAGTATGTATGCATAAAATGGGAAAAATATTTTTTATTAGGGGAATATACTGTAATCCTTCGAGATCATTCCATAGCCTAATCCATCTACTGTATAGTCACAAACCCCCTGTACTTGTAACTTATTTTTCCAAAAGTGGCAGCTACATTTTGGCTAGGTTTACAAAATGTATCCCCAACACTTTACAGTGACGGTCTTATTGTTCAGCATTTGAGCAGGAGAGACCTAAATCCCACGGTCTTCTACTGAGCTAAGGAAACGGAGATAGAATATATCCTTGTTTTGACATTGTAACAATGTATCTACCGGCTGATCTATCAAAAGTGAAACAAGAACTCCAGAGATTTGTTTAAACCACAAAATCCCACTAGATTAAGTTAAATTTATCTAGCCTCTTGAAATAAGTTTGTATTTTTGTCGAATAGAAATAGAAACGAAGCAATATAAACTCAATAATAAAGTCAATCTTTGCCACCAGAATAAACATGTGTGACTCTTGTGTGTCCATCACAATTTCATTTGTAAAATAATGGAAAAAAAGAAATTGGTGAATCCACTCAGCAGAAGGAATCAACATGAAACTGAAAGGTATTTTGGTATTGTTGGATCTTGCTGGGAACCGATTTTCTAAAATAAAAAAAAAAAACAATTGTAAATAAAACTATAAACAGAACTTACAAAGTAATCAGCTTATAAGTTATATGCTTTGTGATAAGCTGCTTATTTGCAAAAAAATATATGTATGAAGAAATGCTTACAATTGAATTTGTCTTATTAGGTTTGTGTGATATAAAACAATACCATAATGTGCTTGCAGATAATTTATTTTAAATGATAGGATAAAATAGGAAAAAAAATATTTTTGGTTGTATTAAAATGAAAAGAAGGTATTTGGAAAACAAATCACCATCAATAGCTTTTTTTAGTAGATATACACATCCACACACGTATACTATGTATATATGTATATATATACCAAGTACATATTGCAATTAATATTATTGCATACTGATGCCTACATTTTTGAATGGGTATTAAAGATGGATAATGATCTACAAAAAGCCCTCTGAAAGCTAGCTCTAAATAAATGACCAAGAATAAGATTCTGGACAGAGAAAGACAATAGAGATATGGGAAATCGTGAATCATGAGTACAATAAACATTTACAATTGGAAAAGGAGGAACCAGAGCAGTGGCTTGAAATGCATGTCTTTAACACAATCGTCACTTTAGAATCTCTGTATCTATCCATATCAGCAATGACAGCTTAATCAGTCACTCAGTCTTACTGTCAGATGTACCTTTGCTAATTGATGAACAACTTTAGCATTTGAAAAGTGAGAATAATGAATCCCCAGAAATCTGCAAAAAAACCATAGTTTCCATAGGCGCATAATTTCAAGAACATATAGGTGCCTTCTTCTTTAACACATTCTAGTTTTCCATTTTATAAGATGCCCAAGAACCAAAGACTTTATTATGTTATGTTTGGAGCATTACGTCACATATGGATACAGATGCAGGTGGAATAACCGCAAAGAAAATTTTAATACTATTGTATGCATCTTACATTTCTAATACTATACCTGGGAACTTTCAAGGTTTGATCTCCAGATGATATTCTGCTACCCTAGGGCTGTAAGTCAGTTTCTTCTTACCTGAGCAGAGAAGCAGCGTCTGGCTGCACACACTTACTGCCCAATACTCGCACAAGCCTGGTTTGTGAAGCTAGATATTAAACCGTTCAATGTAAATATGTTTATGAGAAACCAAGCTTGCTAATTAGTATTGCTCCTCAACAGATAACCTAGAGCATACTAAATTATAAGGTTATGACATATTGTGATGTCACATACATATACTAATGTAATGGGGTAAGTCCATATTTGTCAGATTTCTTGGTGATTTAGTATTTCTAACATATTAAATACTAACAAAATATATATATATATATTGACTTCATTGCAAAATGTACTTTTTATACTAAATCTAATGTGACAAACATCTAAATTATTTAAACCATAAATGGTAAAATAATTGCTGTAACTATACTTTTTAGTGGGCTTTAGAGTGGTTTCTGTTCATCAATACCCCAGGGTCTCTAGTATGAAATATGATAAGTGCTATTACATTTTTTTAAACACAATTGATGAGTTGATTTAGACATATCGGTACCTTGAAAATGGTCATTTTCGCAAAGATGTATAGGCACAAGCAACAGTAATTGGTTACATACTTAAGACTCCCTGTGGGGTTTTGTTTTCTTTCAGAGAGATATCTCAATAAACTTGAAATATTATTATTTTACCAATAGAAAGGATAGTCTACTTAAAAAAATAAGCATACTTTCTTCTATAAATATGTGCATAACATCGACTCTAATCTTATGATCAAACTGATGATAGAGGAATCAGCAGGATATTTTAGGATTATCTCTGTTACTTGCATACAACAAACGTTTTGTATAAAAATGACAGAAAAGAAGTGGGTTATGATTCTTATACAAATGACTCATGAATGGATTTCATAGACAATAAGTCCTGGTCAATTATTCATACTATATTCTATAGACTTTTCAATGATCGTTAGGGGTAAGTATGTATGTCTGGACTATGTGCAGACAACACAAAGCCATAAAACTGTTGTTGGACTAACATGAGTCTGTGATAGTTTTTAGTATTTTAGCTGTTATTGAAGTTGTTTTTTTAAGTTATTGTTCTATAATTATCTCATTTACTCGCATATATACTGCAAGGAATAGCAGCTAGGCTCAGTTCTTTGCAAACCGTAACAGCGACATTCTTATATTGAAACGAGCCACACAAGGTTGTATTGTCCAGCTTCTAGAGTTAGACACAAACATATGCCAGGGGAGCTAGCAGTAAATATCATACCAAACAGCTCTTTGGGATTGCCTGTCAATCACAGCCTGTTAACAGGTATACAGAATAGCCTTTGACCTCTAGTTGAGTGGTTATGCTCACTCCGTGTCCTGGCTCCATCTACTCCCCAAGTGGCCATTCCCACTTCTCCAACCTAAGTTTAGTCCCTCTAGAATCTGGAGAAGGGAGATCTGGGGAAACACATCTGGAAAATTCCCAGGTATATTCATCACTAGGATTAAAACACATCATCACCAGAGCATCAATCCCTACTGCTAAAATAATTTTGGATCCCTAGGAAATCCTCGTTGGGAAACGTGTTCCCCTACTGAGTTTACTCAGAATATGTAAGTACTCTATAGTAAATTGATTGCTAATTATATATTTTTATGAATAATCAAATTTAAATAAAAAAGGCAGGCAAAGGAAACCAACAGAACGTTAAAAAACGTTTCAGTTCCAACATGTTAAAGCAACATAGTGTTTTTCAGTTATACATATTGTATGCTGCTTTTTATTACATTGTTCTAGTTATTGTATAGATATTTGTATGCGTTACTGTAATTTTTCAAACTAGAAATGATTTTGAACGCATACATTTGCTGGTCCTTTTTTTTTTTTTTTTACTGGAAACATTGTTATTTATTCCAATAGCTGTCACTAAAGAAATTTCTTCTCGTATAAGAAGTGCACTAAATTTAAAAAATTCCCATATGGCCCAAATCATTTTAATGTTGTCACTATATTTATGTGGCAGAAAGAGCTCCATCGAAACATCTGTTCAGCGTCCCTTATAATTATATTCAGTCTGAATTTTGTCAATCAGGTTTATTCAATGAGAAAGGTTATTCTTAATGTTTAAATATTTAAACAGAATGCAAAATGTGTTTCTGTAAATGAAATGTAAGTCATATTGAAGTTTTAGAAAGCTCTGAAAAAGTTTTAACTTCGATACACTGGTACAGAGGTCACCGACTGTCTTCTAAAGTTATGTGAACAATGACATAAAATATTCACAACAGAAACAAAATGAAAGTTTATCAGTTATATTTTATAAAAGATATCCAGAATGGGGGACAAATGTCATAAGCGTAATGCAAATTTAAAAGAAGAAGAAGGAGGAGGAGGAGAAGAAGGAGGAGAAAAAGAAGGATAATGAGAAGATGGAAGAAGAAGAAGAAATAAATATTAATACTATCTAGCACACAGTTGACAATGAACAACAATATTTGAATATTTAAGACAGACAAACTCTACACACCCCAGTGAATATTTATTGATGTTCCCGAACATAGCCACAGTCTTGGTTTACTTGTAATTACCCGGCAGTTTTATTATTCAACAGACTGGATCAGTTTTGGCTAAGTATTAATTCCTCCTAATTATCAACAAAAATAAGCATATTTTCTCACCTTTTTATATTTCTTAGGTCTCTCATTTGTATTTGAAAAACCTCTGCATCAGTTTAGTTAGATAGGGTAAACTGCTAACTATCAATATTCCCCTAAAGTTATTCGGTAACATAACATATTTTCGCGAATATAAGACAAGGATTTTTTTGGAGCAAATGCCCCTGGTCTTATATTCAACATCATTTTATAATCTGACCTTAAATAGAGGCCGGACTATAAAACTAAGATCCAGATCCTCCGCAGCGCTGCAGGGTGCCTGGATCCTCCTCTCTGGCAGCCGGTGGACGCCTGTGTGATGCGCGCAGACAACCTCTGCTGCTACCCTCCACTTCCGCCGAGCTTCTATGACGGAGCGCCAGCGTGACATGACCTTCTGGGGGGGCGGATGTGCATAACTGGGGGGGAGGCAGGTTGGCAAATAAAAGGAAATAAAGACAAGAAATGCAATTTTTTCAATCATATTTTTTATTAAATATGAATTAATATTTACCAATATTTTTTTCCTATAGTGTAGTCTTATATTCAGGCTTTTTCCTTTTTTCCAAAATAATATTCAGATTTTGGGGGGTCATCTTATAATCAAGCAAATACGGCAGGTTTGAGCAGTCCCTGCAGGTATAGAGTATAGTGTTTTCGATACTTTGCCACTTTGTTTAGGAAGATGCAGCACGTTGCAGGGTTAACATAGTATTTAACCTTTAAATCAGGTCTCCACTTGCAGTAAACGAACCACTCCACACAGTGCATTGCTTTTAATCTTATCTGCGTATTTGCCAACAGGTTAACCAGAACTTCATATATAATGAGTGCAAGGCTGTGATTAGCGTATATTTATATTGATTTTAATTAAGGGAATTATAAGAGAGAACATTGACTGCAAATCAATTCATTAGCTTACTGAGCTGCTAGGCTTTTGTTTTACAGACCATGAAATAAAACCTTAATTTTCCTTTTTTAGTGTTTTTTTTTATTTTTGTATATTAATTTGATCTCTTCTTCACATTGAGACATATCTGATGACGCCAAAAGAAATCTATAACAACTAAATAGTGATGTGTATCACAATCTGATCTGTTTTTTTAGTTATTTTATTGTTAGTAGTATTTTAAAGTGTCTGTAGGGGTGTAGAGCATTATGCGTAATGTTGATTTTAACTGGTGTAAAGGGCAGTGGTATCAAGTACTTTTTAACAAGGGCTGAGAAGGTCTACAAAGATTATTTTAATGAATGTTTATAAATAAGACATGCAAGGTAAACAAGACAGGGTTGGCACCCGTACCTAATTGTACAGCTGCCCAAAAAGCATTTGGGAGAAGAGAAACTCTATGTGTAGTATCCAGTCTCGTAAAAATACATAGTTACAAAAAAGGGGTTTATTTACTAAAGCGGAAATAGTGACACCGACCTCACTTTACATTATGAAGGACACCACAAACATTTAAAGGGAACCCGCAGTTATTGTATGAACTAAAGTGCACTTGATGGCTGCAGTGTTCCTTTAAGAAGCACTTTTCAATTAGTTTTTGAAAGTAGCAAGAGCCTGCCTGTTTCAAGCAAAATGTAACTGTAAACAAAAATATTTTAAAAATATTGTGATGTTACAATGCATGTCACTGCTATTCATTTACTTATATTAATTCTAGGGGCTTTCATTGGAAATCTGATGTTTACTTGATACGATGATGATGATGATAATTATTATATCTTGTCAGATAAGGTATTCTTAAATGCCGTATTGATGAGTAATCCCATTTCCTTGTTAAATGACTCTAGCATTATGATGTCTGTCATAAATTCAGGTCATATGAGCTTGCAATCTATTCTACATGAACATTCTGCAGCAGCTGTCACATGTATCAGTAGATACTGACAATGATTCATTTATAGCTGATGGAAGTCCTGTATTCAGATATTAATAGGTTAATTAAACGCACATTCCTTGATTAACACTGTCTGTACTCCCTCACAACATCCTTTATTATTTTTTATTTGCCTCCTGGCAACCATTTGAAGCTGGAATTAGAGACCTTCGGAACCATAATAGGAAGTGTGCTAAATTGTGAAATAAACACCAATTGTTGGTTTAAGATGTATGACAAATGCAATTAATAAGAAAATAGTCTTTCTTCTTAACCTCCATAAAAAAATCAGTGAATCAGTGAATAATACCTTCCTCAAGAAACCTGATATTTTTTCTTAGCTGTTAAATGAGAGAAAACGTGCATGTGCACAGATGCCATAATGCATAATGCCAACTGTTTCTTAACAAAAAAATGTTTCATGTGCAGATAACACTTCTGTGTCACTAAAGTATTATAAATACACCATAGGCCATCTGCCTTAAAAATTACAACATACATAAAGCATACTAAATGGAGAAAGAGTAAAAAAACTAGCCAAAAAATAAAACCAATTAAATATGTATAAATATATATATATATATATATATATATATATATATAGTAATAACCAATAGGACATGGCCTTCAAAAAGGGTAAAATGTGTCATTGCTTATTCCTATGGCACCATAAATTAACATGAAGTTCTCTCCTTTAGTTAAGGACATAAGGAGGAATAATCATTGTATAAGTAAATATTGACCTCCCAACTGTCCCTTTTTAGGACCCAATCCCTCTAATTTGTAAAAAATTCATTCATATACAGTATGTGTGTATGAATGTATCATAAAAACAAATCTACTTAAAAAGTATGTAAGCAAAATATATTGTTCTTATAAATTAGCAAACTACCATACGTAGTTGTCATTAAATTGCAATCATAGGTGAAGAGGTTGATGCCTCCACAGTAAGCATCTCATATGGGAAACATTGATTGTTAGGAACATGTGTTTTTAATCACGTGACATACATGTTAGAGGGTCTTCTTTGGAATGCATCATATGAATGGCCCAATAGGATTCCTAAAATTCACATAGTGCTCACGTATAGTAAGAACTTATACCCTAACTGTCAACGTGAAGGGGTATAAAAACTCTGCTTAGAAGGGCACGGTATCTTTCTCCTCCATCTTTTCAAGAATACAAAGCCTACAGCACCTACAACTATCTGTATTCAACCAGTGCTGTATGTTTACTACTTTATTCTAACAAATAAACCTATTTAAGACTTAGAAGCTGTGGACTTTATTGCTCTTTGGTCACAGAAAAGGTTAGATATTTAAAACAAACCAAAAAATTATTTCCTAGCTAAATGTGTGTTTTAGCTTTATCACATTCGTGATGTTACTCTTTCTGACTTTTCACAATATTGTTGTGGCTGAATGTCTTTTTTTTTTTATTTTACGTTATTTTGGCTTTAAAGTGCACCTGTGTTCCGATCTGTTCTTTATGACATTATTAAACAATTAAAAGCGATGCACAAAGCCAATTTTTTTTGTTATCACATAAAAAGAAGAAAACATTACCTAAGGTTATGGGAAACAAAATATCCACAATATTTACTTTGAACTATTCATGTCTGCCACGTAGATGCTTGTGTTTAGGGGTTTTTTTTTTATGAAAGTGACAGTGAAACTTTAATTTGGAAATTATTGGCAGGTCGGAAGAAGTAAAATGCCAATGTCTGCAACCTCCATAAACACTGAAGCGTATCGCCCTGCTTGCATGAGAAAAAAGGGCTCCAGCCACTGAGCAATTGTACAACAAGCCATCTGTTTGTGCTGCAAATATCCATTTGGAAAGATGACAAAGGGCATACAGATGAACTGTATATTATAATGCTATTTCACATGATCTGAAAGGATATTTGACTCTATGTAATTTATCAATTGACTTACAAATCAAATGAATGTCAAAGGAATTCTCATAATCGCTCGCAATTTTTACAGCTAAGTGCTACATTCAAGCCTACCCAGTATCTCCAAATGATGAATGCAATAAACATTTGGTAGCAATGAGAACACAGGAAAATAGACAGCTTAATGTATTCCATAGCAGGTACCAGGTGATCATGCTTTCAGATGTCACTTGTTAGGTTGCCACATAAAGTATTTTTACGAAGCAAATGCAGTAAAACTTTCCTTTTTTTTTTTCATTGATTACTTAATTCTCTATATCAGTTTTATTTTTTTTTTAATTTAAGCCATGTGCCGTTGAAAACGTTTATTTACATGGGAAAAAAAAATTCCAAACTGCTTTTATGTTACATCAATCAGCAAAAAGTTTTATTAATTTTAGACAAATTAAACAAGAATAAATAAGACACTTAGATTAAGTTTGCCTGGAATTTACCTCTTGGCCCCCCCTGACTTCGTGAGGCGTCTGTCTCTGTCATATGACATCATATGCCGGCGTTCAGCAGTGAAGCCGTGCGCAGCGAGACAGAGGCCTCGCGCCCTACCACAGGACTGCACGGTAAGGTGAGACCTACAAAGGGGGGTTAGGGAGAGGGTAGATTGTGAGAAGGGGGTAGGGAGGTTCAGTTAGAATGTGAGAAAGGGGATTAGGGTAGGAGAGGTAGATAGTTGGAGGAAGGGGGTTTAGGCGAGTAGGGTAGATAGTTGAGAAGGGGCGGTAGGGAGAGGGTAGATAGTGAGAAGGGGGTAGGGAGAGAGTAGATAGTGAGAAGGGGGTAGATGGGTTGGGGTGGGGCCCTTAACAGATTCCAGCACCGGGGCCCTGAGGTTTCTAGTTACGCCCCTAGTTATATTCACAGTTCCAATTAGTCCTAGCAGCCCCTGTCATGTAGTATGGGTTGGGTCACCACACTTGCATGGAAAAAAGCTTGACGATTAATCTGTATAGACCACACAAAAAATCCTCACTATACTTTGAATGATCTTGCTGTCCTTTTTGCAGCACCTGTCAAACTATTCGAAGAGTTTGCTATTTGTGCTATTAATGCTTTTCTATACATTCTAGATTGCACGTGAATGAAGCTTACATTAAATGGGACAGTAACAGGTTAATGTTAATGCAGAAAATACTCAATATCAGGAATTATTAGCAATTGTTCTGTAATCTAGACCAGTTCTGCCAAATTTCTGCATCAGGGAAGACCATACACCATATATTGCTTAACAACATTATTAAATACATATAAATTGTCCCAAACTATTTCATTGACATCTGTTTAAACAGAATGAGATATTACCATTCATATTAAAGCATATTTAACTATGGCCAAGAAAAGTTTCCATTTATCTATTAAGCAAAAAAAAAAGCCTTTATCTTTTTTGAAAGGCTCTAAGTAGGTTCTAAGATATTTTAATTACAAAATTGCATTAACACTTGTTGTCTTGTGTGCCTAGTACTTATATTGAAATATTCTGTATTAACTGGAACAAATTAGCATGGGGAGAAAAGCCGATGATATGTGTTTTGTTGTAAAGTTACTTGTATCTTCTTAAACTAAAAGTTCTGAAATATACAGTTGATTGTGAGTTAGTTTTCAGAGCAAATAAATAAAAATTATTATGGAAATTAAAAAGACAAGAGTCACGTTAAGAATGTAATGTATCTGTCAAAACATTTGGATTGTCGGTTTGAAAAAAGAGACGTCGGAACATTAATATGATTAAATTATATAAATAGATGTGAAGTTGTTCTGGAGCTGATCACACCACATGCTGTTAAAATATCACAAGGGCATTCTTTTAGAATAAAAGACAAAGAGGTTCTGCCTACTACAAACGATGGGCTATGACAGCGAGGAAAATGGTTGTTTTACAAAATACAACAGATGCATTCAAGTGACGATCAGTAATTCTACACAACAAAAGGGGATCCAGTTATTGAAGAATACCTTAAGAACCTACAGAAGGATGACCCCTGGAAAAGAGGACTTCGTTGCATTGAATTAACAATAAGAATTTTTACAGTTCTTTTTGTTCCAGATCAGCAATAGATGGGCTTAGATCTATGTGCTCCTATCTGTTTTTAGCCTCACGAATACTAGAAGCCAAATGACCACATATTTTGCTGGCCAGATTTTTCAATGTAAACTAAGTCTCCAGCTCTCTCTATTTGTAGCCTGGTGCGGTATCATGACGTTCTCTACCATTCCTGTGTTTCCTGGCACACATTGAGCCCTATCCCATGTAATTACACCATATCTGTAGCACATCACGATAGCACATGTGACATATCCGGAATAGCCGGGTAAGCTGGCATTGCCTCAACTGGCTTGACAGCCACGTCTTCTTAAACGACCTCTTTCATCGAGAATTTTGGTCCTTGTAAGCATCTATATGACTTTCCCTCATGTCCATGCAAAGCCAAGCACTGTCCCACCAGCCGGGTTATCAACTCTACAGTTGCTTACTTTCCTTACCCGCAAGTCACCGTTGCCTACATGAACCTGTCTTCATTCCCTGAACTACCCATTGGAAACATAACGCAATCATTAACCATACAAATGAAGTTTAGCTATATTTGTAACAATGCCAGTGTTATTAAATGAATCACATTTACTTTTATTATTAATGTTTTTGTTAAATTCACAGTATATTTGCAAAATAGGCTTTAACCTTGTAGAGCGAGCGTTTACGTTGTAATAACGTTGTCTGTATAATCTTGTACAAGCGAGGGGTTGCAACAAGTTAATGCCACAATTGTTATTAATGTTACATCATTTTCTTTCATTAGTTAGTGATGGGCAAAAGTCTGATTTATGGTCATAGAAGGGTAAATAATCCAATGGCTATCCAAGGAGTTTTTATCTTTTTTTTTTTATGGATGTTTAATTTCTAAATCTTTATATCACCATCAGTTTGTTGCAATATTAATTGTTTCTGGGCTCTTTTTATGAACGTCTTATGCAGTCTTTTTTGGAGAATGCTTTTGGACAGGTCTTGAGATTGAGTACATGGCGTGTTGTCTGCGAAAAGGTGCTTGGTTGTATTCTATTGTGCCATTTGAGTCACTCAGCTTATTTTACCCAAACTTTTGCACGATTCCATATATTTTACTTATACATATGTTTCATATCTACCGCACCGAAATGACATTTTATGACATTGAAACATGGAATTTACTGTCAGATAAGAACTATTAGGCCCTATTAGATCCTGATGTAAAAACCCTTAAATGTTTTTGGTCTCGTCTTAGATTGAGGGTAGTTTTATGCCTATCCCATGCATGCGTAAATTCTCTGTATTAGCCTGTACTGCTTCTGCTGGGAGGCTATTCCCCCTTTCTACCACCATCTCAATGAAGTAAAAAACTAGCTCTATGATGCACTGTTTTCATAAAATGAAAAATGATTTCGTGTTTGATTGCAGAAGAGTATACAGAGGCGATTTCTGTATTGAAGTATAATAGCGTCTTTATTGTTTTTAAGGAAATTGTTATAACTACTGCATTATATGATTTTTTCATAAACCCCTCAATATAAGAAAAGAAAACATAATCACGCCGTATTTCAAGCAGACATTGCCAACACACAAGAGCCTAATTTGTGAGAGATTTGAGCTTTTTTATGTAGAGATATTTTGGGGCAATATAAGTGAGGAATGACGTTCCAAAATCTTCATCTCTAAGTGAATATGCAAATAGCTACAAGGAAATATGTGTAAATTAGCCGAGTTACTCGAGTGAATTCTTTCATCTCTCCTATTCCTTTCTTTATAGACAGAAGTAATGGCGTTTTAAGGTTATGTTATCCTTTCATGTTCTATTGATAGATGTGTTTATTTTTTGCTTAGTGAGTTGTGCTGCTTACTTGATTTTTAAGTAACATACAAAATATCAACTTTTTTGTAATTCAAATATTAATTTTGCAATTTAGCATATTAAATAAATTGGTGTTTAAATACAACCCCCCCCTATAGCTTATAAGTAACCTATTACTCATTTATACCACTGGGCAGCCTTCTTCACTTACAGTCCCTGGCAGCCTCACAAAAGAACAATAAAAAAAAAAATACTTGAGTTAGAATCTGCAGCTTGGAAGCTGGAGCTACCTGCCCCCTCTATGGTCTGACTATTCTCGCTACTGATTGCCCTCTTGCCCACAAGGGGGTATCTATAACCTCACACAACATTCGCTGAGCTAGAGCTGGAGCTTACTGGTGGTAAGTATGTCAGCCGAACATGGACAATGCATGGGGTAGGCAAAGCAGCAAATGCTTCTCCAGTTCTCCGGGTCAAGACTCGAATCCTCTGGGTCGTGGGAGCGGGGTCTTGGGTCCCATCGATGTCACGGCAGCCCTGGCCGTGTCCTGCAAGGAAAGGCCCTGGGTAGCCGGAGCCCAGAAGTTCCCAGGAATGGGAATCACTAAAAATTAAAGTGCATTTGATGACTGGAGTGACCCTTTAATAGGCCAAGAAAAAAATGGAAATTAATTGATATTCTGTTTCTGATACTTACTGATACAGGTAATAGCATCTATGAGGTAAAATAGTCCAAAATATCTGTAAATGAATTTCACTGATGCAAAACAAAAAGCACAAAATACAGGTTGTTTGGATAATTTTATTTCGTAATTTTAAAGTTTTTTTATGATGACATAAATATTTGACATTTACATTTAATTATAACAAAACTGCATACAATAAGTTCCTACATATATAATAATATATAACATATGCTATATATTTTTTTTTACATATGGTATATGAGAATAATGCTTGGTACCGTGTCACAGGGATCCACATGACGGGTGAGAAAATTTACGGTTAACATCTCTTAGATTGCAATCATTTGAAACGTTGTTGACACCTGGTGCCGATGGTTTTAAATGTTCTACGTTCTGGATGGCAGCCTCACAAATTTTCTTAAGGCAATTGTAAAAGTCTCAGGAAACTGAGATCAAAACCTACATGCAGCATTTCTTATTTATTGTCGAAATTGCGGTCTGTGACAAAACTGACAAAAACAAAGTGACAAAAATTCCTCATGATTCGTCCATTCGTCGCCACGTGTAGCCACCATTACAAGCCATTTTGGTGTCACCACAAGATGTCTTGGCGCTTGTTGATAAGGTAAAGTGGGGGAGACTGTGTATAGGAGGGTACATAACAATGGCTGATATGTAGAAGTAGACAAAAAACAGGGGGTGTTCTCATTAATGGTTTTGGCTGTGACTGATGGCTCAAACAATCTGTAGGAGCTTTTTCTTACTATTTTTCACTCTGGCCGATCAGTATTTACGAGGGGAAGAGACAAGCGTTACATATATATGTGCACTGACGCCATTTTAACTTGTCAGTAACAACAGTCACAGCCTGAAGGGCAGATTTTTGGATGTCAGTCTAAGAAAGAGACCTGAAAACTGAACCTTACATATTTTTCTGTGAGGGCCCAAACTCTTTTGTCTTTGGCTAATTGTTTTGTCTTTTGGGCTCATATACATTTAAGTGTTTATTGAAATGTATTATTCACAGAACCCGAAATAGTTAAAGTACCAACATTCAGAGGGTTAAATGTCCTTGATGCAGTTTATTTTTGCTTGACTGAGCATGTGCTGTGTGTTCTATCGTTTGTTTTACGGTATCTACATTGAGCTTAGTCAGGTGTAGTTGAGGTTAGATTAAAGATTTTGTGATCTCAAATGCACTGGCAAAAATATATCCATTTAGTGCAAACTGCACTTATCATTGAATCACTTTCAGGGCAGAGTTTTCAATGGTTTGAACGTAGCATGTTCTGTGCATTCATACCCTTAAATACATGATTGTTGTATGTAGTTTAGCCTGTTCATTGAATTTCTTACTGCAGATTTTTAACATTGTCGCAAATTACACTTTAGTCTGGTCATTGAATCGACTCAAATGAAAGCATGAGAGAGTGAATGAGAATGAGAGAGTGAATGAGAGGTAATCTGGGCACTAGGCAACAGTTTTAATTCCTGAAATAAAAATGCCCCCAATTTTCGTCTGAACCAAATTGGCAGGGAGTGAAATTCTACACAGAATATAAAGCAAGAAATACAGAGACAGATGGATGATGGTAGATGAGCAAATACCACCACTACAATGCCCTAGATAAAAGCTAGATGGAATATATGGAAGGATGTATTCGATAGATAGATAGATAGATAGATAGATAGATAGATAAATTAATTGTGTGTTGATTAAATTGACTTAAACAGCATTCCTTTGCTAAAGATCTATAATTGAAAAGCTATCAAAACAGATAAACTCTGGGGGTAAAATAGCTGACAATGGCTTTTATTCTGGATACACAGTAATTAAAATACGTAATTTTGTTCAAGGGCAATGAAACAACAATATGAGTTTTGTCACGAAGAAAACAAGGTACAGGGAACAATGTCATTTGATTTTAAATATACGCTTAAAAAATCCTTTGAAATTTGCTTTAAGCCCCAGGGACTAATTATATAAAGATAAAACCTAATCAAGTGCATTTTATTACAATTAATTTATTTAAAAGCTTTAATTTCCTATACGATAATTACTGCAAAGAAAGTAATCTTTTTAATCTGCTGCTGTCTTCTCGAGTTTTAATGCAAAGTTAAAGGCAGTCAAGAGACAAAAGACTTTTTTATGCTTGTTACTTATTCTCTTATTTTACAAAAGAACATTTAATCAAACAATTGCCAGAAGTCTTCTGGTGATAGCATTGATTAGAGCACATATTTTACATCTGATCTAGAATTATATTTGTATTTTTAATTTAATTTCTTCTGTGTCCATTAGTATTATTTTTAGTTTGATTTACACATTGTTGTATGATAGCGGACCGTAAAATCCATTAATTATGCATTTTGTTCATATAAACCATAATTTTTAAATTTTTTTTAAACACAATTAGAAATGTATATTTCTATATAACGTGTTTAATGGCCAGGACATTTGAATTCATCAAGTCTGGTTTCTAGAGTAAAAAGTATACTTTACCAAGAGGGTGGTCGATGAATGGAACAGCTTCTATAAGAAAGGGTTGAGACTGATACAGAGAAGGAATTTTAACATGTTTGTGAATCTGAGATAAGACCAAGGACTGATTAAAGTCTGATTGTCTATGGGAAAATGGGCAGACTAGATGGGCCAAATGGTTCTTATATGTAATCAAATTCTTTGTTTCTATGTATACATTTTAATTTTATGTGCATTTTTATTTTAAATATCCCTAGTGAAAAACATAGGACCCATCAAACTATGTATTTATAAACAGTGGTAGCATACTTTGAGGTTTCACATTTCTTTGAGGAGAGTTATGGCAATCAACAACTTGAGTTTGCCTATTGAAAAAGATATTTTGACAACTCTTTCGCATGCTATGTCGAAGATCAAGTAGGATGATATTCTAATGGTGAGATGAGGACATTGGAACAGTGGGGAATAGTGTGTTTAACCCCTTAAGGACAATGGGCGGTCCATAAACCCATTGAAAACAATGCATTTTGACATTAAGGGGTTAAAACAACTCATATTGTATTGTATTGGTACTGCTGTATTATAAAATATGCAAAAGCAACAAGCTATACACACAATGGGCACCAGTGACTGCGTCTTGAGCAGAGACATCATAGTTGACACACAATGTGATAACTCACATGTTCTTGTTAAATGTTCTGGTAAGAAAACATGTTTTTTTTTATTGTAGATCCACTGCATATTCCTATAAAGAAATTATAATTTATTATATAGGTAAAATAAAAGAATTAGAAGAAAAAGTTAGAAGAATTACTGATAACCTCTTACCTATGTGTACCCAACGCGGGGATATGAGGTCCGTTGTTTCTTACCTTTTCTGTCATACAACAATACGCCATGAAACCCATGGAGTCTCTATTTTAACACACGTAAAGGGTCCATCCATAGCAAAGATTTTTTTTTAAAAAATTAGGAAGATGAAAACGATGCATACAAATTTGAATCCATGCCCAACGGCAGCTAAATAACCACTGGAGCCCAGAAGATTGTTGCTATACGCTTGTGCACCAACATCCCCAAACTTATTGCATCGATTGATGTATTGATTGCATGCAATCAATAAAAATGCTAGTTTTAAGAGCGGTAGAGTATGGTAACATCAGCTAAAAAAAGTTTAATACCTGTTTAAATAGCCTGCTTTATTAAAAGTCACCATGCCATGGCATATATATTTTTCACTAAACTTTCTCTCTCCCGTGGTATAAATATATATTGAAATTAATATTATGTCTTTTCCTTATTGAATTCCCCCTGTTCATTATTCCTAGCACATAGTAACCATATTTTATTGGTTTAATACGTCCAACAATTCCCTTAATTCCCTTAAGTTGGATACTTTGTAGGGGGAGGGGTAATTCTATTAATAGACACCACCGTAAAGTCCAGACGGAGATTGCAACGCTATGACTATTATTCATATTCATATGAAATTTATGTCACGGCCTCACTGCACAAACATAATTCTTATTACGTATAGTGAGACAAAAGCTATCATGGCATAGCATTAACATTTCATCACCAGGCATAAATGTCCTCATCACAGTAATAGACCCAACGTACTTTTTTCTTTGTTGTGCTTGACAGAATTCATATAACAACCTAAAGGCATCAATGTTGAAATTGATTTATTCAATAAACACTTTGAAACCATAAATACATGATTTATCATTGCATAAATAAAAAATGTCTGCAACATTTCAACAATGGTACACATTTTATCTAAATTTGCAGTATGTGTGTAACATAACAAACTTGTCACCTTCACAAGAATTTAAATAAAAAAAAAATTTACGAAACAATAATACAAAAAATTAATCAATTATAAAATACAGGTGCTAATGATTAGACTTGTGCATTCGGATTCCGTAAGAGCGACTCTATTGGTCGCCACCAGGGGGCTTGTCTGGCTTCAACCAATGAAGAGCAGCTGCCCTTTGGTTGATGCAAGAGGAGACCCCTGTTGGTGCCCAACAGAGTCGCTCTTACGGACCTTTAAAATCCTGGTGCCAAAGCTGCTGTGTTACCCCCGCGTTAACCCCGTACTAACCCCTGCTAAAAAAAACTAAGAAAAAAACGAACACGAAGAACGTACAAAAATATTCACTCAAAAAGAACACAGGAATGGGCGAATATCCGTGGAATACAAAGGGTTTTTTTTACACGAAGAAAACAAATGAAGACTTGGCCGGAGCCCAAGTCTAGTGAGGACTTAAATATTAAAAGAGGACTTAAATATTATTCCAGTGCTCCTGTCCAAGCCCGTGCCAGTAGCAGTTTCCTCTATAGTAATGAAGACACCAATGTCATCAATAAACTATAAGGTTGAGAAATTAGAGCTTAAAGCAATTACCGAGGCCACAGTCTCTTTCTAATGTGAGTGGCTTAACTACTGCAGCTTAAAGCATAAGGGAACAGCAGGTGTGACATGAATTGATGGGAAGAAATAGTGGAATGTCTGTAGTTCTCCATCTTGGCGCATGTCTCTAAATCTAGCAATGCTTAAGGCTTCCAAAAAATTTGTTGCTGCTCCAGAACCTGGATGACTTCCCATAATTGATGGAACCATAAATTCTGCCATCTACCAGAAACTCCTGAAGGAGAATGTCCGGCCATCAGTTTGTGACCTCAAGCTCACTTGGGTTATGCAGCAGCACAAAGATTCAAAGTACACAAGAGAGTCTACCTCTGAATGGCCCAAAAGAAGCAAAATGAAGGTTTTGGAGTGGCCTGAATACGACAAGATGGTGTGGCATGCGTTAAAAAGGCAGCGAAATAAAAGACTCGTTGCCAGTTATCACAAATGTTTGATTGCAGATATTGCCGCTACGATTGACATAACCAGTTTTATCAAGTTTCAATTTTAAGGCAAGACAGGAGGCTTCCTATTTTGCATATCTTCCTTTACTCCTCACAGTAGCAGCAAAGAAAGAGTTAACAAGATAAGTTGAAACAACCAATCGCATAACAGCACGTCTGAGGTATAAGAACCCCTAAACCATCCTCCTCTTCCTCTTTCTTTGCTGCTCACCGTAGCTGCAGGTCAGTCCTCTTCCTTTTATCCTAATTAAAGGAATTATTTGATTCAATTTTCCTGGTTTCGATATATACATATGTATATTTATATTTAATTGTATTTTATAGTATTATTTCATTTGATTATCTGTCATTTTCAGATTTTATGATTTTTCTCCGGTCTTAGGTTCTTTTTTCCCCGGACCTTTTGGGTCCGCTTGGGGTTATTTTCCTTATTTCTCTGTCCAGAGGGGCTCCCGTCCCCTCCTTTCTTCCCTCTTTGCCTTTTTTCCCGGTTTTTCCTATCCCTCGTCTTTTACCTACCTTTCTTCCGGGAGTCCTCTCTTCTAGCATTATCTCCCGGCATTTATTTTGTCTGTCCCGCTTTGCAGGGGCTTTCTCCTCCTGCCCGGCACTTTTCTCGAGTTGTGCGGCGGAGTTTCGGGTCTCGAGGCATCGCGGCGGCTCTCTCTCTTTTCCTATGTTTCGCGCGCTTTGCGGCGGCCATGTTTGGTTTCCTCTAGTGCGGTTTTGCCGCGGCCATCTTGGGATTGGCGGCCGGACCACGTGTCCTCTTATCTGTGTCCCGGTGGCTATTTTGTTGTGTTATTTCCCACGGATCATTCATTTTTCTCTCCGTTACAGCTGTTATCTGGTGCTTGCACACAGTGATTTTTTCCAAATCTACATCCTTTTTTCAGTGTTTATTTGCAGGTGAGTCTGTTTGTTTTCTTTCCCATCTTTCAGGCTAGGTTCCACTAAGGTTCCCTTTAGTTTTATGCAGGCTAGTTTCATTTGGCTACATCCAGGCAGGCCTAGTCCTGCATTAATATCACATTTATGTCATTTTTGGGGGATTTATCGGCTATGTGAGTTTCCCACACCCTATGGATATTTTCAATTTATTATAGTGTGCCTATTGCTACTGCCCATTTTCACTACCCTCATTTTCTTTTTTCTGCAGACACTATGTCTCAAGATAATATGCCCTCTCAAGATGCCTTTATGGCTTGGCTTGAAAACAAATTTTCAAATTCTGTGGAGTTACTCTTCTCCAAGATGTCAGCTAATATTCCCCAGGCTCAACCACCTACCCTCCCAGACCCTACTACAATTCCTTCGGGATCAGAGTCTGATAAATCTGCAGGGGAAACATCTGGCTCTAAGCGACCCTGGAAGGGCAGTAGCATCTCAGCTGGCAAAGGCAAAGCACCCGCCAAACGCCCCAAAACCTATGGCACACACATTGAAGACCCACTGTCAATAGTGGATGAATGGCGGGCAGGTTCTTCTAATGAATCTGAATTGTCAGCAAATCTGGTTTCGTCCAGAGACTTAGACTCCGGGTTCGTCCGTGAGTACCTGGTGGATGAGCCCCACCATGCCGATCCCCAACAGGCACACACAGCCTCCACGTCTACTGACCTCCCGGTCATTGACCCTACTGGGTCTTCCCTATTTGACCCTTCTACTATGCGCCACCCTAGAGCCACCGAGTGGGCCCCTCCCGAGCATATAGCTCTATATTTGCATAAGTGGCTGCGGAAATCTCTCCCTAAGGAAATCCGCAATAAACTCAGAGCTGAATGCCCTCGTCCCAGCATTCCAGATAAAGTAGCCCTCACTCCAGAGTTCGACCCTAATGTGGTCGCTTTACTCTCTATTAATAAAAAAGACCCCAGGAGAGGCTTAGAACAAGGCCTGAAATCGGCACAGGATAAACTCCTGGATTTAGTGGGGCCGATTACCCAAATTTTATCCCTGGCGGACAGGGCTTATTTACAAAACACACCTCTGGATGCCAAAACTATTCGTGACTGGGCCCTTCGGGTAGTTTGCCTGCTAGGGAATGCCAATGTGTCCATAGCTACCGAACGACGCAAGGCGGCTTTACTTCGCATGGATCCCCGCTTAGCGGAGTTAGGCATTTGGTTAAGATTTGGGAGCTGCCGCTAATGGCCTACTTTTCGGCGACACGTTCGTTAAAGAACTCAATCGTCACGTCTCACTGATGACATCCTGGAATAAAGCCAAGTTATCTATGTGTAAAGTTTTTCAACCTAGCCCCCGTTTTTCCGGGAGGGCTGGACGACCGCGGGGCCGGGCCGCCAGCCGATCTGCTTCACAAGGCTCCAGGACCTTCCCACAAGCTCCAACCTCGTACAGACCGCCTTTCTTCCAGAGACCCTTCATTCCAAGGGGAGTCAGCAGAGGCAGAGGTTCTCAAGGTTTCCCCAGAGGACGTTCCAGTTTCGGTAAGTTCCAACATTTCTTACCTTTCTTTCCCTCTTCGGGTTGGGGGTCGCATATCCCATTTTTCCCACAACTGGGAGTGGATTTCGTCAGACCCTTGGATCCTCCAAACGGTCCAGGGTTTCCGAATAGATTTCGTTTCCCCCCCCTTTCAGGTATGCCGTCCTCGCCTCCCCGTCAGGTCTTCGACCGATCAGGCCCTTATAGAGACGGAACTCCGCGCCTTAAGAGACAAAGGAGCCATTCAACGGGCTTACAATCCCAGGGGGTTCCTCAGTTCCATTTTCCTAGTGCGCAAACGCACGGGAGATTTCCGCCCCGTAATCAATCTCCGGGCTCTCAACGCCTTCGTGGTCTATCGCCACTTCAAAATGGAAGGCATCCACCTCCTTCGGGACTTGATGTCAGAAGGCGATTGGTTCACCAGATTGGACCTCACCGACGCATACCTTTCCGTCCCAATCCACCCAGATCACAGACGGTACCTCCAATTCCGCTGGGGCAACCAAGTTTGGCAGTTCAAGGCTCTTCCCTTCGGCCTCAGTTCGGCCCCTTGGTGCTTTACAAAGCTCCTGAAGCCGGTCATGGCTTTCTTCCGATCCAGGGGCATCCGATGCATTATTTACCTGGACGACATTCTCCTGTTTTCAGGGTGCAGGGAGACTCTGCTCACCCAGACGGATTTTGTGGTCCGTACTCTTCACGATCTCGGTTTCCTCGTGAATACTCTAAAGTCCGAACTCGTTCCGAGCCAACGCATTCTCTTCCTGGGCTTCGAGATAGACTCTCAATCGGCCATGCTTCGACTCCCCAGAGCCAAGATCGTCTCCATTCGGAAGGAAATCAGGGCTCTTCTTCGACAGGACTCTTGCTCCCTCCGTCTCCTGGCTCGGGTGGTAGGACTCCTCTCGTCCTCTATTCAGGCGATTTTTCCAGCTCCGCTCCACTATCGAGCACTCCAACGCCTCAAGGCCCACCATTTGCGGAAGACGCCTACTTACGACCAAGTGGTCCACCTGACTCTAGAAGTTCGCCAGGAGCTCCTTTGGTGGCTCCGCCACATGGAGGCTTGGAACGGGAGAGCGATCTTCGGGTCTCAGCCGGATTTCATCCTCGAATCCGACGCCAGCCTTCTAGGTTGGGGAGCTGCCTCCGACTCAGTGGCAACCGGAGGTCGCTGGTCTATGGAAGAACGCTCACTCCACATCAATTGCCTGGAGCTAATTGCGGGCTCATTTGCAATCAAGAGTCTGGCCAAGGACCGTTCGGACTGTTGTCTTCTACTGCGGATGGACAACTTTTCGGCGGTCCGTTATATCAACCGCCTGGGTGGGACTCGGTCCAAGCAACTCACAGATGTTACGAAGGACATCTTCGACTTCTGCCTGGATCGCAACATTACTCTGCGGGCGGAATATCTTCCAGGTGCCGAGAATCTACTAGCGGACTGGTTCTCCAGACATTGGCGAGACGCAAGCGACTGGAGACTCCACAGTCTAGTCTTCCAGGATCTCAACCGTCGGAGGGGCCCTTTTCACCTGGACCTTTTCGCCTCCAGGACGAATCGCCAGACGGAGAAGTTTTACAGCTGGCTTCCGGATCCGGAGGCTCTGGCGACGGACGCCTTCATGCAAACGTGGCCCACCTCCGGGGCTTACGCGTTTCCCCCTTTCGCCCTCATCTCCAGGGTCATTCACCACCTGCGTCGCGGCGGAGGCTCTTTGGTCCTGGTGACACCTCTCTGGCATGCGCAGCCGTGGTTCCCAGCCCTGCTACAGTTGTCGGTTCGGGACCCTCTTGCGCTCCCCTCCTTCCCGTCTCTTCTAGCGGGCCCGGAGGGTCAGATCCACCCTCTCATCCAGGCAGGTCATCTCTCCCTGGTGGCGTGGTCGATTTCGGGAGACCCCTCCCTAGCGGGGGCCTATCGGAGACAGCTCACTCCCTGCTGCGCGACTCTTGGGCTCCAGGTACCCGAAAGTCGTACCGGGCAGCTTGGCGAGCTTGGGCTGCTTGGTGTTTGGGACGACAGGTGGATCCCCATTCGGCCCCTCTAGAGTTCGTTCTCAATTTTTTAGCGGAGTTGTTTTCCTTGGGTAAATCATACCGTACGATTAACGTTTTTCGTTCGGCCATTTCCTGCAGTCATGTGGGGGTTTCAGGTGAGCCGGTTGGTAGGGCTCCCCTGGTCTGTCGCCTTCTTCGCGGTATTCGGTTGTCCAGACCTCCGGAACCTCGCTATAGTTCCCTGTGGGACGTTGCTGTGGTGTTGGATTTTTTGCGGTCTTGGCCGGATAACGATTCCCTTTCTCTTCGCCAATTGTCGGCTAAACTTACGCTCCTTTTGTGTCTTCTCTCTTTTCGTAGGGTTTCAGATGTGCGGGCTCTCGATGCGCACGCCGTCTCCTTTTTCCCGGAGGGACTGGTGTTCCAGATCCACAGGAGAACTAAGACTCTTTCCTCGTCTATCTCCTACCCTTATTTCCTTGACGATCCTAAAATTTGTGTGGCCAGATGTGTTCGGTCGTATCTGTCCCGCTCTGCACTGGTGCGTCCACCTTCGGAGTCTCAGCTCCTCATCTCTTATGTTAAGCCGTTCAAGGCTGTGTCTTCCCCTACGCTTGCTCGCTGGGTACGCTGGCTTCTCTCTCTGGCGGGGGTTGATGCTAGCTTTGGGGCGCATTCAGTCCGGGGGGCGGCGGCGTCGTGCGCCTTTAGGTCCGGAGCTGCCTTGGCTGATATCCTCAAGGCGGCGGATTGGTCCCGAGCATCCACTTTTCGGGAATTTTATTTTCGCCCGGTCTCCTCTGCGGCATTGGCATTGGTTTCTGGCGTTAAAAATGCAAAATAGGAAGCCTCCTGTCTTGCCTTAAAATTGGGAATTATTCTAGCCTAGGTGCACGAATAATTATAATTTTAATAAAGACAGGAGGCGAGTATTTTCCCTCCCAGCCCCTCCCGTGTTGGGTAAGTTTGGTTTTATGGCTCTTATTACTTATATGTTTTTCTATTACATTATGTGCAGGATTGTATTTTATCGTTTTTTCTATTAGATTATGTGCGGGATTTTATTTTATCCGGGTCTGTATTTATGTGGGGTTTTTCACATGTCTGAGAGAATCTGGTCCTGTTATGGCTTCTCTTTTTGTTTCAGCATGATGCCCTTTGGGCTGGTTCGTGACTTGGCTGTCCGTTTTTGAGCTCCGTTGGCTGAATTCGGTGTGGCTCTGATGGTCCCCTGGTGGATGTTGATCCTGGTTCCGGTTCCATTTGCCGTTTCTGGTCTGTTCTACGCTGCTGCTTTGTTGGAGGACGTTTCTTCAGTCCGGTTCACAGCGTCGAAAGAGGAAGAGGAGGATGGTTTAGGGGTTCTTATACCTCAGACGTGCTGTTATGCGATTGGTTGTTTCAACTTATCTTGTTAACTCTTTCTTTGCTGCTACTGTGAGGAGTAAAGGAAGATATGCAAAATACTCGCCTCCTGTCTTTATTAAAATTATAATTATTCGTGCACCTAGGCTAGAATAATTCCCAATTAATGAAATCATTTGAAAGCTGCATTTTGTACTTGCTCACATCCTCTTTGCCTTAAAATGAGTTGGATGATCTGACAAGGGGTACGTGATGCATGATGCACACTCTGGACACCCGAATTTAACTGTAATGGATCTTGCTTACCCAGAAGACGTCAGAGTCCACTATAGGTGCCATTGTGACATCTCTCTGTCGCTGTCATTGCAGAGGGCAACGGCTCGCACTCATGCCCGTGTCTAATGTTCCTTGCTCCTATGGGCTTTAAAGCCCAGCCTGTTCCTTGTTTTTATCCTGGGTTATTCTGCTGCCTTGTACACATAGAGAAAGCACTGTAAACTTTATCCCCCCTTTACCTTCCCCATATTATTAGATTCCCTGGTTTTTGACCCTTGACTTTCTGTTTTGACCCCGCATTTCTGCTGCCTGCCTTTACCATGGATTGTCTGTTCTGGAATATTTTATCTATTAATCTGGTTCTCTGCCACTGGGTTCCACTCATGCTATAGAAAAGCTTTCCTTCCCGTCACATTAACATAGAAATGATCCAGGTTCAGTTGTGGCTTAATGATGTTTATTAACATTTTTAGTTAGAATGACACACCTCAAGTCAGTGTAATTATCACCAAACAAAAGCATCAAGGGTCTTGCAATGTCTTCAATACCTCTTGTCCTTATAGACCTGCTCATTGAACCATTGGGGTGTTGTTTGTTGAATTGACTAGATATAATGCTCATGTCGCATTTTTCTGTAATAATGTACTGCATTACCTACAAATAAGAAAAACAATAAAAAATGTTATACCGTAAATGACAAATAAGCAAAAAAATATTAGAATAGAATAGGGCAAACACTTTATCACAGCACTGTACATGCAAGATATGTGGTTGGCATCCTAGGTCCACTTTGCCAAGCATGTAGTTGGTATTGAAAGAGTTGAAAGATGTTTGGAAATCCATACCCTAGGCAAATACTGTAAACATTGTTATAATATGTGAATAATGATAAGCCAAATTGTCAAAATAAAATTCTGAAGTGATATACTCGGTTGAAACATAATAATCCATCTATTTTATCAGAAAATAGTTTAAAAGATAAACACGATTTATGCAGAAATATTTTCTTCGAGAGGTTGACTTTACAATGTAACCTTGACTGATTAGTCTGTAATTGTGCTGTAGAAGGTGGAAGAGACTAAGCATATATTGTACAAATGGACAAGCCTCACTAAGACACCTTCTGCTCTGGAGTCACGTTCTATGTCTTATTGAAGTACGAGTGATACATTGCTAGCATTTAGATCAATAAACAATTATTGTTCTGTGCAAGATACTGAAGGGGGATTTGGAGAGTTTTCTGGTAAAAGACATAATTTACTAATGGATGTCAAAGAATCTTTAATCTGGATTTCTTTACTTCTGTTGTGTACCGCTTTTGAATTCAGCACTATTTCAGTGGCAACATTTTGGATCTTAAACCAGTATGAAAGTGATAGGTTTCCTATTACTATATAGAAATACCTTTTCTAATATATCATCCTGAAAGGAACCAATGTGTGTGTGTGTGTATGTATATACATACATACACAATATGGCCAAAAGTATATGGCACATTGCAAAATCATATTAATTAATAAGAAGTTGCACCCCCCCCGGCGCTATAACAGCTTCCACTTATCTAGGAAGACTTTCCAAGATGGTTTCTGTGGGAATTTGTGCCACATTCAGCCAGAGGAGCATTTGTAAGGTCTGACATTGATGTAGGATGAGGGGGCCTGGCTTGAAGTCTCTGTTCCAGTTCATCCCTTAAGGTGTCCATTGGGGTAAAGTTCTGTGGAAGTCATTCAAGTTCCTCCTTATCAAACTCATCAAACCATGTTTATGGATCTTGTTTGGTGTATGGGGGGCAAAGACATGCTGGAACAAGAAAGGGTTTTCCCTAAACTGGTGCCACAAAGTTGGAAACATACAATTGTCTGAAATGTATTGGTTTGCTGTAGCATTAACATTAACCTTCATTGGGACTAAGGGCCCCAGACTCAGACCCCAGACCATTACTTGTCTCCTGTCATCCACCAAACCCAGATTCGTCCATCAGACCTTCAGTAAAGTGAAGTGCGTTTTGTCAACCCAGAAAACACGTTTCCAGTGCTCCCTGGTTCAGTGGCAGTGTGTTTTATACCACTCCAGCATATGATATTTTGCTTGTGTGCAGCTGCTGTGTATGGAAACCCATTTTATTAAAGCTCCTTGTGCACGGTGCCTGTGCTGATGTGGCTTTCAGTGGCAGAACTCTATATTGAGTGTTACTACACAGGACAGAAGATTTTTACGCACTCGATGCTTCAGCACTCAGCAGCCTAGCTCTGTGTGTGGTCTAACGATTCATGGCTGAGCTGTGGACGCTTCCACTTTATTACACTATAACATTTAATGTGAAGGCTAAATTTAATTTACTAAGGTCTTAGCTAAACTGTATTCATTTTGATCATATTAGGTAAAAGCACAGAAGAAAACTAGACATCCTTAAAATACTTTTGGATGAGTTGGCTGGTAAGCATATCTCTTTGGGAAATAAAGTCAAAATAAATACATGTAAACCAATGTTGTTTTTAAAAAAAGATGTAATACAATAAAAAATACAATAAAAACAAACAGCTGGCTTTTAATATTTTTAAGTCAGAATGGACAGAGATGGAGACACTCTTCCAGAGAAGAAATATATGAAATAAATAAAATAGAATCAGGTTAACTATTGTAGAGAACGAGAAAATTAGATATCAAAATGTGTTAGTGGCAAAAGAATTAAGGGTTATAACATTTAACTACTTTTCTACTTTTTTGTATTTCTTCTGGGTCAAGATAATGGTACTTTGAAGGTCAGAAACTTTTGATGTACTTTATGTCCTTTTTTTTATCTTGAGTGACTATGTATCTGCTTCGACTCCATTGATGTTATTGTGCCTACTGGTCTGGAAAGGAAGAAGAATGATATCGATAGTGTAAACGGTAACACACTTTATTTATTTTATGTAAAACAGGCTTGAAAACCCCATCTGGGTCCCTTAAGCCTCCACATGTTCTCTAGCCACGTACATCTTAACACTGCTGCGCCAACCAGATAAGCCAGCTCACCATAACAGAACAAAATGACATAGTGCTAATACAGCTAGTTCAGACTGCTGTGCGGCAGTGCTGCCATTCATGTTTCATAATGTAGTCATTTCATCACGGGCATAGGTTTTGTGTGTTGGGTTAATTGGGTGTGGGAGTTCATACAGTTTTTTTCTGAGGGTTTCTTTTCACAAATACATGGACTGATTGGACTATATCTGTGGTTTACTCTTAAACTCTTTGTATAGGGGCTCCCGAGTCCTCTTAACCTTCCTTGTAGACCCGAGCTAAGTACTATATAATTGACCGTCACTTGGCTCTTGACGAGACACAGGTCTGCTATATTATTACAGACCACTGTCTATCTGAAAATGAAAACATAAATATGATAGAAAAAGAAAATTCAACAAAGATGTCAGTATTTAATTTACAATTCATGTTGAATATCAAGTTTGCAATTGACATTCATTAGATAAAGTAGTGTGAATTCGACATTTGTTGGTATAGTTCAATTACTGTTTGACACAAAAGAACAATTGGACACTGGCATTTGTGCCTGGAAGCCAATTAACATTCTGTGCTCGTAGAAATTGCTATGGTGTTGCTAGAGATGCTGATTGATTTGGATTAGCATAAGGTAACATTTCACTACAGGTCAGGAATCTTGATCATAAATGTCTTTATCTATTTAATGTAACAAGGAAAAGACTTGCTGATAATGATTTCCGTCATTTCTAAAAAAAAAAAAAAGGACCAGTCTAATTAATTCAAGACTATTTTATGATTCTCTTTTTTTTTCTTGAAGTGATAGGATAATTCAAGTACTCTTAGAACACCTACAAGATGATAAGAAAGAACTCTGATTATGTCATTTTTGGAACAGAAAATTGACTCATTTCATTCATATATCACTTGTGTGGTATTGTGATTGGCATTCTGTCATACATCTGAGTAACCATGAAGACTTCTAAGTAATAATTTAAATTCTTAAGTAGAGTCAAACACTTATCCGCAGAATCTAGCAGCTCTAGTGAATTTACAAGTAGGCACGATTTATGACTTGAACTGTTGGCACCCAGTGTGCCATATTAATCAACTGCATTTGTTGAGTATACATTAATTTATGGATGCAGGGTTCTGTGACCAGTGGCCTTGATTGATGATACATATAACTATGCTTATAACATCCAGTCTCTCAAGGTTTAAAGTTCTGTTTTTTAATAAGTATCTGGAATGATGTACTAACTCACCAGGAACGTGATAGGAGATCCTTAAAGAAAAGTTGTTTTGCAGTAAATATTGCTATCCTTGCTTTCCCATGCTTTTCAGAGTCTGTGTAAAAGCTCTTGCCACAGCCCCACAGTACTGTCCAGCAAGCTTACATTCTAATATGCATTGATGAGTTATTAACCTTGCCACTTGAAGAAAATGCTTGAAGTGCTTCTTGTGCCTCTCAATATACAAGTTGTAAAGCCTCTTGGCACAGGCATTTTTGATTGGTGGCACACAGTGGGTGCCAGAAAGCCAAGTGGCCCCCTGGCAGCTTAAGCCCCTCCAGTAACATACGCAACATACAAACTAGCGCACACACATCTACACTTTCACACGTACACAGACGTACACATGCACACTCATGCTAACACAAACACCCACACTCATGCTAACACAAAAATATACACTCATACATGTTAACACATTCACACTAAGACATTCATGCTGACAAATGTGCGCTTCTAGTGCCTGTGAATACCCAGCAGACTCAATGGTGCTGTCTGGCAGAAGTCAGCAGCAGCCACACGGAATTTAAATGAGGGGTGTTTTTCAATTAACGCTGTATGATTCACGAATGCTAATGAAAAAACATGCATTACAGGGCCCTTAAATTCAGTTGTGTATAGAATAAGAAAATATAGCCAATGCTATATATGTGTGATGTAATATGTGATATTTTGCAGCCTGCCCCTGCACTACAAATATTATCAATTGTTTTCGTATATCATGGATAGTACAAAAAATGTATATAAATTAGAAACATTAGATTGCAAGCTCATATGATCTGGGTCTACTTGTCACCAGTCCGTCGCTGCAAATAGGCCTGCACACTCCACTCCTGCATGGACTTTTTGGAGAAGCCAGGTGGCAGAATCCTCCACTGGCCAGCCGGGGCCAGAGGGGAATGTGTAGTGATGGGTATATAGTCATTTTTATGGGATTGTCAGTTTATTTTTACTGTCTGTTGAAATTGTTTCTGGAAGTATTCCATTGCTTTTCCATGGGAAGTGTTTGTCAGTTAGGGAAAGGGGCCAAGCTGCTCAGATATATCATATATTTCTGAAGCAAAGCAGCAGCAGTTGTTCGCCCCTTATATATAAAAAAAATCCTTTATTCCCTTGTCAGCGAGTGAGGGCACTACAAATGCTATGACCTCATAATACAGTCTCTATCTCATACTCAACCTACTGATTTTAGTTAGTTATGTGTGACTTCTTGAATAGCAGACTCAGCTGCAACCTAGCAAATCTCCACCTGGGAGACTGGTCAAAAGTTTCCGATTTTTCTACAGAATTTAATTTTTTGAACTGACCTCCATAAATACCAGGGATCAAAGCTGTTGGTTTGTTATAAGCTTGGGGCGAAATGGGGCTTATTCGATCAGGTTATGTTCTTTAACATTTAACCATAGAGTTCAGATCAGAAACTTTCATGAAGTTACATAAACCAAACAAGAACAAAAGACATAAGAGTAAAAACACCTTTACCTGTTAAAAATAACAAATTTGATATGCCATTCACCTCTTTGGCAAACCAAGCAGAAGGAGGTTTAAGGATTTTCTATAAACACACAAGTTTTTTCTCAGAGAAAAGGATTGTTCTTTTTGGTCTAAATTTATCATACAGTTAACGCTACACAGAACCTTAACTCTTGGTTAAGTTTAACCTTTAAGTGCCCCATAGATGTAGGCAAGAATAGCAATGTGAAAAATGTGGCATTTTTGACCTAGTTATACATAGTTATCAGACATTTTTCACTTCTTCTCAAGAAGTTTGTTTAAAGTGTTCGTACTAGTTATAAAAAAGAAAAATATATTCATTTTGGAAAGGAAATCATTTTTTCTATTGATGATTTTTTTTCTATTGATGATTTTGAACAATAATATTTAGAATGGCTGTTTTAGATTAATGTAATGTATAAACACTGTTTGGGATATGCATGTGTTTCTCAGTCGTGTTTATCTAGTAACTGATTTTTTTCCAAGTATTTGATTTTTCTTTTGTAAGTACTCCCTATTCCCTATCATTAAATTATCCGCAATCCCAGGGACAGCAATGACCATCTTTCCAACATCAGTTAGGCAAACAGGCATTGGAGTGGTGTTTACATGTGACATTACCAGGCCAGTACACTAAGCAGGCTAACGGGCCATCACACTGAAAAGGGATGAGTGTCAGTATTCAGCCGACTCCCACCATTTAATTTTAACTTCTTAATGACAGAGGATGTATAATTAAGTCCCTGTCAAACTGGTATTTAAGTCCATGGATGTAATATTAAGTCCGCTGCTGCTGTCACTGACCATGGCTCTTTGCACCTGTGATTGGTGGCAGGACTGGTGCTGCTGGCTGACTAGAAACCCAGGCAGACCAGCAGCAGCCAATATAAGCTATTTCCATGCGTGTGATTGCTAGAGGATCACATGCATGTTGCCAAGGTTAATGTCAGTATACATTGGTCTTGGCAGTGGTCTCTTCTTTCTGCCTTAGTCTGATGGTGAGGCAGAGAGAAGAATAGAACAGTGCTAAAGTGAGTACCAGACCATTTTGTATTTTCAGCTGCTTGATCACTTGGTCTGCAGCCTTTGTTCATCTACCTGTTATTTTTTTCAGTTTTTTTTTACAGTTAAACAAATGAAACTTCCATCAGAAAAGGGGAAGATGCTGATCAGCAGCTCCGTTACACAGAAAGGACATTTTATCAGTTATTTATAGGTGCCTGCTATACTATCATTTTGCATATATATCATCTTTTTGTTTTTTTGAGATCGGTTGGTATAAGCGCCCCTAGACGGAAGTCTTGTTCCAAATTGGTATTTCAACACTTCGTGGAGAGTGTTCTATAGGGTTGCAGCTGTACACTCGGTCGGAAAAAGGATAGTATTTATTCCTTTTATATTTTATTTCACTATTCTTTTATCCACTTTCACTGTAAATACCGGTGTACATTTTCTACATATTGGATACATACAACTGCATGCCGCAAGAACAAGTGTAGCATCCGGATGCTGGCCTTAAAGTGCCACAGGCCACTTGTCTGTTCCTGTTCTGGCCCTGCTTATAGCAATTGATTGACAGCTATTGAGATACATAATGTAGCACTCATGAGCTTAGTTTGCTTGCTACATATCTGCTACATCAATAGCACTCTAGTTGGTAAAGTTCTTGTTTTTACAAAACATTTATTGCGCTCTTTAGTATATTGGACAGTTCATCCTCATAATGTCAATTTAGCAAAGTTGATGGAACGGCACCTATAAGTCTGGTCACTGATGGAATAACATCTTCCATGGCAATATCATGTATACATTCAATGTTGACATCACAGGAGAAAGTGCTAGTTTCTCTAAACCTTGTAAGCCTACAGAGTAGTAGTAGTCTGACCTCTGGGTCAGAATGGATATCATCCAGTCCCTTCTTAAGGGAGATCCGATTGCATTTTATTGAGCTATAGCTGCACTGGCACAATAAATAATTTACAGCTTTATTCTTCTGCAATAAAGTAGATATTATTGAATACAAGAGAAATCATTCTAAATAGTTTTCTATCAGCATCACACTCAGGAAATAAGCAGCCCCCTCCTACAGAAGAAAATTGATTAAATTTGTGGGGGGGGTTTTATGATTGTTAACCACAATAATTTTCCTATGTCAAATATCCTTTTAATATTGGAGAATACTTTAAATACAGGAACATTGAGAAGTGAAATAACGAGGCCACCAATTAGCCACGGGGTTATAAACGTTCAAAGATTTCAGTCTCAGTTGATGATGATTACAAAAAAAAAGCAAGTTCATAAAAACAAGGAGATATAAAGTTACAATAATGGTACAACAGTCGTCAACAAAACAGAGAACATTCATAAATGCGCCGTAATGTTTCTGGCAGATCATAAACACAGCCAAGAGCTGTTTTTATTCTGCACAACACGTTCTCGTGTTTTTATCCGGCAAGTATCCTCGGAAAACCTAGAGTTCTCTCTTCAATTCACTGAGTAGAGACATGCACACCGACGATTATTTTTTTTATTTTTATTTTTGCACAGGTCAACACTATGTTTTTTATTCTTTGATTACGGTAGTAAAGATTTGTAGCTAAATCATTTATCCAAAGGTTAACAAATTAAACCAAACCAAGAATACGACAGCTGTTGACAGTAAAAAATAAAATTAAAAAAAAGTCTTTCATTCATTTCCTTTTATTAAGCTGGATGCATTTTTAACTAAATGGACTGTAGTTTTTATCAAGTGTTGCTGAAAGCTGGAATGAAAGACTTGCAGCAAACATAGACAATAATTCAGAGTCAGGTTACCTTTTAGGTTTTTTAAAAAAAACAAAAAAAATATATATTTTGTGGGGTTTTTTTTTTACTTCCTCTGGATAACAAGCATCTCCACATCAGTCTTCGTAACATCTTTCCTTTAACAAATAAGCATCGTACAGTTTTATCCAAAAAAGGATACCAAAAAAGGATGCACCAAGTATAGAATCGACTGCGTGGAATGGTTCCGGAATACCTAATAAACTACAGCTTAATATTGGGAGAAGAAACACCTATACAAAAACGTTTTTATACTTACCTCTGAGGAAGCCAAAAGCGAAACGCGTCAGGTGGAGTAATATACCATAAGGTTGCTTTTAATAAACTTTAATCCAAAGAAATCAGGATTACAGAAGTATGAATTTTAAATATGGGTTATTAAACTGTATATTGGATTTTAAATAGAAATTGTATGCAATTCTGCATACTTAGAACCTAATTTATTTAGAACCTAATAAGGACTGTCCTAAGTAAAACCTCCTTAATGTCCCTTAACTGTGAATTTAAAGCTCTCTGAAGCGCTTCGAGCATTTTGTATTATAGTTTTTATCGAGTGTTGCTAAAAGATGAAGTGAAAGACCTGCAGCAAACATAGATAGCAAATCAGAGTCAGATTATCTTTTAGGTACTTTAGGCTCTATCTTTTCAAGTCACAGGGGAGCCACGGCTCCTCATGCCTTTCAGGTTCCAAGCAGGGGCCACTTGATCAGAAGATATATGCAAAGGGACCTAATGTGGTGACTTTGACCTCTATCACCTGGGGAGGAGACATTAGAATACCTGGGAACTTCTCGGCTCTGGCTACCCGGAGCCTTCCCTTGCGGGACATGGCCAGGACTGCACACTGACGTTGGTGGGCGGTTCCGCTGACGTTGGTGGGCTGTCCCGCTGACGTTGGTGGGCTGTCCTGCTGACGTTGGTGGGCGGTCCCGCTGACGGCAGCGGGAAACACCCCCATTTGATGGAAAAAATGGGCGGGGCGTGTCAATACCCCTCTCCCGCAACCCGGAGAATTCTGGTCTTGACCCGGAGGATCGGAGGAGCAGCGCTCACCCAGCAATCTCTGGGTCAAACCCGGAGAGTTCCCAGGTATGGACATTGGGATATAATAGGTGGCCAAACCTGGGACAACTTCATTGTGGGGCCTGGCTAGGTGCAGGCTTGTGGTTAGAATCATGGCCAGGGCAAAGACTGTGTACTTAGCTTTCCACCTTGCTACATAGTGAAGCAGAAAACCAGGGTATGACATCATATCCTAGTGCACAGCTTAAGTGTGAGGATAGCTCTAGGCAGTAAGTACAATCTATAGGTAGTTTTAATCAATAAATTCACTTAAATATATATTAAGGTGACAATCCCCCTGTGATACCATATTTGCTTCTGTTGTGATGCAGAACTAATAGTCTTACAAATTAACCCTGTTGTTATTGCGACTCTCGCTGGTTAAAACGAAAGCCTATTTTACGGAGTCTATTATATGTAGCCAAGACGCTGACCTTTTCCATCAATTATTGGTCCCATTGTTGCAATGTATAAAGTGGAAATTCTTTAAGCAGTCTTATGTTTTGAATGCTAAGGCAAAATTAAAATGACATTTCTTATGAAGATTATGCTCATTTTCCCCTATTGAACTTTAGAAATGCCCTTATAGTTCTTTGCAATAGATGATTGGTTTCATTCTTTTCACAGCTTTGTAGGCAGCAATTTTAATTTTTTATCCGACAGACATGTTAGATTTTGCTATATATATTAAATATAAACACATGGCTTTCTATTCAATGATATTGAACAGACCTCCAATGCTAGTATTAGCCGCCCTGCAGATGACCGCCATGGAGGTGCAGCTCTGGGGATTTAAATGCATGATGTAACAATAAGCCCTGCAATTCCCACCGTGGAGGTCCTAATACGCCCTGTGTTTAAATCTCATGTGTAGTGGAGGTGTTAATAGACATTCATAGCTCAAAAAGCTGACTGGGACACTGGAATGTCCCTTTAATAGGTAAACACAACATCACTAAATATGTTAATGGTATATAAACAATGTTATTATAGACACTGAAGACTATGTGATGTAGGGCATGAACAGATGGCAACGATCTGGAATTGACCCTCCTCTAAACCGTCTGAAAAACTCCCTGATTGCAATCTGTGCAGCAATCTAAAAATGTAATCTGAACAGAACGCGAGTAAAGTACTTCTAAAGATATACTTTCCTATATAAAAATCTACACAGAAATAAAAAAAGGTAAGATTTTATCACACAGTGCCCTTAGCTTCTATCACTGTATGTTCTAGAAAGTGTATCTCTTGGTCTGTAATATGAATCATGAACCAAAATCGTATGCATTGACATAAAGAAACATCACTTACATCATAGATCTTGGACTGACTTTTGTAATCATGTCCACCGACGTAGCTTTCAAAATCATTTCATGTTAAAGAAGATGTACACATGCTAAATATTTACAGGGTTTTTAGGACATTTGTTCCACTTTTAGAGTGTATCACGGATGTTGAAGTAAACATATTGAGCTTCTGTCAAGTGTGGAGGAGATTTCAGAAAAAAAGCTTTGGCCCATCAGTGAACACAGAGCTATAAAGCAGAAATCTTTCATTACACAATACACAAACCAAACATCCACATGCACACAGACACATCATAATTACCACTGGGAATAAGGGCTTTCAAAGCAAAGAGCAAAGTGAAGATACCCATGTACTTGAATTTATTGTAAATATAACATTTCTGATGTGGTTGTGTTATTGTTCTTCTTTGTTATTCAGATATATATTTATTTTATTCTGCGTTAGATATTTGTTTTGACTAAATGTCTAAATGTCTCCATGACCAAAGGTCAGATGCAACTACGGCTTCTATGTCTGCTTAGATTTATTTGTTATACAAAGCATACGTGTATACCAATCAATGACAGTTGATAATAGCAGGACACTTGAACTTGGGTGCTGTAGGTTGTAGGTTCTTAGGTAAATACAACCTAAGATAAACAACACATGACATATTACAGCGTGTCATGATGTATTCAACAAAAATAAAGCCAAAATGGAGAAGCAATGTGTGTAAAAGCATGTAGAGACTCTGGGTCAAGCTCAGAGAGTTATACACATTAATCAATGACAGGAGCAGAGATATATGTCATGTCCGAGTGCACTGCATAAATTCAATATGATAGCTGTGCTGGCTAGGCCCAGTGCTCCATAGTGTATATGGGCAGGTTAAAAGGGAGATCTCTGATCTCCCCAGCCCATGGAGCAGTGAGGGTGCCTGATTGGCCAACAGGAGACTCCTCTCCTGAGAGGGACTTCCTGCTCTTACGACTTCTGCCCTAGACCTAATCAGCCTAGGGCAGAATACATCGCTGGGCATGGAGGGTAATGCTGTGTGCAGACTTGTAAATACCTGCCGGGTAACAACATGCAGGAACCTATAGCTATTTTAAGTTTGGTTCATTGTTCACTTTTCTCCCTTTTAATTATTTGCTAGTCTCTCAGCATTCTGTGTAGAATATTAAAATACTGTTATTAGATGCAACCCCTGCGTAGTTAATTGATGTAGATTTTTGATTTTCCAGGAGTTTGATAGCGTAATTTCATTCACCCACGGAAGGCAGCATTCTTGACCTTTGTGTTTTTAATCTGTACAATACATAAGCATTATTGCATGCTACCATAATAATTGTTTTAATTAATGCAACTATTCATATTAAAGCCCAGTCTATTAAAGCCATTTATCTTTATTAACAAAGCAGCCAAAAGTTATTGTAATAGTTTTTCCATACTGGTGCTGGTGTTAAAATATAAATTTAATTAAGTCAGAATGGTTTTACGTGAAATACAGATGAAATTACATTATGCAACACTTGAAATGTTGAGGATTCATTTTTGCATGACCTTAGTGGAAAAACAAAAATCTTGAGGTTATATATTAACCACTCATCTATAATTAAATTAGTCAACAAAGTGACTACTTATTGAATTAAAGTCTAGAACCAAAACATGATAGCACATAAAGTCCCAGCTAGGACTGGCAAACAGTTTGTACTCCAGTATTAAAGGGACAGTTTAGTGTCCTGGCCTCCACTTTAGAAGAACGTATATTAAATTACTCTGTGACTACTTTAATATGCCTGCTTCCAAAACGTCAGACCTAGAAGTTGCCGTCCTGCTGCAGCAGGTGTCCTTCTACTCAGTGGCCCAACATTTCTTGCCACTCAATCAGTGACAGGAAAGGGCTCTCACTCCGTTCACGGAGCCTGTACTGGATCTGACTGGAGGTGAACGTATCATCTGCAGGATGATGTGTTTAGCCAGGGCATTTGGCTGGGGTGTGTGAAAAGGGGCAAACACATATGGGATGATTCTTGCAGAATACACTGGGCATTTGCAAAACAGACAACACAAAAATTTTAAGGAACCACTCAACTATCGTATGCATTGATGCCAACAACTAGGGTATTTGTTGTACTGTAATTGTATTTGGTTACTTTGTAATGTATCAATTACACTGTATCGTTCCGCTAACAGAGGAGGAGCTGATTGCATTCCTGTTAAATGTAACAGTGCTCTGTGTGTCTGTCTGTCTGATAATGCTGGTAGAATACAGCTATTTATGCAACTGGTCAGGGTGTTCAACTCGCAAGGGGCATGGTCATTTAAAACATGGTCAAACCCAATAAATACCGGCCGCTTGGCAGCCCTAGTCCCAGCTGCTACAATTCAGAATAGTAAGTCATGACTAAATAGACCATAGGTCTAGAGCCATCAGAGCTGATTTAGAAGGACCATGCTAGGTCGACGGCTTTGCCCCATATAAGGACAGTATTGCGGGGGTAGTTAAAGGACACCACTGTCTATTATACCGGTAATAGCATTGCCTCCAATCTCAACGCGCGTCTCTGAGTGACAAACCACGTCGTGGTGACCTGCCTGCACTTTCATCTGCACTAAATTCTATAGTAATAAAATACATATTAAACACAACTACATTTTGGTCCTACACTGGATTCAGACAAGTATTGCATGTCACAGCAAAACATTTAGTTCTTAATGAAAATTTAGATTGTTTAACATATATTTTTTTTTGGAATTTTTGTGATTATAGTCAGTACTGGATAATACATTATGGGGTAGGTTGCATGAGAGTTGTAGCTCTGGTTTATTGACTATACATTAAAATGAGCCAACCCTGGCAAGGTTGCTGTTCAAGAAGGGCTGAGCTGGCCCTGCATAAAGCATAGTTAAAGGATACTCCAGCTATCATATGCACTTTGATGCATATGATAGCTGTGTGGTCCCTTTAAATTGTTGTGTGTCAGCTCCAGTGCTGGCTCTGTGAACACTGCATGCCGACCCCCGTACTTATAAACAGAAAGTGCTCCCATTAATATCAAGTATCCAATCAGTGGCAAGAGTTTTTAAGTACAGAATAATAATATAAATCTTTAATGAAAAACAGTATTATATATATATATTATACTGTATTCCAATTATTCTTGAGATTAGATAGTTACTTCCAAAGATCTATGTGTGTTTATGTTTGTGGGTATGTATGTATATATATATATATATATATATATATATATATATATATATATATATATGATAGTAGAAGTATTATTAACACTCATCTACAGACACCAGACAAGCCAGAAGGCTTGTTTTCCCCCCCAGAAATCTCATGGTGCTGCCACAAGCACAAGTAATTCTGGGTAGGTGAATGCAAATAAGGTTAACAATTATCACTTTTGTCTCTATAGCCACTTTATACATGGATCCCTTAAAAGTAATTGCCCGCTGTACAAGATAGCCTGTAGGCAAAACTCGGATAAGAGGTATATATATATATATATATATGATATAAAACAAAGATAAAAAAAATCCATAGCGCAATCTATTAATCAATAACAGACCAAATTAATCCCAATCAATCAATAACAGACCAGATAATCCCACATTAAAGTGCTAACAACACCCAGGTATCGTATGCGACACTCCACATAAAAAATAGAGAAATCTTTTAATAAATATATATATTAAAAATAATAAATGGATGTGATGATTACAGGAACGCTATGGGAGTTCTGCCGTATTAAGATAAACTGTACGGATAATCAAATATTTAAACAAAAAAAAAAGTTAGGATGAATCCAAATTACATAAAACTATTTTGGAATTAGATAAAATAGCTATTAACCCCTAAAGAGAGGTGTCAAGATAATAATTTTTAAAATGATTTCAATGGCTGCCATGAACAAGCGAGAAAGATAAGCCAAACAAATTTGCCAATTCTATGTAGAGATAAGGCGTTAAATAAAATTTTGACATCTCCCCATAGATTAATATTCAGACGTGCCCCTAATCTCAGACATAAACTAGTGAAAAGCTATATAAAAGAATAAATCAATCACAACATTTTTTGAGTCATATGAAAGGTATAATTTATTGTGGTAAATGTCAGGCCTGTAAGATAAATGGCAAAGTGGGAGCCAAGACAGTGGCAGAGTTCAAATCAAACATAACTACCGGTAATAAGACATATAATATAAAAAAGTTTAATAACCTGCCAATCAAAGAATATTATCTACCCCCGTACCTGCCCATGTGGTATTCCGCACCACCAGTTATTATTAACCAGAATGAATAAGTATGTATAATATATAAGGAGAGGCACATGTAACATAGTATCTGCTCGTTTCACAGAAATTCATAAGATCCTACAGCTTTACATTTTATAGGTATCCAAAGGATATTTAAACATTTAAAAAACAATGGAGAGGAAATTTAAGTTTTAGTGTACGCCAAAAAGAAAAGGAATGGGCCTTTAATTTAAAAACATTAACCTCTGAAGGTTTCATTTGATTTATTTAATTTTTTGTGATTATTATAATTTATGAATTTTATATATATATATATAGTATTTTCTGTTGATTCCATTTGACCTCTAACTAAATCATTTGACATTGCTAGGCGAAACGCGTTGTGTTGTACTAATGGTGGGGCTCTGCGCAGTGACTCCGAGCGGATGTCGCAAAGCCATCAGACTATCGAGTGTCTTTTACCTTAACACACGGAGGTTCTCCAGAGCGGATTATCCCGATCCCATCCCGATTTGGGACGAGTGAGCGATTTGTTGTAAGTTACTGGCGACAGACTCACACATCGTTCAGATGAGCTTGGATCACATCCATTTTTTTAAATCTCTCTTTTGCTCACATATTGATATTGTTATTCACTTGTGCATTCTTCTTTAGCAGGGCTGTCAGGAACTCCTTCCCAGGAATACTGTATTTGCTCGATTATAAGACGAGATTTGCTCTGAAAAATACCCCTCGTCTTCTAATCGGGGTCGTCTTCTAATCAGACCTCAAATAGAGGTCTGATTAGGAGACTAAGATCCAGATCCCCCGCACCGCTGCAGGGGACCTGGATCCTCCTGTCTCCCACCCATTTAACCCCCCCACACACACACACTTACCGGTGCTTCCTGCTGTATTGCCGGGGCAGCGGTTTGACGTCTACGGAATGGTGTGGGCTAGCAGCGGGGGTTGTCTGCTTCCGTCGCGTAGACTCCCCGACTGTCAGAGATCAGAGTTCCCCGCAACGTGAGGGGAACTCTGATCTCTGACAGCCGGGGAATGTATGCGGGACGGACGCATACAAACCCCCGCTGCCAACTCCACCTCCTTCCAGCTGCAGCGGAAGGAGACGCCAACCCGCTGCCCCGGCTGGAAGCACCGGTAAGAGAGGGGTGAGAGAAAGAGAGAGAGAGTGTGTGTGTTAGTTAAATGGGGGCATAGGGTGTTTCTGGAATGCCTTATACCCCTATATGCCACTTTGGCATTTATGGGGCAGAGTGGCATATAGGGAGGTATAAGGCATTTCAGGAGGTAGAGTGGCGTTAAGGGGGCATTTAATAGAGCACTCTGCCTCCTGAAATACCTAATACCTCCCTATATGCCACTCTGCCCCATAATATGCATTTAACCCCCTAAATGCCAGAATGGGATATAGGGGTATAAGGCATTTCTCGAGGCAGAGTGGCACATAGGGGGTCAAAAGGCATACCATGGGGCACAGTGGCATATAGAGGGTTAAAAGGCATATCATGGGCCATATTGGAGTGGCAAGCCTGGGGGCAAATGTGCGTAACTGGGGGACAGGTTTTTTTATTTAAAAAAATAGTTTACATGAATTAACATTTACTGGTAAAACATTTTTCCTTCGACTTCGTCTTATATTCAGGCTTTTTCTTTTTTTCCTGAGTTAATATTCAGATTTTGGGGGGTCGTCTTATAATCGAGCAAATACGGTAATTCATTAACCAAAGGACTTTTTGCGTGTTTTCTCATAAGCTCAGAAGCAGGCTCTGAAAGTTTATTACCATATAAACTGAAAAAAAAAAGTATTAAGAGGACAGTTTAGTGTCCTGACAGCCCCATTATGGAGTGACGCATGTAAAAGTACTCCATGAACACTTTCACATGTATTCTTCAAAAACCGGAAGCAAAAGACTTAACTGACGTAAGCCGCAGCTATTCTCCCCCGTCGTCCGGAAAGCGGTCCCATTAAAATCTATAGGAGCACTTTCTGCGTACACGGGTCTGAATACAGCACTGCCCACAGGGGCCACCGAGCCAGAACCCTGTATTTAACACGCGTGGAGATGAAAACATGTCCATGCAAAACAACAGGGGGTTCTGTATGATCACTCAGCTCGCTTCCAAAAGGGACTTAATGGAAACTTAAAGGGCTCTCCCATCTATCCATACTGGAGAACTTTCTGGCTTCCACTACCCCGAGCCCCCCATTGCTGCATGCGGGTCGGAGGTCCCGCTGGACACGCGCTATTGTTAATGGAGAAGTAAGCTGGGCGTGAGGCGCAACGCTGCTCCCTGATCTGGAGTTTCTCCGTAGCGACCCAGAGGCCTGGAGAAGCAGCGCTTCACTCGGAGTCTCCAGCGAAACCCAGAGAGTTCTCAGGAGTGCTCCTATCATATGTATCATGTATTATATGTATCATATATTATATGTATCATATGTATCATGTATTATATGTATCATGTGTATCATATGTATTATAGAGCATTGTATGGCTGCAGCGTCTCTTTAATAGTGTTCTTTTCTATAACGAAACACAGAGCGGAGGGTAAAGCGAGTAACGTGCCAGTGAGGGAACTTAATGACACCCAGTGAAGGAGCGCAGTACACAGACACACGAGGGTCACTCTGTGGGCGTGTCCCCAGCCGTCTGACAGGCGATGACATGTGACAGGCTGAGCCCCAAGTGCCAGATTCCCGCGGAGTCGAGCGCACAGGTCGGGTGGTAGCTGCATCGCGCCGTCTGTTTATCTGTCATCCATTGGTTTGGGCTACTGGGAAAGATGGCTGACGCAGCGGACTCGGTGCACGTACCTGGACTACAACAGCTGCTGGAGCAGGACCCGTACCTCAAACCGTACGAGAAGGACTTCCAGAGGAGGTAAAGCGGCCAGTGGCGGCAGCCGCGCCCCCTCCCCTGCTAGCTGCATCCCGCCTGCTGGCCGCTGGCAGACCGGTGGGGTGCAGGCAGGACTCATTCATTGCATGGCGTACTTACAGCATTCGTATGGCTCCGTGTGTTTATGAATATATGCATGCAGCCGGGCCTCTCTGTAACACGCCCCCTCCATGAAGGCTGATTGTCGGTAGCTTTAACATGGAACTCATTTAAAGAGCGTCATTCTAACCCCCATGTATCGGTTTATACATAATAGTATAATCCATAATATTATAGTTTATACATAATTCACATAAACTCACTGCACATCAGCGCTTCCCAGCACTCCGGATCTGCCATCACTCCTGTATCCTGTATAAAAATAATGTTTATTAAGAGGCTCTGCAAAAATGTGCACAATTTCCAACATAATATCAGCAGGCCTTGCTGGCCAAGTGTCATGAGAGTTGCCGCTTGGACCAGCGCAGGCATATACCGGGCAGCATTTCACGGTAGGACTTGGGCGCTCAACCCGATCCCATAGAAGCAAAGTTTTTTTTTTATCCATACAGCAGGGTTCCGGATATAAAAGTATATTATCATAGGATACGCCCCCCCCTTACCTTTTGTTTCTGTCAAATTGTCACTACCTGGTTTGTCCTGGTTACTCATTGTACTGCGCTCCGGAATGTGCTGGTGCTATATAAATCGATAAAGAATAATAAAGGATTTGTGGGGTATTTTAGATCTGTTTAACGCATTGACGGGTTTTTTTCACCCATGTGCTCCCGCTACATTAAACTGCAGCCAATATCTAGTTGCTTTGGACAGCGTGGAATATCCATGGAAGTTCGCTTTACGCGGGGCAGTCCTGGTTTCGCCTCTCTATTCTGCTTGTCCTGATATTTTTCCCCTGTGTTTGGGACGCTGTATAATGTATACTATGCGTGTGCTGACTCTCTACCCCCCCCGAGCCCTGCCCCGGCATGCTGAACCTCTTGTTATGTTTCTTGTAACGTTTCGGGGTGAAGGTACCTGGTACATGAACAGTGTAGTCATAGCGCAGACTATGAAATATTAAGAGGCAAAACATAAACGGAGAAACGCGATGATTTTGCAGTTCTGGCTCACAAGTTGCATCATTCGGTTTTCATCACACGGCTGTAAATCATTGGTCATTGACACCGCGGGTCTTTTGCTTAAAAACGTACCTTTTCCACCCATTGTGTAATTGCCTGTTGACTGTTATGAACCTGATCTGATTACATGATCCGAGTCCTAATAATTACCATATTTATCGGCGTATAACACGCACTTTTTTAACTAAAATTTGAAGCTGAAATCCTACCTGCGTGTTATACGCCGATAAATCCTGTTATACGCCGCCTGCCTCAGCCGCCGCCGCCTGCCTCAGCGCTTCAACTCTTGTGTTGGAAGCGTGAGGCGTTTGTCTCGGGTGCCGGCGCTCAGCAGTGAAGCGCCGGCACCCGAGACAAACGCCTCACGCTTCCAACACGGATTTGGAGTTGAAGGTATGTGACCGGGATGGGGTTAGGGAGAGAGAGGGGAGATCCTGAGAAGGGGGGTTAGGGTGTGTGTGTCTTACTGTGTGTGTGTCTTACTGTGTGTGTGTGGTTTCCCAGATAGCAGTGATTGTGATGAAGTTTTTTTGTTCAGTTTTTTTGTTCAAAAATGGGGGTGCGTGTTATACACCAGTGCGTGTTATACGCCGATAAATACGGTACATGGAAACTGCAGCCCTGTAACATGGACATGTACTTTGTGTTATGTATCCGGTGTATAGAAGGAAAGTGTTCTATACAGTTCTGTACAGTGCTTTTATTAGAAATGTTGTATAGCGGCTGAATCGCTTCACTTTCTGTAGCCTACCCTCCCTTGATTTTCTTTTGTCACAAGAGTTTCCTGTTTGAACGGTTTTGGTCACCATTGTGTGCAGCAGGACCAGCTATACGCGGCATCCCGCTTAAGTATCGAGTTGCCAGGTGAGAAGGTGGTAGATAAATGGAAGCACCTCCCTGCAGAGATGGTAGGGGCTAATACAGTGAGGCAATTTAAACATGGCACAAAGCTGTCCTAAGATGAGACCAAGGGCTGATTAAGATGAGCCGAATGGTTCTATGTTTGATTTCTATGTTGATTTCAATTGGAGTGCTTTCCTGCCACTGATTGGCTGCTTCAAACAGCCAATCAGCGACAAGAATAATCAGGCCACGCAGGAGGGCAGCAGCTACTACATCAGATCTTTGGAAGAATGCAGGTTAAAGCACTCGCGGCCTTCTATAAAATGCATTATTCTTTAGTGGGCCTTTCGGGGACATTAGCCTGGGGATCGCATTTATCTTTGAATTCTCTAAGATGCCTTTATTTACATCATTTTTATCTTTGCTGAGCACGCATGCAGCCTCTTCCTAAGTGGATCTCTCGCGTTGCACTACGGCTGCAGGTAGTGAATTCTTTACTGTTCTGAGTAAAGAGGCCTTTCCTGTTTTTACCCCCGTTGATATATTATTAATATATATTAATATATGCATAATTAACATTATTGATTTATAAATCATATTCCACAGCACTACAATGCACATTGTGCATAGAACATAAGTGTTTTTTTTAATATGCCCCTAATTTAGAATTTAGAAATGTATTATTTTATGTTAAACAGATTTTCTAGAGACTCATTCATGTGCCTTACTTTATGAAAATTATATATATTTAACTTTCAAAGGTCTGTCCATAAAACAAACACAAACCACGTGCAAGGCACTTTAATATATTTAACTATAAATCTGAGAACTGACCCTACTGTGTGGAGCTGTGCTCTAAATAACCACATAACACATCTTAGAAAGAACACGTGTGTATATACAGTATTCATTCCTTTAACTGAATTTGAACATACAGTTAGCGTTCTCGTTTCTTGTGTAAGCTGCCAGTAAAATCATTTGGCAAAGGTCAGGCTGCTGGCTGGTGCACGTCAAGTCTCCTTGTGTGAATGGAAGATGACGAAACCAGCCTGTAACTCTTCTAAAAATATTGTCTTCTTGCATACCTCCCGCTACCGCTCATAATTGCCGCTGACCTCTGTCAAGATCAATGACCAGACACGTTCCGGTTACAAATGACCTTGCGGCTGCTTCTGCATGTACTATGTACACGGTGACGTCAAACTGCATCAACAACAAAATGGAAATAGATTTCACAATTTGAATTGCATCAAATGCTTTGGAATTTCGATTTATAACTTAACTTTCCTACGTTGGTGAAGTTTCAGAAGAAAGTTGGTATTCGGTAATTTTTCCATGAGGCTTTTGGAAAGAAGATTCATTCAAAAAACCCCCCAAAAAACCCGATGGCGACTAGAAACTGCTTCTAGGTGCCCAGGGTTTTGCAGGAGAAGGGGGTAAAAACTGGCCAGGGCTACCATCGTAAATCCGGCGCCCTTCGATATCCGGTGCGTTCTGTCAGGGGTCCGGAAAAGGGCTCGTAATGCCGCAGGAAAGAGCGGGGGGCCAGATTCACCATGACAGGAGATTAGTAGTGTATGTGTATGCTGGAGTGTCAGTGGGTATGTGCGAATATGTATAGTGCTGGAGTCTGTGTGTGTGCTGTAGTGTCAGTGTGTCTGTGTGTAAATGTATAGTGTTGGTGTGTAATTTTATATACTGTTAGCCAGTGTGTGAATGTATGATGTTGGAAAGTGTGTGTGTGTTAATAAGAATGTGGTGGTGTTCATGTTACAGTATGGCATTAGCATGAGTGTGTATGTCAGCATATAGTGTGTGCAGGGCCGACCCTACAATGGAGCCGAGTGGGGCAATTGTCCCAGGCGGCACTTTTTTTTTTTTTGAAGTGGAGGAGAGAGGGGGGCGCCCAGTGGTTTTCGCTTACCCGCTCGGCGCCCCTCTGTCCTCTGCGGCGAGTCTCCCTGTTCGGTCTCGGTGCCGGCTTGTAATGCTGAGCGCCGGAAGGGATGTCAATTACCGGCGCTCAGCATTACAAGCCGGCACTGTGGCAGAGCAGGGAGACTCGCCGCAGGACTGTTTAAAGGTAAGTACAAAAAGGGGGGGTAAGAGTAGATAATGCCATCGGCGAAGTTTAAAATGCCGCCCCCCCCCCGGCGTCGGCAGGGGGGGGGAGCGGCATTTTAAACTTCGCCCCAGACGGCATTAAGTCTTGGGTTTAAGAATAATGGATAAACATACAAGCTTGAGTCTTTATAGTGTGAAATACCCCTTGTCATGAAAGGGTTAACTGCGGTATTGTACGAAGTGGTAGAGGACTAAAGAAAGGGGAGTTTATGTGGTATTGCCTTATGAACATCCTTTAACTGCAGACAAGGGGTAATAAATGAAAATAAAAAAACGGATGATTGTGGAAGAAAAAGTAGCTGCTTCTTAAATTTTAGGCGAGCTCGTAGAGCCAAACCAAATTTGTCGACCCCCCCTGATTTATGTTCAGTTTCCACTTTTATTTTGGACACTGATGTTAGGAATATAGAGTCTGCTAGAAAAGCAAATGTACGCGGTTACCGGATCCCGGGCAGACTGCAAAGTCTTCCTACTTTTCTCCTGAAATCAGGATGTTACAAGCAGGCTTATTGCCTTTGCACCTTTTTCGGGATAAATGCTTATTTCTCGCTGGTTACATGCCGTTTGTTCCTGAGAGAATGGCGTGAAGAATCCAATCCTCTGAAAGCACGATCATGCGATACTGCCTCTTTAACGGTGTTACCCGGCGTGTTTCTGGCCACGTCTCTGCTGCATGCTCTGCTGATTACCTTGGAAAAGGGCACCGCTGTAACCGCTCCGCTGACCTTTCCATTTCTTTTCTCCTGTGTAATATGAAACACCAGCTAACGGCCCCTTGTTGCCTGAATTCTCACTTAATATTCCATTTTCTCCGCTCAAATTAAGATCTGTTTTACACTATATCCTTCCAAATATTTATTAGTTCTTTGTTTCAAGCACTGAATTGTTGAAGTGAAATCCATTAGTGATTAGCGCTTTCAATTTTTTGTATTGCAAACTTTGGCCTTTCTATTGCATTAAAAAATGTTATTACCTTTTCTCCTTTTAGCTATTTTCACTTTTCTCTTATGTAGTTGTTGGTTCCTATGTAATGCCGTTTCATATCATTTTTGACCTATATATATATATATATATATAGGTCAGGGTAACTGGCCTATATGTAGGGTAACTGGAATGAGTTCACACTCACCTGAAACTAACCTTCAAGCCAAGTGTTGATATTTTATCCTTGTAGGTTTTTATAACTTTGAAGCTGGGAGAGGCAACACTAACCTGTTCAGTGGCTTACTTCATTTCACCTGAAGAAGAGACCTCTGAGGTTCCTGAGCATACATATTTTTCTCTGTCGGCCAAAGAAAAAGCATCAACTTAAACTAACAACTTGTATCTTGAGCTAATACAGCTATATCCATTGTTATTTTAACAATTTATAATTTTAAGGCTCTGTGTGAAATAAATGTGTAGAAGGGTCGCTTTCAGATGTGTAATAAATAAATGCTTTGCTGGCCCCTGCTCTTTGTTTTTTTTCTTTTTGTTAATTAGCTGCTTTACTTTTTTCTTTTTCCGAAGTATAAATTGAATGTATTCACTGGATTGCTAGAGCCCTGCTAGATTATTGGCGTGTTTCTTTGGCAGAGGTGATCCCGGGAAGAATTAAATCTGAACATGGAAGGAAAGCTACATTTTGTCGGGTTAGAATCTGTATTTTTGAATTGGCGCGGGTCAGCCATATTCATCATTTCTTCAATTAAAGGCTATCTTAATGGTCAAGATTTAATTTTGCCTGATTTACAGACCGAGTTAATGCTTAATTATGTTGATTGATATTATTCTGTGAGCCATAAATGCTATACTAATACATGCTGGTCTCCTGGTAAGAAGATCTCATTAGACGTATATAAATATAATAAGAATAATAGCCGCTCCAGCATTAATGTGCTTTTGTAATCAAATTTTGCAGCCTTGCGTAAGACGATATTTATCTTCTGTGGATTGAGTTCTTGGCCGCAGTGCGGATCGTGAAAGAACTAGGGTAATTTTACGGGTAATCTAGACGTATCCAGGGACGTTTTCATTTCTGTGGGGTCCTGGAAAGAGAATCACTGGCCCCCAACTCTCATCGCAGACAATGCATAAACCCCAGTGTATCAGTTCAAAGATTATAGGAGAAACCGATGCGTGTCAAGTCTACCTGTTTCGTGACGTGGCAGCACCATCTTTTTCCTTCCCAATCCCCGTACTTTTGATTAGTAAGGATGCTTTGCTTGTCCAGAGTAACGTGCCATACGCTAGAGAAAAAAAAAGTCACACGTCTTCATGGTGGGAAGACAAAGAACGTACTGGATACCCCTTGCGTTACTCCGTCGATTGCTCCTCTGCATTTGTATTCAGTCATCATCAGTTTTAATTAATTACTGCAAGATCGTTCGGTTCTGTTTCAATCATTTTGTTTGAGCCTTGGAACGGTATGTCACTTATTGGTCTTATATTTTTGGTGCTATCATGTACGTAAGCTGTCTTTAAAATCCCCCAATTTCAGATCCTCGTAGTCTGTGTAGAGGAAGGGGCGCTCAACAAATGGTACTTCTTACAAACAAATATTCCGAAAAAAACAATAACCTACTGCATTTCAACCATGCAATATTTTCAAAGCACTTTAATAATTCTAGGAGATAGAAGCACAAACATTTTAAGTTCTTATGCGGCATACGAGGGACAGCCGGCCATGATATGCACTTTTAATGTATATGATAGGTAAGTGGTCCCTTTAAACATACGTGGTACTGTGCAAAGTATATATGCGTGCCTGGAACGCTTTAAAGATCTCAAGCATTTTATTGTGAATTTTTAAAATAACTTTTATTATTCTCACGCAGACTTGCAAGATTTCTAGCGGGCTGCTCCTGTCCTCTGGAATGCCCTCCACCAACGTATCCATCTTTTCCCTGCCTTCGGTCCTAGAAAAAAATCCCTCAACACCCACTTCTTTAAGCTTACGAACTTACACATTAAAACCCTTCCTCCCATATTCCTTTAGCTCTCCTTTCCTGCACTTTTGCCTTTGGTGTAATTCACATTAACTGCTTCTAGATTGTAAGCTCCTTTGACCAGGGCCCTCCTTACCTGTTGTTTCTGTAAGTCAAATTGGTATGTTATATACTACATGTTATGTCCCTTTTTACCCATTGGACAGCGCCAGGGAATATGATGGCGCTATATCAAACAATACATTGTAATACTTGATATAAAAGTTATTGGCGGGCGGTACAACAGTGATGAAGTATCCATCTGCATTCTACCTATTCTATTGGGCATTATTCCGACATTACAAGAAGCCTCTTGGAATCCACAATTTCCGGGTCTTGGCCCACATTGTAAATCAAACGGAAGTCTAGGCTTTGAAGCGGTCATCCAAAGACATTTAGGTTCTGGTCAGTACTCCAAAGTAGCTTTCGCTGTAGATTCGGATTCACCTAAAATAGAAAAAATAAATACACGCATAATTTAATTGATTTCTGAATTTAAATATTCTATTTAATTGTGCCTTCGTCTTTTGTTATAGGATGCATAAAATGTAACCTCTTGCAGTGTTCTATATCAAGTTATAAAAGGGTACAGCGGTTTGTAGCAGATTTGTTGATTTTTTTCTTTCTCCGTATGCTGCTTTTTGGGGTAAAGATGCATCCTCGTACATATTAAATTATAGAAAGTTTATTATACTTTTTACAATCACAAAGTTAGAAGCAGAGGTGGAAACTTTGCAACGTATTGATTTTTTTGTGAACATTCTGCGTGACTGAATGCCAAGTTCTCTTTTTTTGAAAGGAACTAATTGAAGATATGACATTGTTTTTTTCATATTCCTATGAAATTTCAAAATTGAAATTTAAATGGAATAAAGCCTTCATTTTGTGATTTTGGTCAAAAGTTTGGGGTCACTTAGCTGTTTTCATGGAAAACTAGGACATTTCTATCTCTAACATAATAGCCAAAGGGCTTTCTAGCAAACAATTAACCTTTTAAACCTAAACCTGGATCCGCAAACGTGCCATCGGAACACAGGAGTGATGAGAGTGACAGAGCCTCTGTACCCCTATAAAATATTCAATTAAAAATCAGTCATTTTCAGCTACAATAGTCATTTACAACATCTGCGCCGTATTTCTGATCTGCCCATAGCTTGTGCTTAGAGGTTCCATTTGTTCCAGTTCCATCTCTAGTAATGTCTTGTGGGGAAAGAAATTCAATGGAAAACATGTAGATTAATGCGTTAATTTTTCGGCCTGGCCATGAACACTGTCGTAGGTTCATATATAACCTTTTGTCTTGGAAGGTATGCTTTGTTCGATCAGCGTTTGAAGAGTATTGAAGGGAACGAAGGTGGTCTAGAGAAGTTTTCAAGAGGTTACCAGACTTTTGGAATCCACGTCCTTCCAGACCATGGCATATATTGTAAAGAATGGGCTCCTGGAGCAGAGGCGGTTTTCCTTACTGGGGACTTCAGTAAGTTTTGTTTGGTTTTTTTTTAAGTGTTTTTTTTTCTCTGCTTAAAGGTTTGGGATCACTTAGCTGTTTTCATGGAAAGCAAGGACATTTCTAGCTGTAACTTAACTGTAAAAGGGTTTTCTAATGGTCAATTAGCCTTCTAAAAATGTAAACTTGGATTAGCAAACACAACATGCCATTGGAACACAGGAGTGATGCGAGTATTAAAGGGCCTCCATACTCCATAAAGATATTTCCAGCTACAATAGTCATTCATAACATTAACAACATCTGTGCTGTATTTCTGATCCATTTAATGTTATTTTAGTGGACAAAATTAGCTTTTATTTAAAAAACCAGGACATTTTTAAGTGACCCCAAACCTTTGAAATGGTAGTGTGAAATGGATGCTGCCGTTTTAAAAAGCTCTGTTTATTATGTCACTCAAAAAATATTTTTGATGATGTTAAATTCTCTTATGAAGCAAACGCTGTAATAAGCGGTCATTGCTTAAGTTATTAATTAAAAGGGCAGTAACATGAATCAATAAAGCAAATTGCAATCGGAGCAGAATGTCACAGAAAGGCCCTGCGGCTGATGCCAGTTGATCTGAGACCCCAGGGATCTGCACAGACATTGGAACACCCTGTAAAAGTGGATTGCGATTATAAAATTTGCCCATCTTGAGTCTAGATGGTCCTTGAGGTCCGAAGTTATTGTACACCTACAAGAGTAATGTGCATTATTTAGAAAGCAGAAACTCACTTGGCTAGTTGATTAAGGTGCATGAAACCTTCTCATCAACACTGAGCAACCTCACTCGTTGAGCAACACCAATCGTGGAAAAAAAGAATGCGACGAGAACTTCCACAAAGTCTAAGGCAAGAGCAAAAATGGTGCTTTTTATACCTGAGTATAATGTGGACACATTACAGCCTATGATTAAGTGCTATCACCACGAAACGTGTGGTTGTCCTTGTGTATTTCGCTGTATGTGTCTGCATTGGACTTTGTGTAAGTTTTTGCCGCGTTCCCATTCTTTCTGCTTTCCTGATCAGTGTTTGTGATCGGATATGGAGAGATCATGAGAGATCTCGGCAGGGTCTGGACAGACACATGCTTTTTCATCCCTAATCCAACCCAACCTGTTAGGCTGTGAGACGGCAAGAAGGGCGGTTTAACACACTCTTCATAATGTTTCTGTCATGGTAGGATAGCATGGTTATATTGAAAAACATAACTAAACTGTTCCTGTAAATCTCATTCATATTTGTTCATTGTGAGCACAGCCCTCTTTACCTAACCCATCCAGTTATTCCTACGACATAAGTTGTTGGCACTTTAAATAAAAGATAATAAGAATTAAGACGTGTATGCATAGGGTATTTTATGTATTCATTATCTGTTTTTACTGTTCTGTTATGCTTTGTGGCTAATGCCGTTATCTCTGGCTGTGTTGCTATCTCCAAAAAGTTCAATTGCAATCAGTTGAAATATTTTGTTCAATTAGGGAAGCAAATACAGATATTGTTAAATTAAATTCATATTCACACAATGTTTTTGTACCAATTTCTCTGTTTGCCTTAAATTAAAACTGTTTTGCAGACTGAGAAAAAAGGCAAACATTTTTGTACTTAATTCTTGAGAAAGTCTGCAAAGCAGCATTGGCTGTCGATATTAGCTTTGGGCATATTGAGTCAATTACTCTCATCAATATTCATGAATCATTACAAGATTGTCCTCGGAAAGCATTCTCTTTTAATAAGGTCCTTTTTTTTTTTTTTTCTTGTGATTTTTTTAATTACGATTTATAGGGTTTTTTCACTCATTTTATATATGTGATAAGTATGATAGGGCACTCGGGTAATCTGTCATTTTTCCCAAATACTATTGTTTACTGTCTAGCGCTTACTAACCGTAGACTAAAATAAGCAAAATGCATGTATTGGAATCCCAGCTTCATAGCATGTGAGGAACATGCCTATTCTTCCTTAATAACTTAACTCTCTGCTGATTAATTGGTTTAGGCAGACTTTGTAGAGTCTTGGTGGGTACAAAACTTTAGCCACCTTATAGCCCAGATTTCAGCTTCTATGAGGTAAACTTTTAAACTAAATATTTCCTAAAAGCTGTGATGGTTCCTCTTTTGGCACCCGACACTGATTAATAACCAACAAACATTTCTTATTGAAATACAACCTGTCCCTGTAATTGAAACATGAATAAAAATTGTCACGAATAATGCTTTGAAAACCCACTTTATAAAGTGTGTATTTTCCTGCCATTGGTGACATCTTCAAGCTGGTTTGTAGATTAGTGCTTTTTATTATTGTACAACATTCCCCTTTCCTTCTTTAAATGTTATGGGCTCTATGAAAAGATAAACATTGTTCTCCTTGCATGTAAATTTACATCTGAATCCCCTCCATCCCTATGTATTTGTCCTTCTTTTCTCTCCCACTATGGCCTGTGCTGGGTATGACCTCATTATTAAACTGCCTGACATGCAGATATTATCTCATTTTTCCCTCTCTACCTCTTCTTCTCCTCCCCATTTCAATTCTCTAGCACTCTTTCTGACTCTCTCTGTCTCTCATTCTTATCTCTTCCTCACTGTCTTTTGTTTGCTTCTCGCTACTCTATTCTCTTCTCCCTCTTCTCCTTCTCTCTCTTGTTGTTTCATTAGCATCTTTCTTGTTTCCCCTCTTCTTCTGCCTCCCCAACCACTTTACCCACTGCACATGCCACTGTTTGGCAGTCCCAACGCACCACCACTGCACACACAGCATTGCTATCCTCCTGCCACCCCAACTTACCCCCACTGTACACAGCATACTCAGCCCTTCACCACCCCAAGCTGTCCTCAGCGCACACAGCATACTCCAACCTCCTTGTACCCAATCGACCTCCACCACACAGAGTGTCGCTTTTACACAGCATACTTAGCCTCCCATCTCCACCGTCCACCACCGCATTAAGAACCTCCACAGCTCACTATAGCAATTGCTGGTCACATTGGGCTTAACATTAAGCACCTGCACTCTGATTGGTCCTTCACTTTTAGCTCCGCCCAGCGTCATCAACAATTTTTACAATTTAAACTCTAATAGCGGCACTCTTGAAGAGGGCCATCTTTATTTAGTCACACAGTAACAAACAAAATCTCACCTTCTACCAGCTGTTTAGAAGAACATTTGTAGCAAACTCTGCTTTGGTTCTCATCCTTTAAATCATTTCTGTGAAGATAAAGTTCCAAGCCAAAGGTATCATTGTGTGTGTGTGTGTGTGTGTATATGTATATATATATATATATAATGTGTGTATATATACTGTGTGTGTGTGTACTCTGAAACCTGCTGGCAGAGCAGTAAAAACATATGCTGTTTTCTCCCTGTGCATATAGGGTTAGGCTCCCTGTTGCATAGTAGGTTTGGCTCCCTGTTGCATAAGGTTATGGCTCCCTTTTGGCCATTTAGGTTAATGGGCTCCCTGTTGCATATAGGTTATGGCTCCCTGTTGCATATAGGTTATGGCTCCCTTTACCATTTTCCTTACTCACTATGGGTACTTTCCTCTTCAGGAATTTAAATCATGGAGTGACACCTGTACATTGCCATTTTCATCAAGCAAATTACTGACAAACATTTGCTATACTAGAATAACTAGTGACCCCCCCCAAAATTTACAATCATTTAATGATGTGAATCTGCAGGAATTAGTATTTTTGACTGCAGATTTTATTAAAGGCCCTTGTTACGCAAATAATAAAATTATTAGAATTTGGTTAACTTATTATTTTAATAGATTTAATGATGCTTAGAAATAAATCACACAAATTAAATAAATGCCCAATTTTGAACTCTTACCTCTCGGCTATCTTTTCTATTTGGACTGAGCTTAAACTCCGCTCTGTAGTACATTAAGCAATTAAAGGTTAGCAAGGTTTTAATCTCTTCGCAACAATCTATTTAGAAATGTTTCAGAATGATTTTTAGACTTTCTGGCAGCAAACTGCCAATGCCTGCTATTGTGTCACATGATTATTTATTCTCCTTAAAAAAATATGTAAAAGGCATCTTATAGTGCATCTTTAGCATTAATGTAATAGAATTCTGCATGTCATTTCAGATGGCTGGAACCCTTTTTCGCACCCATATAAAAAACTGGATTTTGGAAAGTGGGAGCTCTATATTCCGCCAAAAGAAGATAAATCCCCACCCATATGGCATGGTTCAAAACTAAAGGTATGTGCGCTTAGGAGTCTGATTGAGATGATAAATACCTATGGCAAAATTTTACAAATGCAGGTTATTCAAAGTAAAATGTAATTATGACACAATTATAAGGATTGGCAATTAACTTTTATGGCAATGACAACAGGTGCGTGCTAGCCATACCTCAACACTTTCCAGGTTTGATCTGGAGTCTCTGGGTGAAGCACTAAATCCCCTGGTCTCCAGGTCGGTTTCCTCTTTCTCTGGGCAGAAGAGGGGCATTTGGCCATTCCCACTTTTCCTTCCACCGTCTGCTAATTTAAGATGGTCTGGAGGTAGCCCTGCCTCTATGGATAGGTAATCCTATACCTAGCACAGATAGCCCTGCCTTCACATAAAGCCCAGAAGGGGGACAACTCTGGGTAGTCTACTTTAGGAGGTTCTCAGGTATGTTGGCAGGTAAAATGGCACCTGACGGAATGCGGATACCTCCAAAGCTATAATATTAATCATTGCAACACTGTGTGTCTGTATATATGTATGTGTATGTATGTATGTATATATATATATATATATATATGTGTGTGTGTGTGTATATATATATATATATATATATATATATATATATATATATATATATATATATATATATAAATATAATCTCACACACATACATAATAGACCATTTCCAAAAGTAAATGTAATATACTCAGGTGATTATTTAAATGTTTGAAGCCGGGAAGCAGATTTTACATCCAGGATCTAGAAGGGGCATCGTTTATGGATCTTGGATAATGAGTATGTCTGTAATTAGTAATTCTTCGAACAATAAATCTTAAATGTACTCTCGACATTTGAGCAGGCCTCCTCACCTGTTGTTTCTGTTACGTTATATATGCTAGTTGTTATGTCCTGTCTACCCATTGTACAGCGTTACAGAATATGATGGGACTATATAAAACAATATTTAATGATTATAATAGCAATGTATAGATAAAACATAGAACTTTGGCTTTCCTGTTGGAAAGTAAAGATTAGATACCCGTTCATAGGAATACATATATGACCATGGTAGTAGTAGCTACCAGACCAGCAAGTACCTGCCCAACATAACATTAGTCTTAGCTGGAGTGGTAAACATTAGCCACAACTACCCCGGTCTACAATTCCTGTCATGTTCAACCGGTAATGGCCGACTGTTTATCATGGGAGCTGCAGTCAACAGCAAAAAGGTTAGCGTGTAGTGTGGACCACCACAACCTCAATCTTCATATCATCCCAATATATGAAACCAGGACCCCATGTTTTACATTCAATCCTGACAGTCGCTCATTAACCAGTTAATGCCAGTCACTGGTATGAATATTGCCGTTCAGCATAACGTCCAAGAGCTTTTCTTTAATATGTGAAGAAAGCACTGCATTGCTTTTACAGCATTGAGTTCCTTCCACAAGGAAACGAGCGTGCGCGTAAATTCTGTGAAGCATTTTAAGAATGACTTTTCTCGGTGTTTTGTACTAGCTTTCGAAATAATTCTGCAACCTTTGTTGTCTTCCTTTCTGCTACAATATGAGACACGAGATGTTGTATTGAGGCTAAGCTTTGGCGGAATATTTGTACATAAGTGAGTTGGGGACTCATATATCTATCATCAAGCAGATGCTGCCGGTGTCCTGTTGTGCGAGGAGTGATCACACACGCAGTTTGTGACTACATACAATTAGTAGTAGGAAACCTGACACCTATTTTTATGTAAAAATCTATTTTCGAATAATTTAGCGGTTGGAAAACATAACAGGTGATAACTGCTGTGTACCGATAAATTGCAGGAACGGGTGGGTTTGGGAATACTTTGCTGAAATACGGGAATACATTAATGTCTGAAGCGTTGTTGCGGACTAGAAAACTAGTCTTGATTCCTAAACATGTTAACGCTTTCCTTTTATAAGACTGCACACGTTAACACAATTTGCATGGTAGATGGGAAAGTCTTGTTTTGTTCTCCTAGGTGGTAAAGCAGATCCCCAAATGGATTTAAAACAGTCCAGTATCCATTATTGAGCGGCTTACAATCCATTATACACCTACCAGGTGTATAATAGATTGTAAGATTCTTTGTGCCTAAAGGAGCGCTGCAGATCTGTTTTCATTCGATTAATGTATTCTTAAGACATGGCTTTCAGCAGAGAAATGTCTCAGGAACCCAACGTCCATATCTTACAGACCCATGGAAAGATTTGCATGCCATGAAATCCATTGGCCTCCATGGACTGCAATATGCATTAAAAATTATTTTTGGGAGCCTAGTTTTTCCTGTTTACCATAATATTGGCATCAACTGTTTGAGGTATAACATGTGGATGGTAATCATCTTTATGAAGAAAGAAAAAAAATGTGTATTCAGAGACTTTATGTTTTTGGCACTAGTTAAAACAAAAAAAACTGTATTAAGCTTACATGGGAAAATATACAGAACTCAAAAACTGGTCTTATTACCCTAAGAAACTGCAAAACAATAACATTTTTTAAACTTCAACTAAATCATGTAACAAATAATACGTGTTTGTGAATAGCACAACACTGGCTGGCAAAAACCCTAAAATAACAAAAAAAAACCCCTACCCTTGCCGATTATGATTTATGTTCATGATCTAATTGTGACTGCATTTATTTGTATTTATTTTTTTTTGCTGGTTCTTCTTTCAATTTTCAGGTTTCTCAAATTATAGCTTTTTTGTATTCTAAAATTGTACAATATTCCCTGAAATCATTTTTTGAGGCTAAGGGCTAAGAGCTATAAATCTCTACTGACCAGTCCATTCATCTTGAGTTCTAAAATGATAGACTGATAAAAGCGCCTGCTTGAGGCAGAAGACTGCCTATACTTTAAATCTAAAGCAACTTTTTTTTTACATACTGTATCTGGCAATAAAGAGTGAAATATGAAGGCCTGATTGTATGGGAGCTTGAGGCCACGAGTAACCTTGAACCAGCATGTCTTGTTATTGAGTACAACAGCTATACCATGTTTTATTTTTTTACCTTTTAAAACTTTCTTCAATGTTGCAGAAAGAAACCCCAGTGAAAATTGATGGATAGGGTTAGGTCTGCAAGGATAGGGTAGAGGTTACTTGAGCCAACAAGGGAATTTAAGATTCAAGAAATAGCTATTCTGTTTTGAGACAAATGCTAAATGGAGAATATCGTAAATGTTGATTATGGTATTTAAGTTGAGACACATTCAGACTTGTAGTCCTATAACTTGTTGATCTATATGGATATTACAGTGGGGCAAAAAGTATTTAGTCAGCCACCAATTGTGCAAGTTCTCCCACCTACAAAGATGAGAGAGGCCTGTAATTCTCACCATAGGTACACTTCAACTATGAGAGACAGAATGGGGGAAAGAATACAAGAAATCACATTGTAGGATTTCTAATGAATTCATTGGTAAATTCCTTGGTAAAATAAGTATTTGGTCACCTACAAACAAGCAAGATATCTGGCTCTCACAGACCTGTAACATCTTTAAGAGTCTCTTCTGTCCTCCACTCGTTACCTGTATTAATGGCACCTGTTTGAACATGTTATCAGTTTAAAAGACACCTGTCCACAACCTCAAACAGTCACACTCCAAACCCCACTATGGCCAAGACCAAAGAGCTGTCGAAGGACAGCAGAAACAAAATTGTAGACCTGCACCAGGTCTACCTGGGAAGACTGAATCTGCAATAGGCAAGCAGCTTGGTGTGAAGAAATCAACTGTGGGAGCAATTATTCGAAAATGGAAGACATACAGGACCACTGATAATCTCCCTCAATCTGGGGCTCCACGTAGGATCTCACCCCGTGGTGTCAAAATGATCACAAGAACAGTGAGCAAAAATCCCAGAACCACACGGGGGGACCTAGTGAATGACCTGCAGAGAGCTGGGACCAAAGTAACAAAGGCTACTATCAGTAACACACTACGCCGCCAGGGACTCAAATCATGCAGTGCCAGACCTGTCCCCCTGCTTAAGCCAGTACATGTCCGGGCCCGTCTGAAGTTTGCTAGAGAGCATTTAAAGGAAAGAATGAATGGGGCCATGTATCGTGAGATTTTGAGTGAAAACCTCCTTCCATCAGCAAGGGCTTTGAAGATGAAACGTGGTTGGGTCTTTCAGCATGACAATGATGCCAAACACACCGCCCGGACAACAAAGGAGTGGCTTCGTAAGAAGCATTTCAAGGTCCTGGAGTGGCCTAGCCAGTCTCCAGATCTCAACCCCATAGAAAACCTTTGGAAGGAGTTGAAAGTCCATGTTGCCCAGCGACAGCCCCAAAACATCACTGCTCTAGAGGAGATCTGCATGGAGGAATGGTCCAAAATACCAGCAACAGTGTGTGAAAACTTTGTGAAGACTTACAGAAAACGTTTGACCTCTGTCATTGCCAACAAAGGGTATATAACAAAGTATTGATATGAACTTTTGTTATTGACCAAATACTTATTTTCCACCATAATTTGCAAATAAATTCTTTAAAAATCCTACAATGTGATTTCCTGTATTCTTTCCCCCCATTCTGTCTCTCATAGTTGAAGTGTACCTATGGTGAAAATTACATGCCTCTCTCATTTTTGTGGGAGAACTTGCACAATTGGTGGCTGACTAAATACTTTTTTGCCCCACTGTATAAGTGCTTGCATGCAGAACAGTCATAAACGCGCTAAAACAAAGTACAACAAAATATTGCTATTGTTGTGAACAACGCTGGGTCTTATAAAGCGTATTATATGAATACGTAGGACATAAAGTCTTTTAAAAAAACCTCAAAAAACTGATTGTGCTGCCATGTTTGGAAAGTTTTTTATCCCTGTATCTCGTTGGACCATTCCATGGCTTATTAATGCAATACGATTACTTTGCACCATAACCATAACCATAACTCTCATTGTGTGTTTCTGTGCTTACCTTACTCATTGGCCTGTGTCTGAAGCATCCAAAAAATGGGCTCTTACTGCAGCTGCAGAAGATTCAATCCTCAGCGCGGGAGGATCGGTATAGATCAAAACAGAACAGAATCAAATGTTTAATTTTATGTAGGACACCTAACAAGTTTATTCTTAGAAAAACTAAAAGAGACATAAAAGCTACAAACCCATGTCTGACTCGTGTTTTTAAGAAAAAATGTTATTTTCTAGGTTGTGATTAAAAGTAAATCTGGAGAAACACTGTATCGCATATCTCCCTGGGCGAAATACGTGGTTCAGGAGGAGAAGAGCATCATCTATGACTGGGTCCATTGGGAACCACCGCAGCCTTATAAAGTAAGCTTGAATTTTTTTATACAGCGTTTGCACATTTAATACGTATAAAAACTTGGGGTCACTTAGTAAAGCAAGGAAGTTTCTAGCTGTGCCAAAATAATTGCAAAAGGGTTTTCTAGCAATCAATTAGCCTTTTAACTGTTAACACACACACTATTCATTACATGCAGAGTTTGTTTAAATGTAGAAATATTTATGGCAACAGCACAACAATAATATTCCTATGTGCACCAACTCATCAACAGTTAACTTTTGGAATTTATTTTTATGATGATTCTATGATGTAATTATATTATACAGAAGTAAGGTTGGGATATTCCCAGGACATGGGTAGCCATGCCGCTTAACTGCTTACTGATCATATGATTTTTTTACTACTCATGGCTTTGGTGCTATCATACATCAATGCTAAGGGATGCAATCCTTCCTGACTCCTAAAATATCAGCTGTGACTTCTTATGTATGGTATTTGTCCTGCCCTGCAGATGATGGACAAAGAGACCGTCCTCCCTTTTCATGGACACAGTGAAGCAATCTGTTTGCTTAACTTTCCCTGTCTCCCAGTATCTGAATATAACAGCAGCCTGCCCGTACCATAAATATGGAAGCCTGGTAAACAGGTTGAGGTTAATAAAGCCAAGTATAAAAAGTACATTTTGAATTATATTTTGTTTAGGGAAGGGTAGAGGACTAAAGTATATTTAAAATGTGAAGTTTGTAAGAACAACATTTACACTTGACTGTCGCTTTCAGAAAATAATCATGCTTCATAAAATTGCTTGCCTTTAAAATATTTAACTGCAAGATACTTAATATAAGATACTTCTGTAATTACATATGTTATTGCATTGTTATGATGTGACCTACTTACAGTCAATAGAGTATATCACAAGTAATAGTCTTCCACAAATGTTTTCATGAGTTTATGTATAGTAACCTTCCATGGTAACATGATTATATTGCCTAGTAATAAAATAATCATAACATTGACTTAGTATTGTCAAAGCCACATAAGATCAGCAAATATGCTCAAAAACCATCAGCATACACACAAGCATCATCATCACAAAAGCATACCAACCGCAGCTTGGGGTATTAATACACAGTGCAGATTAATTAATCTAATTAATAAAAATAATTTGTCAAATCAAATCTTTCAGATTGACAATTTCTGTCAATAGAGTTTGAGTGTGTAATTTTATATCTGTATAGTGCTAGTTAGTGTGTGCGCATGTGTATGAGTGTGGTGCTAGCGTGTATGGTGGTGTTTTTTTACAGTATGTCATTAGCATGAGTGTGTGTGTCAGCATTTAGTGTGTGTATTAGTGTATAGTGTTAGCATGTGTGTACATGGGCATAGAATGTTAGCATATGTGTTACTTTAGGGTGTTAGTGTTTGTTAGCATGTGTCTGTTGCTGTATGGTGTTAGAATGCGTAAATATACCATATTTCCCCTTAATTTAAGTCTTTAGCGCAGGGATGCGCAATTAGTATCGCCCGGCAAATGGCTATTGGTTTTCCACATTTCTGTTTGTATATAGCATATGCTGACTAACTGCATAACCAGTACCAAAATGTTTAAATACATGTATTCCTGTTCATTAGATAAAATACTTTATTTACTTTTTTAATTACTTTATTTCCTAAAGCTTAAACATGACCGTCCAAAGAGGCCAACTAGTGTTCGTATATACGAAGCTCATGTAGGAATTGCATCACCTGAAGGAAAGATCGCCACTTACAAGAACTTCACTTACAATGTATTGCCCAGGATAAAGGATCTTGGTAAGATGTAGTATATGTACATAGTAGGTTACTTTATAAAACTGTTGATTTTATATAATTGGTTGAAAGATCTATTAACCCCTTCACGACAAAGCCCGTACATGTACAGAATCACAATGGAATGCATTTGTTGCCCTATATGTTGTAAAAAAAATAATAATAAGCAAACAAAAAAACCATAAAAACGTCTAAACAAACATCTAAACTCAGGGCAAATATTAGAATCTATTTAGCTGTCATTTTCAGTAGCTTTTGCAGATGAGTAAAAGACTTTTCCAGTTAAAGTCCGAAAAAATCCTTAAAAAAAATAAAATAAAATATAGTGATTTTTTTTAAATAGTTAATTAGATGATATGATAAAAATTAATGATATCTCCTGAAACAAAAATATATATAATGTGTGTTGGTACACCAAATAAAAAATACAACTAAACAGCGACACCGCAAAAATGCTATAACAGTCTTGTTGTTAAGGGGTTAAGCTACGAATATAAGATAAAAATATTATGAAATAAATTATTCTGTGAGTTTCATGCTGACTTACTCCTCTGATATCCCGCTATGTAATATTTTCCAACAGCGTCTTACCAAAGAAGGTACATTTTGGATTTCAGTCCAGTCAATTCATATATGTATGAGTACTTAGAATAAAAATATTCGGTCCAGTCACCTTACTGTTTTTGGAACGGCAATCTTAGTGAACGTTCCATTGATTGTGTTATAAAATTCCGGTGTCTATTAGAAATATAAAGTATATTAAGAATTCAGAAAGAAAAACTAGGGACTTCTTAGTCTGCTCTCATTAACCTGAAGGTCATTCTTTACTGATAATCATTTTTTTTTGGTCGTTTTAAGAATTGTGTCTTCACTGACATGAAAGTTTTTATTAAGAGGGATTCTTCCAACCTCTGTGGATTCATCACTTTTCCCGGTTAGATTTCCTACATTCCCTATCACAGAGCAACGGTTTGAACAGAGTGAAAAAAATTGCACAAAAAATATCATTTTTATCTTTTGTTGTTTGTACTTCTCAAAGCGATGCAGATTGATTTTATGCTTGTACTTTAAGAGGTTCCTTCAGGGAACGGAATGTGATAAGGAATATGTAATGATTAGAGATAGAAGTGCAGTGTGTTTGAAATAAATTTCTAAAACAGCTATAGTTAAGGACATTGTATAGTACAATCAATATGTTGGCTCTAATTGCTTTGATGCTCTACGTTGTAACTATCAAAAGTGCGACTTAAGTTCTGGAGTTGCGGATGGACAAAGTTAATATTCAAGAGTCAAACGGGGCTTTCATTTGCATATCACTAATGTCTACATTAAGGAAAAAATGAAATAATTGTGACCTTCACATTATTTGCTAGAAGGCTGATCACATTGAGACGTTAAATCCGTTATTCTGTTATAGGCATTGTTCTAATGATTATCTGTGCATTCTCATTCAAAATGCGTATGAAAAACAAAAGTACCTGCTAAATACCATGGTAACCTGAAATGCAACTTTAATAATCCGTAAAGATAGTCTGTGTGATATTGCAGGAAAATGTTGACATTTTTTATTTATTTATTTATTAGGCTATAACTGCATACAACTGATGGCTATCATGGAACATGCATATTATGCATCTTTTGGTTATCAAATCACCAGCTTCTTTGCTGCTTCAAGGTAATTTAAAGTGCTATATGCCCATGGTTACTATGAAAAGCAGTATGTGTACTCGGAATATTCTTTGAGATATTATGTGTTTTAACATTCAGTCGTTACGGGACGCCCGAGGATCTTAAAGAACTCGTTGATGTTGCCCATTCCATGGGAATCCAAGTTTTGCTTGATGTTGTACATAGTCACGCATCCAAAAACACGGAAGATGGACTCAACAATTTTGATGGCACCAGCTCCTGTTTTTTCCATGATGGATCCAGAGGAAATCATGACCTCTGGGACAGCAGACTCTTCGATTATTCCAAGTAAGTGTCCAGCAGTTTGTTCTTAGCTTAGGTTTTAGGTACGCTTCTCTAAAACAATTCAGCACAAAGCTGTAGTTGTTTCCAGTTATAGCATTTAGCATCATTTAAAGCAATTTATAATAGTAGAAAAAATGCAACCAAATATACATTGTAAAATATTGTATGTATATGAGATTCTGATCAAATACGAAAAAAAGTATTCTTTATTGAAAACCTTATTCTGCTAATGACCTTTATAAACCAGAAATATGGAGCAGAAAAAAATGTCTATAAAAATGTGCATAGTTTATAGACACTTTTCCTATTATATGTTACTGTTTATAACGTATTGTTTGAGGGGAAAGAATATTGTAACAGGTAATATCTTTCGGTAAAGCGCATGCGAGTGGCTGAGCACACCTAATACGATTACTTCTTATAAATGCATTAAAAGTAAGGAGATGATCTCTTTTACAGCACGTAGGGTATTTTAAGACTTTTAATCTTTTAAGTCTTTTCTTTTGTAATTGTTTTGGTTCTTCTAGGAGGCAGTATAATGAAATGTAATGGCCTATATCTCTTAGATGTTATATTGGAAGCAACTTAAATATTTTTAATTTAGAAAGAAGAAAGAGTTTTACAACAATAGGTCATAATCATAGATTAAATGTCTGAGGCTTAGATGCAATGTAAGGACATCTTACTTTACTGAGAGGGTGGTATCTCACTTTACTGAGAGATAAATGGCCTCCCGGCAGAAGTTGTGGAGCCTAATGCAGTGAGGGAATTTAATCATGCATGGGGTAAGCGTAAGACTATCCTGAAACTTAGGCAAGACCAAGGACTGATTAAAGTTTGAGTTATTAAATCAACACGAATGGGTGGAATAGATGGGCATAATGGTTCTTACCCGCTGTCAAGGTGTATGTTTCTAAGAATTCCGTCTTAAAACCCTTCTTTGGGACGTGTTTTTTACGTACACTCAGTTCTCCCTCCTTTAGTTTGATCCAGCGCTCTAGAGTCACTGAATAGGAGATTTCTGCTCTTCTTCCTTCCTCTCTCCACAACGCCCATCATCTTCATCCTTTCCGCTCTCATCTTTGGTGGCCGCTCTTCATAGCGGTCCCCTTAACTACATTTTTTCCATTTATCTCCACACAAGTAGGTGCTCCCCCTGCTCTTATCGTCTTTCCCCGTACTCTGCTTTTATCTCTACCTCTCATGCCTGTATAAATAATTTTCCAAGGGATCTCCCTGTCCTATGGAATGCCCTGCACCACTTTATTAGACTCTCCCTTCTTAAAACCTGTTCTTCAGGGAAGCCTATTATCTGACTATCTGATTAACTCCAATCTCTTTCTAGTAGATTATTTATTTAAGAAACATATTTTACTTAAAAAGCGTATTTATGTTTATGTCAAGATACATTACCACCAACAGGCCCACCTAAGACTTTAGGACTTTCACCTCTTGTATACTACACGCCTGCATCCTTCTAGATTTTAAACTTGTTTGAGATTACCTTTTATTTCTGTAAATCAAAATTATGTGATACACTACTTATGTCCTGCTTACACTTCATACATCCCTGCAGTATATGTTGGTGCTATAGAAATCAATAAATATGTTTCATATCTATCAATATCTCTATGTATTTAAATTCCTTTACGCTTATCATCTTTTCCATCCTTACGTTTCTTTCTTTCTTTCTTTCTTTCTTTCTTTCTTTCTTTCTTTCTTTCT
>VKOC01000006.1:29757478-29771445 GCA_009364415.1 Spea multiplicata
ATACAAAACTATATCAGTATTAAAGTACTGTATAACTTGTTGCCTTACTATGTGGGCAATAAAAGTAAAGGACTTATTTTTAATTACCTCAAAAACCTTAGATGGTGACTATTTTAGGTTATAAATCACCGGCAGTGAATCTTAATTTAGTTTCTAAATTTTTCAGACCATTATCAAGAAGCGTAGCTGCTGTGTCAGCCATCCATGGCCAGCAAATGGTATCATCAATTAATTATCAGTTGGAGACAAAGATTCTTCCTATTGGTGACATAGAGAATGAGAAGTCCTTACATCTTTCTGCCTTCATTTAGACAGTTAATTTACTGGAAACATATATTAGGGAGTGTCAAATTAAAAATCATTATTTTGTTATAGCATTACTTAAAAGTAATACAAATGAGCTAATTAACTACATAAAAATCCACATACACTGTGCACTGCATTTAATAAATGATAAAAAGGGCACTTTATATGAGATTTTTTTTTTAGAATAGCAGTTAAGAAACTGACAGACAGGAAATGGGTCACCGTCTGCATAGTCCTACATAGCAACTGAAATACAATAGAAAGCAGGAATTTAACAGGACTTTTTATTTGCCAATGAATGGCAAGTAACTACATTCACTATAGGCAGAACATAACATTGTATAGGGATTTCATATTGATAGCAAACACATTAACAAACTAAAATTATTCTCCATTGAGTGGGAAGAACGGGCATTTTATGCACCTGTACCATACTGATTTCTAGCCTGTATTATGAAACACGCAGACATTCAGCTTTGTGTGCGGAAAGAAACTGAGCCTCCATTCTAATGAATGACGTGATTATGGAGCAAGATTTAAAAACTTAAAAAAAATATAATTATGACTTTCATTATTGTCAATGTGGGATGAAAAAAAAGTCCCACAAAAAAATATTTTTTCTCCTTGAGCCTAATTCTGTTTACCACAATGTAACTTTGCATGGATAACAACATGGTTTTATTTTCTTTGTTCCAATATTTATTACCTGGTAATAATATGCCCATGGCCACATTCTTGGCCATGACTAGACGAGCCCCTAACACAACCTCTTAAAGATTACCCATGAAAGGATTCTGCTTTTGTTAGTTTGTTTGGCTTTAAACAATTAAAGATATATAAGTATGATTAAACTAAAAAACAGTAATATATGTGCTCAAAATGTAAAACTTTAGTGGTAGCTTTTCTAGAGTGTGCCAGTAGAACTGGTAGCAGAGGTAATGCTCAATGCAGCTTTTGTTTCTACACAACTACAGCAGGCATGATTTGAAAATGGTTTGGATTAACCTTCGGCTCAAGAAAGGGTTAATATGCCAGTAAATTAAGTAGTCATTACTAGCAGAAGTAAGAAAATAAGAAGCAAGACTATGTTTGGTTTATTTTAATTCCATTTGGAACACAATAAAATATTGATTCTTTATTATCATTACATTAAAAAAGAAGTTAAAATACATTCTGTTTAACATAGATGTGTTCTACGGTTTCATTAGCCAGATTCTTGTCATAAGGAAAAAAAGATTCACTTCATTTAAAAAAGATATCAAATTAAGATGTAATGGCTATTTAATAAAATAATATGCTCATTGATCACTAGGGGACAAAGACAAGACATTGCACAAGTGATGCACGGCGAAGATAATTATTTTCTTTGCCTTTAATTATTCCTTAGTGACCAGTTTTGCACATTTGTGGGTATCGTGGTATGCTATAATATATCCAAGTTGAGATTTTTGTTTGGCGAGTTTGCATAGCCATAAAGTATTAGTCGCTAAATGAGTTGTGTGCTGCATTTTTGTTTGGAAAACCTTCCATTTATTGCTGCCTCCATTAAAGGCAATAATCTATATCTATTATTTATAGCGGAAATAACCAATTCACCCTTCGCAAGTAAAAATAATTGTCAGCAAGGTTTGTTTTGATATTTGCAGTGATTAGTTTAATCTCTAAAACATAAGTTCATAGCTTGCACAATGGAAAATGCATGTAAAATTACACAATAAGCTAAAACCAGATCATGTCACATATTTACATAGCCGGTACCCCTTCCTTTAAAGCAATATTCATACAAATATGCTAATAGTATTATGTACTGTATGTCAAAGTGGAAGTTAAATTTTTCTCTATACAGTTGGAATAAAATAAATACATATTGGTTAAAAGAATATTTTTATTTCAAATCTAAGGTGAAAACAGATACATTGGTGAGCTTTAATTAGATACATGAAAATTAATATTATATTTTCTGCACAGTTGTATGACCCAATGTTATTGTATCCCTTAAACCCACGGTAATAGAAGTGAATATGTATTGGTACTCGCTACATATGCCAATAAAAATGTTAAAAAAAATAATTGGATCTTTTGTTATAACTTGCTAACTTCACCTTACAACCCCAGTGCATTGCAGGGTAACGAGTTTGCCACTACATGAAATAATAAAAAAGAAATGGGGCCCACAAGACCCCCTATTAATTAAGAAGAGGTGATGATTGGCCAATCTTCACCTAACACGTGGACAGTAGGGTAGGGACGCAATTAAGCTCAGGGGTAAATAGCCACACATATATATACCCCCATCTCCCATTCCAGAGGGATGGGAGTTATTAATATAACTTAAACCATGCCTCTCCCTTACCTCATCACATTCCTCATGGGATGTCAAATAATTGACCCTTGGGGGCAACCATGCACCCGCCCCCCACTTGCCAACTTAAATGCTTTGGACTGTGGGCTTCATAGGTCATTGCTGGCTGTGCCCTAAAAGGTAAGTGAATATATTTTTACAAAGGGTAGTAGGCGGAAAGCGGGGGTGACAGACCACAGCTCCCCTTCCTGGGGACTAAATAAACTGACCAGGACTCTCACCAGGTTAAACGAGGAAACCTCCCCGGTACTGTATATCTGTAAACGTACGGTACTCATTTTCAAATTACCATGACATTACTAAGCAATAACACCCTTTTATTTTAATTTTCTTTTAAATAATAATCAAGCATTGTAAAACAGTCTACCATACAAGATATAAAAGAGCAGGTAAATCAGTTTGAAGCATTCTGCCTAAACGCAGCCAGAAGATTGAACAGAACTAGGACATTTTAAGTAAAATACATTTCCACAAATACATCCAGTTATAGTTACAATTGGTATGACATAAATGGCTATTTAAGCGTCTCAATATTATCACACACAGAGAAGTACATCATGCCCTATGCCAAATGAAACACGCTTTCTTATATTGCTTGATTCAATACCAGAGAGTAAATTGGCATTTCCCTAATATTGATAAAGTAGGTACTATAGAAATCCAAATGACCTATGTGTTTTAAAGCATATTTATTGCTGTTATTGAGACGATAACTGAACAAATCGTACAAGAATAAGTGAGAGCACATCCATCTTATACAGCATTGTAAATTACTCTTCATTACTGTGCATGCTGAGCACATATTGCACCAAAATAAAACAATACAAAGAAAACAATTTAGCCTGCGGTATTATGTTACAATGATCCATTTACATTTCATCCCATGACTTCTATTTTAGTACTGTTTTGTTTGCGTATCATAAGTAGAAATACAGATGTAATAAATGTAGATAGTCCGTACCTAGAAAATATTGTTCTAAAAGCTAACACCTTTCTGTACTGGTTCTACTGTTGTTAATATAGATACATTTATATTCCACTTTACCCGTATACTATTCTAATTTATTTCTAGCGTTCTTACGCATCAGTATCTTAACCGTGTCACAAAACCCTTTAGGCATAAAATGTGATATACCTTACAAACACATATCTAAGATACAGAGTATGGGGTGATACCTTTTAGATATATATATATATATATATATATATATATCCTTCGCGATCCTTCAGATGGGTACTTTAAATAGATTTGCTGGGTGTGTGCTGATCCCTTGCTTGTTTTGTGTATATATATATATTTATATATATATAATATATATATATATATATATATATATATATATACACACACATATAATTTGTATGTACAAATAATTACTTTGTTATTAACTTAAAAATACTGCATTCATTTCAACCTCATGGTATACTATAGAAACATAGAATCTAAGGGCAGATAGAAAAAAAAAAACATTCAACCCATACAGCCTGTACATTTTTTTCCTTTAATCAGTCACCGGATTTCATCTTAAATTTGGGATAGCCATATGCCTACCCTATGCATGTTTAAATCCTTACTGTGTTAACTTCTATCACTTCTGCTGGAATAATAAGGCTAAATACAGACTGGATTGCGTTCTGTAAGTGACAGGTTTGATTTGGTTTGACATTAATGTAATATTAATTCTTGAGATAAATGTTTTTAACATATATTTCATTATTGCATGCGAGAAAGTGGGATTTTCCAGTCTTTAAAAAATGATACTAAATGACTGACAACCTGGCTTTCTTGTTATTTATTCTACTTTATGACTTATAGTGAATTATTTTACCTAAAACTAAAAACTTATGTAATTGAGTGGTAGAGTCTGTGCGTAATAAGCACTAACATACTAACATTTAATTATTACTTTCATAACATCTGTATGAGATGATCTATTCAGGCAGGCTAATATTAAGGTATTTTGGATATTGTAAGATGGTATATAAAAGGACCACTGCCGACCCTCCAACCAGGAAGATATTTTAATTGGAGGGAATAACCAAGCATTTTCATAACAGTAAGTCAGTAAGTACGTTTTTATATATGCCCTGGGACAAATAATTGTGCACTAATGTTTGCATATTAGGAATATACACTACAAAGTTATTACGGTATTAGACTGTATGCAAGATTTCTGCATCTCTAAGTATAATCTCTAAGTACACATCCAGCTTCCAAAAATACTTGACACCTATTAAATGACCTAAACATCTAATGAATGACCAATTGATTTACCCCCAAATTGATACACAACCCCTTGATTTTTTCTCCAATTTAGAAACTGTTTTCAGAACAAAAGTTCATACACAATTTTTAGAAGTTATATTGGCATAAATAAATTATGAGACACAGTTTTATCTTATCTAGTTGTTGAAAAATGATCTCATTATGGTTGGCATACATGCTATACAATTCTCTCGCCATAGTGTGTGATGTACTTTGGTGATAAGAGTAAGCAGACACAAAGCCAACATGAAAGTTGTTTTTTTACATGTAAAAAAGGAACTTCAATTTGTCAAATGATTGCATGGCCGTAAATAAATGAGAGCTTTGTCTCATTTTTTACTTTCTTCTTCTAGTCTCTAAATGCACATTCTTTTCAAAGGAAAAGTTTATACATTTCTTGTACTTTGCTTGACAAACTCCCCGAACAAGTTACGCAGGAAAGCAGATATCGATTTAGGTAATTTATTTGCACTAAGGCCTGGTTTTATTTAGCAGAGTAGGAAGAACAATATCTATCTTTTTTAAAGATAATGACTTCTCTTTTGGCGTGCTAGACATCGTAAGGTTAAAAATATTATGGGCATTCTGCATGGAAGAAAAATCTGCACTGAGAAGACCATAGGAAGCTTGGTTGGTAGAAAGCAAATAGTTTGATATTCAACGCAGAAGCTTTATGTGGAATCCATAGCAATGAGTTCATATAATTTGTATTCTGTTTTCTTTTCAAATATAATAGATCATGCACTGAATGTGGTATAAACATTTTGTACTTTCATCTCTATGTTCCCTTAAGTCTTTGAAGCAATTTTCATGGTTTTAATAGATTTGGTTGTTTATCTTCTTGACTATTAAGTAAAGCTATATAAGTATTGATTTATAAACCTCAGCTTATAAGTTTCTGAACTACGGTAACTGATATAAAAATAGCAATAAAACATCTAATGGATAAGACGTATCTCTTAATTAAATAGAACCTTTAAGGCAGGAGGGTTAAGGTAAGAAAGGCAAATACATAGCAAATACAAATTTTATCATTCACCCGTTTATGACTGTGGGGTTCTCTATAGGGCATTCATATAAAATACAGATACAGATAAGAGTTCAATGCAATTTTTATTCTGCTATGGATTAATATTTGGCCATGGTGTGGCTGAAATAGAGCAGGTAATGAAACTCCATTTTATTGCAATTACAAAATTGTGCAAACAAGTACGCAATCTATCAAAATGTATATACATTAGATGACAGCCTCAAAATGCTATTCCAATTGTTTAACAAACTTTATTTGGAATCTTACACATGTATGAACAGGGCATATTTTTATTTTAAATGATCTGCTCAATTAACCATTAAACAGCTGTTTGTGTTTCATTGAGTTGTCTTGAGTCTTCATTTAAGTGCCCATATAAAGGGCTTTGTGTTGTGTGGTGGTGGTCGGGGGAAAAATCGTGATCTCCCCAACTAGCCCTGATCAGCAGACGCCCGATGAGCAGGGCTGGTTGGGGAGATCACGACCTCCCTCTAACTAGCCCAACATTAGGGAGCTCGAAGTCTGGCACTTCAGACCTCGGCTTCTGTGCTCCCTAATCACTACGCGCCGACGCATAGTGATGAGGGAGCAGTAAAGCAGAGGTCTGAAATGACAGACCTCACGCTCCAACAACTGGATGGAAGAAAGAAGATGAGAAAGGTAAGAGATGGGGAGAAAGGGGTGTGAGTGCAGTGTATGTGTATATGTGTGTGTGTAAGGTCAGTGTATGTGTATATATATATATATATATATATATATATATATATATATATATATATATATATACGTGTGTGTGTGTAAAGGCAGGGGGGTGTGGTGAGGGCAGTGAATAAATGTGTATATATGGACAGGTGTATGTTAGTATGTGTAGATGTGTGTGTGTGTGTGTGTGTAAGGGCAGTGTATGTATGTATACTAGCTAGAGGGGTAGTCTATGTGGAAAGAAAGGTTGATCACTAAGTCCTTATATTGACTAGAGAGCTTAGAACTTGATAACAAGGTATATGTATCTACTTGCAAAACAATCCATGGACTATTGAAATTCTTTTTTATGAAAAAGAATCAATGTTTAGCAAAACTGTAGTTACAACACTTTTCAGAGTTGTCTATGGTCATCCACACCACATGTATCTTGATAGGTATCTACATTTCTGAATATTTTTTGTTTAAAGTTTCCTAATTTCATTCAATAAAATGTATAGCTGTATACATAATAAAAGCCCTGGCTTCACAAATGGAGGCACATTTCTCCCTGATAATTACCATGATGTACCTGTAAAGTTGAGTACCTGGATTTGATGTCTCACTACAAAATTGATGAAATCCGTCACTATCATCTAAATACCTTGGGACATTATACATTTAATAGCTTGCTAATTTCTTCTGCTACACTCATCAAAATGTATTTTTATTATCCACAAATTGTTTTACCTAAAAAAAACAAACAAAAAAAGAGTATACTTAATATAAAGCATTTAATTCCATGGAGTATAGATCGATATGGCTTTAGTTTGATAAGAATAAATATGGATTAAACATAGTCCCACCTTCCACATTTGAAACTGCCTTTAAGCTTGACGGGATGGATTGCTCTAAATTATTTGGAATTATGAATAAAAGACGTAAGGTAAGAGTAATGAACTATAGCAATATGAATCATTAAATATGATTGATGTCCATCCAAAGTGTGTTGCTTGAAGGACATTGCTTAACTTTATCCACGACAAACCTGCAGCAGGCAACTTATAACTCTTTAAATGGGTATTGTAGACATCAGCCATTGTTTCATATATTTGCATTTTGCAGCAACAAATTAACAGATACAGGAAAGGCTGAACTTGATGGACTCATATCTTTTTTCAGCCTATATAACTATCTAACTATGTTTCCTTATAACTGCAATGGAGTGCTATGTACAGTACATACCTGCAAACGTTCTACATGAGCTGACCATAATACTCTTAAAATGTTAACCCTTTTAATAGCCAATTTTTAAGTGTCTATGTAGTGACTCTTCAAATGTCTTAACCTAATTTTCTTTATCTGAAATCTGTGGCTAACTCACTTCTTTTTTGTTTGACCTCATGGAAAGATTGGCTTCAGTATTAAAGGGTACAATTAATTTTTATGTCCTGTCTACCCATTGAACAGCGCTACGGAATTTGATGGTCCTATATAAAACAATAAATAATAACAATAATAATATAGTCTACTCAGTTGTGTTTTTTAATGGCCATCAGTAAATAAATGGCTAGGGCGATTTTTAATAATACTCATAACCTGAACATATGACCCTGTTTTATGTACAATTCAAGTTGATCTCTATATAGTTTTGGTAATATATTATGTCTTTTATACACATTTTATGGTAATATTGAATAAAGTGGAACTAGTTGGAGATCATCTACCTGGAGGAAAATAGTTTCAACAAATGTTCCAGGGTTATCAAAGTCCCATTGATTTCTGAATGTTCCCCCTTTTACTCCTTTTTCTTTTATAAACTTCTGCCGGCTTTAGTTCCAGTTTTGCCTTGATAAATACAATCTCAAAAAGCAAGTGTAAGCACATTTCTAAAGTGATTTTGTGGTAACGAATCCAGGGGTTCTCTCCTGTATTTAACTTTTATGAAAACTACCTACTTACCTTTGAAATAAATGTAAAAAAAATAGAATTAGAATATCTGTGTTATAATTGGGCATCATTTAAAGAAAGATTGTTTGCTGGGTTGTATCAGAATGCCCAGCACTGGCGTAACTGCTTTGTGTATCCTTGTACTGATTCAAAATATTTTAGGGCCTTTCCAACCTGGACCACACCGCTCCAGGAGGACTCCACACCGCTCCATGGACTTTAACACATGTGATAGATGAGAGGTCCCTTTAAATCTAATTACAGAAACCTTCCATTTGTATACACGCACCTCCCAAGTGGTGTTTGGTGGAACACGCCTCTTGGCACATGATATACTTAGCACCAGTCTGTACAGGTATAACAAAAACCCCTGGGCGCATGCACCTAAAGCACTGATTAATAAATTGGAGCACCTTCCTACTGTTTGCCAGCTTAAAGGTTCAAGCAGCTCTGCAGCCTTAATTTGTACAAGGCAGGTGAAAGCACTTCTTCAAATAGACTTTAAATGTTTTCTACCAAAACATTGGCTTGCTTAATTATCATTTGTGTTCACAAAAATATCTTTTTACCATATTTCTGTCACTTCTCACAGAAATAAAGCACCTTTTTATGACTCTAATCTTTCATAGAACTACAGTGTCTGTAAGTGCAGAAGTGTGTAACTGGAATGCGCATTTGTTCTGTGCATTCAGACTGTCCCTATTAACTGTTCTATAAAACCTATATAAAATAGTATTTTCCCAGTTAACTAATATTTTCCGGGTTTATAACATGTCAAAGGATATGTGATATTTAAAACAGCAGGAATAACATAAATCTCATTGCACGATGGCCCTTTTATGACATCTACCATTTTCATTGGCCGTATTAGCACACAGAAGCAAGATGTGTGTTTATCAGTAATACCATGAATTGTAAAACTGGTTACCTTTGGCAGGTCAATGTACAAAGATCTGAGTTGCTGGAAGTAACTTGACTAGTTTAACTTGCAATTACTTTACGGCAAGTTTGGCATTGTGGGTTGGGTTGTGGGTTTGGCATTGTGGATTCACTCAAATAGAATTTCTGTGAATAGACAAGTTAATATGCCTTTCAAATCCCTTTCCTTTAAGCAACACCAATCCCGCTTGTTACAAAAAGATTCTAGTAGTACGAGTTTTGACATTTATTTTCTTGCATTAAAGGCTTGATTTTTATTATAAGAAAACATAGAAATATTGGTCATTTGGTGTTAATAGGTTTATAATCTGATATTCATGAGAATAAAATGAGCATTCTTGAGTTTATTGAAGCTCCCCTTTATTCTAATTTTAATATCATCAAACAAGATTTTTACCCTTCCAAAGAGATATGGTGACTTTAATTTACCCTTTATTCCAATCTAAGACATATTTGCATGTCATTTAGGGAAAATAATTTTATCATTTTTTCAATAATTTACTAACTTTAATTGATAAACACATTTTTTTAATTCAATTTACATCTACAGTTTAATTGTACTACATATAATTTTTTCTGCTTGAGTTTTTTTAACCATCTGGTAATGATGAAGTAATGAACATCCCGAAAGGCAATAATTACTCATCTCCATTTCTCTCTTGTCTTTCAGGCATCCTCTTGACATTGTCAGTTTGATTTGTCCTCTCTACTTCCAAAATAATTAAGTTTTCCAAAACACATAAGAAAAATATGGAGCAGTGAAGTGACTCATATGAAAATACTTTGAAATAATGATGATGTTTTTATCTACTGTTGCCAAATAATGGTGTGATGCCTAGCCATTACTTTATCTGACATATAATGTTTCTTAATTTGTATAAATATCAAAATTTAGATGTATTTTGAAAATTACAGATCAATTCCCAACAAGAATTTTTAGTTTCCAATTTGTGCCAGATTAGAGCTCCTAGCCAGAAAACCAATTAGTTTTTATTTTAGAAACCAATGTCCATTATAGTGACATGTTTCTGAAGATGAAATAATTTGTCTCTAATTGGAACTTACTGTTACTTACCCGTCCTCGGTTCCCACGTCGCCGCAGCAGCCGCCACGCAGGAGAGGGAGACCGGCCCCTCCATCCGCACGGCCACCTCCGGCAGCAGCCGACAAGAGGGAGAGGAGACCTCCCTCCACTCGCACGCCACCTCCGCAGGCACCGACACAGAGGGAGAGGGAGAGCCCTCCTCACCCGCGTACGGCCACCTCGCCGCAGCAGCCGACAAGAGGAGACGGGAGACTCCTCTACGGACGGCACCTTCCGCAGTCAGCCGCAACGAAGGAGAGGGAGACCCCCCTCCACCGCACGGCCACCTCCGCAGCAGCCGCCACGAGGGAGAGGGAGACCCCCCTCCACCGCAAGGCCGCTTCCACTGCCTTCCTCTGAAGTGCCGCGCAGGAGAGGCAGACCTCCTGGTACACGGCGTCCTGCTGCTGCGCATGCGCGACCTCTAGTGGCGAACTCGCATACTAGAGGAATTTATGAAGGGAGATTACGCCATCCACAAGATGGCCGCGAGTCACAGACACCGGAAGTGATGTCATGAGGGGCTGATGGGAGATTCAGACTTCCTCCGCGGTTCTCCATTTAAACCCCTCAGACCAGTTTCACCTTGCCTTCTGATGGTCGTCTATGCCTTGTGCTAGCACCCAGATAGCGTTTTGGTTCCTGTATTCTCATGTATGATCCCGGCTTGTCTGACTTCGTTGTGTTCCTGATTCCTGACCTCGGCTACGTTTACGTTTATCCTGTTTTCCTGAATCCTGACCTCGGCTACGTTATATGACTATCCTGCTCTCTGGAAACCTGACCTCGGCTTGTTTGACCTGTTCTGTCCTGGAGTCCTACCTGACCACGGTGTCTCCTAACTACTTGTACGTGACATTTACATTGTAATTTCCATGATGCATAACTTGTTCTGCCTTAAAGGAAATCCTGAAAATAATAAATAAAATAAGATGGCATGTATGAACAGAATGGGGGGAACCTACCCTCAGGTGGCAAAAAACAGGGCCTCAATTATAAGGTTTTAAAATTATATTTCTTTCCTACCTAAATTGGATGAGAATTACCTAAACTGGTAATAAGAAGGCATCCTGAATGTCACCATGCATCCACAGGAGAATTTGTAGCCAACAATGGTGAATCGTCCAAATGATGTCTCGTATATGACTTTACTATTTCTCATTTTGACTCATCAATCTAGGGCACCTGCTGCCATTTTTTTGCACCTTGTTTCCATGTCAGAGGTATGGCTTTTTGGCAGAAACTCTTCTATTAAAACCCACTTCTGACCACTTGGTCACACCAAATGTTGATTTTATTTAGATTTTTCTTCTATTCACATTTTGTTAAATTATAAAAATAAGCAAAAAATGTTTTTTTTTATCATTCTCATTTCTTACTGCGTTTTTTCACACCTGCCTAAAACTTTTGCACAATACTGTATATTCTTCAGAGTTGATTGCCTCTATTGATTTGGAATTTAGTTGTGTAAGACAAAGTGTGTGTGTTCTTTTTAGAATGTTGTGTGTGTATTTATTTATTATATATATATATACACACCGTTATCATAAATATTCTGTTAAAGTTGTCTTTTGTGCATTTAAGATCTCAGGATATTACATACTATATTGACCAGAGGCAGACAAGGGGTTCAGGATTGTTGACTGACACAGCAGTTGCTTTAACTCGGATTTTGTTTCATTCAACAAGTTAAGTTTTGAGTGCTGAAAGGTGTTCCATTGACTGGAGGACATCGTCAGGAGCCAGTAAAGAACAGAACATACTGGGTGCATCAGTGGCCTATATTTTATAAATATAATCACAGGTAATGTCATCTAGTTGGCACAATAATAGCATTGCTGAGGTCAGATCCTAAAATGAATCACACAAACAACTTTTATACGATGCCATAGAACCCTTATGTACATAGCAAATGGAGCCGACTTTAGGACTATTACGTAATGGGGTGTTACAGCGTGTGCTCTTTACCCTTTTGAGATTGCTACTCATGATCTTTCTAAAACAAATGGCTATACAACAGGAGTTCTGCAATATTTTACCATAATCACCCCACGCTTACAGGAGACCTTTCCCAATTCTGATGCCTTGGTTTACCAATCCAGGCTGAGAGAGATTTTCCCAACCAGTTAAAATGCATACACCATTTACAAGCGTTACCACAGGGCAAATGGGGGATTTGCCCAGGACTCTCCGGGGGGCTCAGAATGCTAGCATTCTACTAGTTGCCACCAAGGGTAGTAGATAAAAAGCAGAGGAAGTAGACTCGTAGATAGACTTTAGGCATCAAAACAGGTTATGATGTTTATTCCAATATAATGGGCCTTAAACAATTGACCTAAAGCCCATTGTGAATGGCCAAATTGTATTAATTTAGAAAGTTACTAAGACATGGATGTGTTTTAGCTGCAAATATCCCATGCATGATTGTAGCAGTTTAATCTATTGGCTCAATCAAACTCCAGCTATATAACAGGAGTAGGTGTTTCATCTGAAATGTAATGCAAGCCCTTTTCCGCCTTTACGATTTGGCCTTAAAATAGTAAGAAGTCAATCTGTGTTTGTGTCAGACCCTAGCTCTGTACAACATCTATTGCCTCTTCGGACTGCTAGCTCTTTAGTCTCCACTTAATAGTATTGATTATAGATAAAATCAATAATAATAATAATAGATTTAAACTGCTTACTGATGCACTACACTCATTTTGTCACTTAAAGTGAATCTTTGTAGTATTTAGTAAACAAAATCTGTCCTTTGTCGTAAAAAGCACAGAAGGTTTGCACCTCCCTCTTAAATACATTTCATACAGATGAACTTTCCAAAAAGGCCACTCTGAGACCTTTAACAATTTTAACCTTTAACTAGCTTGTAGTAACCGGCTGTTTCCTGGAGGTTTGTTGGTAGGTGACAAATCCAACAATCAAATAAGACTAAAAGCTCAATTATGTAAAAACAAGTAGAAAACAGCATGACCCTGTTATTTGGCTTTAGTGCTGAGTGACAGAACGTGAAGTCGTTTCTTGGCTCCCGACATCAACTGCTGTCACACCGTGCTAGGGAGTGCAGAAGCAGAGGTCTGAAGGGACTTACCTTGTGCTCCATTAATTTTGGGGGGGTTAAAAGGAGATCTCCCCAACTGGCCCTGCTGCTTTGGCAGCGTGCGGCCTAGGTGGTACTATGACCCCCCACACCCACCTTAGCCCGGCCCTGCCGACACCAGCAACTGGGACACTGAAAGTACCAAGACAGTTGTCAACTATACAATGTCTGGAAGGCCCATTTACAAAAAAGGCAGTATGAAGGAGTCGGGCAACTACAGGCCAGTTAGTCTTACATCTGTAGTGGGGAAAT
>VKOC01000006.1:29779795-29913686 GCA_009364415.1 Spea multiplicata
CCTCCAGAGTCTTGTTTTTGTGTCACTGATTGGCTGTCTAATTTTAAAAAAAATGAGAATGCTTTTTGTACTTACACACAGGAAAGGGGGTTATCAGACCCACAAATGCATACTGAGGGATTCTACAGAGTATCTCCATGTATTTGCAAAGGGGGGACTACAAGAAAGTTTAAAGCCAGTGGCGAAGCTGCAGGAGTCGCAGCGGCCCCGCTTGTTCCTGTTTCCTCGTACCGGTTCAAAATTGCTTGCAAACCTGGACCACACAATCCAGGTAGGAAGGGCCCAAAACAAAATCTAGCACAATCTGAGCCCTAACTATACACAAATCTATTGACCAACCTGCATCGCCCTGCAGCCAACGTAATGAAGACAGTCAGAACTCTTCCAGTACAAAGTCCCAATAGCTAGAGAGCTTTAGCCCCAAATCCTTTTGGAACCTAGCAATGCCCCTGGTGTCTAGTGTCAAGCTCTTTGGTGTAAGCAATATAACTATTAGTATAATAATTAGAAATGCATTTGGATTTGTCTGCAGATATGGAAACATTCCACGTATTTCATTTCCTTTTAAAAAAAATCAATTTTGTGTTACAACATTTTGTATTTGTCTCTGTATACTGCAGTCCAAGTTATAGTTTTGCACAGAGGTAGCAGACGTTATTAAAGGATAGTGCTTTTATAGCTAAGGAATGTGTATAAATATGTTTTATACGGATGCTTTTATGTACGTAATAGTAATTTAGGTTTCAATTAAGTAGTACCAGTGCCTATCCACCGCAGCTCTTTCCTTTGTTACCATAGCTACTGATGAAGCACACTGCAGGGTCAAATTATACTGCTAAATGTTTGAACAGAGAGTAATTATGAAAATGGTATGGTTTAAAGTAAACATTTCATGGGTTGTGTTTTGTGTCCAAAGAACATACTGACAAAAATATTCTATCTTTCCATACATTAACCTTTTTATGAGTCAGAGCTAGTCACTATATAAAAAAACCTTTTAACTAGGACTGTGATCCAGATTAACAAACTGTACTGTGATGTACATTATGAACTATGCAATAAATGAAAAAATAGTTTATGAAGAACATTTTTTTTACTGTTTTTGTTTTATGTACATTTTTAGGCATGAGAGAAAAATGCTGTAAAGTAAGAAAGCGTTCAAAATTAGACATGTTCATTTTTATCATTTAACAAAATGCAAAGTGAGTAAACAAAAGAAGAATCTAAATCAAATAAATATTTGCTGTCATCCCCCCTTCAAAACGGCATCAATTCTAGATACACTTGTATACAGTTTGTTAAGAAACTCAGTGGGTAGTTTGTTCCAAACATATTGGAAAACTAACCACATTTCTGTTACCTTGCAGAGACGCAGCCCGCGCGTCCAGCTCCCTGCTCGTTCCGTTCGCGGGAGACGCAGTGAGGTCCGTCCTGCCTCTAGACGCGCGCCCCCACGAGGATCGAGAGATCTTGATATTCATGCCGCGTCTTAAAGGGATATTTATCTTTTTTCCTCCTCCCCCTAATTAAGGGGGTAGGAGGATCTAGGAGCTAGAGGGATATTTAGACCCTCAGTTTGCAGTTATCCCTTACTTGTGATAGTGCCTTGTTTGCCTTCACTAGCAGTTTGAATCTTCTCTTCGTATATTGGTTACCTGAACTCTGCTTGTACCTGACTACCCGTTGTTTGCCGCCTGACCTTTGCTCGTGACCCCGTATCCGATTGCCTGTTCCCTGATTTATCTCCGTGTTCCTGCATTATTGAGGACCCCTGGTTGCTGATTCTTCTACCAGGAATCTATATAGCTCTGTATTAGGTAGCTCCTCATCACCGCTTGGGGGCACCTTTCCTTGTACTGGAGTGTGGATCCACTGCCTGACCAGCTGCAAGTGACAATTTCTTCTGTGGATTTAGACATCATCAGTAGCTTCTCTCTCTCGTATTATTATTTATGATTTTATATAGCGCTGCCTCATCGTGTAATTCCAGACAGACTCAATGATGTTGAGATCAAGACCTCTCTGGGGGCCATGCCATCACTTCCATGACTCTTTGTTCTTCTCTAAACTGAAGATAGTTCTTAATGGCTGTATATTTGGGGCCATTGTCATGGTGCAGAATACACTTGAGGCAAATCAGGTGGTATTCCATGATGGATAATTATCTGTACTTTCCAATGTTGAGGAGACCATTTGCAGAAATGCAGCCCCAAGCTTGCAAGCAACCTTGTCATGCCTTGCGTTCACCACCCCAGCCCTTTAGCGAACAAACTGCCTTCTGCTATAGCCAAATATCTAAATATTTGACCAATCAGTCCAGAGCACCTGCTGCAATTTTTCTGCACCTCAGTTCATGTGTTTTTGTAAATAGTTAAGTCGCTGGGTCTTGAAGTCGGAGGTTTGGCATTTTGGCCACAAGTCTTCCATGAGGACCACTTCTTACCAGGCCATTTTGCAAGTTCGATGGGAGGCATGAATAATTATCATGAATAATCTATCTGGAGTATCCCGGCTTCTCTGTGCACATCTGTAAAATGGCAGGGCCACGGGGACAGGGTGAGAGGGTGTGCCTGGAGGCTTTGCCATTTTGCGGAAGTTTACCTGGAGGTCAGCGGAGAAGAAAAAAGACAAAGAATACAGAAGAACAAGACAATATAAGAGAAGAAGCAGAGCTGCATGGCAAGGGAAGGTAGGAAGACATTTAAAGAGAGCGTGAGACAGGGTGAATGAGACTGAGAGAGAACATGAATGAGAGAGTAGGTAAATTGATATTTTTTATTAAAATTTTAATTTGTACGAATCCAAATGCACAAGTGTATTTATCTACATTTTACATAAATCAAAGGTGCACTTATAAGAGAGCCATCGAGCTTTAAGAAATAGGCTTATCTCTGGTGGGCAGCTTTTTACTGTATAAAGAGAGATTCTAGTACTGATGTGAATTTAATGTTACATTTTTATGAAAAATTGTTTAGATTGAATATTTGAAAAATAACTTTCAGAGAGGCACTTACATAGGTCTAGTAGCCCATACAAAAAATATTATATTGAACAGTTGAACACTCCAAAGCTAATCCCAACAGGAAAGCATGTTATTTCATTTTTTGTTATGATACTTTGTGATTTATTTCACTTTATTATTTCATTATCAACAAGATCACATGTATTTTGTTTTATTGTGTAATATATTTTGATTTGTTTGTTTGCAATATTGTTTTCTTTATTGTTGTATTATTGTATATACATTATACATTATGATAGAGGGTTGCATATTTCCTTTTTTATGTATTTCTTTGTAATTTACATATGGTTTTGAGTGTATACTGCTTTATTAAATGCTGTTTGTTTGTCAATATTATTATCTTTTATTTATATAGTGCCAACAACGCACGCAGCGCTTCTTGCAATACATATATTCAAAGGGTATGACAAGACAAGCATTGATAGATTAACCGATACATTAGGTGGAGAGACCCCTGCTTGCAAGCTTACAATCTTTAGGGGATGGGGTGACCAACATAAGGCACAGAGAAAGGTGAGAGGTAGTGTGCTGGTTGTATCAATGACAGGGACGTTCTAGCAGCTAAGATGGTGCGGCTTCTCTGAAGAAGGGTGGTTTTGAGATATTTCTTGAAAGTTGGGAGGGAGGGCGAATGCTGAAGGTTCGGTGGAATAGGTTACAGAGGTATGGGGCAGCAGGAGTGGAGACTTGTAGACAAGAAAAGGAAGAGGTGATAATTGAGGAAGAGAGCCATAGCCCGTGGGAAGAACGTTAAGACCACGTTAAGATCACGTAGTGGAGTAATGAGGGCAGAAATGTAAGTATTGCCTTATATGTTAGTACAAGGATTTCAAATTTAATTTTTATGGTAATAGGGAGCCAGTGGGGAAGCAGAAGAAGAGCAGCGTGCAAGAAAGATAAGCCAATAGTCGATAAAGCTTGGGTTAATACTCTTCACCTCCCATTTTGAGATGTCAACATCATTGACAGAATTCCAAGTAACACCTAAAGTAATTTTTTGCCTATTTTATTTTGAATCACGTTTCGGAAAGGCATAGTGCTAAAATTGTGGGGATCTTAAAGGAGCAGCTCTCCTGCCACTGCTTATTATTTTTCATTGATTTTTTTGGCATTTTGTTTTTTCTTTTTTACTTTTCAATTACTTTATTGAGGATTTTTGTTAGTATATGCTTTCTTTTGAATTTTAATACTACTTTTGGAATAAATAGTATATTTTACACCTCCCTACCTTTGTGTTATGTTATAGACAAATATATTTTTTCAACTATAATTTAGAATTGAAAACAACTAGATTGTGTATTTCCATTTATCACATAAAGGTTGAGGTTCAGGAGGCTGTGTTGCTTCTTTTATTGATTTGTTTAAAGGTATTTTATGGTTGGCACAGTAGAGCTTTTAGTCTTGGTAACGCTAAAAGGCTCTGTCTTCCAATGCCTTGCAATCTTTTCATGGTTGCTATGCACCATTGCAAATGACACATTAAAATTGCTCTTAGAACACAGGTAAACATATTTTCATGTTAAATGATTTGAAGATATGGTAAAATGCATTTAATATATTCTTTTTTCAGTAAAGTGGTCACATTTTATGAGGGGCAAAAACTCAAAAAAATCAATTACTTGTTGGTGCCTTAATATAACTGCATTTGTAAAGGAACTACATAATAGATCATGTCACATTTGCTCCAGTTACAAAACTAAGTAAGCGTTTATGTATATATATATATATATACCGGTGTATATATATATTATATATTATATATATATATATATATATATATATATATCATGACGAAATTGTCCTAGTTCCAGAAAGGACATTTGAGGTCTTCAAATATGGCAGGACTGGCATTATTCTACAACTTTGCTTATCCCTGATAAACGAATCTCTGACTCCAGGATGGCTTTGTGTTAAAAGCTTTAGTAAACCAGAAATTGTTAATCAATGTGGTAAAAATTATAATAAAGAACGCAAGAATATGAAAACCCAACATTTTACAACTTATTTTTAAGCAATATTACTGTAAAGGATACATCTAATTTCATTTGTTTAAGCAAAGTGGGTAGAAAAAATCTGTAGTAAATCAATTAGTATGTCCTGTGGTGTTTTGAACCACTTTTGTGCTTTTTGACTATTTTACATTGGGCTAATTTGTGTATACTCTCTAGTTCTTTGCAAGAAATTCTTGCAAATCTGACATTTTTCTTCGGTAAATAAAAAACACAGGAACTATTTTCATTTTTATATGTCACATGGCAAGTGTTCCTGGAAAAATATGGATCACACAAAATCTTACTTGATTAAAAAATATATTTCTGGAAAGAATTTGGGCAGGCAACAGAACTAGAGATGGTGCTTCTAATGCTGCATTTAGATTCAGCAGCACCCTTCATGTCCTAAGGATGGAGCATTGTTAAGTTGGGCATGTTTTCCCAGATAGGGAATGATGCTGCTGATTTTCAGAAGGTTCATGGTGCGCATTCATTAGGAGTGTCAGGAATAGCTGTGTCTTTGCCATGAGTCACAGTTACTTGGCCGGTGGACTGTAGTTAAGTTAGTGTTATGTTTTATAGGAGTTTAGGTATCTTATCCCTCTACTCATTACAAAACACTAGCGACACGTTAGACCACAACAAAACCCTGTTTATTTGTTATTTCTGATCATTTGTTCCTCTACCACAGGCACGTCCAAAGTCCGGCCCGAGGGCCAATTGCGGCCCGCGTTCCGGATAAGGCCCCACAGATAAGTTGCCCAAATATTGATCTGTTTTTTTATATTAAAGGCAGAGTGATTTAACACCTGTTTAGATTTGTCATCCAAGTCACAAAATGAAAAGTATGCCGTTTTCAATAAACTTAAAATAGTTTAAAATATGTTAAAAAACATAAAATAGTTTATTTGCATTTAATTTTAATGGTTCAAAGAATGTCAGGCAAAATGGTCGGCCCTCGCACACGTTCACTTCATCAAATCTGGCACTCTTCCAAAAAAGTTTGGACATGCCTGCTTTACCATAATGCAAAAAAGTAAAATGCAAGAGGCTTCTTACTTTACTCTGGAACTACTTTGTTGGGTTTGTTAAGATCTTGATTAACATTTTCCTGGCGGTTGCTGTAAGTTTCCCTGGTTGAGGGAGCCAAAGCTCTACCTGTAGACCTACATTATTCACACTAATCCCATCATTGTCACAAGAATATTGATGTTGTTAAGTGAATATATGATTGCATATTTTTGAGACCTTATTAGGATTTGAAAAGAGGGGATATTTGGTGATGGATGAAGTTCAGCCTCACATTTCTTTGGTGTATGGTACAAAGGCTTCCACAAAAAGCATGTTTGAGATGTAGTGCAAGATCATTAAAACACAGAGCAGCAATATGCATCTATTAGTTCAAAACAATACACAATATACATTTAATGAAAAAGAAAGCAAAATGTGTCAAAGTAAGGTAGGCTTAAGTATATATCAAGAGAAAAGGAATGATAATTAGAGTTTTTGTAAAAGGTCATGCCATGATCTTAAAAGCACCCTGCGTAGGCTTACATTGTAATGCCACCATTGTTTTACTTCAGCACTCCCTTTCCAGTTGGGCAATCTGGAAACCAGTAAACCTCTATAATGTCCTCCCCATTAGCTAATGCCACGAAACTGGAGATTCATGAAAGCACACTGACCAAAATGGCAAATAAACACGTTTTATTAGATGAGGGAAATCAGCACTGTGGATAACACTATATGCCTTCCTTTTATTATAAATTAAAGTATTGGTTTGGGTAATGATACAGGCTGTTAGCTCTTAGCCAGTTAAGTTTCGAATGGACTATCTTTAAAAAATGTTCATGTGCTTTGTCATTATATTTAGTTGCAATCAGAATGTGGGGTTTAATAGCTAGAAAATGTTTGGAACCCCCTTCAGTAAACCTGATAAATGTTACATTCCATTTGCATTCATTCATATCCAAATATTTTGCAATATCAACAAAAACGTTGATAACGTGCATAATTTACTTATCTTTCAAAATATTTATAAATGTTTATAAAGCAGCTAACATTTTCATGTGCTTTAGTCTTCAGGTGAGAAAATTAACCAAGGAAGAGAAAATTAGTGCTTCAATATTTTAAAGCTGAATTTTAACTGCCCTTAAACTGAATCAGTTTAACTAATGCATTATTTGTGCCCTAAGAGTAATTTGTGAATCTTAGCATAAATCTACATAATATTAACCGGACTTTTGTACTTCATTATTTTTCTTACCAGGAACTTTTTTTGTGTTTAAAACATAGCTAAGATGGCAGTAAGGTACTTTTATTATAATTATATTGTGTTGCATATTACTTTGGTACTCAAAAGTTTAATGATTCAGTAGGGATATGAAAAGATTGGAGGAGAAGTCAATGTCCTCCAAAGAAACAAACGAAAACAAGGTAGTGAGCTTTGACACTTCTGTTTACATTGCTTTACTTTCATTGTACTCACTCTTACACTCTTAGTTACTTTCTCTCGCTCTCTTTGACACTCTCAGACTCTCAATATCTCACCTACCGTTTCTTCCAACCGCTTCCATGTCCTCATCTCTTTTTTCACAGCTCTGCTTCTTGTCTTGCCTATTCTTGTTCTTCTGTCTTCTTTCTTTGTCCGCTTCTTCCTGGTATCAGCTCCGTTAACCAGGCCTTTCCGGATTGCTCCTGCAAAACGGCAGAGTCTCCACACACACACACACGCTCTTGCCTGATTGATGGAATGAGGGAGAGGCTGTCCCTATTTAGAGTGCCGTGGTTCCTCTCTTTTGAAGAATCATTTCTTAAGATCTCTTTCTCTGTCAATCTGCCTCTATTATTCTGGCTTCTTGAAGTACTTCCGCAAAAGGGTGTAGCCACTGTGGAACATCACAGGAACAGCGTCTCCCTTGTTTCTGTGAGTGAGGAAGAGGGTATGTAGTAGTAAACTATAGACATGCACCAAAAGTGATTTGGACAAATTTTGGACACAACATCTGTTGCCTTAAAACAAATGGACCAAAAATGAAACAAATCACTTTTGGTACATGTCTCTAGTTTACTACTACATACAAGTCTATGGTTTACTACTAAGTTATTCATCTAGGTTTCTTCTTAAAAAGTTGCCATGCATCTGCTATTCCAAAAAAATAGTTTTAGCTTCACTACTGTGAAATGATGTACCATGCAGAAAAATACATTTGCTGTGCTAAGTATACATCTGGGCATGTATTAGAATCCATTATGCATTTCTGGTAACTCATAAAATCAACTAAAACACTGATTATAAAGGTTGTTTCAATTATACATTTGCCAGTCTATCACATTTAATATTCAGAAACCTATAATTGTTATAAAAAAACAGAATTATTTTTACATTATCCAGGGAGTATAGTTTATTACCATCTTTAGTACATGATGTAGCAGACAGAGAGTACAATTGAAGACATTCAATCCATATGCCATGCAAAATTGATTTTAATAGCGTTAAAATGGAAAATTATTTTAAAAATGGTGTGTGACATGCTGGAATCTGAGGCTGTCTGAACTGAACTTAAACATTACTGTTTTTTAAGCACTTTCAAAATTCAAATATTACTACATTTTGTCCATCCTTCCAATATCTCTATGGCATCTTTATTCTACAAGAAACACGTGCACATACCTGCACAAAAATCTCCTTACCTCACAGCTCCTCTTCTTCTCTCAATGTCAGCTGCCACATATGTACTGCGGATCATAGTGCAGCTACTACTACTTTGCCAATGGTTGTGCTCCTGCAGATTATCCATCACAGCACATGATTCCCCAGAGCCTGTTAGCCTTGAGGATGTGCCTGTCTACGTGCCTGTACATGCATCTGTCAAACTGGGCAAATATGACCCCGATTTTCCAGGCTAGGCTTAACCTCCCATTAATGACACCAATAATGACACCACACTCCAGTGTATATGGATAAGAAAAGGCCACAGCCAATTTTATTTATTAGAGTCACGCCAAAACCTGAAACAATAAACATAGGTGCATTAACCCCTTAAGGAATAGGCTCATTTTTTCGTTTTGTACCCTATGGGACCCAGGCTGTTTTAACACTTTTGCGGTGCTTGTGTTCAGCTGTAATTTTCTCCTCACCTATTTAGTGTACCCACACATGTTACATATATATTGTTTTTTTCAGGACAAGATGGGCTTTCTTCAGATACCATATGTTTTGATCATATCATCTTATTTACTATTAAAAAAAATAAAACATGGTGAACATTTGAAAAAAAACACCTTTTATGACTTTTCTTTGAAAAATCTTTTACTCACCTACAAAAGTAAAAAAACTAGCTAAATAAATTCTACTATTTTTGCTCAGTTTAGAAATACCCAATGGTTTTTTTTTGCTGTTTTTTGGAAGTTATTGGGCAATAAGTAGTGTTTTATGATTTCCAAACCTTTTTTCCAAATCTGGTCATTCTGCCTCCGTCTCCTCTTTGGAACATCTTTGAAGCCAGTTAACTCAATTAATCCCTATCAGACCATATATTTTTTGAAAAATAGACACCCCAGGCTATTTCAAATGCTGGTATTTTAACCCTTTCCATGCACTAATTATACAACCACACTTTGTTAAACTTTGTAATAGATTATTTTTATTTTTTTTTCACCATGTAATTTAGTTATAAATATAAAGGTCCTGGTATATGTCACTGTCAAACAACACCACAATATGTGTTCAGCAACATCTCCTGAGTATGGTGATATCCCACATGCATAGGTTTGTCAGATTGTTTGGCTGGTAAAAGGCTACTTTTGGGACATGCGTAATTCAGGTGGTCATTTGGTCATTCTGCCTCTATCTCCTCTTTGGAACATCTTTGAATGTATATATACACCATAGATTTTTGAAAACTAGACACCCCAAGGTATTTAAAATGCTGGTATTTTAATCTTTTTATGCATGAGATTCTACCACCTGCCTTTTCCAAAATATAATTTTGTATTTTTTCCAGGACTTCAGGAATTAATTCATAGCTCCTGGTATGCGTCACTATCAAACACCACCCCAATGTGTGTTTCAGCAACATCTCCCGAGTGCAGTGATACCCCACATGCATGGGTTTGTCGTGTTGTTTGAAATTTAAAATATCACATTCGGAAAGTGCGCTTTTCTTTCTCCATTTTGGTCAGTCTGTACCTATGCCCTATCTGTGATCCCGACCACTCCAATGTACCTCATCAAGCCATTTTTTTAAAATTTAGACACCCCTTAGGTATTTGAAGTGCTTTTATTTTAACTATTTCTATGTTGAGATTTTTGAGAAATTTTAGCACTTGCTCAAAATAATAAACTATTTTTTTAATTTTATTTAAACAAAAAAATTTTTTTTTACACATTTTGCTGGAACTGGATGGTTCCTCTGGTGACATCACTGCATAATTATTTTTAAATAATTTTTCCATTTTTTTATTATTATTTGAATATTTTACTAATCACATTGTGATTAGAAAGCTGGGCTCCATTGACTTGCATGGTTGAATGCAGTACCTGTATTCAACCTGCAAGTGGAGCCAGAGTTCTCTAGAGGGTCTGGAGACCATCTAGCGAACTTTTTCAACTTCCTTGGTCTTTTTTTACAGGGTGCCTGCCGTCTTGCGGATGGCGAAGATCACTGGCAGTGGCGGCTGTGACCGCTCTCCGGAGCGACACCATTTAAGTTTAGAAGGTGATTGTTGATCGCCTCCTAAACACTTTTAATATGGGCATGCGCCGCCCAGGGACGGGCAAGACATGGCCCCTGATGCCGATCTTGTTGATCACTTTCTAAGCTTATTTAAGTTAGTGACGGTTTGGGACCGTCAAAGGTCATTACGTTTTTGCATGACGGCCCTGAACCGGCAAAAGTCGCGAAGGGGTTAACAAGGACAATGGCTCAAAACACAATACAATGAACACACCAAGCTTGCCAAGTAATCCAAGTACCATAACTAAATACCACTTAAGGAAGGGACAGACCCGGATGTTCCCACCCTGACCTGAGATTCCCAGCACTGACTGGCAAGAACCTCCCACCAGTTGTTACCAACACTTCCCCCCCTGGATACCTGGGAAGCTGCCACCCCACAGACTGTGACAAAACAACACAAAGGGTGGGACACGCAACCAGGTAAGCTAACAACAAGAATGGTTCCTAAGCCTGGGAAAGCAGCCACTTAAATAATCTACCCCCAACTCCACCCCCAAATTTCAGGCCAGAAAGCCTACCCTTCCTCTGCACAACAGTCAGGGCCCACCATAGCCCATGCTGCCCCCTCCATGGGCATCATTCTAGCAGCAGATCAGGTGCTGCAGTGTGCGGTCAGTGGCTAAATATGCATGGCCTCAAACTAAGTCAGTATCAAAAAAAGTAGTGTGCGGCCATGCATATCCAGCCGTCGGCTGCACTTACACCATGAGGCAGTTGCTGGCCTTAAAGTGCCAAGGCCACCTCATGATTGCCAGTGCAGCCCTGTCTGACTATGACACACAGCTTAACTTCTGTTGTTACATATCCTGCTTTCCTTCATCCATACAGCATGATATCTACACTAATACTCAGCTGGTATGTGTAGGGTAATGGGAGTTCCCTGCAAAGATACTCTTACTTCTGTTCCTACAATGGAGCCGAGTTGGGCAATTTCCCCAGGCGGCACTTTTGAAGGGGCTGCACTTTGCTGCCCCAAGCGCTTTTTTTTTTTTAAGCGGAGGAGAGAGAGGGGTACCGAGTGGTTTTCGCTTACCCGCTCTCCTCTGCGGCGAGTCTCCCTGTTCGGTCTCGGTGCCGGCTTCTAATGCTAAGCGCCGGAAGTGACGTCAATTTCCGGCGCTCAGCATTACAAGCTGGCAACGTGGCAGAGCAGGGAGACTCGCCGCAGGACTGCTTAAAGGTAAGTACTGGGGGGGGGTAAGGATAGATAATGCCGTCGGTGAAGTTTAAAATGACACCCCCCCCTCCCCGGCGTCGCTGGGGGCGTTTTTGGCATTATAAACTTTGCCCCAGGTAGCATTAAGTCTTGGGCCTGCCCTGCTTATAGTTACACCCACGCAATGTGTGATCATATGTAAATTAAGTTATAGTGGACTTGATAAATATTTGTAATGACCTAACATTGTATTATTATTTTTATTGATTTAGTAACATTTCACAGTTTGGGAATTTCGTGCATGCACATTGACATGCCAGAGGTAACTGATCAGAAAGAATACATGCAAAACATTAAACAAAACTCTAAATGCATTGTATACTTCTCTGCCCTCTGGTTGTACAAATAGTTAGGAAATAATTAGAAAATAAAACCACCATGCATCAAATGATATTGATGAAATATGAAAAAGTATTTGGTGATGAGCAAACAATTGTGAAACACCAAGTTCAACTTTTGTACATAGAAACAGTTGAATTATTCTCAATACAATACACAATAGGTACTGTAAATATAAATTATGCTTGGGTGACTATATGGTCTCATTGAGTGCTATTGAGTACAAGTCAGGATATTTCACTTGGATGTGAACTTACTATGGTTGCAGGTAAACAAACACTTTTACTTCCAGTAAAATATATGGGAGATATTTTACACGTAAACACTATATTATGCAATATTAATACGCTTTAACAATTAAACTTGTGAGGCTTGTAATAAGTTAAATCAAACGATTATAGTACAACCAGTACAGTAAGTTTGGCTACATGAGGAATGGAATGTATACCAGTTGAGACAAATCATTCCGGAATGACTAGGGTATTCTAACTTTTTTAATTAAATGGTTATTCCACATTATGTCACTTGTACCACTGATCACAGAATAGGGGATGCATAGAGATATACCTGGTATCTATACTGCTCAGCTTGATTCATTTTACCTCACTTGGTTCATAGGGGTCCTTCAGATCCCTATTTATCATTTTTGCAACATAGTTTGTTATTTGTTCTTTTGTTCACTTGTTTTCATACATTTGCAACTCACAAGTTATGGAATGTTTTCCTTTAGTTGAGCGTGCTGTATGTCTGTTTAGAGTGATTTCTTTGTTAGTGAAAAATTGTATTTTTATAACCTCCACCCCTAAATTGGCACAGGAGAGGTGAGTCATTTAATAAGCTCTGTGCTTCCATGAGGTCTTTAAGTATGAATTCAACCCTACAAGATGGGGGAAAGGTTATGGATTTAATTCATCCCTGGACCACCACACAAAGGGAGAGGAGAGTAATCCTTGGTTTATAGGGTGTACCAAGGACCTCTATTTTGTTTAATTTGTAATATATTTATTTAAATATTTAATATTATAAGTAATTTTATCTTTTATATCTAATCCATTGTCTTTTTGTGGACTAATAATTGATGACTATACTACCAAAATTGCATATATTATGTGTATGAATGAAAATGAATGTATGCATTAGATTAACCACGTGGCTAGAAAGTGTGTGCACATTAAAAATGAAAATCAATACCAGAATCCAAGGTGCGAAATTCTAGTATTTTTATTTAATCACAATGTATACATAAAATAGACTACCCAAAGTTGAGCCTGCAATCCACATCCATGCGGATGAAAGGTCCACTTTAAGAATTTAAAGTCAATACTTTCAGAATTACAACTACAGAAGGCCAATACACTCCACTTAAAATGATTGAAGGTGTCAAGTGAATCCCTGGATAAGATCCATGTACGTTAGCATTTCTTGAATGATTTGACAGCAGATACTTGCCCTGAATGTCAGCAGAAACATATTAATCTAGTCATATCGAAATACAACTAGCGGAGAGCATGAACATAGGGTACTGTTCCAGAATACTTGGTATGGAAAAATACAACCATAGAATACAGGATATCAAAAACCAAAAAATTTAAAAAATGTAGATCTTTATGCCATCAAACTGATATAGTCAGTCTTCATACTTCATAACTTCATACCTGTCCTCAACAAGTAGTATGTGACATGAAGTATAAATGTCACATTTTGTATATTTATGTTTATTATCTATCATATGTTAAACGAGGGAGGAAAGAGGAAGAGAGAGAAGGAAGGGAGAAAGTAAGATAAGGGAGACTGAGTTTGGGAAACAGAGGAAAGGTGAGTATAGGGAGATATGAGGAGAGCGAAGAAAGAGAATGGGAATCAAGAGTGAAATAGTTTTTTACATTCACTAGTTCACATACAGTAATTTAATCATATATATATATATATATATATATAAAATTATATTACTTGGTTTTATGGTCTACTAGTGATTTTGGGTGGGGAAAAGGATGACCAAGAACTGATGGCATTCAGAGTACCCAGCTAGGAAGATAACATAATAAATATTACAATGAAGTCGAATAAGCTCATAAACAAAAAAAATCTTACCAAATAGGATTGCCTCATGTTTTAGAAAGAAGTCTTTACTTATTTGTGTATACTGTACATTCATCATGTACATGGCTTCCCCCAGCCTAAGTCACTATAAATTGTAAATATGTGCATCACATTCAATTCCAATGATCAAATGAAAAGATATGGTAACAGATGCCTTCCTGACTTCCTACAGTTATTAGGAATAAGAATGTGTTGTGTGTAAACGTTAACAGGGTCGACCTTAATTTATTGTTTTTTTCCTTCAGTTTCTACCATTGGGATAAACACAAAAGTTCTTTTTAGATGGTTTTCTGAAGCAGCAGACCATCCAACAGGCTTCTCAATAAGACTTAAGTATCCTGTGTTCATATATCTCTAGTGATCATGGACATCTCAAGTTAGGAGGGCCCTGTTAATAGTACTGTTAAACTTTGTTAAATGGGTGGTTGGTACAATACCATAATAAATTAACATAAACTATTTTGGCAGCATAAAATACACTACTCACTGTGAAGAATTTCCATTGTACAGTTGCACAACATATCTCATTGGCTTTAGTGACAGCTCAATGGGTACTTCATTGTTAATTTCCAACCATGCATTAATGGAAACCATTGGCATGAAATAAACAGAAGTCTATTCTTCCTTTACCTTGGAAATCCATGATGTATCCGCAGAAGCAAAGACATAACCCATACCTATATGCATAGATAAGGCAAAATAAAGCAAAAGGGCTGATAGAAACACTAAACCATAATGAATATCTACATCTGGATCACTCCTGCCTATTAATTAATATGGGATTATAAAATGGAAATGAAGACTTAAAACATGCCCTTATGTATAAATATAATTACCAAATATCATTTTATGTTAAGAAGTTTAGATTTAGAGACGTCCATGCATTTAGTCTATCATAATCTATGTCAACACAACGACAAAAAAATACCAGTTCAGTGGATGGCACAGAGGCTCAGAATTATGCTCAGAAACATTAAGGAATATTTGGTGATAGGTGATATTGTGAGGAGATAATGGAGTAGGAATACTTGGATGCTTCAAGGAATAGACAAGGAAATAAACCATGCAAGGCAAGTAAATAAATACAATAATTTTGCCTGTGCTTAGTAATGTGTCAACATCTCAGGCAGCACAGCTTTACAGCAAGGTGCAACAGAAAACTATACATAGAAATGAGCTTCTTTGGATTAATTGTTATTTCCACTTTCTTCAAATACACTTTTTGATTTTTGAAATGTTGTATTTTACATAGCTTTGACAGATGCCTTTGGGGAAGAAAGGCTCCTGGCTATCATCCAAAGTTATTTTAAAAACCAAGTGTATTTCATTGACACAGAATGAATAATATCTCATCTTGATAATACAACTATATCAGTCCTTTTGTTTTTCCAGAAATATCTCTAGAAGCTCCAAATTATTCTTTTTTTTTTTGTATTAGAGGGCGGCATTATTTGACTTCATGAAATTGTATATTACATCAATCCTTTATTCCACCATGATTTCATTGACAGGAAAATTGATCCCCTGTCACCATATGATTGAACAACCCCTACAATAATTGCTACTTATTGTACTTGTCTGCATCTCCTTGCTTTATAACTGTGGAGAACCAAAGCCCAAAAGCCAACTTTTAGTTGTCAAGAAAACATTTACATCAGAAAAATTATGCCACTGGTTCATTCGCCACCTTAATTGTCAAGGGTAATCATGTCATGTGAAACCCTCTCTGACTTTAGAGCCAGACATCCATGGTGGTATCTGTCATCAGGTACCTAAAACATCCAGTTTTAAGGACATCATAGCTCCATTGTTGTTGGTGATGCACTTGTTTACAAAAGTGTTAAATTCAGCTATGTGGAACATACTAAAGAGCAAAATTAATATTTTGTCTAGGAACAGCAATATATTTACATATACATTATAGTTATATAAATAAACTACAAATTCTTGGCATGGTGTCGCCACCAAGGACTGGGACCATGGATGAGGCAGGTGGTGCTTTTAGCAGATAATCCAAGAACTTAATTAGCTTGAAACCTTTCACAAGCTAATGGCCCTGGCGTATCTTCAACGACCCTTATGCATTTCTTAATCGTTGTATAGCAACTGCCAGCATTTATTTGTTACAAAAATCAGTTTTACACATCTCTTTTACATAACATAAAATAGATGTGTAAAGCTGATTTTTAGAACAAACATACCATGGTTATAGCAGTTGGGACAGATGCAAAATGTATCCATCATTACTGTATTTGGCATGCAATACCATGTGAACTCAAACATCCAGTCCTAATGTTTGTTCAAATTGCACTTATCTCCTTTTGTATTGAGTTGCGTATTTTATGGACACTAAAAGTAATATTATTAACATAAGTAGCACTTGATCTCAAATTCCCACATGAACCAAACCTTGCATAAAGCCTCTGCCCATTCCCAGCTTTGTGTGCTTTACACTTTTCCACCCCTGCTCTTGAAAAACCCAATCAGACAACTTGCAGTAATCTGACTCTTGTGTTCTACTCTGTATGTTTGGAGCACCTCATTCTGTCCTGGGAAGGAATGAGTGACAGACCTGAAACAAGTCTTAGAGGGTAAGTCCTGCTTCACAGAGGGCACATTTTGTAAATAATACTTAATAGGTGTTTGGCATTCAATAATAAATAAGCACTGTTATACGTAACACCTCCTGTATACAATAGATGACAATGTTGCAATTAAACCAAATAATGTTTTTAAAAAGGTAATATTATGAGCGTTACCTAAAAATTACATTCAGTGTAGGACATTTTTATTATTTAACATTTTTATATTATTTTTTTTTGTACCACTTAGGCAGAGAGCCTGTTCATCTGCACTTATATCTATAGGGGGGTGTAATTCACCTGCTGGTATATTATACACTCCTTAGGTATTATATTGGGAGCAAGATCTAGCTGTGCATTGTAAACTAACTGCTGCAGGGCTGATTCGTTAAGGAATTAATGAAATGCTTTGATGAACAAGCCTTTTAAAAATCAGCATGACTCAGATAATAACTCCAACATTTGATGAACACACTATTTTTTTTAGGTTACATTACATGTAGTAACGAGGCAATCAGTAGCAAAATATAAAATGTTTGATAAATGTGTATTTGACACTGAGAGATGATTAATCACAGGTACGGATATGTAGTTTGCCACATGTAAATTGTTATTGTCAGGTGTCACTTGTTTGATGAAAAGAAGAGAAAAGAGAAGGGGACAGAGGAGAAGAAAGGACACAGGGTTGGTTAGGGATGACTTTAATAATTGTCTGGGGCATGTAAAAGCTACCATGCCAGCCCTTCTTATCTCTTATTGGCTAGACTTTCCTACCTTAGAGAACTGACAAAGAGATTTAAACTCTTACACAAATGTGTGTTTTTTTCTGTCTTTTATAATGTTTAACCCTTAAGACTCCTATATTGGGGGTGTTATATTGGGGTGTTATATGAAAATGTCAGATTCAGTTGATAGAGACAATACAGGATATTTAGAAAATGAATGCTTGTAACATAACAATATAAATTGGTATTATCAAGCTTTGTACATAGGTCTGTCATAGATACAGCACCATCACTAGCAAATGGTGCTAAATATTTATTTGTGTTTGTGTAGTACCGGTCTGTTGGATCTTGGTGTATGCTTAATAATGTCTCTACACAAAGACATGCTCTAGTCTGCAAGTTCAATTTTCTAATTTTCTAATACTAATGATTTTGTATTTTCTACTGCAATTTCTTGGACAGACCAAACTAGCAAAGACAGAGTTGTAAATTACTCGTGTAATGAAATCATTCCTTATCTCATCAGCGTCAGTGGGTGAGAGTAACCCAGCCAGTTGGCAGATGTTTCACAGTATTCTAGTGAAACATACTTTATTATCCTAAAGAGTTTTATTTTTACGAACACAAGGAATTTTAGAGTCTATATCCACTATATGTTAGAGTATCAATGGCAGGGCTGCATTAACAATAGAGTACATGGAGCCATTGCTCCAGGGCCCCAGCATTGTCAGACCCATTTTTAATTGTATGCATCCTGCTGGTCTTATGAACATTATTGACTATTGTTATGTATAAGGGGCAACCTCCATCATCCAGCCCATGGGCCAACTTACATGTCATCACTGTTGTTGCACCACAGCTTAAGTTAGTAGGAAATTGCTAATAAGACAAAGAGGAAAATTATACTGACAGTGGCCCAAATTTTTCAAAACCACCTGTGTTTTTTCCCAATAAAAATGTATGCAAGGATTGCTCTACAGTTACTTGTGATAAATATATCTTCCCCATTGAATTCAACCCATTAATAGTAATGTGTAAATGACTAGGTGGAGCAGGGTACAGAATTGTCACCTTCTTTTGTCTTATTAAAAATCTTTAATTTACTTACTGTTACCTTGCTAATCACATTTCATTGTTATGCTGCCTAAATGTATCCTCAAATAAGTTTAGAATAAATAGGCTGAACATAAATGTACCTATTTTAAATTATTATTACTTAGATCTATTGTCAGAAAAAAAATGTTATATAGTGGAGAAATAGTTTATGACACGATAAAGTCATAGCATACTACAGATGATGTCATTGCATTTATTAATCCTATACTATGGTAATTATGTGTACCTTTTAATCAATACACATTTTCTTGATATCCCCTTAAAATTGTGACATAAATTTATCCTCCTGTAACTGCCTTTGGAGTTAATTTAACTCCTTGCATCTATAAACACTCCAGTATTACTGTTTAATCTTTTCACACCTGCAGATGTTCCCGTTATGCAGCACACATAACGTGCTATCTTACATTTGGGAAGCTGACAATATGTTACAGGTGACTTTAAGGTCAAAATAATTGAGATTACATAATTTCAGATAAGAAAGTTTATTCTTTATGTAGACATATTTGAGGTATGCAACCGTTCCTTCTTTAACTGGTCTAGTAATACAACAGGTCAAACCAATTTTGCTGTAGAATAAAGAAAGCACAAATGAATGAGTAACAAATTATTTTTTATTAAAACAGGAAATCATTGTTAATAAGACATTATTGCAGCTGTCACTGGTCACTTTTATAATTTGTTTCATTTGTTTGGCTTTCTATAAATAACTTGTTTCATTAGTATCCAGCTGCGGTGTTGTAAATACACTAATTATTATATTTTGTGTGCATGTCTGCAGCTCTTTGAAATGTTTCCTTTCTTAAGTCAAAAGCGCCCTCTAATGGCACTTACCTCATAGTTCAACTTATCCTCCATACAATTAATTCCTACCTCAATTTCTGTTTTTTCATAGCAAACATATTATATAAAATGAAAGGCTATAAGTTCATGGTGTATTTTTGCAGAACATAAACTTAAATAATACTCAGTGCTTGACTGATTGCAGAGCCTTCACCCTTTCAGTGCTATTATCAATAAACAATCAGGGGTGTAACTAAAAACCACAGATCACCCGTGCCCCAGGGCCCCCAACTTCATCAAGCAACATGCCCCACAGTGCTACCTTTGCCCCCAAATACATTGTGAGTACCTACTTTGCCCCCAAACAGAGTCTCATCTTTGCCCAAAGAAGCTTATCAGTGCACGCTAACAGGCTGCCTGCGTCATCTTTGTTCCAGCTTGTCAGTGCTCCAAACAGATTGATTGTGCCATCACTGCCCATTGCCCCCTCCAACATACACTCTGGCAAACAAATGTAAACACACACAAATTTACACATGCTAATACACACACATACTTATGAACACACATGTACACACTAATTCTAACACACATACACTCCATCTCACACCATTTACACATCTATGCTGACACACACACATACACATTCATACTCACAAACACTTAAACATAGACATCTATGCTCACATACACTAATACATAGACATTCATGCCTACATACATATAAATATATAAACACAATAGTTTTGCTGTGCAGTTGCCAACCAGGTGGAGCTGACATTATGTGCAACATTTCATACAGGACCCTTTAAATTACAAAACAGAGGTAACATAATGATTATTTTCCAACTACCTGGTAATGAAGGAAATCCATAGTTCAGTGGCATTTGGATTTATAACACCAATAAGACTTTCAAATAAACAATAAACATTGCTTGTGTTATCTGTTTTAGTTGTTGTTTCTAAGCTGTTTTAGTTAGGTGTCTGCCGTGGTTGTTTAACTTACTATAGAGTTATTGCTAAATAATGTAGGGCAATATCATAGAGAAATGTGTATGTACAGAAAATAGCTATAAAACTAATGGTGGCAGAAAAATGACTAATGAAAAGGTGAATAATCATGAAAAGGGAATTCCTGCGTGACTTGGTTTTCTTCATAAAATTAAATATTTATCTGGAAATAACGGTGTAAAAGGGGGGTCATAGCAGCTGCCCCTTAAACCTGCAACAACCATGGTCGCAGGGGTCGCAACTGTGACCGGGCTTGCCACTCTGCAATCACTTCCATACAGGTCTGCATTTTACCTCTGCGTTGCTCGCACACTCTCTTATACCAACCACCGGAAGCAGGAACGGGTTATGTTACATGGCCCTGCTGCATTTCTGCTTTCCAGGGCAATAAAGAAAAGTTGTTCCCACAGTGTGCAAGCAACACATAAGCTGTAAAGGTGTTCAAGCGTCACAGAGAAATCTGCAGTTGAGGCAAGGGGTGAGGGAGCGTGTGAATTAATGAGTATGTGAATGAGTGAATAAATGAGTATGTGTGAATGAGTGTGTATTTATTTATCTATATGTGTGATACAATGGATGTGTAAGTGGAGGGGCAAACATGGCATAGGCAGGCTGGTTGGGGCAAACATGGCATCGGGAGGCTGTTTTGGTGCAAAGATGGCACAAACAAGCTGTTTGGGGTAAACATGGCACAGACAAACTGGGGACAAATGTAGCAGAGACATGCTGTTTGGGGACAAAGATGGTTCTGTTCCATCTAATCTGTGTGCCGGGCAGTTCCTGTGGCTGCACTATGGATGTTGGGCCAAGTCCTACGTGTGCAATAAGGATGCCAGGGCTGGCTTTTTGGATATCTGACCTGTGAGCTATGTCTGCAATGTAGGGTTTTCTATGCATTATTTAATCTTTACCTTCAGTGCTAAGTTTACTTCTGATTTTTCAGTTGCTCTATACATGCAATGGTGTGTTTCAATGTGTTATGTATTAATACCTGTAAATAGAGGGTTTATGTCTTTTTCACTTGATCTATACCTGTAATACTTGTTTTTCATGTGGTGTTTATTTGATCTGTGAAAAGGAAAGAGTGATACTCAGCGCTTAAAATGAAAATGCCAGATATCTGGTGTAATGACACAACTTAAACAAGTATAATACCTGGGTGCTGCAGAACCAACACACTGACCACAAGTGTGTAAAGGATAATACACAAAACAAAGAAATAAAGTGCTGCGCAAAATTTACAAACGACACCACAATATGTGCAGAAATTAAATAATACTTAAATTCATTAAAATGGATTCTTCAACAGGTTCCTCTGTTGGGAAGCCTATAGAGCCCCTTCTGGGGAATGGAATTTCTTCTTTGTACCGGTGTACCAGAAAAGACCGGAGGAGAAAGAGTTAAAAAAGTAGTAACTTTAATATAAATAAAAAAATATAGTATCTTACATATAAGAATACTTTAACGCTCCCGTGGGAAGGACCGGAATAATGCTGTGTTGTAGCAGGAACAACTTGCTTCTCTCAGGATTCCTCTGTGTCCACTTCCTCAATGGCGTATTCAGTACTACGTGTTTCACCAATCGGCTTCCTCAGATTTGAAAATTTGCTATTTCTGTTAAAAAGAAATTGTTGGCAAACTCAGAAATGTTATGATACTGCATTATGGATATTTCAGAAAGCAGATATGTTTAGGTTACTAAATGTTACATTACTTGCTATACCTATATAGTTTAAAAACTACGGGGCAATAGCTTTTACATTTATATGATTTGTGCCTAAAACAATCTTTTCTCTTTTAGTAAGTGTGGACCTCTTTGCAAGTGTGATTCAGTTATGGTGGCATGCAAAGGAGTTTGGACACAACCTTTCTGGAAGGCAGTGTCAGGAGAATTTTTGGCCACCCTAATACTTGTACTGCTCAGCTGTGGCTCAACTATCAACTGGAGTACAAAGGAAAATCCCCAACCAGAAGACTTGGTCCTTATAGCTCTATGCTTTGGACTTAGCATTGCAACCCTAGTGCAGTGCTTCGGACACATAAGTGGAGCCCACATTAACCCAGCAGTAACTGTTGCCATGCTTTGCATGAGGAAGATCAGCCTTTCAAAGTCAGCATTTTATATTGTTGCTCAGTGTTTGGGTGCCATAGCTGGAGCAGGGATACTCTACTTGGTCACACCATCAGATGTAACAGGCATGCTGGGAGTTACAAAGGTAATTTACTAACCATGCATGAGGCCTGTTGGCCCAACCTGAAAGTGGAAGAACCCTTAACAGCTGTAAATATAGCTTTAGAGTTTCTCTTTTTTAAAGTTAACATTGTACAGACTAAATTATTGATGATATCATAGTTTTTGCTTTTTTTCTTGAGGGGGGGGGCAGATATTGTAAAGTAACTGTGTCTCTCTGATGTCTGTTGGACATATTTGTAAGTTTTCAGGACACGCACATACACACATACATTTCACATGTTACTCACCAGGACATTATAAAGTATAACTGAGTCATTGATTTCCTCCATGCTGTTAAACTACAGGGTAGAATATCTTCTGAAGAAAAAATGGCTGATTTATTTACCTTTTTGTTATCTGTATTTGTTCATGAATGTGTGCTTCTGTGCGTGGAAAGAGACAAGTGGACAAGCTAAGTGTTTCGAGTAAGTTTGCAGCTGTGTGAAAATTAACCTTCATCCATATGTTGTGTTACTGTTACAGCATTAATCAGTTGTTACTTTTTGCTAAATTAAGCAAATATTTGATTACCTACTTTTCTTGTTATAATTTATTGATTACTTATTCTGTATCTTATTTTAACTGTCAGAGCATTCTTATTACAAATGCTTTGTTAAACGCATAACAATTGTAGATATAAGGACTATGGTGATGTATCTAATAGTGTTTTTTCTTAACATATACATGTCTCTGTCTTTATGTCCATAGGTGAATAAACAGCTTTCATCTGGTCATGGTCTCCTTGTGGAATTGATCATTACATTTCAATTGGTTTTTACCATTTGTGCCAGCTGTGATGCAAAGCGTAATGACATCACAGGATCGGTAGCATTAGCAATTGGATTTTCTGTGACCATAGGACATTTATTTGCTGTAAGTACAAGACAAATACATACAGTGTATTATAATGTATTTAATTGGATTGCTAACCGAGTTTATGTTTTATGGCAGTCTGACATATTAATGTGTTTAAAACATCGCCATTCTGGAAAATTAGCATTTAAGTATTTTAAGGTGTAAAATTACTTCCGGGAAAAAAATAATAGAATGTAGGGCAGTGAAGTTTACCTGCAAAATGGCAGTTAGCCAAAATGTGTGACATGAAATACGTGGGCCCTCTGCATGCTTTATTCAGGGGTTTCATATGTTGTTCTTAATTTCTTACTTAAGATGTCTACGATCTTCCCCTCAAGCAAACTTTTTATTTTATATTTATATATGTATATATGTTACAGACACAAAACCTAATAGGGCGTTATTTAAAAGAAACTCAAGATAATTATATAACATACAATAAATATTGGTTTCAGTACAAGAGAGACAAAAAGTTTAAAAGTAATCAAGACACTAATAATAAAATAATAATAATTAATAAATGTCCTAACACCAACAATTATTTTTTCCCCTGGGACTGGGAAAGAATTTGACATAGCGCTGTACCTTAGAAAGAGCACTACACACAGTCAATTACCCCCAGTTATAATTAGATTATTCCAGGGCTAAAATGTCATCATTTACACCATGAAAAATAATTCACAAAAATGAATTTAAAAGACAAACAAAACTTTAAAATGTTGGTGGGTAAATGTGTAGAAGAGGTTCAGTTCAACGCCACTTAAATATTATGAAGGGTATGAAGCATACCTGGGACATTTCATACCAATTTCCCAGGACCCCTCGATGAACGTGGAAACACTAAAAGGTCACTGTAACACACTTCTTGCTCCTCTTAACATGTTAAAGGAAGCAGCGACTTAAACAGTTTAAGAAAATGACAAGGCAGTACATCCCACATGCAACACAACAGAAAACAACACCAGAGATGTTATAGAAGTTTAGAAATAAAAAGGAAATATGACACATATGTTGCATCTAGGCATATGAATTAGGATTTAAGACAATCTGGGATGTAACTGTTCTCTTATTATGATTACTACTGAAAAGGTGTTATGAATAAATCTTCTACTGCATCTAAAATAGTATATTATTACTAAATTAAAATTTGTGGAAAATTGCTAAATAACAATGAGAGTAAGCGAAGCATGCTGTGATACTGTGACAACTTTACTTAAACATACTACTACATCATTATGATTCCATTATATTTATAGAACGCCAGCAGATTCTGTACCGCTATTACAATTAGGGAAAGTACTAAATTATTAATAACACTAAAATTGACAATAACATTAGCACGCATAACATATACTAAAGCTGTACAAAAGCTGCTGGGACTACCCGCTGATCACATGTACTGTGATGAAAACCTCGGTTATGAGATTTTCTCAAAATAATGGAAAATAAATACATGTAATAATGACAAGAAAATAAAAAAAAAAATGGCTAAACAAATGTATGGTAAATATGTGAGTTGTTCCAACAGCAAAGTTTAATTGTGGGGTTTAAAGACGACAAAATAAATAACTAAACTTTTTCAGTTTTTTTATTTTAAGTTTCATTGCTCATCTAATAGCACTGGTTACTAATATGCTTTATACTTTTTAATTTCATATTACAGATCAATTACACAGGAGCCAGCATGAACCCAGCTAGATCATTTGGACCTGCTGTTATTATGAACATATGGGAAAGCCATTGGGTAAGTTAAAATCTAATATTCCCATCCCTCTCTATTTCTCCATTTGAAAATAAACACATCCTCCTCATCTGTTCCTGACCTTCAGTTGATAGACCTTATATACTTCTTTGCCACAGAAATATATTGATAAACATTATATTGCATGTAAACCAAACACCTTTAAATACATTTATTCTCCAAAAATAGGTGTAATCACACATTCCTTTTCCTGTGACATTTATTTAATAATTAAAAATCATTAAGAGGTCTATTAATAGGACATATTAAGCTACAGAGTGAGGAGAATGTTCAGGGAGAAGATTATTGTGTGTTAAAAAAAAAGAGAGTACAATTTAAAATATTGGGAGTCAAAAAATGATTACTCACAATTGCATTCTTAAGGTTATAAGATACATAATAAACGATTTAAAATACAAAGATTCATATGTTTAGTTCATTAGAGGTCAGAATGCTTTAACCTTTTGAGTATTAGGGAATACTGCAAATGAGACTGATTCGTTTTGGTTAATGCATTTTCTTTATGTTCCACTATGTTATTTCTTTGCTATCTAAATATTAATAATTGAATACAGTATGAATATTTTTAGTAGAGTAATTATTGTATTAATTTACCATGAGAATGTATGGGTCAGGGAAAAAGTTATAGTTCTCAAATTTTACATTTAAAACATTTGGCACTTTTGACACTAGGTGGCAATGTTAAAAAGAGGGACCCATTAGATTTTACACTGTGAAAAATGCATGTGGAAGCTTTTATATCATATCATATACAGTAATGTATAATTCTTTAATATGATAAAATGTGTAATTTTGAGACAGATAGACATTAATACTCAGATTACATATTTACATAACATACTGTTGAGGGACATGCAGAAAAATGCTGAAAATTGTTAAATCTTACAAGGAGAATCCCCCAAAGAAACAAACACAAAGAAAAAAACGATAAAAATTTTCACTGGTTCTTTCACTCATGCTTTCTCAAACTCTCATTCACTCTCTCTCACGCTTTGATTGTTTTGCAGGACTACTTTGTTATAAACAGTAAGAGCAGTGCAAATTGAGCAAGTAAAGTCAGCCAAAATACCACAGCAATATTACCGGTAGCCTCTAACTCTGCAAGGGAAAGAAAATTATTGGTACAAAAGGAAATAACGTTTTTTCCATGCTAATCTACATTATCCAATAGATTGTACGCTCACAAATTAATGTTAATTTTAAATTTTCTTAGTTGAACATTTTGAATTGTCCCATATTGTAACAGTGCTGTTTGCTCTGTATAAATAAATGTTGAAACACATACTTCGTCCCCATCTGACTCCCCAGTTAAATGTATTCAGTTGAAGAAAGGTGTTATTCCCACTTTGAACGTTTCCTTTACAATGCAGCTTATCATGCCATCATTTTCTATATCTAGAAAATGCTGTTGAAAAAAATTTATAAATAACAGAATTGAACTGTTAAAGCATTCATATAATAAACACAATTGTATATTTCACAATCAGAATTAAAAACATTTTACAATCAAAACAGAAATAAATAGGATAGAGTGTGTTCCCTAAAGAAACAAAGCTTTGACTAAGCTATTGGGTAGTTAATTACCAGAAAAAAAAACAGGGCACCGTAGGCTGTATATACATAGTGGTATTTGTCATTTGTTGTCCATTACTCTAACAAATAGTAGTGCACAAGGCAAATTGTGCCATCTGGGCAAACTCACATGAGTAAGACACCACCATAATTCCAAACTCTGTCTTCATCACACCATATGGTGCTCCAAGGAACACCTTCACATACATGATTTTGTCATTGCTATTCTAACATCAACAAACCAATCAAATAATATGGACCTTTGTCTCCTATCCTCATTTTCTACACAGTATCCCAAGAAATCGAGTAAAATGCAAGTAAAGATATTTGGTACAAATATATTTTTTTAATTACTTATATATACACTAATATACTTTTCTTTTTCAATATTTGTACAATGAGTAAAATTTGTCACGCGTGTTATTTTTTTCCAGGTATATTGGGTTGGACCAGTGGTGGGTGCAGTCATCGCAGGAACTCTTTATGAATATGTTTACTGTACCGATCCTGAACTTAAGAATCCTATAAAGGACGTTTTAAATAAAGCCACCCAACAATCCAAAGGGAAGTATAGTGAGGTAGAGGAGAGCAAAAGCCAGGTGGAATCAGATGATCTATTGCTAAAACCAGGAATTGTTCATGTCTTTGATGAAAAAAAAGGAATAGACCCTTCTGAGGAAGTCCTTTCTTCTGTATGACTAGCACGTAGTGCTGAAACTATAGAACAACCTTCTATAATGTCTTCAATAACTTTTTCTTCAATTAAAGAGACAGATATAATATAACGTCATTTATGTATAACATAGATCCAGTTTTTTCATGTAAAATACAGTACAGTCTAGAATAAGCTCAGTAAAGATGTGTTTTCTAATACTGGTCTTCAAACCAGTATTTTCTGTGTATCGTTATATTAGTATACATGTCTGTTTAATTAACAAAGATCTTAAACACTCTGACAGTGCTCATCTAAATGATAAACGAAAATGAAAAGTTTAAACTATTGACCTAGATAGAACAAATTCATTCTTCTGTTTCTATAGAAAAGTGCTCTTGTGGCAAGTTTAAGGTAAATAAGAGTGATCTATAACATAACAACAAGTCAATATTGAGCCTAAAATGTGTCAGTTTAGCATCTAGATTGACAGTACACATTAGTCTAGAATACCCATTGGCACATTGAAACAAATAGTTCTTCCTCTGGCACATACTTGACTGTTGTCAGCACTGATTAAGATATGCACTCTCTAATCACTCTTCCAACAGTTAATAACAACAAGAAAAAAATGTTAAATAGATAAAAATTCAAAGTTAGAAAGTCTTAACACTTGAAAACAGATACAATTCCCAAGATGTATACCGAAAGGAGAGTATATACAATATTAAAGCGTGATTGTTTCTTTTCAACTTTTCACGTAAACTTAAAAAAGAAACACATTTTGAAGGACTGGCAGTTTTAAAAACATTAATGGCTTGAGGATGTAGAAAAAAATCTTTAAAAACCATCTTTTCTTTGCCTCTTCATGTATCTTTCTGTATGCTAGATCCGATGACTGACTATAGCAATTCATCAAGACCACATGAAGTTGTCTGAATCACATCCTTAAAATAGAAAAACAATAAATAATGAGTATGGTTCTGTACGTTTAAGAAAAAGTAACTTAGAAAAAAACTCTCCGATTCCAGTGCACTCGACAAATCTTTTTATCCAGTGTATGCAATTAAAATTATTTTAATTTGAGGAATGCTTTTAAAATATCGCATATTAGCAATCAATAATTGCTTCTCTTTTATTATTTAATGTAATTATGTACAAATATTTGTTAGATTCAGTTTCCAGTGAAAGACCCCATTTGACCATTCTTTCATAAGTCATAAAGAAATAAATAAATAATAAATAAAAATTCTGCATTTTTTATTTTATTTTAAGGGACTAGGCTAGGAGTAGACAACAGAAAGATCATCTGATGTGGAATTAGCTAGTACAATACTATAAAAGCTAGTAACTGTACAGGAGATACATAAAGAATCTTTTTTTTCTAGATTTGAATTCATCTGGGTTATAGCTTACACTTCAACACTTCAAGTGTAATTCTGTGAAATCGTATTTTTATTGTAAAATTGGTTACTTTTTTGTGGTCTCGTTACATGTACCTGCTGCTGGTTTCCATTACAAAACTACTAACTTTTTGTGACATTTATATATAATCTACTGTATATATACTGTACAAATGTGTGTATACAATCTATGGGCTGAATTCTAAATATGGAGCCACCACCATGGAAACCAAAACTATCACCAACTTTAAAAAAAATAGTATTCATATATCTCTCACATACATGGATTAAATAAAGCCCGTGTTGATGTATTGTTTTTATTATTTAATCATTACTTGAGTCATGTACTTACTTTTGCTCTGGGAGCCAAATTTCTTCCAACACATAAAAGTTTTAGTTGCTGGGGAGAACCCCACTGGCATTCAATATAAAACTCCATCAAATAATCATTTTGTGAATTCCCATTCAGAAATACCCTTGGGCCCTATTGGATTTTTAATACTTGGAAGACAACTCTTAATATCTCTTGAAATAGGGAATCCTACTGCACTAGTAAAATGACAAATACTTACCTGTTTGGAGATATCAGAATATGGAGGAAAAATACTTTTCATTTTTAGTTATTTATACTTAAATAAACTAGAGGTTCCATTGCAAATTAACACTTTGGTGCTTCAAGTTTACATATCATAAAAATACAGCATGAAAATATTTATGTGAATAAGGATGAACACCTCTACACATAATCGCATCATTCAACAAAATAGCATAACACCAGTTATGTGCTTGGTGATATACAGTATTCCTAGGACTACTGTTTTCTTTTATCCAACCTTTGTAACGTGTAGACCCTATTACCAGTGCAAGAGATAAGCTATTCCATCCCACTGGAAGGCTAAGAATTGTAGCCTTTGGGTGCATCATCCATTAAAACCAATGCTATCTTAATACAAAGAAAGGTTAGAGGGCTCCCTCTAGTGGTTAGTATTACACATACATCGAATCATACAGTACATTCACTAACTGGTAATGCTATGTAGCTTACTGGCTCTGATTTTCAAAGAAAATTAAATAGGGTTTTCTAAACATGGTGTTAGAAACCAATTGTGTATTCTGTAATGTGTATTTTCTATTTGGGGGATTTGAATTATTATTTTTACACTGTTAATTCTACACAGTTTAATGGCAGATTATTTGTACTGGCAGCTTTTTTAAGGATGGGAGATGGGAAAAGGAGATAATATTAGAGTAGAAAAAATATACACTAGTTCTGTACAATTCATGTACAATCTTAATGTATTATACACTGTTTGGTGCTTTCTCTGTTACAATTTTAAATGCTCTTATGTGAACATTTGCGACTATATATAAAAAATATACAATACACTTGATTTCTGTAAGTTGGAAATATGCTTGCTTAAGTATTGTTGCCATTATATATATATGATATGTTTGTAATCAAATGATTAAATACATGAATATGAATATTATAATACTTAATTAAAATGTTACATTTTATTGTATTTTTGTACCAAATAATTATCTTGCGTTTCGCTCAAATGCTTTTTTAAAGCATTAATGCAAATGATTGTCAAACATTAAGAGAAACTCCTGTTGTTACTGAAATTAGAATTGAGGATATACTATATTTTCCATAAATATAAAATGTACAAAAAAAGCTATAACCATGATTGTTAAAAGCACTATAATTGTGCTATAATAATTATAAGAACTGTAATTGTGCTATAATAAGTAATTGCAGAGTATGTCAGCATGATTATACAAATATTAACTTACGTTTCATAAGTTATATTGTTTAGCTTCTGTAAATAGCTACTTGCTGATAAGTTTTATTCTCTTATTATTTTGTGCTATTATAGTAACAGTCTAGTCCTCAAAATTGCATTTTTATTTTTAATGCATGTTGGATATTGTAGTGGTTATATCTTTACACACTACTTCATATTGTGTACAAGAAATAAACTGAAGCAGAATAAAAAATAACCAACTTCAAGAAGCCCATGAAAGACAGTGTTTCTCCAAATAAACAAAACAATGTGGTGCCTACTGGGGTTCAACTGCTGTTAATAACCATGTTAGCTGAGTTGTTGTGAGAGACAGTAGTTGTGACAACAACTTGCCCAAACAACAAAGTAGAAATCATTCTCAAATTGTGCCCCAGTGGAGTTGAATTGCTTTCTTTTTTAGCAAAAGCTCAAAATTTACATGGGTTATTGAATTAACCCAATTATCTCTAATCATAATTTAGAGGCCCTAGGCCATCTGGCACGGTGGGCAAATGCCCAGTGGGCCAACAGCACAACAAACCTACCTGATCTGCTGTAGAGCCCTGCGTGGGACTGTTTTTTTAATCCCGCTGATTTTGTGACCATTACTGCCCGCTCCCGCTATGTGTGTTCCACTCCCGCCCACTCCCGCAACATATGTGTCCAATCCTGCCTGCTCCCGCCACATATGTGGTCAATACCGCCTGCTCCCGCCACATATGTGTCCAATCCTGCCTGCTCCCGCCACATATGTGGTCAATACCGCCTGCTCCCGCCACATATGTGTCCAATCCTGCCTGCTCCCGCCACATATGTGGTCAATACCGCCTGCTCCCGCCACATATGTGGTCAATCACGGCAGATTTCCCGCTCACTCCCGCAAGGCTGCCTTCGCGTTGCTTCCTCTCAGCTTCTCTTCTCTTGTTCCGCCCAGGAACACAGCGGAGTCATGGGAAGTGACGTAAAATCACGTGACTTCACTGGGTTCCTGGGTGAGAAGAGACGCTGTGAGGGAGCAGCGCGAACGCAGCCTTGCAGGAGTGCGCGGGATCACATCCCAATGCAGTCCTCTAATCTGCTGTGCTGCATGCGTAGAAAACATAACATGCAGTCATGGGTATCTAGTTGGTGGCAGAACATAATTTGTCAGCCGCCGGCTTTAAGGTGGAAGGGTCTCCAGTCATCCCCAGTCTGGCCCTGATAGTGTACCTTTGGTACAGAGGCAATGTTAACATCATGGAATAGCGGTCTCCTTTCTGTTAATTCCAGTAAGAATCACTTCTGGCAGCCTAGATCCTGATGATTACCCAATTATGCTGTCAGGCTGTCATCTACAGAAAGTTCATCCTTTCCCAAAGCATCCAACTTATGTAAAAAAAATATTCACAGTCAGACCTGCAATCTACTTTTATTGCCTTAAGCACAGAGCTGGACTGGGAAATAAAAACAGCCCTGTAAGTAACTGAACATCAGCTCCATATGCCTAAGTGCCATTGCTATGCTGTTAATATATGTGGGGTCTGCTTAGGTGCACTTGTATAGGTCGGTTCCAAGCAATATATTGCAGCTGTATATCCGGCAAAAGGGAAGTACCCTATTTTTTTCACTTCTCTTCTACACCTTTTACAACTCCACCAGCACTGGTTTTCACTTATAATTTGATTTAATATATGTGGGGTCCCAGCTGTATATTTTTTTTATGATAAGCCTCACCTATTAAATACCTCATCATCATATCCTACAAACTCTTAATAAGATGCTTACTAAAACGGAGTAAAGTATTTTATATACATATTCTGCAGCTGCTGTTGTATTACCGTCCACTTAACTTATTATCTGTAGAAAAAGTTTAATTTACCAATTTATGGGCAATGGATATTCTGCACTCCAACATTAAATGTATTAAATGACTTACATACACACAGTTTTTCATTGAATAGGTTAAGTAACCACACATGTGCACATACATTCTCCCTCCCTCCCTCACCTTTTAAAGCAGCACTTCCATGTCTGAACCCCGCCGTCTCTCAGGATTCTGCCGCTCCAAACATAAAGGGTCACAATTACTGACACAAGCCATGTGTGAGGAGACTTCCAGACTGGCCCCAGGGCAGACAGCCTAGCGGCATCCTAGCACGCCACTTCGGCCCTACTAAAGCACAACAACCGATTCATAAGGTCATGTCAGGCCGTTATACTGTTTCAGGTTTAATGCCTGTATTCAGTCATCACATCAGCAAACTGCGTGTCATACTTGTTTGCTCTGTACATTTTAATAAAAGATAATGTCAGATTTCCTCAAAGAACAGGTCTTTTATAATGAACACAATTTAGCTATTTCCAAAATTCCAAACAATGAGAACCTTTAATTTTGGGACGAAACAAACTTCTATTGCCCTGTTTCATTTCTCATTTACATTACCAAAAGTCCAAGCATTTAAATATGTAAGCAAACATTATTACCCACTCCCAGTGCTTCTCCAATAAGACAATGTAACATATGTGCTATGAAATATTTGTATTATTTGATTTATGTATGACAACAAAGCCATACCAAAAGTAATAGAAATGCTCTGGCCTCTAAATGAGAAACAGTGTAAATTAGCCTTGATCCTTCAGAGATTAATATGTTTTCTTATATTACATTTGGTATCACCAATGGCTAGCATTAAAGGCCTGTTCATATCTGCTGAGCTATACGTTACCTGATGCTTTCTTTCTAATTACATTCCACCTTAGCTTTCTTATTGTGTGAAGTAATCATCCTACTAGTAATTAAAGACATCCTTTATACGTTACTTGTCCTCATGTGGTTTTTACCTGAAAGCATTTCTAATCAGTGGTAATTCCTGTGGACCCAGACTGTGCTGACCAACCTTATTGCTGCCTGAGTTGACCTTGCACTGTTTCATGACTTTACGTTCTAAGACCATCAAGCCTGTTTGTTATTTATCCTGCTTTCTCTTGTGGGTTGGCCTAGGCCTGATACCGCTATTATTCCTGTCTCACTAAAGCATTTGTATTGTACGTCTATTGTATTGTTATCTGAAAGTTACCGCAATCATGAATGCTCACATGAACCATTAACTTAGTTACCGCACAACAGGTTTGTAAGGTAAGTTCTATAATGGCTTATTGCCTACCTAGTTGAGCTACATGAATTATTTAAGTGGTCAGTTGCGCAATACTGTTCAAGGTTAGTATAGTTTAGGAAAAAGAAAATTTTCTAACTTTGAGTATTATTTTATCTCAGAACCACAAGCAACCCTTCTGGTGTACAGCCTTTTTAAAGTCACGGTTACACTTAACAGCAGCAAGTTCATCCACAGTCAAAAAAATTACACATGGATCTGGGCTATAATGCCATAAGACTTTTATGAAAATATAATATATAAGATTTGATTGCTAAAGGAATACAAATGTTGCATGTCATCCCTTAGAGCGCCAGCCTTTGAAGAAAAATGTTACAAGAAACATTGTAGAATGTTGTCTAACTTGTCCCTTAATCTTCTTAAGAAGAAGCCATTGGACTTACAGTATGGGAAAGGTGTCAACTAAAGACTAAAGATTTAATGATTAAACACGACAGGGTATGGACAAAATGGACCAGAAAGATCAAGAAATGTACACAAGTGCTGGGCTATGCTGATTGCCTCAGGTGGAGCTTCAGAGAAACAGCTGCATAGCATCTCCCAAGAAGCAGTACAGGCCAGCTGTACTGCATAATATATATACAAAAACCCTCATATGCCATATACAACTACTTTTTCTCTGCAGCATCTTAAGACAGTTTGAAACCAGTAGGTCACTGGCTGGAATACATTAAAATACTTTCCTTACTAAATAATTTTAAAACATATTATTTCAATATAGCAAAAAAATCGATGGATCGCATTCTTAAACATTATTGTCACGTTAAGGACTGCAAGACACTATGATACTTATAGCTACCTAACATTCTAAACTCCTGGTGGCTAAAGGACAAGGGGACAAATAAAGGAAATAAGAGCAACTGAACACATTTTTTGGTTTAATTTAGGGCTGTAAGGTGTTGGATTTCACATACTGTGTGCGTTGTTGACATTTACTGGTCACAAGTGCGAGGAGTGAGCATAAGAGAACAGAGTACACTGGGGCCAAATTCAAAGATCCATGCAAAAACTAGACTGATTACCGCCTCCAAAGAAAAAAAAAGAATCCTAAAACCAAACAAAACTATGCAATATAATCCACTGGGGAAACGTCTATTAACCTTTGTGAACACATAAAAAATGTTGTCCAGCGTGTTACAATGTGGCCAAGTTAATTGGTAGATTGTTTCGCCAATAAGGATTGACAAACTTTTGTTGATAGAAACCCAGAAGACAAGTATGAAAGGTCCCTCATGCCTATGATTAAGTCCTATTGGGACGAAACGCATCAGGCTGCTCTCTGACGATCCTTATCTGCTCCCATGTTTTATTGTTTTTTTGCTTTTGATCTATAAAAGCTGTGTCCCAACTTGAAGAATTTCCATCAATGCCAAATTGCTGAATCTACGGCATTGCACCATTTTTGTGACTTCCCTAGTAATAATATATTTTTACTAAGTAACCTTTGCAATGCTATCTCAGTAAAAAATAAGAGGATAAAAATAACCACTTCAATGCTAGCACAGAATGTAACAAATATATTTTTAATAATCCATGTTTATGATGGTAAAGAATAAAATAAAAAAGTAGCTTTGAATAAAATGTCCAATGCCTGTACCTATTTGATATATTTTTTTATGTGTTAATAAAGGGGTTAAAATATATGTGTTAAAGTGAGTTTAGACTCCACTGCACATGCACTTGGTGTTAGTTTTACATTTTAACAGTGTGTTGAGACCAGTCTACAAATTTCTAGATTTTCTAGGTTTTTTTATTGTCTATAACATCTGGTTAGAATGCATCAATTATCATGCGGTGTTTGCCTACAAACCCAACTGAGTCGCTTAAATGCATGTGGTTCAATTAGCTTTTAATTATTCAATTATTCCCTTGTTAAAATCAACTGACGAGATTTTTTTAATCAAAATCCAGGGAAATGACTTCCTGTAAATACACAAATAACCATACTTCGCAACGTTCCATAATGGTCTGTTGAAGCAGAATTTGGTTATGTCGATGCTAGGTAACTTTGACACACTCTGTCTACTAAATTTCAGTTGAATCATTGATACATTCAATTATATTGACCATTAGTTTATGCTTTTAAAGCAATCAGGGTATTGTCCTCCAAAAAACAGGGGACCATACCTGTGTGTGAAAACAAAATGTAAATTCGGGGAGCCACAATAAAAAGTGGAACCATTGGTTTATGAAATACTTATTTATTTGAGAAGACATGGACCACCAGGAAGCACATTTTAATATCATCTGTGGCTGGCAGTAGGATATAAATAAAAATTGTTGGTACATTTAAGCATGCTTTGCTAAAAGCATCTTCAGGCAAAACAAAGTGCATGTTATCAATATGCATATGAAATGTCTCAGAGGCAGAGCTGCCTGTAAGTTATATTTTCAGTAGGACAGTATTTTCCCATGTGAGACATTGAACAACAGTAAATCATATGTGTGGGAGGGAAAGCCTACAAGCTATGTACAGTATCTATTCCCTCTGCGCCATGCTTTTTCCTTTAACTTTTCTTATTAGTGGCTTCTACAATTACAGCTGAAACTGCTATATTGGAATATAAGAAAGTGACTGCAAAACATATCATATGAAAACAGCTTGTTTAGAGCTTTTCCAGCTTGTTGTATTTTAGCAGGTTTAATAATAGCAAAAAATAGTTTTACATTTTTCAGGAGATTCATTTATAAATAGATTATTCGTATTATTAAAACAAAAGACATGGGAACCACAGTTTGCAGACAAAGGTCATGCTTCTGATAGAATGGACCAGTTAGGTCAACATCTCTGGTATAAGATATACATCTCAAGTAGTCCTGGGTACAAATACATCATTCCCCTCCATTTCTGGATAAGTTAGTAGGACTGATGGAATAGGTGAGGTCAAATAAAAGGTTGAGACGAGCATGGCAGGGGCATTGCTATTATGTACTATAAGTGACTCTCCACAATGATTCTTGGGAAGTTGATTGCAGATCACTATTTCACCAGTATGTCAATGTATCTCACATTATCTACAGCTGGGCCGTTGGTCTGAGACCTAAGGATAGGTTCTCTGCCTATGATAGTCATCTATTTTTCATTTTGATTGAGCCTCTAAGTAAGTAAGTAGTGTGACCAGCAGGACTCGGCTGCTAAACTCAAAACCAATAGACATGTGGAGCAATTGCTGGATTAAACAGGTAATATACATAACTGCTGGACTGGGAACTGAAGGTAAGGTCCTGAAGGATTCTAACATGTGAAAACAGCACCTCTCAAACATTATTTATCCAGAGCAGAGGAAGAATTTAGTGCACCATCTAAACTGTTCCTTCTGGGGTGCAGAAAATGGCACCAGGTGCTCTGGACTGATGAGTCAAAATGTTAAATACCGTATGTGGCTATAGAAGAAGACTGTTTGTTTACCAAAGGCTGGAGATAAGAGAGAATGAGTGTTTCCAGGCAACAGTAAAACATGGTGGGGGTTCCTTGCACGTTTCTGACTGTATTTCTGCAAATGGAGTTGGGATTTGGTCTCCTCAAAGCTGAGAAGTTCAGGCAGATACATATCCAGCATGCAATAAATCAGGGAGGCATCTGATTGGCCCTTAATGTATTCTGCAGCATGACAACAAAACCAAACATACAGCCGACGTCACTAAGAACTATCTTCAGAGTAAAAAAGTGATTGTATGGCCCTGACAGAGCCCTGATCTGAACATCATTGAGTCTGTCTGTGATTGCATGAAGAGGGAGTAGCAACTCATGTTGCCCAAATCCATAGAAGAACTGTGGTTAGTTCTCAAAGATGTTTGGGATAATCTACCTGCCAATAATACCTAGAATAATTACTGTTTTAAAGGATAAGGGTGGTGACACCAAATATTGGTTTGATTTAGATTTTTCTTCTGTTCACTCACATTGCATTTTGTAAAATGATAAAAAAATAAACCATTAACATGTCAATTTTTTAAAGCATTCTTACTTTACATCATACATACATTACAGAACTGTCACACCTACAGTGAATTAGCTAACCTGAGAGGTAAGAAGGACTTTTGCTGAATCAGCAGCTATAGATTTTTGAGGTTCTAGTTAGAAGTTTTATACACTTTTGGTGCAATACACAGTGAAGTATCCCAGCCTGGCACAAAACCATGGGACAGAGTAAAACCTCCCAGTTATCCCATTGCACAATGGATCAGTTACAAGGGTGATCTCCCCAACTGGCCTATTCAGGTATCAGTTATATATTTATCATAATGTTCTGGTCAATAGAAGTCATTTTATTGGTTTGTCAAGAATTTGCAATAATGTTTATACAAATGAATTGACACAAATGATATATGGATGCATAGATGACCTTAAGCAGTTTTGGCAACATTCAAAGGACCTATTTTTCAAAATTAACCTAGAGCTGTATTTCAGTCAGACATCTTTTTAATCCAGCTTTGACTGGGTGTATTATCACAAATGGATTTACATTTCATTGCAGTATATTTAGTTTACAAATTTCTTTCTTCACCTGCCAGTATTACAGTATGTTGTTAAGTGCCATCATGAACATATTCCATAATTTCTACTTTTTAGGCTTAATTTCCATCTGTAGACTAAACGACATGGGAGTAATGTACAGAAGAATTAGAGAATACAGAATTATCACATTTTCCCATTTAAAAGATCAGTAAAACTGTAGAATGTGCACTTAATTGTATCCCTCTTGCTCTCTGTATTCTGGATATATAGAGATTAAACTACAATACAATGGGCAGCCATGATTTTTAATTTGTTAAACCAAAGTAGACAGTAATAGACGAGTGTTCCGTTAAATCAACATACACGTTTGAAATTATTGTTACATTTTAGTTCATTAGCACATGTTGCATCTTTCCCTACCAATAAAAGTAAATTGGGTCTCTTAATACAACCATGCTTTGAAAAATTATATATTTCTTTATTTTAATATATATATATATATATATATATATATATTCCTCAAAGATGATGTGTTAGAAGCAGGAAAAATGGGCAAAGATCTGAGCAACTTTGACAAGGGACAATCTCATGGTGCTGCAACAACCACAAGGGATTCTGGGTAGGCGAATGCAAATAAGGTCAACAATTATAACCTTTTGCCTCTATATCCACTTTATACATGGAACCCTTGAAAGTAATTGCCCGCTGTACAAGACAGCCTTTAGACAAAACTCAGGTAAGAGGTGCAGTAGCCAGATCACCACTCATGGAGAGCTGTTTCGTCCTTAATGGGACTCTTCAGCATAAGGTTGTGATACTGGCTTAATACTTGAGGCTAGGGGAAGCACGAGAAATACCAATAACAAAAGTTATGGTGGGTAAAGGTGATGTAAAACCCTTCCCTAAAGAATCTATGGTACCAGGACGCATCCATGGAGGCCGCGCAGCCACCTCTCAACTTACAGGACTTAAAGGATCTGCTGCTAATGTCTTGGTGCATATACCACAGCACACCATCAAAAGTCTAGTGGAGTGCATGCGTCGACGGGTCAAAGCTGTTTAGGCGGCAAAAGGGGCACCTACACAATACTAAGCAGGTGGTCATAATGTTATAGCAGATCAGTATATCTATTTATATACTGTATATATATATATAATATATATATATATATATATACTGTATAGAGCGTTGTGACAGAACTCTCCATCACTGGGGCCACTAGAGAAGCCTGACAGCCAGCCTCCTACCTATTGATTATGAGCCCTGACTTTGCAAAGACTTCTGTGGCTATACCCCAGCAGTATCACTTGCTGATGGGATTACCTCTGGCAGGCAGCCAGGATCTGCAATCAGGGAGTGACCAGCATTGTTTTAGTTTAATGTTGTATAAGTCAGTGTCCCCTCCCTCCCAGTTCCACCACTACAGACATTTACCCCGGAAATGGAACTGATTTTGGCCAGTAATAGATAGTGGAGGTTGGGACCCTACTGTACTGTTAATCCCTTTACTGCCCCTGTTGTCTCTTGGAGGCAGATTAAGGGGGCGGTTTGTATCCCAATATTTTGTTTTATGTTAATGTGTGTTTTGCTGGATATATCCAGCCCTGTTTGAGAGAAGTAAATCAGTCTTTGTTTTTGGTTATACCCTACAATGAGTCTCAACTAGTGACTGGGAAACTGGGGAAAGAGTGTGTGTCCCAGGCTAAGGGAGCACAAGTCAGCGGAGGAAGTTGGCCGGACTAGCCAGATCCGTGACAACAGTGTTGAGGGAATGATGAGAAGGGGTATTTATGAAACTAGGGGAAGGGATGTAGCTTGAGGGGCTAAAGGGACTGAGGAGTACCTCAGGAGCTGTGGTAAATTTGGAGAAACTAATAAAAATTGGGAGACTGAATTAATTAAGGCCATTCCACTTCCATATTATTCCCAGCAGCAATGACTTCAAACTTAGTAGATAGCAGAATGATTAGAAGGAAACTATGGTACAAATATTTTCATGTATTGTGAATGGCTATTGCTTATGTCTACGTCTATATGGTCCATAAAGGTTTTCCATCTAAAACATAGGTCATTGCTCCCTACCATGCTCCTGCCCATCTACAACCAATTGGACGCTGCTTATATTTTTGTCCTATGTTTTTATTTTCTAGACCTATACAAAGTAGAGACACATTAGCATGGCATTACCTAAAGTATATAAGTAACCCTGCTTCTCATAAGAAATGTATACCTTGGATTTTTTTGTAACATAGGTTATAAAAACTCATAAAATGTTAAACCCAAATTACATTAAATTAAACTCTGGAATCAGTATAAAATTTGACTATGAGCATAAGCATTCATGCCATAGACACTGGGCAAATACTACTGTCATAAAGCTAATTGTCAGCAGCAATAAGAAAAGCAAAGACAGCATTGAGGTTTGTGGCTTGCAGCCAATTCCTTTTGGCAAACAATGGCTATGTAAAATATACATTTAAAATACAGAGTGACATTCCTCATGTTGTATCAGTTAAATATATCCACGGATATCTGTAGATACAGATGTCATATACTGGGACAGTTTGCTTCCATTGCTTATGGACATAGTCACAGCCAGTACCTGTCTCCTTAGCAGGTTCTGCATCTGATAGGGAAGAAATAAACATGATCATATTATATTTGCCTCTTTTGCCTTAGGCAATAGACACGTACACATCGACTACTGTTTCAGTCTCTGAATGCACGTGATAGTTCTTAAGACATGAGATGAAACATTAATGAGCACAGGGTGCAGAGGGTAATTTCATTAATGCTCAAACATAACCAAAAAAAGAAAAAACTAATTAATTGATCTCTATAACACTACCTTTCAATCTAATTGAATGTAACTTTAGCGCCGATGTTACAATAAAATTGTTGATGTATTTGGAATTTTTTTTACAAATCTTTTGTTTGACATTTACCCAAGTTAGCTTGTGATGTGTCAGACAGGAGGTGTCAAAACAAAATCAAACTGATATATTAGGTAAAAGAAAAGTTTTCATTATGTAAAAAGGCCCAGCATGTTCCGTTATTTAGTTTTGCATTGGTTGATATATTTGTATTTGTATACAGTATATATGTGAGAGTTTACCCGTCCTCTGTTTTTCCACTTCCCGGCCAAACTCGCGGTGGACATCCATGTGACTGATATACGCCGTGTGTGCATAACCAAAGTAATAGTGCACACAAATGATGTCACTGCAAGGCCTTTTAACCGGTTCCACGCCTTTAGTATGCTGTCACGGCCCAGTTTGGTGTATTTGACCTGGTTAGTACTTGAACTTGGCTTGTGGTTCCTTGTGGCGTAGACACTTCTTGTTTTGGTTCTGACACGGCTTGTCCAGTGACCTTGCTCCTGTCTTTTGATTTGATTCTTTTTTACTTCCCTCACTGGTTCTGACTTGGCTTGTTTGTGACTCCGCTTTTTCTGGCCATTCTGCTTCTGACATCCTGGTTCGTGCCTGCAGACTTGGATCGCTTCATCGAATGGTCCACTTGTTTCCTTGGTTCTTATCTCCACTTCAGGGTCCTACTACTATCATTGTCATGAAAATGAACATCTTTCCTTGTAATAATAAATTAGTGCATGACTGCATGTGTATGTTTGCTTATAACTACACTGAAATCACAACACAAGAAAAAAAAGTATAATTAAGTTTGATACAACTAGTTGGTGCATTAATCCTGGGTTTCTCTGGTCATCCTGTACAATCATTTCTTTAATTAGTACAAATGGTCCACTTATGCTTACGTGGAAAACTCTCATTTTGTGCAGCAAATCCTGTTGATTAAAAGTCTGTGGCCATCAAACCCCTACAACTTCAATTCAATAGAATTGCAATTCCACAAAGTGATGACATCTTATACAATGAAACCAATATGACAGCTCAAAGGGATCTGGATAGTCGTGAGCTGATAGGTATAAAGATTCCCAAAGTAGTCAAATCATGATCAAAACATTCTGGCTAAAATCTGTCAAGTATATTGCAGTTTTAAATATATGCAATTAGCGTTAAACAAATTAAAATGCTTGAGGCAGGTAAATGTAAACCAAGCATTAAAAAACTATGAGAAACTACATCAATCATGTGAAGGCAGGATGACTAACACAAGCTGATTAGCACAGGGTTAGAGGAACTTAAAAGAGAACTGTAACTGCTACACAAGATAATTGATGTAAACCTTATATTTTAACTCGATAAATATGTATTAAACAAACGATGATAGAAAGTAAGATGTTTGGGTTTGGACAGGCAATTTGAGCATGACCTTCAATTCCAATTCAGATTCCTGCTCACGAAGTACTCTCAGGAGCATGTGCAGAAAATGACATCCTACGGTCTTCTGGAAACAGTAAAGCATACTCAGATGACATTAGTACATAGATACAGTAAACAAAAATGTTCATCTGTGTGGCAAAATATACATTTTTTAGCTGTTTGATGTATTTTTCAAAGATTATCTGTTATTAACGTCTTAATCACATATCACAAAATACTCCGCCATAATAAACTGAAACTTTTTGGAAAAGCTATTACAATCCTTATGTTTTCCTTAATCATTTAATCCATTCTATTTCAAACGAATCCCTTTAATTTTATAACAACGGTATTTTTTTTTTATTCTGAAGAATAGACATTAAATGTGTTTACAAAAGTCATTTTATTAACTTTACTTTTCATAGAACAGCTTCAATCGTCTTTGTTTCTGCTATAATTAAAGTCATGTTCTCTTCATAATGCTACAACAGGCTGAATCTTTAAGTTTTTTTGCCACATATGGTTTTTTTTTCTGCAATAAGCATTGCATCATATTAGAAATAAAATGTTGTTTAATGTGTTGTGAAAATTGTATTTTTGCCAATCAGTAATAATGGTCCATCTGGACAACTACTTCTACTGAACAGTAGGAGTATTTTTTAAAATTTTAGTTTTTAATAATTTCAAGCATTTTAATCGCATTGGGGAGAATTCTGTTTACCATAGTCCCATGAGATATTCTTAAATGTGTTCTTTTACATTAAACAATTTTGTGTTTACATTGCTAAAATAAGTAATTATGTTAATGTATTTAGCAATATTCATTTTTTGGCTTTCTTTTTTGTGGGCAGTTGCAATGAGATATGTGCAGTGAGCAAAATAAGTTAATTTGGTCCACGTCTGATAGACCAACCACTGAATATATCATTTCTGCTTGCCTTGTGTCTTTTTTTCTAAAGCATCGACTGCAGGTTAACATGGACCTGCGGGTACAAAAAGGTTTCTTCCACATCTGAATAAAAATTGATCAACACATTAAACCAGACAAACTGTTAGATCAATAGAAATTTAGATACCATTCTTTTCTTATTTTCTGGTTTGTATGAATGCAGATGTATATTTCTCATCTTGGGATAGTAAGTGACGCATTGAAGAAGATGAATTTCATCTAAAGAAGATACCTCTGAAGTCCAGAAAGTACAAATGGCTGTGCTTCTTTTTTTGACCAAATAAAAAGGTAACATCTTCAACGAAACACTGCATTTTCTCTGGGGGTATCCATTTTCATGTAAGCAAAGAGCTGAATATCTATGCATTTATGGATTTGCTTGCAATTTGTGTTTACAAATAGTAATAGTTGTTATTTTTCCTTACAATTCTCTTGAAGAAGTGGTTATAATCATACCTGGAAAAGTACTACTTTTTCTTCCTGAGATGAGTGTGAAGCAGGAAAGTTTGGGCAGACCAAGAAATAAAATGATAAGTGTGCGACGGGGGTTGAGCATATGGAGTGGGGCTATAGTAAACTCCAACTTAGCAAAACAATAATACTTTATAGTTCGTATGTGAAAAGGTATGAAATGCTTTCAAATTCAAATCATAATTTATTTCATGAAGGTTTGGACTGGTTTTGCAGACTGAGGAGACTTGAGATAGAATTGGGGTCCAGTTATAAAAATAATAGCCCACATTCACCAACAAAAATAAGAAGAAAGACAATGTTAAAGATATAAAATATAACAGCAGAACCAACCAAGGGTTCTAGTGAGGCTCTAGTGCATAACCAGCAATAACTTTTATTTACACTTCGATCAGTCTGTGGCACAAACTACAGTATGGGGTACAAACAAAAGAAATTTGTGGACGAGAAACTTTATCATTAGTAGAGGTTTTGTACTTTACGCTCTCAAGCCTATAGCTAAAATGACATATCACACTGTGGAGAAAGTCAGAAGGTCTGAAGATGTCCTCCTTCAACTGAGCAATTGGGCAGAAACAGAAATCTTTAGGGACCAAATTAACTGGATGTCAAAAGCTAACCCAATAAAGGCTATATAAAACATTCAAAAAGTCCCTTTTCCACAACAGTTTTGGAGTGTTCAAGGTGGACACTGTGGCTCTGGGACATCATTCTACCTTTGCTCCTTTTTAAGTCTATGGTATCCACACAACAGCCTTCAGCTCATTCTTGATACTTTATTTTTTTATATTTCTATTATATTCTCCATTTACTTTATTGTTCACGCGCCAATAATTTTCTGTTTAATCTAGAAACGCTTTGGACTTTGTGCTTTTGAGATTGCTGTATATGGATCAAGCCCAGAGTCGACCTTAAGTGTTTTGGTGCCCTGTGCTGACTACTCCTCTGTGCTCCCCCATCCCCTTCTCACTGCCCCCCTGCCCCTTCTCACTGGCCCCCATCCTCTGCCCTTCTCACTGCCCCCTCCCTTCTCACTGCCCCCACCTCTGCCCCTTTTCCCTTTCCTTACTTACCTCGTTGCCGGAGTCCTGCGGTGGGAGCGGGAGGCTTCCCAATCTGCTGCGGTGCACGATTCACAGCTGAGCACCGGTAAAATTCCGGCGCTCAGCATGAAAAGCCGGCACCGCGACGGAGTAGTGGAGAGTGAGGGGCGTCGAGCGGTTGCTGCAAAACTTCACGAGCGACCACTTGGCGCCCCTACCCGGGACTTAAATTGAAACATTTTTCTTTTGTTTGTTTTAACTTTATTTAACATCCTAATATATATAATATAAGCACCCCTGTTGGCATGGCGCCCTGTGTGGCCGCACAGGTCACACACCCCTAAGGCCAGCTCTGATCAAGCCCCATTGCCAGATTGATGTACGGGCAATCTGCATATTTTCCTATAAAAGCACTATCCACACAAAATAACTCTCAATGTATAAGACATTTTCTGGCACAGCAAACACATACGCCCAGCAGTCAGGACTGACTATGCAAATTCCAGATTGTTGGCAGCTGTGGATCAATTGCAATAGCTACCCTCAGAAAGCATTGCTTTTATGCTTTGTATGTGTGCTTTGATACCACAATGCTTGAAAATGCTGCTTGTAATAATTAACAATTGTATTTTTGTTTATAAGGAAAAAGTTTAAAAAAACATTCAGCATTTTAATGTGTTTCCTTTTAATAGCCATCAGGTTGCAGGCTAATGAAAGTTTTATGGGAGATGCTGATGAGGTATTTATTAGCTACATTTGCCCAATAGAACTTATTTGTCACTGTGATGCCTTTCAGATTTACTACATAGCGTAGCAGCTTTCATATGGTCTTTTACTTCAGTGCTGAAAGGGTAGAGGAGCAAATCACAAAACTTGGTCCCCTGGGGCCAAAACAGAAGAATAAAAACAGCTAAACATTTGCATCTGTTTAAGAATCCTAGTTCGGAAAGTTCTATCAGTGAAAGCAGAATATATATATATATATCTATATCTCCAGGTTAAAAAGAGCAGATACTTATTGTCACAACTGACCCAGGAATTGGTGTCTCGCTGATTAAAAAGTCAAACCCAAAGACAATATTTAGCATATTTAGCCACTCTTTTTTTTCCTTTTGAGCATCAGCTTAGGTGGCTGAAGAGCCAATTTCATGTGTCTACTGTAAGAGGAAATGAACTGAGCCAAGGGCAAAAATAAAATTATACAAATGTTATTATAGACTAGCCTGCTCCTGTCCTAGTTTAATTCACAATTTGAGGCCGTGGGCTGTGCTGTTGGCTCTAACCTTCTTGAATAAATCAACATTTGCTTACATCTAAATTATAGGGAAGCATGTGACTTTGTTTATTGTATAAATTATACACAAGGTTTATACATTAACTCTTTTGCTTGCACCTTGAACAAAAGCAAAATATCTTTTGTGTATATGCATTGGATGGCATGTGAAATGCAGTTTAAATATATCTGGTGGTTAAGGATTTAATGGCAGTGTATTATCTGGAAGGGGGGGGCATCTGCTAGGAGTAAATCCCTCTGCTTGACATAGTAACTCAAGGGGCACAAGTTTTTGTGTAATGATGCATTGACAAGTCACAGCGAAATACATTAAATAACAAGATTATTCATAATAAATGTATATTTTTTTCCCACACACCATCATTTCAAGTGCAAGTCAAGTGGGAAGAGTTGTGTGCCTACCCTAAAAAAATATCTAGCACAAGTCTGTGCACTGTATGATGAAAAATTATTGCATATCATGTCAGGATGTCATTTCTTAGAAACCTTTTTTATTAGGTCCTCCAATATGGAGTCACACCACGAGAGGTCTGGTAACATTAAGGCCAAGGGGCAAATACAGCTAAATGACCCAGTAGTGAAGCAGCATAAAAAACATTTCACAGACAACACAATGTGCATGTTCAGAACACATTAACCGAAAGGGATTCCTTTGAAAAACCATCATAGAATCACAGAAAGGATCCTGTCATCTTGCTGTGAAATACCTAGAGGCTTAGATCTCTTCTTTCTTACATAAGACGTCTAGGAAAGAGAAAGGGAAGTGAACAGGGGGAAGTTTCTAGAATACTTTGTATTTTTATTTTTAGAGTATAAAATGGAGATAAAACTGTATGGGAAAATGGTGGACGGAAAAGAAACAGAGGTGGGAAAACATTTGTTGTCTGTAAGACATTACAATAAATGCCCATATATTTTTGTATACTATAACCTTGCCCATAACCTTGTCTAAGTAGACTTGTAGACTCTTTAATAGACTCTTTTGCAGAAAGGCTCTGGGAGGCAAGAATAATGAAAACAGATTCACATTGAAAGAGAAGCGTTTCTGCAACTTTGTTTCTCCGCAATTCTGTCTGCATTATTCTGGCATATAGAAGCACTTCCAGGAAAGTGCAGAGCCAAGAGGGCAGCCTCTCCATTTTACAAAAGTAAGCCAACGAAAAGGGACACAGGGAGAAATGGTCAAAGAAGGGGCAAGAGAAGAAGCAGAGCTGCAGGAAAGAAGACAGAGACATGGAAGCGGTTGGGAGGAAGACTTTGAGAGTGAATGAGAGTGTTAGAGAAAGTGAATGAGAGTGCGAGAGAGCATGAGTGAGAGTGTGAAAAAGCATTAGAAAGTGTGAATGAGGGTAAGTGACCATGAATTCAATTTCTGAATGAAAATAGTCCTCCTAATTTCTTACAAACTGAAAAGGCAGGAAACTAAATTCTGGAAATGAATGGACCAAAAATGAGATGAAAAATATAGAGAATGACTAGGTAACATCCATGATCACTTCCAAGATACAATATGATTTGCATGCAAAGGTGGAGCTGAGATATTTTCACTAAAGGCAACCATAAGGTGAGGTTAACAAAACAAAGCAATTTGGTTATTCACAGAATTAAACAGTTGCCCTGTGTTGTTCCCAAACACTATGGCGAATAACTTGGGCATTTTACCCTGGCACCTCAGAGGGTGAAAATAATGTTATCCAACTCCTGCTCCAAACAAAATTTCCCATACTTTATAATATATTAAAAAAGTGGTCCCTCATTACCTTGAAAGGATTTTGCACAAAAGGGTTAGAAATAAATGTACTTATTGAAGTGGCTTGAATGGGTTGGTGGAGAAGCTTTAATCTCTAAAAGCAAAATAAATATATAGGTTTTAATTCTATATAAACTAATTAGAATAAAATATAATATTGGTAAACAGATTAAATAATACAATTATTAAGATTTATAGACATGGCTAAGAGTATTTAAAAAATCTATCCAAAGAGTTAATTGCCAAAATTTTGCTTTTTTCTACAGTTTGTTTATTATTATTTTAATCACCTCATACTCATACCATGATTGTAGGTATACAATAACACATATACATTTTGCAGTTCATCAGTTCCTTTATGTGAATTTATTAATGCCAAATTGTGTAGGATATGTTGAATGTCATATACACCTACCACAACAGGGTTATTTTAAGTGCATTTTTTGCTGTGAAACAACTGGTGAGTCATTTCAGTGTTCTTTTACTTAGAATACATATTTATTACTGTTAGAGGGTCACAGAATCAAAGTGTAAAAAAAAAACAGACAGCAAAGGAAAAACAAAGCTTTCAGGAAGTCAATAAAAATACAAATACAAAGCATATAACCCTTCACATTGGCGAAAAACAAATATATGTATATATTCCACTGTGTAAAGCAAGCTCTAGAGGGATAGATAAGTTATTCACATGCCTTTCAGGAACACTAAATATCTTTGGTGAAGATGAAATAAACATAGTATATTTGATTCTTATAATTATGCCTGAATTTTTGGGCCATCTCCTGGGGGCTGGATAACCAACTGAGATTGAGAAGTGGAAAAAGTTGGGAGCTGTCAATTACTTAAAACACACCATCCCATGTTTACATAGACTGCAATGCAAAGAGGTTGATAACAATTCTATGTTTGGGTATTTATCTCTTTTGTTCTTTTTAGTATCCCGAGGTATTGTAGGTTATACCTGCCCTTTCATGATTCTTTCCTGCCAGCGTTATATATTTTTTAAGAAAATATTGCTTTGTTGATGAAAAAATATTGCTATGTGATCCTGACACATCACAGAAGTATAAACTCGACTTGTGCACGGGGCCTAAAATCATTTCTGACAATGTTTTAGTTTAGTTTTTAGTTTAGCCAGTGTATGAGAGAGTGTACAGCTGCAGAGAAGAAACAGAAAATACAGTAGGGAGGGGAGGGGAGGAGGTGTAGTGTACACAGTGCCTGCAATAGAAGCTTTCTTAAATTAAAATATAACCCTTGTATGTCTGTAGAGGTAGAGGCACAGCATTCCTTACAGGCACTGAAATGGTTAATTGCCATTTGCATATAAATTATGCTCTGTTAGGTAGTTTTTAATAAGATGTATTTATTTCATAACATTTGTTCCCCTGCTCTTTTGTAGAGACATTTGATGGCAGCAACGACCCATTCTGCCCATTTAGGCTGCCTGTTTTATCTGCTATAAAGGCTCAAACATAAGCCAGTCATTGGTCTTGTCTTAGTTTCAGTAGACATATGCCTATGCCCTATGCCTATGCCCTACATGTTTAAATTCCCTCACTGTAGTATACCATTACTACTTCTGTTGGGATGCTTTTCCACTATCCCATCACCCTCTTAGTGACACCTTCCTGACATTAAGTAAAACTTCCTTACATTAAATAAAAGGGAAAATCTCCTGGTGTACAGAAAAACTACTAGTTTTAAAATGTTAATATCGCTTCTCGGCCTTTTGGCTAAGATCAAGTGTAGTCCCTCTTGTGGTGGGGGGGGATGACACTGGTCCTCTGGCCTTAGGGTTCGGGAAAGCAATGGAACCCGAGGTGGAATTGCCCCGGCAGAAATGCTGGAGTCACCGTGTGTGGTATTGCACGCCACTGCACACGGTGAGCGCACGTTCACACTGGCGGCCTTCCAGCACTACTCTTCCCCATGTACCATCAGGTCTTGGGGTTGAGATTTATTTTTGAATCCGGCAGGCCAGCAATGGCCTGTCCTTAAATTATTTTTACTTAATTTATATAATCACATCGTGTGATCACGTGTGCCTATTAATTTTCCCCTTTTATTGAATTCACGGTTTTGAAATTCACGGCTTGGCCCCCACAATTCTTTGGCACATGATTTGGTAACCACGTTTTTGCACTGTTTTCTTTTTTAGAGGCAGTGAAGTCTGGACTTTGCTGGAGGAGGATTTGGAGCCTTTCGGCCCTTTCCTCTCTTCAAAAAAGCCAGCAAGGAGTCTCACTCTTCGGAGCGAGACTCAAGATCCGACCCTCCCATGGGGGGGGGTTGGAATTTGTCCGAGTTCTCCGTGAGGGAACTCGGTATCGTAGTCTGGCTTCTGCTGCCTTGTGCACAGTTGCGGCACCCAGGAGCACGCCCCTCGGGCTCCAAAAAAAAGAAAAAAAGAAATAATAAAAAAAAAATTGTTAATATAATCTTCTTAATAACTGGCAACTGTCATACGCACTTCCCCTTTAAACCTGGTCCCTCCCGGGGGAGGGGTCGTTAGGGGAGGGGTACTGTCAGAGTTTCGGCCTACCTGTACTGGCTTTCCTCCTCATGGCTCTGTTTGTTAGGCCGCACCCCCTTCCTCTTACAACTTTTGTGTCCAAGTTAACCCCTCCTCTTCCTGCAGACTGTGACTATATTAACCAGCTAGTTCAGTTGCTGGTTGCCCTTTCGTGGTTCCAGACCCGTGAGTGCAAGTGATTCTTGTGTATGACCCGACCTGCCTGACTCCTATTCTGGTGCTGATTCCTGCTTGATTTTGGACTACGTGGATTTCTAGACTCCTGACCTTGGCTTGTATGACTACCCGCTCTGGCTCCTGACCTTGGCTTGATCCACGACCACCCGCTTTGTCTTATGCTTTGGATTCTTGTTATTATTTTATTTTAATAAACAGTTTCACCAGTACCTTTTTGCCTCTGTCCTGATTCACTGGTACCCTGACAAAAGGTCTTTAAATCATGTCGGTGAACCTATGGATATCCGCTCCCATTATCCACAGAGCTTGGCAGGGGTTAACGGGAGTGGAAATCCGTAGGTTCGCCCGCAGGAGTTAAAGGGCCATCAGAACGACTTTATTGGTAGTCGGCAGGGGCCTCCTCTAGCATCAACCAACTGGTCGCCACCATGTTTGTATGTTGAGTATTCGGGCTGAACAACAATTATTACTCTGTCTCTCACATCTCTTAACATTCAAATTCTCCAAACTTTACTACTAAAACTGTAGGTTGTAGGTGAGTTACTTCAAACATATAACTTTGAATAATACAGAGCCTTCTTAAAATACATGAATGCTTCAATGCAACCATAAGCTCTCCTATTTCATTTTATAAAACAAACTTGGTGATCCAGCAAGCTAAATCCTAGCATGTGCATCTCTACAAGGCTCCTGTGAATCCCAGCTGCCAGCGAGAAGAGTGCACTTAAACCTAATCAGGTTTGGGAAAGGTATCTGCGCCAGGCATCTGGTTGAAAATCACTGTGATCCACCCATTGATATGTTTGATATCAATTGATTGAGTAATATTAATATCCTATACATTCCAGAGGGATTGTAGTGATTGTGTGCAACGAAGGCCCAAATGGTTTGTTAATCCAATGAAAATGTATTGAATTGAAATGTAATAAAAGGAAAAATGCTTATTCTAGTGCTCAAACCTTTATGGTACGTGACAAATTATACAAGCTATGTGGTGTCTTTTAACAGTAGGAAGCTTCATATTATTGTAAAAATATTGTTTCTGATCACATTAGAGAAAACTGTCAGATATAAAAGATAAAATCATGCACAAAAGGAAGACATACATATTCTCCGACTAAGCCATTCAAAATGAATTACGCTTAGTGATCGTAATAGAAAGTGGTTCTTGGTCAGAGAAATTGCTAAATAAATAGGAATGGATGATATTATCTGTCTGTTCTAAGAATTCCAAAAACCTAAAATTGTTTCTAGGATTGGACAGTGAGTTTCTATGCACTTCATTCTGTCTGTGGTTTTTGAGATCAGTTGTATGTTTGTAATGTAAATCCAAATCATTGTCTCTAATCCCAAAGAGCTACATTCATCAGGGAACATGATGGTAGTGCTGGTCTATTTATGTGTGCTCTCCTGATATGGCATTAGATCACACAAATATTTGTTTACATCCTTCTGATATACTGTCAGAAATATTAAAGAATTTGTATCATAGTAGAAATTTCCCCCTCCTCCAGATGTGTTAAATACCTTAAGAACCTTAAGAACATTCAGCTCTAAAGATGTCCTGATATTGTGAGTTCAATGAACCTAACCATCCCTGAATGAAGGACTACATGCAATAGAAGGGCACATTAAATTTCTGACCTTTTGCATTCCCTTTTGAGATAATTCGGCACTGAACTTAATGGCCTTTCTGCTCTAACGTTATGCTGAAAGGGAAAAACTTGATAAATAATGTGAATAGTTTGTGTTTTGGTCACTCAAGTAGCCAACAGAATGCCTACTTTAAATGGTGATGTTGTGTCATCATGTCACACTCTGGCCACACTCCACAGGTAACAGCATGCTATTGCCACAATAATCTCCACCTGCAAAATGCCCGGTCTCCACATCTCCAACATTGGCTTTTTTCTTCTAAGGTTGTCAAAGGTCCCATAAATGAAGACACTGAAGTGGACTGCAAATAGAAGACAATGTAGGACCATCTGGCCTTCTCAGTCCAATACTGAATGAAAGGAGTATATATATATATATATATATATAATATACACAAGTAATAGACAAGAATAATAGAAAAGAAACATAGACTTTGTCCAAAAACTTTTATTTGGCCTTGCCTTATATTCAGAATATTCAGAATAACCATATTTCTACCCCATGCATGCCTCATTGTAACAACTTTCATAACTTCTGAAACCTGAAAACCAAGATGTTATACAATGTTAAATATAGTGTTTTAAGCCTCTATGACACATTTATTCCTTTATCCCTTATTTTTTTATTATTATTTAATTTTTAAATGTTTCCTTTATTTCGGTTTTATTCTTCAACATAAATATGTGAAGAGCCAGAACGCTAAAGCAGTTTTATAATATTAAGAATGTTTCCAAAAAGTCGATTAATATGGTTTACTGGCACTAGGTGGCAGATAGTATTTTCCCTATATGAAACAATACTGTCAAAAATGTTAGGACAACAAATACGGCTGATTCCACAATCCTCAAATATGGGGGACCAAATTAATCATTGGTGTTGTAAGCAATCAAAATAGCAAAGTTCATGTAAGGAAACTAATGTTTTATATAATCTATTAGAATATAAGTAGTAAGCTTTAAGAACAAGCCAAAAGAACCAAGCACCTTCAGAAGTAGAGTTGGCTGAACTAGCAAATGCAAGAGCCGAGCTGGAAGAGCTAGGCGTTCTCCTCTTTTATCTGGAAGTGGACCATGAATGACAATGGCCCTGACTCTGAGGGACACTGATGAGTATTGACACTTCATATATTGCAACACATTTAAAAATGAGGCATTACTGTCAAGTTGGAATTTGTTCAATTTGTTCAGGTACATTAAGGTCATAAATATTTATTTAATTGTCTTCAAAATTTGGCATCATTGTTTATCCAATATAATTGAACTCTGAGACACTGTCTGAGACAATGCATTTTTATTGTTCCCTGGGTTCCTCCCAAACCATCAACAAATTATTTCTCTTTTCTGTTTGTGCATTAAATAACTATGTTTAACCCTTACCACTCAAGGAAGCCTGGGCAGGAGAAAGAAGGTGTTCATGTGCATTTTGGATACACTACGGAAAGAACAAGATTAGGTGTGTGTAAATGCACTTCTATAATAGCACAGTTGATGAAAACGTGGTGCAGCAAAAACAACTTCACAAGTCTCACTACTTGTGATATGAATAATCTACAATATAGTACATGATAAAACACAGTGTTGTCTGTGCTCACAGGAGAAGGATAGGCGTGAATATAAATACCAGCGGTAGTGTGAAAATTTTGTGTTGTCCTTATTAGATCAGTTCTTAAGAAATAAAAAGAGATATAATTCCAAAACACCTCCTTGGGTACTTGTTTAACTTATCATAAAAAGCCTTTCAAATTCCATAGGAGACGTTTTATCTAGTTATTATACTTTTATCTAACGATTTTTCATTTTGGCATCAATAAATATTTGTAATCGATAACACACAATGGATAACACATAAAGCTGTTTTTTTTTCTGGCATGCAAACAACACAGGAGCCAAAACCTTCCTCCTCCTTGAGAAAAAAACCAAACAAGGAGCATCAGGCACCAAAACCTTTGGAAGCAGGCTACGGCTCCTACTAAACGAGGAAGCACAAACGAGCATTAGACCCCAAGGGAGCAGGGCATAGCTCCCCCTAAAGGCAATGGTCGATTTCACCTTTCTATTTACTAATTTTTTATATAGTATACATCCCACACTATGATCTTTAGTTCTGTTTGTTTGTTTGTTTTTATCTAGGTAAACAAGTCTCCAAGGAGACGTTCTGGAATTATATGTATTCGTATTATGTAAGAACTGATCTAATATACGGACAACAGAATTATATTCACACCTATCCTTTGTCTGTGTGCGCAGACAACACTGTGTTTTATTACGTACTATATTGCATTTTGAATACAGCTTGTTGGAGGGCCAACGCTGATCTCTTCAGTGCAATCGAGCAAATACGGTACTCCACTCTTGGGAATTATGTTCCTTGTTCTATAATGCAATGGCCCTTGTTGATAAATCAAATATATATTAGGATCCTATTGAGTCCATGTTAGCACCGTTTTACAAATACAGGAACACATTTAGTAAATAAAGTGTTATAATGCTTGTTGGGTCCTGTCAATATAACCCAGTTAGTCAGGGGACTTAGGAGGTACCCTAGGGTGTTCCCCTAAGATAAACTGAAGTTAATTCAGTTCAGTACAGCAGTGTTTGTGCATACTATGTAAAGCCCTCCCCAAGCTTAGGAGACCCAATACACAGTTGGTGGTAAAATATAGGCTGTTGTAGAATTCAGAATGAGTCACGATCATGCATCGTATGAGAGGTAAAGCCTAAAACTTTAAATTTAGTGTAATCATTTTGCTGCTTTATCTTGTACATTATTGTTTCTCATTTGTGATTAAATTGTCTACTTACACTCTTTAAACTCAGGGACATCAATTTAAATTAATGCATGATAAAAATAGAAATCTAAACTCTGAAGAAACAGTAGTTGATATTGTTATTCTGCACAAATCTGTTTTCTAAGATACAATAAAAAAAAGTAATTTTGAACCAGTTATAACCATATCATTGGAGACTAAGGATAGGAGAGAACGTGATACCAAACTGTAGAATTGATGAAAATTACATGCACACTAAAGCAACTGAAGAAAAAAAACAGGTGATTTATTCTCGTGTCCCACTACCAATTATTCAACCACCCTCTACAAGCAAGGGTCATCATAAATGTACGTGGCAATTGTAAAAGTCACCTGCAGATGCTATACTGGCAACAGTGAAAACGTTTAGGTGTTAATTGTTAAGAAAAAATTGAAGATGTTAGAAATTGCAAAATAGTTATAAATATAAAAAATATATATCTAACTTAAATATCACAATGCTTTTTTTAAGTGATTGAAGCTACCAACCTCTTTACAAAAGTAATGGTTTTACACATGTACAGGATAAAATGTTTAATGTAAATAAGATCTAAATTATTCTCTCATACATACAGCATAATTCTATTGTGAAAATACAATGATATAATTAAAAAAATGCATTGCATTAAATTACATTGTTACAATGTGACATTATATATAGTATTACATTTCCACCAAACTTTAATCAAATTAAACAGAAAAACTATATTTCTAAATAATCTTAAACTAATGTCAGCTTACATGATTTCTATCTAGTATCAAATCAATGTTAGGAAAGAGTTGTTGAGCAGAGATTAGATATGCTAACATACTCTGCCTGGAGCTGAAGAGGTTTAGTAGAGATATAACATCAGCCTCAAATGACAAAACAGACTGAACAGATTTATTAACCCATAATCGGAACCCAGATTTGTGCAATGCGAAGGAATGCGGGTAACACTCTCCCAACATAGATAAAGGCAAACATAGAAAACGACGACAGACTGTCTAACTGGCTCACCAATTAGACAGACCATATTGGATCATTGACCTCAGTTCAGCATATCATTGTATGTGTCCCCTTACATTTCCCTTTAATATTCAAGTCTCCAAAGGTCATTCACTGGTGGATATTTTTAAATATATTCCACCTTCATGTCAGCTCACAGCCATAATGATTACAGTTAATTAGACCTAGCAGTACAACGCAATAGCACTTTTAATCAGCTTGTTCGGGTTTTGTCACCCTACTTCTGTCTTGCAATCTTCTTTGAATAACTTAATGTCAGATTCTCGTGATTCTAATTTTGTACTCCCTTTCTTCTGTCACTTGCCCTGAAGATCAATCACTTGGTATACCTTCTGTGTGGCGTGCCATCACATTCAATCATCATAGGGCAACCTCATGTTCAACAAAATTGTCTTCAGGACAAGATGTTTATTGATACTGGATTAGTTTTATATATAACAAGACTCTTGTGAACTGGGAATTAGAAAAATATAGTGCTATTTGGCATAGATCTATTCGATTAGCTACTTATAGTTGCTTCAAGTGAGCAATGAAAGTGCTCAAAAGATGTTCCACATGGACCATTGCAAGATAAGTTGAATACTATTTTATATTCTGTGTTTACTTTTGCTTTACCATTGCAAAGACTTGGGTTTATTAATATTTAACCTACGCTGCTCTTTATCTCTGAAACACCTTAGCCTGTCATAGTTGTATGTGGAATGCCGGGTTTGAGGTACCACCAGGTTCCATCATTAAAGACACAGTCAAGCAGCCATCAGAAGAAAACCAACTGAGTGTTTTAACAATCTGTGACTTACATCTTATAAAATGTCATGAAACTCTACTTGAGTGTGTTTTAACTAGAATGCTAAAATAATGAAAACATTTCAGACAGAACAAAAAGGTGCTTTGTATTGGTACAAATCATCAAGTCAAGTATGTTGCCCCTATATTGCCGCTATGGATTTTGACCAGTATGCAAATTGTTTTCCTTAATTGGGACAGATGGAGCTAAAACATTATATATATGATTATTCTTTCTTTTGTTTGTTTTATCTTTTAGAACAATCAGCATTTAGTTTTTATGAGATTCCTTGTAAGGAAACCATGTTAATGGCAGTTTTAATTTCTAGCTGATTTCCAGAATGTCTGCAGGCATCAAATATTGACAGCAGCAGAGTTTAGCTTTTAGATATTTCTTTTACTTTGTTTTTCCTCATTCATATGCAGCCCAGACAGCAATGATACGGTTGAGCTGGGGGCATATTATTTTACTGCTGGATATACGGCAGATGTCTTCTAAGCTGTGCTGATAAAGGCCTTCTACTTTGAGTCTTAGGGAAAAAAATTCAATTGTTTTTTAGGCTGATTTTAGAATGATTTAGAAAATTTTAGGCTTTAGTTAATATTTTACATTTTTCATGTATGCACTACTATTAAACAGTTATCGCAATAAACTATTATTAACCCCTTAAGGACAATGGGCGGTCCTTAAACCCATTGAAAACAATGCATTTTGAGCCCGTACATGTACGGGCTTTGTCATTAAGGGGTTAAAGACAGAACTCTCTATTTTACAATAGAGAAGCAACAAAAAGCGATAAATGAAAATACCTGAATTACTTTGTGAATTTAGCTATAATAAATTGAGACCATGAAATGAGATACTTAGTGTGATAAGTAGCCAAGAGTCAACGTCTTCTGTTGGTCCAGTTCTTCCACAATATATACAATATATATATATATTGTATATATATATATATATTACATATAACATATACTATATATATATACAATATATATATATATACAATATCTGGTAACTAATTAGAAACGTGAAAGGGGTAAAACGTTTCTCCATTGTCATAGGGTATTGTTAACATTCACAATTTTATGGTAAATGTCCCCTTTACACAATATATTGGAAAATATATCTGCTTAATACAAGAATGGGGGAGTATACAGTATATTCATGCAGTATTAATACAGTACAATTCAGAACACCTTCTGGTGTTCTGTCATGGAAGCCCCGGCGAAAATGCCGGGTAGCAGCAGAGGTTGTCTTCACATGTCTTCACGGCTGCCCCTTAGACACCAAGGAGTTTGAAGCATTGGGAGCAAGTCTGGGGATGCAATGGTAAGTCTGGCGGGGCAGTATAAGGTATTTCTGGGGGCAGAGTAGCAAATAGTGGTATAAAGCTTATCTGGGGGGCAGAGTGGCATATAGGGGGAAATAAGACATATCTGGGGCAGAGTGGCATATAGGGGGTATAAGGAATATCTGGGGCCCCGCAAGTGGGACAGTGAGTCATGGGCCAGCAAAACGCTGCTCATACACTGGTGGCGAGAGTTGGCAACAAAGAGAACGCAAGAAAAATCTAGTTTACATTGTGAAATTAATCCATTAGCTAGTTTAAAAAACTTTTTTCCTATAGGGTAGTCATATTCGGGCTTTTTCTTTTTTTTCTAAATTAATATTGAAATTTAGGAGGGGTTGTCTTATAATTATGGTAATAGACACACTGATATACACATTGATGCTAACACACATAAATACTTACCCATACATGTTCACTCTAACATACATGCATACTCCCTACCTCTTTTACCCTCGCTTTCACTCCATATCTTACCTTAACCATAGCTTTCTTTCCGGTTGCTCGTACAGTTATGCATTATGTGACCTTACTGCGTTCCTGCCTCTGTGAGTGGACCAGTCCGTGACGGGCCCTTTGTGAACCCTAGGACAGCCTGTTCCCCTGTTGAAAGACACAGTGCTTAGTTTCCCTGGCTATTCCAAAACTATTTGTGTTTGACTGTCCTTGATTACTTCTTTAGTTTAAGAAGACCCTGCATCAAGTCATCTGAAGTGATTCCCTCACCAAGGTCTCATTATAAACAAACTCATTTACTGAATCCCCTATTTCACATTGAACAGTTTCTAATTCTTGCATAAGAAAAGAATGGTATAATTAACAATAACATAGCTTTTCTGAAGAACCGTATAGATGATACTTAACCTGCCAGTCAAATTGGACTTTATTTAGAATGTCATGGTTTACCCACTCGCCTGCCTCTGAGAGAGATGAGTGAGAATTTTTGTAGTCTGTTACATAATTATAAAAAGTCATTTCAGTTCAGAGCTTCTTTAAAGTGATTAAACATCACTAAGACATGTCAGAAAAATGCTATTTTTATGTTCTGCCAGAACAGTCTACATAGGTATAAACACAAATGGAATAGATACTAAACATATGTACATCCAAAAATAAATACAACACTCAAGTAAAAAAGTAAATATACACAAAGCATCTAGTGTTTAGAAAACTAATCATAAGAGATACGCATGCTATAGATCAAACATATGTGAAGCTATACTATCCTGATCAGAACTATTACGTTTGTAGAGAACTAGATAGCCACCAGTAGGTCTAAAAGTCTCAAGCTTAATGGGGCAGGTCTTGCAATCAGGCAGCTTCTGATAGAAAGTGATGTTCTCATAAACATATATTTCCAGGGTGTTGTGCCACTAGAAATTCTCTTTTGAGTATTCAGCCCCGGGTTCTTTTTGTTTTAGGGTATCACTTGACAATAAACAGGTTGTACATTCAGAGACAAAGAAGGGCAATATTTCAACACCTATATTTGATCTCATTGCTTAACATTATTGTTATGGAAAACATGTTTTCTTACTTTAGTTATTCAATCCCCTTAAGGAGTTTTGGTTTATTATGAATCAAAATATCCAAAATATGTCCAACAATTGAGAAACAAAACAAAAACATTTTTTTTTTAAGTTTTACCCATCATAAATTCTGCATTTTATATGGTTCGGATTTGTGATTCTGTGTCCAGCTCACCTGTAACAAGGCTTTTAGCTCTTCAATGGTTGGTATCGTCAGTCTCACATTTGAAAGCCAATGCATGTTTTCATGAGTCAGAATACTTTTTCGAGTAAGGAAAGTACCATCCCATCTATAGTACTATTTTGGCCCTTTAACAACCTAATTATACAGAAGCTGTTTATTTTGGAATTTTGAGGGCCCTAGAGCCGCAGGCAATTATTACAAAGAACATTCTGAACATGATGTGTTCAGCACACTTATAAGCACATATATGGGGCTATGTATATGGATATGTAGCGTCCAGGCAAGAAATTTGTGGTTTCCTTTTGCCATTAGGGTCATATGGGGCTCATACTCTCCCTCACGCTCATATATCCACTACACTCATACCTGGGAAGACGACAAGCATGTGGGAGAGCAGTAAACAGTGGTATTGCAGCTACCCAAAATATATTTTATAACGCCACCTCTACAACACTTCCACTTTACTAGGCATTCCATTACGTGTGTCAGTCTAGATTTTAAAATCATTTGTGCATTGCCCTTCTTAACTTTTGTTTGTTTAAGTCCATATTGTTATATGATTCATTACTGTACAGCACTGCGGAAAATGATGGTACTGTATAAATCAATAAATAATAATAAAAATACTTACCTTGGTGAAAAGCTGCAACTCTGAAGGTCTCCATGCCTTTCTTCCAGTCCAACACTGGAAAGTGCTCCTATTTAAACCAATGAGTGCAATTACTGTACATGCATATTGGGGGGTCTCATTGGACCCCCTGGAGCTCACAGTGCAGGCTGGTGGTGAGTATCTTGTGCACACACATTGCTATGCTGTGACGGAAGAACATTCGATAGAACGTATCTCCTGCAAGGCAATGAGCTGGAAAAAAGTCCACATTCATAGGGAATACTTTGATGAATTCCTCTATGCAGTTGAATGCAAAATGTTATTATCAGGAAACACTCAGCTATGGTATATGATGGTTGGAGTGTACGGTACCTTTAAATCAGTATACTAACTATATCTTGCACTAAAATATACAAAACAGTGAATCATGTGTCACAGTTGTTTAAATACAAACAACAACATTGCTATAAAAATCCCAAAACAATGCAGGAAGCATCGAGGGAGACAAAATGTTTTAAAAGTGTTCTGCCTTTTACAATGAAATACAATTGTACAATTACCGGTACATAGGTGCCTTCCAGTATCTTTAGTAGTGTGCGCTATACACACACAGCTAAAGAGCATTGCAGGCCAGAGACAAATAGCAATGTAATTTTCAGTTATTTCCAAAGGGTGAGTAAGAGAAAGGGAATCTGCCTGAGGGTTTAGCCATCTGCTGTTTTCTTATAGCAATACCCTGAGGGAAATCCTGCTCTCTGGTTAATGGCTTACACAACAAAACTGGCGTGGAAATATACTGACATGTAAAGTCAGTCCTTGTTACTAGAATCGACAAGATGCTTTATGAAGAAAAGCTTCAAAATCTCCTTTCCTTCGCGTTTCAGGCTTTAGTGTAATATCTATCAATATCAGTGACTAAAAGGCACGTAATGTTAATAAATATAAACATATTCTGTACATGGTGAAGATGTTAACGGCTTCTTTTAAGATTATCATTATGCTTTACTTAAAATAATGATGATATATTTTGAAGTGACATCACGAGCTAGTAAATAAACAGAGGACAAGGCATTATATAAGGTTTAGTTCTGTTATGGAGGTTTGGTCAAGTTGTCCCTCCAAATGTCCCAGGAAGCCAAGTACTGTGCATGAAAAATGAAAAAAAAAGGAAACAAGACATGTGGAGGTAGCTGGGATATATAGGTTATGTAGGCTATGATATCATACCATTACTATTTACATAAGTTAAAAAATGGTGTTTACAAAATGCAAGCGTGTCTTAAATTGATGCACAACAACATACAACACATGTACAGAGGAGCCCAAAGATGGCGTAAATGCAGATTTGTATCACCAGACTAAATTGTGCGAGCATTACAAGGGTTATTTGTAAAAAAAACCTGTTTATTCTGTCAGCACTATAACTGCTATACTTCAGTATATTAGGTTTAGTAGGTAACTGAAATAGCAAGATCTACAAACTCTAAGTTTTATGGCTTTGTTGCAAACCACACATTTTTTGTAGTGCATTGTAAATAGTGCATTCCTGTGCTATCCAGACAGCTCACAATGTAGCAGAGTGAAGTGTGAGAGGTCTGTGCTTCCAGACTAGAGGAAACCATCTATGTGCTTAATGGCATTCCGTAAGAGATTAGAGAAAGCATTCTCAATATGAAAGAAAACAAAAATATCAGCTCTAATAATTTTGCTTGGGGTACACCGTCGTATAGTTCAATTCTAGCTAGTTCAATTCTACTGCAGTTGAATGACACTTCCATATTTAATGAAGAATAATTTTTTTCCTGTGTGTTTGTGAATATGATAAATTCATATTGTAAAGTGGTGGCTACGGTTACACAGTTCAGTGTATGAATGCTGGAATGTCAAATTTCATATAGGGTCCATACACCACAAGAGGCAGCTAGAAGAACCTTCTCAAAGATCAGGCACGTAGCTACTAGAATTAACATAAGACAGGGTACCACGCAAGCAACAGCAGTAATAGTCTGGAAAGCATGCTGCAAAATGAACAGTGGGAAGATCATGATCCTACGGTAGAGCAGTAAATGGAGGTAGCAGGAACATAGGCACACATAAGGATCACATACAGTGAGGGATAATCCACAGGAACACAGGCTCAAAGTGCACTGGCAAGGCAACACCTTGCAAGTGCACAGGTGATTCAGGGAATCCTCATCAGGTTGAAGTTGAGAGGGAAGTTCCTGATTTAGTACTTCTACCTGTTAGGGGTTCTATAAATAACATAAAACAGTAGCCAGATGGAAACATCAGATTACTATGTCACAAACGCTTAGAATTGAGGCCCAGTAGCCTACCAATGCATCATGGGGTAACTTGAGAGATCCTCTGATCTCACTTGACCGGCCCAGGGAAGTCCCACATGGCTACAACTATTTGCAGCTGGCTTGGCTCTTTGGTGGGTGGGGGTCTCAGCCACACCCCTTCTACTCTCTAGCCACACACCCCAAAACACGTGTACTGGCTTAGGACTCCTGAAATGTTAGTGGTTATGCCATTGTTAAAACTAAAGTCTCTGACTGGTTGACATATAAAGTTATGACATATAAAACCTCAGCCAAGGTCACATGTAAAAGATTGTTTTTGAAAATGTGAGCTTTTATTTTGTTTCTGATCATTTCTATTATGTTTATTATGGAAAATGCCAATAAAATCAGATTTACAAATTGCTATTCATTATTATACCTCAAGTCAAATATGCCTACTTATCCATTTACCCTTCTTGACATTATCATTTATTTTTTTATTTAAAAAAAAAACAAATTCCCTAAGCATAATCTTCCTCTTGATTAAGTAGATCCACTTTATTAAAACAACTGAGCGTTTCAGGATGTTAGTTCCACATTACAGCTTGTATAATGGAGCATTAAATGCACAAAGTCTAAAGAGTGATGGGGCTAGTAGTCCAATACCACTTGAAGATTAATGATTGTCATAGCCCAAAAACAAGCTTGCATACTATATTGACTACTCTAAATTGTTAATTTGCTTCCAGTGTGTATTATTCCACAATGAATTCATATTAGCATTGATTTCTTTTCTTGCTACTATTCCAAAAAAGGTATCAAAGTCATAACTCTAGGGGAAGCTTTGAAAGGAAGGTCAAGCTGAAAGGAATGCATCATCTGCTTTTGTTTCAGGCCAGTAGCATAGTCACATAAGGAATAATTCTCACGTGCAAAAACAGGGATGCCATAAATTTTGCCTAAATGCCATTAATGACCATGTAAATATTTGCTATTCCACAATTTTTATTGTAACTTATACTAAATACAGGTGAGTGAAGAGTAGATATTGAACGGAATTGCTCCCAATCACCCACCCCGACATTCTGACTAATGAAAGTCTATGGAGGAACATTAGCCTTCCTATTAAGAAATAGCTCAGGATCGTGAAGGGGGGGGGGGCATTCACCCAAAATATCACGGTTGACAAAATGGCAGCCTCCATATCTGCAGTTAAAGGAAATTTATTGGAAGAAAATGTGATAAAATCACTTTTTTGTCTCACCTATAGAACTGTATACAGCACTGTACTTTATGCTGAAGTAGAAAAAATATTTGTTTCCCTTTAATTTGTCTTGTGGACACCATTGATGTGGTCTTCCACCACAAAAAATATTATTGTCAGAATTTTGGCACAGATTACACATTAAAATGAGGGGAACAGGCTTAATCTTGCATGAAAGACATTATGTGAGCTGCAAGTTATCAAAACAGAGGTTACTGTATCATCAAGACAGTGGATTCAAAGTGTTGAAGCATACAGTACCTTTTTAACTTACTTCTCCAGAATGTGAAATGCATAGCTATAACACAAAAGTCCCTACATAAAATAGATACAGTGCTGTGAACGTTTCCCCTGTCCCGATTTCTACTGTTTTTGCATATTTGTCAATTAAAATGTATCAGATCGCACAAACCGCAGCTTCTAAATAATCCTTTCATTTATTTAAGGTAAAGTGTTAATCAAAACCTGTATCGCCCATGTGAAAAAAATAATTGGCCTCCTGAACCTTATAACTGGTCGAGGCACTCTCTATGAGGCTTGAAGACTTGATCTGGTCTGGTCGACGAGAGCGCCATGTGGCACGCAGAGGATCCGTGTGAGGTGAGGAATAGGTATAGGAATAGGCAGAGTTCTCCACTGGGTCATGTCCGGTCTTGGGGACGCAGATCCAGAGATCTAAGGAGGTCGCCATCTTGGGACTCCTCAACTGACCACCTGGTGCAAAAAGGAGTCCATGCATGACACATCCAGGGTGGCTGCCCATCATGTGGATGCTGCAGACTCCAGACTTGTCCAGAAGGGGAGGTCCAAGGGCTGCTTTTCAGTCAACTCTTGAACTTTTTACATCCATGGCTGAAACATGATAAGGAAGGCAGGGCACAACTGCAGGAATTACATGGCTGCTCCACATGCTGAGAGTCAGCTTGGTGAGTGCAGGGTGTCAGGGGGCCAGGCATGAGTTAGGTATGATGAGCAGTTTCATCAGAGAAATCTGTTGGTCCTTCCATACGGTGGGATCATAAATACATAGCCCTCTGGCTTATAGTTACTGCTTCAGTTAGGGCTGCAGGGCAGTCCTTTCCAGGCGCTGCCTGTGGGGCAGCGTCGGCTACCAACAGGAAAGGTTATTGCTGACAGTTTAATGCAGGAACATGCAAATGGGGAGCATCATGCTGCTACAAGCATGAATGTTCTGGCTACACTGTTTCTCACCCTCTCTACTAGTTGTTTCAGAAAAGGGACTAAAGGTCAGGAGCTAATGGTAAGGGGGAGTCCAGTTATTCTAGAAAAGATGCTGCCATGGCTCAGGCTAGGAAAAAAGGATGTAGTGTCCCTGCTTGAATCTGGTTTTCGGGAGGGATTCAAAATCGCTTTTAAAGATTCACCAGCTAGAAGTCAGCTTTGGGGTTTCCCTTTGTAGTTCAGGAGACAATGTTTAAAGAGGTTAGCTTGGGGTATATTGCTGGCCTTTTCATTCCACATAATTGGTGTGTTTCTCCGTCACAGGTAGCCCCCCAAAATAGCAAGGCAATTTTCCACTTATTCACTACCGTTCTTACCCTAAAGGCAGGCTCAGTGATGACACTGACAAAGAATTTTGCATATAGGAAGTGATATAAAGTTGTCGTTCCGTTTTCTTCCAATTCATCCGGAGTACTTTCATATTTTGGGTTGTCTTTGGGAGAATGTTTATTTTGTTAATAAATGTCTTCCTATGGTTGTTCAATTTCCTGTCATTATGCAGTTTTTAGTTCCTTTTTGGAGTGAGTTATAAAGGAGAAGTCAAGGATACTATCCATAATACATTATTTGAATGATTTCCTATGTATAGGCCTGCCAGAGTCTGGGGTTTGTGTTATAATTTTGACTACAGTGCCTGGCCAGAGGGTTTGAAATGTCCGGAGTGGTTCTGGCGGGCCTGTGGTTGGGCTTCTGGGGTTCACAATTGTGAGGTACTGCTTGAAGTGGTTGCTCCAGAGGTGTTTAATGAGAAGGTTTAGCTCTCACTTAGTTTTATTATTACATATTTGAATATATCTGAAACTGAAGGGTTAAATGTAAATGTTCCTCAGATTCCCACATTTGAGTTAATTTGGGCTCCGTTCTGGCTTTTGCAATTTACTGTTTAAGTGTGTTTTAAAATGGCCTTTCACAATCCATGTGTGTTTACTCCCTTGAAGATATGAGTGAACATGATGGAACTCCAGTGCTCTTTATAGAGTCAATTTAACGTGGTGTAAAAGCTTTCACGGCATAAAAACAATGTTGAGTGGAATAGCACAGTAATTTTAGATTCTCTTATAAGCAGACATGTATCATCGCTTATTGAATTCTGAGCAGTGTGTTGCTGAAACACCAGATTTTCACCTCCTCCTGTGCAGGGTATGGTTTCCCAGTTGAATCCATTTATGTGACATTAATAGAACTCACATAGTGTGCATATAGTTGAAAATTTTGCTTGGAGGTATACTGAGCCTGGGGACACCGCACATGTGATTAAATAGCACAAAAAAGCAAAGGCAAAAAATGGAAAATGAACAAAATCAGAGTACAACAGCAGCAAATGCACATATTTACAAATAGATGTAATTATTTCAAATAAATGTTACATTTTGCCATCATTTACCAAGATTATAATTTGCGCATCTTGTAACAAATTGTACCGTGGCCCGTCATCAAGCATTCTTTTGTTCCTCCTGTTCTCCATCTTGTGGAACTGCCGTGTGGAGCCAGCTGGAGGCTTTCCCTGTCGTCGCGGGTTGGTAACATGGATAATAATTTTTGGTAGAAGAATAAGTGCTGTGTATGCCCAGAAGTGAGGGGTTGCTAGATGTGAACAAGACGGGATCCAGGGTGATGAATAAGTTTCGCGGAGGTGGAAGTTAAAACAGTGAGTAAATTTAAACATGCAGCTGATAGACTATCTATAAGACATGGCCAAGGACCACAAAAAGTCTTGGGTTACAGAAGCATAGAAAGGGTAGACTAGAAGGAACAAATCTTTCCTATGTGTCATCACATGCTATAAAGCATAGGTTCAGAACAAAGACGTTTAGTGGATCTTGACAATTTTTTTTCAGAGGCAGTGAAAAGTTTCTGAACAAAATGCAGAATTGCTTGGTTAGGCTAGAGTATAAGTACAGAGTAGTCTGTGTTTATGCATAATAATGCTCTGAATAAATTATACAATGCGTACCTCATACTTATGGTTAAACACTTTAATAAAGAATAGACACGTAGCCATGTCTAACGGCAACATTACTTCTGAGGAACAGAAGAATTGTTCTTTTGGGCTGATTTGGGTATTAAGTCTTAAGTTTTAGTGATAAAAAACACATAGTGTTCTTTTCTTTTTCATTTGTATTTACATAAATTCATAACTATAATGTGCAACACAAGTTTGATTGAATAACTGTGTTTATTTACTTGGAGCTCTTCTAACAGTACCGCAGCATTCCAACATATTGTACGTAACAGCAACCAACCTAAACTCCTTCCACTTGATGACATCACTCCTGCTAATATAACACTGTTATGTGATTTCCTATAACTGGTCTCTTCCTTCCCATAAACAAATACATATTTTCATAAATATAATAAATAATATCAAAAAATATCTAATTAAGATTTTTCTTAACCCTGGATATTAAATACGTAGCATTATATACAGTAGTCCATACCTGGAAACTCTCCAAGTTGAAGAGCCGCTTCTCTTGTTTGCCTCCAGAAAACCTCTGGCGCCCCCCATCTCCTTCTCACTCCTCCCCACTCCTCCCCTTCTCACTGTCCCCCTCTGCCCCGTCTCATTGCCCCATCTCACTGCCCCCTCCTCTGCCCCTTCTCCCTATCCTTACTTACCTCGTTGGCGGAGTCCTGCAGTGGGAGCAGGAGGCGTCCATCTTCCCCATTTGCCGTGGTGCCGGCACCGCGATGGAGTCACGGAGAGTGAGGGGCGCCGAGCAGTCACTGAAAACTTCACAAATAACCACTCGGCGCCTCTGCCTGGGACTTAAGTTGAAACTTAAAAAAACATTGGTTTTTGTGCGGCCGCACAGGTCGCACACCCCTAAGGCCGGCCCTGATGCTAGGTTTCCAGAAGTCTCTCATCCGCTCATTCATTTGGAGCTGTGAAGGTGGATTCCTGATTCTGTGAGACTGGGTATTTCCTTGTGCAGTTGGAAGAGTCTGTTCCTGTTGACACTGGCTTTCCTCGTTTTGGACCATTGAAGGGAGTTCCTCTGAATGACCAGAAACAGCTTCACACACAGCACATGATGACCTGAATCATGCATCCTGTTTGGCTGAGCTCCAAGTGTTTCTGGTCTAGTGTTTTGTTGATTTATTGCTGTCACATTTGGCTCTAGAAAATTGGTTTGTGGGTCAAACTAGACTCCATCCCAAATGTCTTTGAGTGAAGTACCGCAATATTCTGTGAAGCAATGAGTCAAAAGTGGAACTTTGACAACATCAAAATAAGAACATCATACCAACAGTCAAACACTCTGGTGGTAATATAATGGTCTCGGTCTGCTTTGCTGCTTCAGGACAAGGGCGACTAGACATAGTTGATGGGACCATGATTCTGATCGCTACCAGAAAATACTGAAAGAGAATGTCCGCCCATCAGTTTGTGATCTAGAGCTCAAGCACGGTTGGGTTATGCAGTAGGACAATGATCCAAAGCACGCAAGCAAATCCACTTCTTAATGGCTCAAAGGAAACAAAGTTAAGGTTTTGTGGCCTAGTTAAAGTCCTAACTTAAATCCGATTAAGATGCTGCGACATGACCTTAAAAAGGCAGTTCATACTCAAAAACCCTCCAATGTGGCTGAATTAAAACATTTCTGCCAAGAAGAGTGGGCCAAAATTCCTCCACAACAATGTAAAAGTGTCTTTGCCAGCTATCACAATAACATTAAAAGCTTTATTTTGTGTTTACTCAGGTTATCTTTGATTTATATTAAAAATTAGCTGGATGATCTGTAACATTCAAACGTGACAATTATGTAAAAATAGAAGAAATCAGGAAGAGGCAAATACTTTTTTTGCTGCAAAGTACCCTTTGCAAATTTAAGACATATGACAGATACCCTTTGATAATCCAAGATATATGACAGATACCCTTTGGACTCTGTCTGTCTCTCATTGTTACACTTGAGTGCTTAATGCCACCACTCACATTTTTTTCTCAAAGGGAATCATCTTTTAACTATGTTAATGTTGGTCTGCTTACCTTAGAGGAAATCCCAGTTATAATCTTGTCTTTTCTTATTTTAGTGTCACACTTGGCTTCGCATGGTTCTTCTGCATATTCCAAGTGCCCCTATTTTTATGTTACTCAATACAAACATCCAATTTGGAAGAATTTGACAGCAGCTAAGGACCTATTTGACTATCTACTCTGTCCATATTTCCTCATGTAGAGAATTCAGATCTTAATGAGTCCTTGATCTTCTCTTAGATTCAGGATATCTTTATGCCTATGCCATGCACGTTTAAATTACCTTACTGTATCAGCCTCTACAACCTCTGATGGGAGGCTGTTCCATTTATCTACCACCCTCTAGTAGAACTTACTAACATTACAACTCTTCTCCCCTTCTTAAATTCTTTGCTTTGTCTTTAGAGAGCATGCCTTGTGTACCATACTGGCTAATCCTGTTTCAATTTGAACATACAATATAACGGAACCAGTACCAGAAAGGACTATAACTTTATAAGACAAGCCTAGCATTTGACACCCAAAATGAGGCAATTATTCATATGAGCTGTTATTGAGATAATAATTTGTCATATAGTTTTCACTGCAAATTATTTTTTTTCATTAGGGGTTGCAGATTTTCTCCTTTGTTTTCCTGTATAATCCTTAATGCAAACCCAACACACTTGAGTTTGCATCTTGATTGATGCAGTTAGGGATAGATTGGTTTAATTCAACTGATCTTTTCATATTTACTAACTATGGTTTTATTTTCACGCAATTGGAGATGTGAACCTTTTTTTTCCCTACAACAAAAAAGCTGAGGCACAGTTCTTTGAAGTAGGTATTTGAAACTCCTGTCCTCCAGGGTTCACATAAGGCTTTTAAGATAGCAAGAAACACCAGTTAATGATACCCGCCTTTAATTGCTTAATCAGAGGTAAAACCGAGAAACCCCACAACCGGTGAGCAGACATCCCACTTCCCTGTCTGTCATTGTACTGACAAATCGCTAGCAAAGTATAGATTAGAAATGTTTCTTTTACATTTTGACACCACTGACATTAGTATAGACCGTTACATGAATGGCATTATTGTTTGTTTCTTTTGCTGCAAAAGACATATTTGGATATTTTATGTGGGCTCTATTCACTAAAAGGAGAGTTGGCAGTGTTGTTCGTGAGACAGGTGTGGTTTCAACTCTCTCACTTCACTATTCCTTAGGAAGGGTCTAATGCTGACAGGCTTCTTCAGCAGGAGTAGTTGAGCTGGCCCTATATAATGCATAGTTCAATGGGTAATAATTATACAGGGACAGCTCTTTCTGCAGCAGAAGCTTGCATAGTTAAGACTTTCACAAAAGATAGGGAATTCAAGGAGTTAAAACCATGCCTCTATTTACTGGATACATCCCTGTGTCTCCAACTGGGATCATAGTCTCTCCACCTGGTAAGCAAAGGACCTAACTGGCCCATCCACTCAGCTTATGATTGATTCAGTTGTGTGAGTTTTTTGAGTCTATGTCTCATAGTTAACCCAAAGACCAGGGTTTTTTCTCCCACGACTGTTGTCTGTCCTGTGACTACTGTCTTGAACCCGTTTTAACACCTAGCTCTTGCAGACCTGCTTCAAACCAGACAGTTTCAACTCCAAGTGGCACCAACAAACCATAGGTCTCAATCCCTGAAGAAGACCACATCTTAAATTAATCTCTGAAGCTGGTTTCCTTCTAATAAATGGTTTTAATCTAAGTACCAGATAATGGTGTTGCATTCTGGCACAATATTATTAATTAAAAGGGTTATATTAATTTGATACTTTTGACAACTTTAAGTGTTGTTTTACTTTTTTGTTAAATAGGAGTTGTTACTCTCATCTCATATGTGATCCCAACCCTGATCCAGTTGCTATCAAAACCTGTATAGACAACATGCTTGTAAATCCTCATTTAAATGTCAACGTGGTTTAAAGGGTAAATTGTTTTGTCAAATAATCAAACCTTGCATTGTCGTTTAACCACTAAAAGGTGTTGCTATATTTTAGGTGTACTTTTTTCCAGTCTTGGTTACCGCTTTCATGCTATTTAATGTACAACACATGATTAGCCTAATTTCAATAATGTATATATATATTCCCATGCATCTCGTTTTTAAAAAAAAATATTTATTTTTAAGCTATTTACAGGATAATATAATTATAGATATTTAATATAATAATTAAAGGTGAATCTTAAATATGTATTACTAAAAACAATGAATTAACTTTAGAGGGGTTTCAATGCTCCACATTTATTACTGATGGTGGAATTCCTTGATATCTCCCCTTCATCACAGGAAAGCTATAAAAGTGTTTTAAATCAAACTTTCTTCTGAAAGTTTAGGTCAAATGGCCAAAGATGGCCACCATTGTTTTAGGTGGCTGCGGTTTGACCAAGGCTTATGTGATTTTCTGATCCCTAGGTGTTTATTATTATAAAGATATAGCACCATCATATTCCACAGCGCTGTACAATGTAACTGAGTACATAATTTAGAAGTATAATGTCATTGATTTACATCATTTAATTATAAAAAAAACATTAATGCTATTTCTATACACAATAGGACTGTAGAATGTGGGGCTACACTCATGCCCGCAAAACATTTTGATATCATAGAAAAGAGGGACTGAATGTGTAAAATGAGGGACTGTCCATTCTGAAAAAAGGAGACTTGGGAGGTATGTTAACTATTCAAAGACTTTTAAATACATAGCCATTCAATATAGTGGTTTGTATATCTCCCATATTTTAAAATAAACTAAAAAATAATAAAATGCGTGGGACTTCTTCCATCTCCTTTGTAATTCTGCATGGTTGAACATTTGAAATGGGTTTATTCATTGCCCCCAGGGATTGATTTAGACTTGATTTGGGGCAAAAGAGCCTCTTTTGCTTATTTTCTTTCCCTACACCATTGTTGAAGTTCTATAGCCATGGGAATAATTATAATATATATATATATATATATATATATATAAAATGGCCAAAGGATCAGGCATGCTTTGATCAGACAAGAGGTGATCCTTATCAACAAGTTTCACGACCTTAGCATAGTGACAATGTCAGGTCAACTTGGGAGAGTGGAGGGAGACATATCCAAATAATAAATAAAATAGAGAGAAACAACCAACAATCCTTATAATTATCATCATCTGCTGCTTTTCTCTCTTCTGGCAAGAAACACTCCATCCATTTGCAGAAATGGCCCCAGGAAACGTTACATCAAAACTAATCACAACGATTAAAATCAGCTTTTCTGTGCAAGGGGAGAGTAATAAGCAAGTTGGAGGCTGGAGAGAGGGCTGCCTTCTCCACTCACACACACAGAGGGAAAATAAAAATCACAAACAAAACACCCTTATATGTTAACAACAACAACAAAAAATATACATCTATGTATGGATTATTATGCCAGAATAGCAGGGTCTACAGTCAGATGTAGTAATTTAATTTCATTTTATTCTCTATTCTGGAGATTGATTTAGACTGGAGGTAGAGGCATGAGCTAATTGTATCCTGATCCTTGCCTTGAGGGGTTTCAAAGCCCTGAAGCAACTATTCTCTGTATTTTGTTCTGTCTACCTTAGCCAAGCTATTGCATTTCTCTGTGGTGTAGCGAGCAGAGCAGATCGCTGGAAGAAATCGAGAGGAAGAGAAAGAGGAGGAAAAAGGGGGAAAAAAAACAGGAGAGAAGGGGGAAGTTGGAAAACAGACTTTTGTGTTTCCATGTTTCAGGTAAGATCGGCTTTGCTATTATTTGCTAAGGATGGTATGGCTGGGGAGTTTAGGGCGCAACTTGCTTTTACGCATGTGCCAGGTTCCTGGTAAATCTCTTTTTTTTTTTCCTCCCTGTTTCTATCTTGAGCACTTCCTTGATTCACTCACACGGGGGAAAAGACAGCGATCGGTGTGTTTGCGAGACGCGTTGTTGTGTGTGTGTAGCGGCGATCGGGGGGAGCTGGCTGATGTATCGGCTTCACCGATCTGCCGGTCCGATGTGCGCGGTGTCCTGGCTCGTGGGTTACAATGTGGCAAAGCCTTGGGGTGGAGGGGGCGGCAGACTGTGCACCAACGTTCTATTGGTGGAACGCGAGCAGGAGCGCAGCTCGGGAACACGGATGGCCTTGGCTGGCACTGAACGCCGGGGCAAGAGAGGGTGCTGGAGGGTCGCTTACGTGACCCCAATGCATTCCCCCGCTCGCTCCGGACCCGCTGCATCCCCCCCTCTCCCAGTGCGCCTAATGAACCCCTAAACACCCCTTGCATGACTTATATATATTTTTTTACTTGTGTTTGGCTTCCCTTTTATATTCATTCCCTCCCATTTCACCTTAAGCCTCTGATCCCGTTGTTATGAAGGGCGCCATTGTGCTGCAGCGGATTTTGCCCGAGGGGTTTTGCCTTATTTTACAGTCATTTGATAGGCGGAGTAGCTTTCTTCTTTATTATTTTCAAGCCTCATTGTAGAACTCCCTGAATTTCACTTCTAATCATCGCCTTTTTGCGCTATAGGGTTTCCTTTTGTATTAAATTTCGGGGTTTTGCGCATACCAGATAGCACCAAAAAGGGACCGAGCATAAAGGGAAAATGGTCGTGCAGTTGCTTCGCTTGGCCTGTAGGGGGCGATGGGTTCATGTCTGCTGGGAGATTGATCAAAGTGATTGCTTTGCCCTGTCTGCTTTGGCAGATGTGTGTAACCATTCATGTTGTAGAAACCCAGGAGTGATGCAGAAAAAAAAAGTGAATTTTAGATTTATTAAGATATTACATGTAAATCAGCAATGCATACTAACTGCATAACAGTCATTTCTTTTAAGATAAGTGCTTGGGTTGTTTAGAAGCAAATAGCTGTGTTTACGGTTTCTTCACCATTCATATAGCTTTTTTTTCTAGTCGTTTTATTATATTTGTGTGTCTTGATAACAAGAAGGTCTACAACACCTTTACTAAGCTGTGTCATATTTCCCCTGAACTTTTGTAGGGGGATATTGGGGTGCTGTCACCATGGCAACTAAGTGCATGCTTCTCTCAGTACTATTGTAAAACCTTGTAATTTTGCATGTTTAAGTGTCGCTTACCCTGGTCTGTAATACTTCATGGGGAATACATTCATTGTAAAATTGATATTGATTGCTTTATAAATACTAATTTAGCTATTTTTCTGAGTGGTGTATTTTTGGCTATCTAAAGTAAAAAATTCATTAATAATTATTAAAATTAAGAGGTAAAAGTGAGAACTGCGTATTCAAAACTAGCACTTCTAGTACTATGGGTTACGTTTATAGTTTTATAAGTCAAAGGCATGAATTGTATATTTTAGTGAAGTGGTATACAATGAAAATCTTTTCACATTCATCTTATTCAAGAAGGAATGAGGTGAAGTTGAAGGAGAAAATGGCAGTTTATGGATACTGTGTAAAATCCAGAATGGTCCACAACTGTGCTAGAAAGGGCTCTCACCATCATTATATACTGCAAATATTATGCATCAGATGACACTGTTGAACTGATGGGGGCCACGTCCCTGCTTTATTTTTTTTAATGTTCATTTTTGAAATTAATGTGGATTATTTCCCTTTTTTCTCAACTGAGGATCTAAATTATTTTGTATGGCTGAAACTGACCATTTCGTCTGAAATCACCTAGAAGGTTTATGTTGCTTATCCAAGTCTTAAGTTTTTATTAGTGTATAACATAGTAAGTTATTATTCGACTCTAATAGTCTATGGATATAATAATATAATTATACTATATAAATATCTGGAGCCACACAAGGAACCTGTACTTGAACACAAGTTTGACAGCCTACAATACTTGTATATTATGGCTGTTTTCACTTGAATTTACTAAATCCAAGTTGTTCATTGACTTGATGACTTGATGACGTCCACTCAACAGCTTCATCAAATGGGACCCAAGTTGATGTCAAAATTCCAGATTCACTGAAGTCAATCCCTTAATTCAGCCAAACATGATGCAAGGTCAATTGTATGTTTTGCAAGATGTGCCAAGATGGCCCTACATAATGCATGGGGAAATTAACGAGATGACATCAAGAGATCTCTTAAGTTTTGTTTTGTGGATAACAAGAGTGGTATAAAGATGTCCTTCTTATCTGTTTGTAAACGTAGGCTATGTTGTATTCTAAAGTGCTGTGTGGTAGCTGAAGCCAAATAAATCTTAAGTCATAATCCAAAACATGTATTGTTTTTCCCTTTTTAATGCGTAAAGTGAGCATCATGCAAGTGCCCTTTAAGGCAACATCCAGATCATATGCCACCATATAGACATGCCTGCCATAGCAGCCAGAATTTGACGATTAAGTAGAATGTGAATTGAAACCTTAACAAAGGGTATCAGGTACAGACCAAGTGGTTTTTATCATACATATCCCCATAAGAAATCATTATCTGATTTCAATCAAGTACTTTTGCAGAGTAAGAGATGCAACTTTATTTGACAATACCCTCTGGGTGCCAAGCATGCTTGGGTTGTTTTAGCAAATTAAAAAGGAACAAAATGCTTTTTACCTTCTCAGCAGTCACTCTCATTCACACACCCCTAGCAAAAATGAATTGAGCGCATGGCTGTCTTGACATTCTGTTATCTGTGTTTAATAGATCATTGTGTTGAACTTAATGTTTGTTAATGAGCCATACATCCAAAATAACCCAGTTAAACACCTACTACTGACACGTGCATGAATACGACAACTGTGCTCCTGCAGCTGCATAATATAAGTCGGGTGATGCTCAGTCGGCCTTAACCATAGCAACTTCATCGCTCCTGGTTTTCTACTTTAAATTACTATTTGGCTGGATAAGCATGATGGGATTTTTAGTTCATATCAGCGGTAGTGCTGAAGCACAAGTTTTCAAGAGGGTTGCAGTTTCAACTCCCTGATTGCGCTATGATGAAAGATCAACCACGGTAACATTTTTTTCTGGAAGAGGGGCTCAGCTGTCCTGGTTTGTAAGTTGACACTGCAACTCTCATGCAAACTCCTGATGTATTAAATAAACCTTAAAAGCGGGCTTGGACCCAACACTTAGCTCAGACTGGTAGAGTGCGAGCCAAATTTAAATTGGCTGCTCCTGTTTAGTACTTTGGTGCATGTAGTCACCAGCAAGAACACTCAAAATCTGGTGAGGAGCGACATATTTTGGCCTGGACTTACGGGGCTTCAGCACCCCGCTGCAAAACCTGGCCACATTACCCTCTTTCCCCTAGTGTGTTGTTGCTCAGTGGGCCGGTTACAGATCTCTGATCTACCCAACCAGCCCAATTACACTCCATTCAAAGGCACTGAGCATTTCTAAGACATGGTGTCATATCTGGCCGCTCCAATGGAGCATGGAGAACGCAGAGTATGAGGCGGAGGTCAATGCGTCTCTTTTCTACTTCATCTAACTGGCTAGCCCACCTGTCACAATGGGTGACGTTGCCTTTATACCAGTTTCATACATTTATACCGGTTTTTAGATTGTGATTTATTCTTGTCGTATTTATAATTTAGTTTTGTTTGTTAAACCATATTTTTCTGCAGCTTTCCATTTTCAGTGATTAACGTATTTAATTAACTGCTTTTATGTTAACATACATGATTTAAAAATTTTAAATCACCGTGGAATAGACTTGCTGAAATGAAAGTGCCACTTTCTCAAATTGACTGCAGTATCTTTGGTGTATTAATTGTGCCTGCAGCAAAAGACAGAATGTTCTCTCGCTCTAGAGGGCCCTGTTACATTTAAAACATTTGAATATAATCTTTTGTTTAGATTCATTTTCTGGAATGTCTGGTTAGAAAATGGGATTTATCAGCAATACTATATGCTACTTTTTGACTGCTACATTTTGATTTATATTATGTGTCCTTGTATTACACATGATTGGTGAATGTATGTTTTAAAAGTAAAACAAAATGAAATTCTATTGTAAATCAAAATTATTGAATGGACTGTTGGAGGTCCAGGAATATTTAATGTTATCTCATGTTTAATCATTCTGTGTATAGTGTGTTAACCTATTATGCATAGAGTTCATGGCAAATCTGTCTTCTCTGTGATAATGCTGGTGTTGGATTTTTATCAAAGATTCCACCAAACATGCTTCTTGTATTAAAGGCACTGTTCCACTTAGACAAAATATGAATTTTACACAATTCAAGAATTATTTTTTGGAATAACAATAGGGTATTCAGCAGTAAAATGATTTATTTATCTTACGTTGCATGGTAGTTGCTACCCTAGGCACCCACCAGTGATTCAATGATTTTTTTCTGAGCCTTTAATGATTATTAACTTCACGGAAGGCTCCCGCGGCGCTCCCTGACGGAGGGCTCCCGCAGCGCTCCCTGACGGAGGGCTCCCGCGGCCGCTCCCTGACGGAGGGCTCCCGCGGCGCTCCCTGACGGAGGGCTCCCGCAGCGCTCCTTGACCAGCACAGACCACAGTCGCTTATGTCCCTAAGGGCCAGGATATTTTGTCATTTCTTGATTTGTACAGCAGCCTGATAGTGTAAATTGCAGAGCTCTGTACAAAAGGAGAAGAGATCCATTGTGGGCAGCCTGCCACCCAAGGCCTATGTCGTTTTCCACACCCTAGTCACAATGAAATGCAACTGATGAAGGTGACTGCTGGCCGCATCTGAAACCCACTACCATTAAGGGTGCAGTTGTGCTAGACAAACTGAACTCGGCCTAAGGGGAGAAATTCTGAGTCTGGGTAAACAAGCTACCTCTGTTTGTGCTTGTGTTGATGAAAAGTAATCACTGTTTTATGAAGAAGAGAGAATAAAAGCAAGCTTAATACAAGCAAGTAAATATTTATTGGATGTAAGATACCCCACGCAAGACATATGTCTACAAAGGTAAAGTAGTGTTAGCACTGGCAAAACATCTACAGCACAAAGGTAAGAAAACAAAAAATGGATAGTCTATTTCTGGAGGTTAATTCAATCGAATGAAAACTTCAGAGATGACAGGATCTAAGGACTGTTTTTTTTTCATCCCCTTAGTTGGATCAGGTGTATGTAACACTGTAACAGATGGGAACCCCCCCCCCCCCCAGCTATTGCACAGATAGTTTGGTGAGCTTTAAACCAATCTAAACTCAGGAGTTGTGTAGTCCATTTTGCACAAGCTTGAATGCATTTTAGTGCATTCATATTAGTACATAGATTTAGTATTTTAAGTTAGAAAATTAGGCTTCTGTCTCATTTTTTTCCCCTTGGCTGTGTCTACTGCAAGTAGGATCCTACTTAACTGCACATGCTCAGTAACACTCCTATTGTAGTTAGTGGGAGCGGAGAGCTTAGCTGAGCCTAGGGTTAGTGGCACCTAGGTGCAGTACTTCAGTACCACCCTGTACTAAATCACACGCACGTACCATCTTGCAAACTCACTCAAACTTACTCTAACACCATACGCTAACACATTCTGACAGCAAATACTAAAGCACACTAACATATACACACACTCTAACACCATATGCTGACACACATGCTAACAGTATACACACATACAAACCGTAACATGCACACACCAGTGGCAGGAGAAATTCTTCAAGCAGTACTGGACTGGCCCACTTGTGGAGGAGATCAAAGCTCTCCCTTATAAGCAGTTCAGTTACACTTTGTAAGCCTGTGCATAGCTGGCACAAATCCCATACCATGTTGTACAGTAGAACGCTGGGATAGAACGTCACACCTTGATGCATAGCAAAAAAGGATTGAGGTCCCAAAGGCAAGTAATGAGGGGACGGTCAGGGTTAGTACCAGCCAAAAAGCACCACGGATTGTAACACATGAAATATTTTACATAGGTTATTTATTGAAGCTTCAAGAACTGATGTACACTGCTTTAGAGCTAAGATATGGATGTAATGTGTGTGTTAAATCTCATGTTATATAGAGAACATTTTTGTCTATTAAAATCTCTTGCGTTTAGTACATGTTTGATTTCTGGGAGATAAACATCTCTGTGCTGTCTTTTGATAGATATCTGTGGGATGGTAGATATGTAATTTCCCACTTGGCATTTGAATAGTATCCCAAATGTGAAAACAGGGGTTGCATAGAGGCCTGTAGGCTGAATATTTGCCATTACCAGAGCCTTTTTTGTGTTCCTTATGCATGTGCAAAATGTATAAAAATTGATGTACACTCAGGTTTTCTAGCACTATAGCTGAACTATGTCACAGTAAAACACTACTTATGCATTTGCTTTCTAACATAGAAGAAAACCTTAGTGTGCTACTGGGTTTCTGCTTAGTTTGCCTGTATGGTAGCAATGGCTGTGCATTCTGGGAATAACTGGCAGATATTATGGATTGGCTAGGCTCACTTCAAAAACAGACAGGTCGAATCCATAACCTTGTACGGTCTTGGTATTTCGGTCATCATGTGCCTTCGTACTTCCTTTTTATGTGGTTGGTGAGTCAGAGTCAGGATTGGTACATGGGTCTTGATGAACAAAGACTTGATTCTGACTTGATTCATGCTGTGACAGGGCCATCTCCAGTGCACTACCTTTCATTTTAATATAATATATATATATATATATATATATAATATATATATATGTATATATACTGTAGTATAATAACAAGCAGTAATTGTTTGGTTTTTTCCAGACCACAAGAAATTCTAAAGGAGTAAAGGAGTAAACCACATTTGGAAATATTGCTGATCAACTACCTTTCTTTACAAAACATCTTCTAATAACCAATGTTGTCACATTTATTGATTCAAATATTTGGCAGTATTATTTTCTAGCAGAAAATGTAACTGTATAGGACTGTTCTACTTTCAGATCATGTTTCTTGAGCCAGATCAGAACCCTGCAGGAAAGTACGGATATATTAGAAAGCATGTAGTGGTACTGACCCAGAGGGGAAATAAAGTTTACACACATACAATAACAATTACCATCAAAATTGGAAGTACAAGTGCAATTACTGGGCCGATCATTTATCAGCCAATGGGGATGTCTGTGTTTAGCATGTGGAGATGGAACCCATTAGATGCTAAGAATCAAGATGTAAAACCCTCTGAAGAAAGATACCTACAATTGTCTATACTGGATTTCCCTCAATTTTTTTTTCTTTTGATTTGCTGATTTTATTAATTCCTGCTTTTTTTTTTTTTAATAGGCAGATTAAAAAATAATTTAACGTCCAAAAAATGCAATTCTGTATGCTAAATATGAGCCTTTCTGTTGTATAGCGGATCGGGAATTTAGGGTTAAGTAATGTGAAACTCTAGGTATTGATAGACTGCAAACATCACGATCCCTTTTTGCGGTTTGAAACGTTTTGTCTATGATGTCGCCCTACATACCATAAACACAAAAGACTTTACCTGCTTTTACCAATTTGGTGAAAAGCAATGTATTCAGACTTCTGTCAATGCCCAACAAATTAGGCAAACCTAAGAAAGCCATTTCTTTTCTGGCGTATTATTATTAGTTATTGCTTCACATTGCACCATCATATTTCACAGCCCTGTACAATGGGAACACTGTATATTTATTGTAACACCAAGTGAGATGTACACAGACCATATATATGGCTGAGCACTGCTTTGCTGCTTGTGTGCTGTCCATAAGAGCCATCATGGCACCTCAAAGAATACCCTCTGCTGTCAAGATGTAGTAACATAACAAAAATCTTAAGTATCCTGCTAAGAGCCACCTCAACATGAATAAAGAGCCTTGTCATGGGTCACAATCTGACTGATCCATGGCCAGGCCCTTCATAAAAGCTGTAGCGACCACCAGGGGCATAACTAGAAGGCTCAGGGCCCCGGTGCGAGAATCTGTTAAGGGCCCCCCCAACCCAATCTACCCCCTTCTCACACCATCTACCCCTCTCCCCCCCTTCTCACTATCTACCCTCACCCTAACCCCCCCCCCATTGTAGGTAATTTACCTGCAGGCCTGTGGTGGGGGAGCGAGGCCTCTGTCTCGCTGCTCTGCCGCGGCGCGCACGGCTTCACTGCTGAGCGCCAGCATATGACATCATATGCCGGTGCTCAGCGTGAAGCGCCGGCACACGAGACAGACGCCTCACGCTCCCACCACTGCAGTTGGGGCAGCGCAGAGGCAAGGGCGCCGAGCGGTTGATGAAGACGACCGCTCGGCACCCCTTGGGCCCCTCTGACTGGCAGAACTCCAGGGCCCAGTCACAGTCGCGACCCCAGTAGTTCCGCCACTGGTGACCACCAAGGAGATCTTATGACAGCAACATCAGATCCGTTAATTGGGGAGCCAAAGGCACAAATTCATTAAGGGCCCATCGCTGTGAGTGCCTTGGAGGCGATACAGCTGTGCATAGAAGAGACAGTATCCAGATGCATAGGAGGTACCAGAATCACAGAGTTAAAGTTTTAGTGTAGAGGAACATTAACTAGTAAGACTTGAAAGCTTTATATTTAAGGCAATGCATTCGTTCAGTAGCACAGTGGGATTTTGAGGTTTTAACCAATTCATCTGCTCTGTCTCCCTGTGCTCTGGATAGTCTCCATTCCATTATGGAGTATTTTGTGATAATAATGGGTAACTAGGCATTTTGCATACTAAACTCCAACCTTTCAAGTTCCTTTGGGTGTTGCTTTGCTCAACAGGAGAAACTGACTCTTGTATCAGGGTTGGACTTATTATATTATTATAAAACACAACCTAATTAGTACTTGTACATTTTGAGTCATACATATTAATATGCTGCCAATATACCCTTGAGTATATACAACGCATACCTTCCCTATAGGTACGCAGGAACATGGATTAGTTTTTCATGCCCCACCCTGAATATTTTTATGCATTCTTGCTCAACAGAGTCATGTTCCTGCACTGGGTTGCCTGGTCTACTCTGGGCTCTGATACCATGTTATTGTTTAAATTCATGCCAAATAAGGAGAAATGTTTGCTATAGAATATAACAAGTGGAAAAAAAACAAAAACAAAAAAACAAGCTATATATGAACAGAAATGAACTAAGAATGAAAACCAACCCTAGCACTTAAGGTCACCAGCTGATAAACACGGCTCTGCCCAATGAAGGACTGGTCCAGGCAGTGCCCAGTGTGCCTGATCCAGGCAGTGCCCAGTGTGCCTGATCCAGGCTGTGCCCAGTGTGCCTGATCCAGGCTTTGGCATGTATTAGAAGCCTTTCTAATGTATACTCATACTAATAATACTCATTATTGTTGATTGGTTCAGGCAACATTTGTAATTGTTGGGGGAGAACTTCAGGACAAAAATTCATTAGATAATGCTGGTTCTGACAGATCTTAACTTTCACCAGGTGAGCTTTTAAACAATATCTCTAAAAACAATCACAGTGATTGCTGGACAAATATATAGTTGAAATAAAATAATTTAGTTATGTTAAAAGCTGTGTTATATATATTGTGGTATTATTATAGCCGATACAGTTGCGACTAGTATCTTCGAAATACCAATCTAGCATTCCAAGGCCAACAGATGACTTTTTAATGCGTATGATAGCAGGGTGGTTTGTGGCATTGCTTTTGCAAATGCGTGGGTGAATTCTGCAGAATTCCCCACATGCGTTTTTGCCCCTGCCCCCCCCCCATTATTTTCCAGTTAGTAGATATGTTGAGTCAAACACATCCGCCTGTATGTGATATACTTTCCTCCAGTCGTCTCAAGTGCTCGTTAAGTGAACGCTGTAGGTGTCCAGACCCCTGTGCACATGAGCAGCAAGAACTACCATTGATTTCAATGTCCATCGGTGGCAAGAAGTGTCGGGCAACAGAGGAGAAGGGCTGCTGCAGCAATAGGGCTACAAATTCTAGGTGAGCTATGTGGGGGGGGGTTTTATTATTATTTTGAAGATGCGTATTAAGGTACTCAAGTAGTACTTTTATATATATTCTTTTTTTTTAATGTTTTTTAATGTGTGCCGGTTACATTAAACTGTCCTCTTAAATCACCTGTGTTGGCCCTTTATTATGGAAAGTCAATGATTGAAATTGTATCAGCTTTCTACAACTTGCCGCAAACTCCTGGAAAATCCCAGTGACAAAACAAGATGTTTGCAGGGGCATGCCTCTGTAGTGATTCACTGGCATAATGCGTATTATAAAATCTATATACTTGCAGCTGGTCACGTAAAGCTCACTAATGAAAATGATTAACATGAGGTTTTTTGATGGAAATTTGGCTTATTGCGTCGCTCTGGAATTATTTTAGTTTTTCTGTGTTATGTACTCCGATCAGCCATAACATTACAGGTGAAGTTAATAACACTGATAATGTTGTTATCGTATTACCTGTCAGTCGCTGGGATATATATGAGGCAGGAAGGGAACATTTCATCCACATTGGATCCTCCGTTTCCCTCCTGTTTGTGTCTTGTGGCCTGTAGCTCCCTCACTGAGTGGCGGACCGATCAGGTCCCGTGACATGTGGCAGTCATCCTCCCTCACTGACACCGTGTGCCGAGAAATTATTTTTATTATTACTTGGGGAAAAAAGTGACCAAAATACATAAACATTCTTTACTCATTGATGAGCCTCTAGTTGATGGTTAAGTGCTTTTCCTGCTCTCACTGCGCACGTTGTGGTATGATTAGGTGATACGGTGGCTTCCTGCTTACATGTGTTTTGGCTGAGGCAGGGGCATTGAATTTCTATGTACATACGGGGTACAGAACGACCATTGTGTATTTTCTGACTATGACTAGACGTAGTCCGGTCTATTGGATTGAGGCCAGTGCGTGTGTGTAGGAGCATATAGCTTATCGGGCTACCTTTACAAGTGGGCGGCGCATGCATCATTGGAAATACTGTGGAATGCTAACAAAAAAAAACCTCAAGCACTAGGTTTCTGTAGCAATGATGGATGTAACACAATTATTTACGCAAAACTGTAATCGGTCTGTTATATCTATCAGTATATCGGTATAGCTAGCAGAGTCGTGTAGAAACACCCCCAAGCTTTACCATATTACAGATTGAAAACCATAAACATAGGGTATACACCCCCCCCAACTTCTACCCCCGGAGATTTGAGATGCTGGGGGGGCAGAGCTTGGGAGGTAGAGTGTCAGTGCATGCGCATACCTCCCAACTTTTCCCGTCGAATTGGGATGCTGGGGGCGGAGCTTAGGAAGTAGAGTGTCAGTGCATGTCCATAGCTCCCAACTTCTCCTGTCGAATCGGGATGCTGGGGCGGACCTTAGGAAGTAGAGTGTCAGTGCATGTCCATAGCTCCCAACTTCTCCTGTCGAATCGGGATGCTGGGGGCGGAGCTTAGGAAGTAGAGTGTCAGTGCATGTGCATAGCTCCCAAGTTATTCCCCTGTTGAATTGGGATGCTGTGGGCGGAGCTTGGGATGTGTCAGTGCATTCTCTGGTGTTGCATAAATGAAAGAATGAAATCAGGAGCGTGGGATTGCATCCCCCGGATTCTGCTGAGCGGGACAGCAGGATAGAGTAGTAAAATTGGGATGGTTAGGAAGTATGGGTATGGAGCCCTGAGTGTTCTGTAAATAGGCCTTAAAATGCTAGTTGTAACTCGCCTGCCTGGAGAAGGAAAGTGACCCTGACATTAGCAGCCTTTAGATGGGTATTAGCTCATAGCAATATAAGGTAGAAAAAAGTAAATGTGGCAGCATGGTGTCAGCTGATCAATTCTGAGATCAGCCAGCCAGCATGCAGAAAACAAAATTCCCATATTGACAAAAAACCTAGATACATTTACATAAATGCATAGTTAAAAATGATTTGATCTCTTATGGATTAGAACTCCAATCAGCCTCAGACAGAAGGTTGGCAACTTTATTTTAAAGGAGGATGAATGTTAGAAACCAAAGGCCATAATCTAAAACTAAAGGGTCAGAGGCTTAGGTGTAACGGAAGGAAGTTTTGCTTTACTGAATGAGTGGTAGATAAGAGGAACAGCCTCCCTGTAGAAATGCTAGAGGCTAATACACATACCTGGGAACTCTCTGGGTTTGACCCGGAGATTGCCGGGTGAGCGCTGCTCCTCCAGTCAAGACCCAAATCCTTCGGGTCGCGGGGTCTTGACATGCCCTGCTCCCCGCCCTTTTTTCCTTTAAATGGAGGGCCTGGCCGCATCCCGCAAGGGAAGACTCTGGGTAGCCGGAGCCGGGAAGTTCCTAGGTATGCTAATACAGTGAGGAAATTTAAACATAAAGTTATCCTAAACCTAAGATGAGACCGAGGACTGATTTATGTCCTTGCTGACTTGATGGAAAAATATATATATATAACTCAAAAATATGTATTAAGTTTTTACATTTAGCACACCTGGGTGACTAGGAGCAGGAAATCGTTCAATCATGACTTCCTGTTTCACAGGGGTATAAATATTAGGTAACATATAGGGCAAATTCCCTTAGTGATTCCTCACAATGGATAAGACCAAGGAATATAGCTGTGATGTGCGGCAAAAGGCTGTTGCGCTTCACGAAATGAACATAGCAACCATTTTTCACCATCAGGGCAATAATTAAACAGTTTCAGTCAACTGCAAATGTCATGACTCAACCTGGATGAGTACCCGTGTCTGTATTGTCCAAACGCACCATGAAGAGGATGGTTTGAGTGGCCAAAACATCTCCAAGGATCACAGCTGGAGAATTGCAGAAGATACTTGTGTCTTGGGGCCAAAAAGTCTTAAACTACAATCTGAAGTCACCTACATCACCAACAGTTGTTTGGAAGGGATCAAGAAAAAAGCCTCTGCACTCATCTAAAACACAACTCAACCGTTTTCAGTTTGTCAGACACTACTGAAACTTTAAATGGGATCAGGTTCTATGGCCGGAGGAAACCAAAATAGAGCTTTTTGGCAATAAACACCAGAGGTGGGTTTGGGGCACACATGTGGAAAAGTACCACATGCTAACGGTTAAATATGGTGGTGGATCTTTAATGTTTTGGGGCTGAACATTTTGTTAGAATACGTGGCATCATGGACTCTATCAAATGGCAGATATTAAATGAACGCCTAACTGCCTCTGCCAGTAAGCTTAAAATGTAACGTGGTTGGACATTGATCCAAAACATACATCAAAATCAACAACAAAAAATCAGTCATACTATGGCCACCCCAGTCCCCTAACATCAACCCCATAGACATACCTGGGATTACACATACCTGGGAACTCTCCGGGCTTGACCCGGAGATTGCCGGATGACCGCTGCTCCTCCGGGTCAAGACCCGAATCCTCCGTGTCGTGGGAGCGGGCACTTGACATGCCCCGCTCCCCGCTAAAAGGGGGGTGTTACCCACTGACGTCACTGTGCAGTCCTGGCCACATCCTGCAAGGGAAGGCTCCAGGTAGCCGGAGCCAAGAAGTTCCCAGGTATGCCCATAGAAAACCTTTGGGGTGAACTAAAGAGGAGAGTCCACAGCATCTACCTCGAAATGTGAAGGATCTGGGGAGATTCTGTATGGAAGAATGGTCTCGGATCCCTTGCCGTGTATTCTCCAACCTCATGAGGCATTATAGGAGAAGAGAGGTTATCTCGGCAAACAGAGGCAGCACAAAGTATTGACTAAAAGGGTGCCAATAATTGTGTCACACATATATTTAACAATTTATTTACTCAACCTGTGTTGTGTTTGCAATTGTTTGATATCCATGAGAGCAGAATATTTTTGTGAATTTTTTGAAGAAAATATAAAATCATTTTTACCAAGGGTGCCAATATCAGTGGAGGGCATTGTGTGTGTATATCTATGTGTGTTTGTGTATAGTAGGATGGCAAGCAGGGCATGCTACCGTTCGACAAATTTGGAATGCAAGCTGAATAGTATTAATAAATACTATTATTAGTAATGATATATATAATTTGACAAATCTACCCCAGGTTGTCTAGAGAAGATGTTTTCCTTAGTGATTTGATTGCAGGTATGCACCTTGCATTGACTTTGACATCTTTTTTTGTTTTTTCTCCTAAATGCTTGATTGGACCGACAAATTCTGCTTTTAATAAGTACTCTTAGATGCGCTCAAGGGTTGAATGTGCATAATATAGATAGAGGTAACGGCCCCCCATGGACCTGGGGTGTTAATGTATGCTGGTTAGGGCTGGCGAGAGCCCAGTGATGCTGTTACCATACGTCTAAAAACAATACTTTTGGGATAAAGTAAGCTTAAAACCATTTCATTAGGATCCGTGCTAACCATGCTAGTCACTTTATAACTTTGCCCGTAAATACATAACTCCTAACGTGCCAGCTGTGATACGCGTCCGCTAGTGTACTCGGTGCCGGGCTCTATGATCCCAGGTAACCCTGAGGGACGTGCCCTGATCTAACCTGATTCTCTGGGAACTTTCTCTGAAACTCTTGAAATATTAACCCATTAAAAGCCCATTGTAAAGATTCTAGGTAGTGACTCACCACATGGCTCTAGTACATGGAAACCTTGACTTTATGTAAAGATATTCTTGAGTCACCTGCATTCAAGCAGGGATATCAACTGCAACATAGTGGCAGCAAAGGCACCAATTGGGAGTCTTAGATGAGATGACAGCGGTGTAGAATAGGAAGGAGTCAGCTCCAGTCTGTTGTAACCCTGAGGACTGCCTGTGTGTATACAGCATGAGTGCGCACTCACCCCCCCCCATCGCCTGGCATAGTTCTTTAATGGGTGTGAGTGCAGGATTACAGCCCTGTTAGTGTGCGTTGTGCTGCGGAGCACACACTACCTCCCTCCGCACACCCATACCGAGTACAGCCTGATCCCTCGCCATCCCCGGCTAATCGGCTCGCCTCCTGGCTGCGCACATAGTACCCGCCGCCTCCCCCGGGCACTGGCTGTTCGCCGGTGTCTCCTGTGCCGCCTCCTCGTCCCCTCCCCCCCGGTCTGTGAAGGTCATTACACCCAGGCAGTCGCGGTCCAATATAGCGCATGCGCCCGGGCCCTGGGACTGGCAGAGACACGGCGGCGAGGCGGCACAGTCTCGTATACAGAACAGCCGGAGTGGAATAGAAAGGCAATATGGCGAGGATGCCTGTCAGCGGGGACTGCAACCCGGGCACCGCAGAGCCTGACCCCCGGGCGGCACAGCACCGCCTGCAGCCGGGCAGCGCCGGGGAGGAAGAAGAAGAAGAAGAGGAGGATGAGGATGATGAGATCCAGGAGGTCCAGATCACCGGGGAAGAGGAGGAGGAGGACGAGCTGCTGCTGCTGGACGAGGAGGACGAGCTGGAGGATGATGAGATGCAGCTGGAGTGGGACCCTGAGGAGGGCTCTCTGCTGGAGTCTCCTTACACCCGCCTAGGTGAGCGTGCAAGCGCGCTGCTCCCCCACCCCTCTGCCCAGCGCCCTACCATGGTGCCCGGCCTGCGCCCCGGGATGGTGGCGACGGACATGGAGCCTTTGCTGCTGCAGTTGGGGGCGCAGGGGGGGGCGGGTGACGGGGGAGGCTGCCTGGGGTCCCCATCCGAGCGGCCCGAGCGAGCCCGGCTCAGCGAGAATACCCGCCTGGCCACCCGCTACGCGGTGCGCATCTTCCGGGAGTACCTGAGTGAGAAGTCGCAGAGCCCGGACTTCGAGAGCATGGACAAGGAGGCGCTGTGCCGGGTGCTGCGCTCCTTCTATGCCGAGGCGCGCTCCAAGAGCGGCCAGCTGTACAGCAAGTCATCCCTCATCAGCATCCGCTCGTCCCTCAACCGCTACCTGAACGAGCCCCCCTACTGCCGCACCCTGGACCTCACCAAGGACCCGGAGTTACGCAGCGCTAACTTAACGCTGGCTGCCGTTATACGCAAGCTGGAGGAGCAGGGGGCCGGCCCGGTGGTGCAGAAGCAGGCCATCACCAGAGCTGACCTGAGGAAGCTCTACACATCGTGCGTGTTCAGCGTGTGCAGCCCCTTCGGACTCCTCAATAAGGTCTGGTTTGAGACCTGTATGTACTTCTGCACCAGGGGGAGGGAGAACCAGAGAGAGCTGGAAGAGGACTCTTTTGGCCTGGCCATGGATGAGGATGGTAGGAGGTTCGTCTACTTCAAAGCGCTGGGACCTTACCACAAGTCGCGCTCCTCGTCCTGGGGGAAGAAACGCGGTGGTCCGGGCGGCGGGGCTGTCGCTGCGGAAAGCGACGAGGAGAACCTGCCGCGCATGTACGAGACTGGCACAGAGTTCTGCCCCTATGCCAGTTTTGTCAAGTACCTGGCCAAGCGCAACCCGCTTTGCAAAGCCTTCTTCCAAAGGCCACGGGACCATTGCTGCGAGTCTGATGTCACTTGGTACGAAAATAAAGCCATTGGCAAGAACTTGTTGGGTACGCGCATGCAGATGTTATCAAAGGCCGCCAAGCTGTCCAAAACGTATACTAATCATTGCATTGGCGCCGTGTCTGTGGCTACCCTAAACAGCATCGCTGGCATCGGTACCAAGCTAGGACCACCTTTCTTCCTGGACAACATGAATGGGTCCAGACACAGGCAGGTTGCACCTGGCAATACTTTTATCCTCCCCAAGCCAAGAGGTGGGCTGCAGGAACCTAAGACTGAGGCACACAAGCGTCCTCTGTATGACTCGACCCAGTCCATGTATTCAGCCGGGGACATCACTTCTCAGCCTCCAAAAAGACTATGTCTCAGGCCTACGGATCCTTCAGACTGTGTGCTGGTGGTTTCGGTCAAGAGCGACCCTCAGCCATCTTGCCCAGAATCCAATGGTCACAAGGCGCTCGCAGCCTCACCCGCAGTTACATCCCCTCAAGTTCAGGTAATAAAATGAAGCGACGAAAGGAGCTCCAGCCTTGCAGTTTGCATTTGTGTACGTGTTCCAAGTTATCGCAGTAACTGGTCGCTGGTAATAGTTCTGGGATCTGTCAACTAATGAACGGATTAATTAACTTTGTGTATCCCAAAGCAGCGTGATGATAGCTTAAATATTGGTGTATGACCAGGTGAGGGGCTCCATCGCGTGCCACCGCTGATGACGGGGACAGGTCTGTCGCTGTGCTTTAAGTTAGAACACATGAAGGTGCCGGATTATCATGTCTGTTCATGTACCCGTTGTACGTCTGGGCAAAGTAACACATTCTGCTTTCTCATACCTGGCAAGCGGCAATAATGCTTGCGAGGAGTGCTGACCTGACAGGTGGCCTGGTCATTAATTCACCCCCAACAACCTCTATTACACTGATGAGTAGGGGCAGCGTGGCAGCCTTGATCTGGGAGGCTACTGCAGAATTTTTTGTTATTGCGTGTTCGGTTTGTAAACACACAACTTTTTTTAACCCCTTAATGACAAAGCCTGTACATGTACGGGCTCAAAATGCATTGTTTTCAATGGGTTTAAGTATTAACCCCTTAAGGACAATGGGCGGTCCCTAAACCCATTGAAAGCAATACACTTTGTCATTAAGGGGTTAATTTATACTATACAAATTCATGATTATGTGACACTTGAGTTAGTATCAGTATGAAAGAGTTATTCACCGATGATCACCTGCTTGTAGTTAGGTGTGTATTCCTTGTAGGTACTTGGTGTGGTTAAAGGGGTAGTAGACTGCCCCATACAACCCCACCAATTGGGAATGCTTATTAAAGTGCTTTGTTGAGTGTCCTTTAGTACATACTATCATCTATGTTCAAAGTACACATAATTGCTGGAGTGCCCCTTTAAAGTTGAACCATCCACCTGTTCTAAAGAATAGTCAAGTTAGCTTTTTTTTGTTACCGAAATCATGCAAAACCAGAACATGTTTTCCACCAGTTCAGTGGTCCCAGCCCTATGCTTTCTGTGTTTTCCTTTTATCTGGTGTATTCGGCTTAGATGATTGTTGCCATTGGGGGGAGATTCCCGGAAGGGGGTCAATCAGTTTCAAGAGTGAGTGGTTAATACTAAGCAAAGTTTGCATGGAAACCCGATAACTCTCTTACATATTATTAAGTGTTTCTGTGGTTGCCAGGCTCTTGCGTAGGGGACTTTGTGTTTACGAGAGCGCAATGCATGATCTGATGCTCTGATGGGATAACACATCACTTTATTATTATTATCATAATAATAATAATAATATGTGTAACATGTATTTTCTTGAACACTAATCAGGCATTTATATATGAATATTTATATATACACACATACACACACACATGTATGTGCATATATATATATATATATATATTTATGTGTGTATATAAATATGTTTATATATATATGTATATGTGCTTGGATTTAAAGGGGCAGTCAGGCATATTATTCTTTTATTATTCAGCAGAACAGTCTGTATTTACTTCAGTGATTTGGTTAAAGTTTACTTTTGTTGGCCAAGAGTACACTATACCTTTCAGGGCCTCTCTTCTCCACGTACTTCATTGTTGGACTAGGAAAGAGCCGTATGGAGGCAGCCACCCAGATTACCTTTATGATATGGCCGGCACTGTGTGCATTTGGTACACAAGCAATCCGTTCTGTACAATAGCGGTCGTATCAAAAATATGTAAAAAAAAAAAATATTTAACACAACGGTTCCTTTAAACATATTTAATATGATGCACGCGTTAACGGACAAGGAAGTGATGTCTACTAAGTGCTGGCCAACCATGCACATTAGTTTAATGTCCCTGACACCCCCCCCCAGAGAGAATACATATTCATTTACTCAGTGTGTACTGTAATATAGGTAGGTATATCACATGAAGTGGAATGTGTGTGGCACTATAAGGAGCGGGGGATGGGCAAATGCATATAAGGGGGTGTATTTGCTTTGTGTATTTGGGTTTCAGCAGGTATTACTAGTTTGTTTAAAGCATCTTCCCACTATATCCCCGTTGCGCGTTCCTTGATGGATTATGTGAGGATCCAAAATATGGCCCAACTCTGTATTTTATTTCCTAACAGTTTAGTACTTGGCACTTTGTAAAGCATCAAGTTGCCAGAGAATATGGTTTGAATGTTTCAAATGTCCATCACCAACAAACAATGTATATTTAAGTAATTTATGTGCTTTAATATACATTTGCTACCTGCAGAAAGAAAAACATATATATATATATATACACGCGCTTTTCGGAGAAGCTGCAGCGTACCATCCTCCGCTTTGCGTTACCTAAGCAATCATTTAAAGGGGACGCTGGGCCGTAATGACTGCATACGTCGTGCTCCAAACATGCGCCCGCTTCTTGGTGCTTCATTGGCGTCTTTACGGTCATGTATGGAGTTTAACGTCCAGCTTGCAATATATTTCAGTGGCTAATATATTCTTAGAACAATATGTACAGTCACATACGTTTCTAAGCCTCGGAGTGCCCCGATGAAGCGGTATTTTCTTCTGGCCAGTATGGGAATACATAGTTAAACCTTCCCCTATGTTTGTATCCATCTGGATAATAAAAATGAAATAGAAAGTTGGTGCTGCACAGTGTGGACGTTGTTTCAGGACTTGTTGTTAAGCCACAACTCCCATCACCCTCAGCATGTCAGTTTGTAAATGGCGGTGGGCATGGTAGTTCAGGTACTACTAAGTACTCTGTATTGTGTATTCTTCTTGGATATACACGCTGGTACACATGATCTGAGGTTAATTCATATGGTAGTAAATACGCTGCATGCTGTATTTAACGGGAATCTAGTTAGCAAAGAGTTGAGGACATGCTCGGTCCTGATTATACCTGGATTATAATCTAATAACTGGTTTGGTGATGTTAATGTTCCTGGCAGAGGACCAGCAAACCTCCCAGCTAGTCACAAACTCTGCCGAATCCACCCTGTCCTTTCGCTAGTAAAACATAATTGTGTGTTAACCCTTCTTTCCGCGTGTTTATGGAAGAAGAAGAAGAGGAGACGCGCAGCGGAGAAACGCACTGTGTATAGATTCCTAGTCCATTCATAGATTGTAAGACACGGAAGGCAGGTAACCCCCCCCCCCCCGTCTGAAAGGCTCCCCGCACGAAATGTTCCCATGGAGTGGGTGGCTTGGGTTAATCACAGGCTTTGCGTTTCTCGATTGAGTGATTTGATTGGTGCAGGAGCAGACATGTGACAGTTCACGGACTGTTCACCTCGTTTGACATCAGAGGTCAGTGACTGTCTCCTTCTTGTTTGTTTCTTTTTTTTCCTCTTCCTCTCTTTTTCTGACGTCAATAATCCCCCCCCCCGGCACCTCTTAAGTCTAAAGAAACTAAAGCAAATCATTGGCCAGCGATTCCTTAATGTGATCTGAACATCTTTTGTACAAATGCGTACTGTTTAAGAATCTTCACGTGTAGCTGTTTTTAACTCTTTAAGTACCTTGCTTTTTTAGTATGATGTGTGGCTTAACCTTAGTACGGGTGCACGTGATGATGGCACTTTTAGTCTATTGATAATTTGTTATCAGTTTTGGGCCAGTTTGATTAGTCTATTCATAATTTGATTAGATTTGTGCACCAACGCACGTATTACTATTCCTTGTATACTAACAGTGAACTTGGGTAAGTTGATACATCTTATTTTACTGATTTAAAGGCACAATTTAATGTCCCTGACACCCCCACTATAGAAGAAAGTATATGAAAGTTCTGTGTGAGTACTTTAATATGCATTCTTCCAAAAAAAAAATAATAAAGTGCTCATCTGACACAGGAGAGGCAGCCCTGCTGCAGCAGCTGCCCTCCTTCTCCGTGTCTGACAGTTCTTGCCATTGTTCGGCTGCTTGAACAGACCCCCACCTGAAGCAGCCCCCAAGCCAGTGCTGGAGCTGGATGGGAATGAGTACATCATGTCCAGGGAGAAGTCTCAGGCTGAACACATCTCCTGCAGGGCACTTAGGTGGGGAAAGGGGCAAATGCATATGGGTTAGGGTTCAAATATAATGACTTTTAATGGTTTGAAAACACAAGTCACAACAGAAATGTAGGACATAACTGAAAATGTGAAGATGTGCTTTTTATGGGTGGCCGCCTAGAGACCACATTAACTGCATTGTCTAGTATGTTACCAAATAAACCTTAGCAAGGATGTTTTATTTTTCTGAAAGTCTAATCGCACAAACATGGAAGTCTTTAAGAAGCATTTGAAGTTTCTACGGCAATAACCTATCAGTCCAACAAAATGTTTACACGTGTATATTGTTATTTCAGGAAAAGGTTTGGGGTATTCAGCAGGGTAAATAGAGCTCCACCTTGAGCCAAACTTGTCCTGAGATCTGATTTGTTTTTTGTTTTTTCGTGCTTCCCTAAAGCTGTCTGGACACACCGGCTTCCATATGGGTGAAATAAGGGTGTGGATGTCCCAGCATTATACTTTTAGAAGATTATAGGCACACTTAAGTGTCTGTTTGGTATCTTGGTGGACTATGTTAGAAGATAATCATTTCAAATTACCTTGAGGGCTGATGATTTTAGCAGATCATAGATTAAATTGGTGGGGCTACAAAAGAGATGAGACAGTCTGGTCTTAGATTTAGAAAAGCCAAATGCCTAACCCATGCATATTTCAATTCCCTCACTGTTTTACCCTTTACCACTTCTGCCGGGACCTTACTTAATTCAAGTATGTTCCCATACTTCAGGGTTTCATCATTTACAGGTGCATTTTTAGGTGCAGTCCAGGTTAGTGGCGTGACTTTGGTCTAGATTCTGCTCCATATGAGTTCTACTAGTGCTCGGTCACTGGTCTGTCCTGCTTTCCTGGGCAGTTCAGTGGCAGTCGGTGTGCAAGCAGTTCTGCAACACGGGGAACACTCCAGATATGTTTTCCAGCTCTAGGTATGACTACGGTCCTCTTGCTTGTTCAAAATTTTACTGCGTGGAGGTTGATGATTAATAGATACTTAAATTCAAAGAATCATCACAGTGCCAAAATGATGTCACTCCAGGTTTAAATTACTGCTGAAGATGCCTGCCAGGTCTGTGAAAGTCAGACTGTCAACTCAGAAGAAAGTAAACCTATCTGACCCAGAGTAATGAACCAAATATGCACAGACCTATGTTATGGTTTTGGGGAATTGTCATATGAGCCAGCATGTATCTACAGAATCGTCATCACGCTGCCCACAACCCACCAAGACTCTTCTTCGTTTGCACATGTGGAGTGTGCTTCTTACCAGTAGAATGGGAATGGACAGTGTCCATGAGTCGTTATGCATAGAACTTTAAAGGGGAACATCCACCTTTTTGTTTTATTACTAGTATCAATAATTTTTTTTTAAATATTGTATTTTTGAGGGTTTTTTGGGACTTCCCTCCCTGGACATTGCTTGGGGCAGCTAGCCAGCACGGCATACGTTGGCAGGACTACAATTGCTATACAGACCTCAGTGTAAAACTAGCCTAATATTAGACTTTGAATTGAAAAATGGAGGTGTGCGTAGCTGCCGGTGGAGCATTTTTAATCGTCTGTGGATTGGTTACTATAGTTACTGAGTCTCTAATGGGAAATTGAGGAATTAAATTTCCATATTTGTTTTGATTTCACGTGTAAAGGTCATATCAGCTCCACACTATTTTTCTCTCCCCAAAAAGTTTGCAACAAAGGTATAAAATATACATTTTGCCTGCATAACCTCATGTTTTGTTTCATTTTTTTTTTTTTACTTTCCATTCTGCTTAATGCCGGACTAAATCCTTTAACCAGGTTTTCCACATGGAATTTAGGGTATAGCAAAGCTTGTAGGCTAATACAATACAAGGCATAGTTCACTGTTTTCTGTCACAACTTGCCTATACCAGAGTAACGCATGGATTACACTAACCATACAGCTTGTAGGATGTTATTCACGCCATTAGTCATATTTACCGTAGACCTTCTCCCATTGTGGTTTTACATAGCTCGTCTTAAAAGTCTTTCAGCCTTTCTGCTTCCTTAGATAATGATTTGAGATCTATTGACTCAGACCACACACCCCGTGCTTCCTTCCCGTGTGCGGTTCGTTTGGAATAATTCTCGCATATGGTCTTTCCTCCTATCCTATAATTTAATGACGAGAAGCATTGCACATGCACATACATGACTATATAGCAGTACATGCACCATATGCATGATCATAAGGCCTGGTATAACATTTTGATTGCTTTTAACAAGTGAAAATGACTAACCCAATAAAGCCTATTTTTTTTATTTTTGCTTTTTGCAGAAAAAGATTATATTTACATTTTTCTGCAAGGGAAAGCACAGGACATTTCACACCTGGACCCTAACATTGTGTGCCATTTTATATTGGTTTCTGGCTCCTAAAAGTTATTGAGCTTGCTCCCAGATTTCTCCAGCTTGCGCTTCGTTTTGTTGAGCCCTGTTCTAGGATGATCCATCTTGGCTTTTGAAGCATTATGGTAGGTCATAGATAGGAATTGAATCAGGTGCCAAGGTATTTTATTCCCATTGTGGCCAATGGAGTGGGCCGGGTCATTGAACCATTCAATTGGTTACAATAGCGACAAATCCACTTTTCAACTTTATACCAAAATCATTCTTTAAACGCGCTCCTATAGTCCGCAGAAGGGCTGTTTTCCCTTGCCTTAAATCAGTTCTAATGCATTGTGTACGCCGTTCTGAGCAAATGCTATTATGCTATGCTTCCAGAAAAGATATTTTGTAACATGGTGCTTGTAACCACAATACACAAGGCGCTGACATGCGCGCAAATATAGTGTATTCTCGACATGCTTAATGGTGTTGAACCCAGATGCTAAAGTTTGATGTGCCCCCTTGTTGGTTTTTCCTAACTTTTTGGAAACCGCTTTTTGGTATACAGTATATTATAGGCCAGACACTCCCTTCCTTCTTGGAGCGCTTAACACAATAAAGATTTGAATGAACTAGGTACATAAGCATTGTATTATTCTTTAGACACTTTAGAATTGTTTGTAGGTATAATTCTGCACAATCAGGTATGCTTGGAATGTACCCAGAGCTGCACTTGGGTAGTAGAATAAATATACTCAAAGCTCAAATCTTCACCCGATCTTACGCTTTTAATACTTAATTTAGCATGAAAGGAGTCGCTCCTATCGCTAGAATGCAATACGAGGATAATACGGCATTCTACTGATCCGTATATAATTGTCTGCATACCGTTAGCTATTCAGAACCATTTTTACTCGGTGGCTACCTCTGCAAAACCCATTGTAGTTTGCCTGTTATTTTTTCTAGCTAGATTTCAGCATGCCGTGATGTTAATTTAAATCTGACTGCAAAAAAGATCAAGGCAACTGCAGCATGTAAAAGTTGTTTTTATATATTTTTAAACATACCCTTGATCACAGGTATGGGCTTAATTTTTGCCTATAAGGGAATTAATTGGTAACTATAATTTACCTTTAATCTATGTCGTTTTCAAATGTAACATCTGCAGAGTCCTATTATCTGTCTCTATGGCCGGACAGACTTATAATTTAGAAGAATTTTGTGGACTAACGTGAATTTTTAGGACAGTTAAAGATTTCAACTAATTGCATGCTTCTCAGCAGTCCCCATTTGTAGGCAGCGTCCTGGGTAGCCGCTCCACTTTACTGCTTTTGCTATCAGTGGGTAACATGGGCCTTTTGAGAAGATACAGTCTCCTCGGACAAGCCCTGGAAGCTGTAAAATCAATAGACATCTCGGGTATTGCAACTTGCACATGGCCACCTGAAATGTATGTAACATTGGCAGATCCGCAAAGGGTTCCTCCTTGAGATAGACGGGGGATGCTTTGGGAGTAGGGATAAAGAGGTAAGTCTCGGCGCCTAGACTTACCTCTTTATCTGCCTAACTTCCAGGAAGAGGCAGGGTCAGACAATGTGATGAACCGGCAACGGGGTCATAGGCGTTTGTGTTAGCGTGAGTGCCCCTTCCAAGGTCAAGCTCTGGATCTGCCCTTGGTATGTAATAGTATACATTATGAAGAGCTACTCCTGCAAAAGGGCTTGGCTGGCCCTTTTTAATACATTAATACAGTGAGATTTCTCCTTTTTTTATTGCGCTATGCAATATACAGGGCCAACTCAGCCCTTTTGTAGCAGGGTATTTCACATACTGATTGGTAGAGTCAGTGAGTTGAGACTTCAACCTTCTTTAGTGACCTTTAGAAAGCCTAGTCGTGTTATTCACCTCCTCTTGTAAAACCCATCAGTTGGTGTTTTTACAGCTGTCTTTTCCAGCCCTGTTAGAGGCTTCCACAGTAATTGGATGATTTTTCTGTCTGAAAGCTGACCTGTGGCCAGTGTGAAAAATCCCCAAGAGCGTAGCTTTAATGAATTAGTTATTACTTTGTAGGGCACATCAAGCACCAATTCCTGGAAAATGACCAAATGTTTTGATATTTTGGTATGGCTCATGACAAACACTCCTATGTATGACAGGTGACCAAAACAAACACGTCTGTTTATTATTTTTATGATTGTTGTATCTTTGAAATGTTGAAAGCAGTAAAGACTATCCAACCAGTGTTCCCTCTAAGCTGTGCGCTTGTGCGCGCGCATATAGCTTTCCGAGGGAGTGCACACGTCCAAAAATTGTGCGCACAACCAGTAGCGTACCGAAGGGGGGGGGGGCGTGATAGAGTGTGATTGCTGTTATATATATATACTATATATATATAATAATATTGTGTGACAGTCATGTTGGATTGGTGGTGGAAGGGAGGTATGTTTCTCCTAGATGCCGTTCCTATGTGGAGAAACACCTGAGTCTTCCACCTGCTAGGTGATTAATTAAAGAAGGAGAGGGTGGATATAAAAGGGAAGCCAGGAGGGCAGGTAGCTCTCTCTGACTGAGGACACCGAAAGCCTGTCTGTGGAAGAGACCTGTGAATAAAGGTTGCTGGACATATATTATATTATATTATATTATGTTATGCTAAGTTGGCAGAGAGAAGCTCTCCAGCTGGTAGTGAGGGACAACCTATGTATAGTAAGTGCCGGACAGGCAAGGTGTTTCTTTTGTTACTGTTTCTTTGGTCCCTGCAACCTTTCTAATAAACCTGACCCTGTGTCAGTTTGCACGAACTGCTATTTGCCTGGTTTGATTGAAGACAGCGCTTGTCCCTCGACCTCAGCAAGGGGCGATCCCAGACCTACCTCACAATATATATAATATTGTTATTGATTTTTTTGTCTAATTTTGGTGTGTTACTTTTAATAAAAGTGTTTTTTGTTTTTGAAGGTGTGGGGGGTGAATTCTGAATTTTCAGGTCCAGAATTTTCATTTTGGTGCATTCCTGCTATATACTAGGCCAGACACTAAAGTGGTAGGCCTACACCACATCAATGTTTGGGTTAGTATATAGGGATTGGGGTTATGCTGCATTATTGTCAATGTCTGGCTCAATTTATAGTGATAGGTGTTATGTTGTACCATGGTCAATGTGTGCCTGTGTATATAGTGGTAGCAGTTATGCTGTACCACCGTCAATGTTTGCCTCAGTATATAATGATAGCAGTTATGCTGTATCACCGTCAATGTCTGCCTCAGTATAGAGTGATAGGTGTTATGCTGTACCCCAGTCAATGTCTGCCTCGGTATATAATGATAACAGTTATGCTGTACCCCTGTCAATGTTTGCCTAACGATAGAAGCAATGCAGTTTTAAAGTGTGTGTGGGGGGGTCCCACATACAGGATCCGCCCCAGGTGCCAAATACTCTAGGTACATCCCTGCGCACAACAGTTTTTCTCAATTTTTTTTTTATCCTTTATGCGGCCTGGAGCCTCCGCTCGTGATTCGCTCATAATTTACAGTAAGTAATACTGTTGTGTAACTATAACTACATTATCACACTATAATGTAGTGTTATTAACCATGAGCGAGCTGTACCAAAAATATAGAATAACAATTTAAATGTAACATTTGCAGAAGCATATTGTGCGCACAAACTTTTGGCTCTGGGAAAATTTTTGCAGAAGAGAAATTTTCTGTGCACACCACCTAAGAAAAATTAGAGGGAACATTGTATCTAACACTTGCAACTGAAATTGAGTTCCAAGAACAACCCACCGACCTTGATATGTTAAGTCCCTTATATCCTTTTTTTCTTTCAACTTTAGCTTGCAAATTATATTTTGTAACATTTTTATAACCCTAGGTAAACAATTCTACTGTATCACACATAGCAGGGGGGTGATTTCTAGCATTCTTTATTTCAGTTAATGCCTTTTGTTTTGCGCACATCCTATTATCTGTTCTCACTGCAGTGAGTCCTTATTCTTCTAGAGAGTGTTTAGTATCTACGATATATATCAATCCGAGCAGCCGAGTATTTATTTGAGTTGTTTTAAGACCGACTTGTTGACAGAGAAAATTATTATTCTTGGTGTCATGATATTGCTATTATTTAGCTTGGTAAGAGTCACTTTCAAATGCCACCACGAGCAAGCATGGCACAGCACATGAGAGTGTCGGCCACTGGTTCAAACTAACAGATAAGGATGTCTGGAGTTAAACACACTGATGGACTTTCATTTTAACTGTCAGCCTTTTACTAAACACAGACCTTTGGAAATTTTGTGCCACTCAAAGCCTATCATTTTTTTCATGCAATTGTCCTGTTTTTTTTATTTTCAATCAGTAATTGATTTTCCGGCACTGGGTGACTCGTACTTAATATCCGCTTGAAAGCCAAGTCTTTTGAACTATAAATTGTAAATAAAAACCTGCCCTGACTCGTGCAATAAAACTACAGATGAGACAGAATCTTCTTTTGATAATAATTCTTTGCCGGGCAATTGAACTGTGAGCCAGTAAAATGGGGATATCTAATGGATTGTATTGATTTCAGGGCTGCCAGCCAGAGGCTTTTGCCAATACGTTTATGGAAGTTATAAAGGATTTATGAACAAAAAAAAAATACCTAGCCGTAATCATTTATTGATTTTGGTTATTTTTCCAGCCGTACCAATAATGTTCACACTGCATTTCAAAGATGATAAGCAGATAGTCTCAAGTCAGCGGTGATAAAGGTGGTCGTAGCGGTTTGTTAAACAAACGGTAGGTGGAAGAGAGCTCAGTGTTGAGCTTTAGCGGCTCGTAATGGTAGGCAACACATTTCTCAGATATTCCGTTGTAAACCATTTTGTACAATTAGGTCAATAAATGCGGGACTATAAGAATCTGCTTGTCTTTCCTCTTGCCGAAGTCCTGTTGGTATATTGTTGTTGTCTGTCTTACAATGACATGTAGATAAAGACTACTTTGGCAAGGATGTGATTTTGTGTAAAAAAAAAAAAAAAAAAAAAAAAAATGCAGAATATGTGACTTTAACTTATCATGTTCACACACCCAAATCTTTTAAGGTTTCAAATTAAATGAAGAGTATCAGTATTGATTGAAATTATGTCAATGTGGGCAAAATGAGTAAAGTACATAAAATCTGCACTTTATTTTTGGAAGGACACTACAGGTACCACATTATCTGGACTTGAATAAATCTTTGGGTCTTTTTTTTTAGAATTAATGGAGCAAATTGATGGGTGATACTTAATCCCATGATGTTAGTACCGTAATTGTTTCGGACTCCCTGTGTGTCCATTTTTTGCCCTTATCTAGGCTCTGTGGCATGCCAGGCTGTATCAAAACTGAAGCTTGCCGGAGCTTCTTCTGTATATATTTTGACATTTTATACGCAGGCTTTCAATGTGTAGATATCATTTGTAATGATCAGCTCTTGAGATGAGATGATGGCCGGTGCCAAAAGTACTCCAAATCCAGCTGCATATTAATGTGCATCCTGAGAAAATAGTTTCCTGGGGCAGGTGTTTGCCTTTTACAGCTGGATTCATCTCTTATCTGTGTAATACACAGAGGGCGGTAATTTGAAGACCCTCATATTGTATCAGTTGATGCCTGTTCTTCTGAAAGCATTTTATTATTTGCTTGTAAATGACACACACTTGTCCTTGGCCCAAGCTCTGTTGTTGCCAAAATACCAAATTTAATTGCAGAAGTTGCGTTGAAATAAGTACCAGTAAACGCATATGTTTGTTTTAAGATGAACCTTGATGTGTATCATATATCATTTATCATATGTACTCTTTGAGTGTTTGTTTTCTTTACAATTGACAAAAATATCCTTCAGATTCTCAGCCCGCCTGGCATGTAGCAGAGCAAAAGTTGTACCCTGTGAGGTACAGAGCAGTGCCACCAGTCCAGGTTCAAAAAATGGCTCTGTACGCCGGGATATGACGTAATGTGCAGCATCTTTTAATGAACCCTATGGAGGTTGTGCTAAGCCAGCACAGCTGATATAGTGTAAATAGGCCAGTTAAGGAGATCAAAGATCTCCCCTGTAACCAGGGTCGGCCTTAAGTGTTCTGGCGCCCTGTGGGGACTACTCCTCTGGCGCCCCCTTCTCACTATCCCCCTCTGCCCCTTCTCACTACCCCCCTCTGCCCCTTCTAATTATCTACTCCCTCTCCCTACTTCTCATTATCCTCACTTACCATGTTGTCATGCGGTGGGAGCGGGAGGCATCAGTCTTCCCGTTCTGCCGCGGTGCTGGCATTTCATGTTGAGCGCCGGAATATGATGTCATATTCTGGTGCTCAACATGAAATGCCGGCACCGCGACAGAGTCACGGAGAGTGAGGGGTGCCGAGGGGTTGCTGAAAACTTCACGGGCAACCTCTCAGCGCCTTTGCCCGGGACTTAAATTAAAGCATCGTTTTTGTTTAACTTTATTTAACATGAAGGATGTTAAATAAAGTTTAAAAAAACAAGCAAAAAGCCCCAGATGTTTTAACCTTTAAGTCCCGGGCAGGCGCCCCTGCTGCCATGGCGCCCTGTGCGGTCACACAGGTTGCACACCCCTAAGGCCGGCCCTGCCTGTAACCATCAGATTGTTCACTGCCGCCCATCTAGACCTGCTGCCCTGGGCCAGGATACGTCACTTGTTATACTCAACTTATAGCATAACTCCCAACATTTCCGGTGTTCACATCAGCACCAGGTTAGAGCTGCAATGAAGATCACCACTGATCTTCATTGATTTTTCACAACCTCAGGAGTTTCGGAGGTACTTTCTGCATACATGCTTGTTAGAACCTACCCAGGATCACTTAGTGAGCTACACTGGAGCTGACTGTCAGTAAGTATATCATGTGGCAGCAGATATGGTTGGTACAACCCATCTCCTACACAACAAATGTAATTACATAGAATTTTACTTTAAACTTTAAAAAAGTACGAATTGAGAATCCTTATTATCTTTTTTGTTAATTAAATCCTATTACGTAAAAGAGAAAAAAACGGGCCACATATGAGGGACTCACAATCCAATTAAGTTGTGTAGCAACTTCGACTACTTAAGGTAAAGAGGACTTGTCAGCTCTGTCGATTTATTCTTGGCATACGAAATATTGATTGAAGAAAAACATCAGATAATATGGTGTAAAAGGCATTATCTTTTTTTTTGGATCATCTCTTATAGAAACGACTAAACTTGTCAGCCCTTTCCCCCTCTCAATCAAATTAAGAATGTTAATGCAGTGGTATCCATTATAACACACAACACAATGATAGCGATGGCCTTTAACCGAATATAATACCATGTATATAATATCTATAGGCAGGGATGGACTGGGGATAATGAGGCGGCCCTGGGACTTATGTAGCGTACGGCCGGGCATAACCAGCCAGCGGCTGAAGCAGCAAATCTGGTGAGCATAGGGAGTTGACAGTAAGTGGCCCAGCGTGCGGGATGACCAGTGCATATGTAATATTCACATACATTTACTCTTTACTGTCTTATGGTGTTATTTGCCTTTGACTAATGAGATGATGGCAGTCACCATGCATGTGTATATTTTTTTTTAGGACACCCGGCCCAATATGTCCAGACCTCTGATCACCAGATCACCTGCATCTCCTTTGAACAATCAAGGCATTCCTACCCCTGCACAGCTCACCAAGTCCAACGCGCCCGTCCACATCGATGTTGGTGGACACATGTATACTAGCAGCCTGGCGACTCTCACAAAGTACCCTGATTCCAGGTAAGCATGTCAACAGTACACGGAATTCATCCTGTACTATTGTTCCAGTCTTGTGAGAAATTACTATTGTCTGGATAGTGTAAAAATGTATTTTTGTCTAAAAACCACCACCATAAAAAGATTGTTGAAATGATTCTTTGAAGCCCATGTCATGCCATTAGGAAGCCCAACAGAACGTCATAATTGTGGAGATGTAGGTAGGAGAACCGCTGTGAAAGGTCTTGAAAGTAAGAGTCAAGGTTTTGAAATAAATCCTGAAGTGCACATATAATAAAGAAATGTATAAAAACAAACATTTTACTAGAAGACATGGTCGATTATTATTAGTAATAAGATATAATAAAAGTCATTCTATTTAGAATTGGGCACAGACTGGTAACTCTGGGTAAATAGGTTTGTAGGTGTCACAAATCACAGATTTATTTCATCTTTTAAGAAAATACTGGTTTCCTGGTTTGCTTCACAGTTCTCCAAAAAGATCCCCCTTTCACTGTTGATAAGAGCCTGGTAAAGTCAGTTTTTCTCGTTACATAATTTTTTTTTATATATAAACCAGTATTATTCTTAGTGGAAACCTCTGTATAGGAAAAAAAATAATAATGTATTCCCTGTGGAAAGTTGCCTAAACAGAAATAATTACAGTGCAGGTCTTAACAAATACCCTTTCTGTGAATAAAGGTGACCTATATCTGCACTCCCAACAGAAGGTAGGCGCTGTCTTGGTTACAGGCGCGTGTTTATGAAAAACCTTTGGCACTACACGAGATCTTGTTTGGCTGCCCTTATATTACAGTGCAGTTACTAAGCAACTTTGGCACCTATGTCGAGTTACACAATGAAACAAACTCAGATCATTTGGGTTTTTACGCTCCAGGCGACAGGTGTGTGTCTCCATGTTCTCAAATGGATATGTTCAGACTGTCCATCTGCAGGAATTCCGTCACCCACCGTCCAGTGTGCTATTTACTGATTAAATTCGGCCAGCAAGCGGTATGGATTTGGAATGTGTTGAAAGGAACTTTCACAAACTGTGATTTATGTGTATTCACACGGAATGTATTTAGCAGGGCTCATGTTAGTGCCAGGAAAGTCAGGCAGTCACAATAGAAAATGCACCCAATGTCGGCCTGGCGCCTGACAGAGGTGCAACAGATGTGTTCGCAAAGTGTGGGGGGGGGGGCATGCACAAAAGATCTAGGCTTACATTGGCATTTTAAATGTCTAAAAAAACATTGAGTGTTTGTGCAGGGGCAGCAAAAGGTGCTTACTGCCTGGGGCTCTATTTGGTCGACGACCGGCCCTGGTATTCAGTAGTTGAGCATTTATCCTATACGTGATATTTGCAACATCTGCCTCACATTGAACACTGTAGCTTAGTTTATTCTCTATGCATTTAATGATTTGCCTAACGCAACATGATTTAAGGTATCATTTATAAATGTACTTCTTTTCCAAAATGCATAGCTTTGCATTTGTCAACATTAAAGCTCACCGGCCACTTGGTCGCCCAGTGCTCCAGTTTGATTAAAAAATGTACAAATCTCCATGCAGGGAAATAACATCTAGTTCAGTATATTTACCTGTATTACTTTGTGTCATCAGCAACACTAACCTTTGGAAAGACAAGCTTTCTTTTTCAAATGTTGGAATTAGGTTTGCGTAGACCTTTTAGCTAATTTAACACGGAATAAGAGATTTTCCTCTCTATGATTTGGGATGGCACAACAAATATTACATATATTATTAGATTTTGTATGTTTCTGCATTATATTGCAATAGAAGCTGACGTTTTAAACGAGGCTCTTTGCTCATACTCATCCCAAAATTGATTTTTTTTTTTCTCAAAATGCCAGAAGAGGATCTAGGGGTCCTGTAGCCTGGATAACAAATGAAAATCTTTCCTGTCTTAAAGCAAAATGAGCAGTCAATGCAAATATAAAAAATGATCCTCTGAGAGAGTGCCCTACAGTATTTCATGTCTCCATCATGAGATGTGGTCTTTAATCAAAGCCTCTCATAGACTAGCTTGACAGAGATATAATCTTGAAAGTATACAGGCGAATGAAAGCATGTTGGGTATGGAGAAAAACCTTGGTTTGTAGAAAGTTTTATTAATATTATTCTTTCTTTGAAAATATAAACAAAGCATTGTCCAAAATGTCTTGGTATATCCCTTTCAGCATGGCAAGACATTTTGGACAATGCTGTGCTTCCAATGTTGTGGAAGCAGTTTGGGAAAGACCCTTTTCTATTCCAGCGTGACTGTGCCCCAGCGCACAAAGCAATATCCACACTGTGTTTCGGATCCATTTCATTTATTTATTTTTTGATAGACAAAATGTGCTTTTCTTTCAAATACAAGGATATTTGTAAGAGACCCCAAACTTTTCAATTGTAGTGTATCTATATAAATATAAAAATAATAATAATGCTATGTATATATTTATACGGTAGGTAGAGACGCATTGTGACATGAGAGCATGTTATATAAGGGCAGGTACTAAGGAAAGTACTCAGAGGTTGGGGAGACTAGGTGGGCCGAGCGGTTCTTATCTGCCGTTACCTTCTATGTTTCTTTTGCCCCCCCCCCCCAAGAGAAATACCCTGCAGGAGATATTTTCTCCTGAACGCTTCTCCAGGCACATGATAAACTTACCGCCATTTAGCTCCAGCGCCGGCTCAGCAAGGGTTTGTTGATTTCAATTGGAGTGGGTTTTCTGCCACTAATTTGCTGCTTTAGTACATTTTTATCGGTTTGACATATTAAAAAGTAAATCATATATAGCTATAACAGGCATTACATGACCTGGAACCTGGGGTTTGAGGGGAGTAGAGAAATCCCAACGAAACACAGAAACATAGAACTTAATGGCAAATTAACCATTAAACAGTGATACATTAACCTTGATAAGCAGCACTGAGGCTACTGCCCCTATACCTGCCACCCTAGGGCTAGGACCTACTGGGAATGGCCAGAGTACGCCACTGGCTGTTAAGCCTGAAACCTTACTCGGCCTTTGGTGTTGTCTTGGATTCAGGGAAGCCACATGCATGCGTAAATTATCTTGCTGTATTAACCTCCTCTGTGTCTGTTGGGAGGCTGTTCCACTTACAGAGAGAGATCTTGTCTTCCGCATATAGCAATCAGGTCCCGGCTTGGTTGAGCCTACTGATGCATTGACTGCCAGGGGCATACTCACTATGAAATGATAATGATAAATAATAAATCGCAACTTGTAGTGTAGGAACAGGAATTAATGTCAAAAGGCTAACCGAGGCCAAAACAAAAGACAATACATGCTAAGAAGGATACCCCAAAATATATTAACTGCCTTGCTACATTCTGCAAGGAAGAGATGTCGGCGTAATAGGTACCGAGACGTCAGGAGCACATGCCCCACGGTAAAGGATAGGAACGAAAAAATGTGACAAGGGAGACAACAAAAGTTCCAAAAGTAGAGGACACAGACACAGGATCTACGGCTATAACAAGAACGTCACTCATGTGGCACATTGCACGTGTTCTTGGTACCTTACAAAGTATATCATTTTTGCTTTTTATATTGAATCTTGAGCTGCCTTACTGGAAGTCAGATTGAAAGAAAGTGCTAGATTTCCAGAAACTCACGTAAAAAAAGGATTTTAAGCCAAAACCAGCAAGCTATCTGTGTAACACGTTCCAGGGCATATACTCAACTTGTTTTAATTTTAAGTCAGATGTCAAGAATAATATCAGTGAGGAACTGTAAACCAGTTTATATTAACAAAGTCTGACTGTCTATTTAGAGACCTGCACCTTCAGTATGACACAACAAAACAAAAATGTCACATACTGAACAGTGCCTCCTGGCTTAGTTTAAATTCACTTCCATCTCTTGCTCCCAGAGTGGCTGTGTGTCAGATGTCTTGGGGGAATGAAGACTTTTTTGCAGATGGGAATGAGTTTTTCTCTTGTAGTTTGTGAACCTCACCTCTAGCAAAATGACCCAGAGAGCAAATGGCCTTGGGGAAAAAAGTGGTGCTTGCTCCACTGTATGTGCGAAGTATTATTATACTTATCTTTCATTTATACAGTGCCAACAATTTACTGTACATATATTCAAAGGGCATGACAAACTTAAAATTGACAAACTAAGATGAACCGTTACATTCGGTAAAGGCATTTACACACACACACACTATATGGACAAAAGTATTGGGACCATAAGACCTACAAGGACTTTTATGACATTGCATTCTAAATACATAGACAAGAATGTGGAGTTGGTCCCCCCTTTGCAGCTATAACAGATTCCGCACTTCTTGGAAGGCTTTCCTTAAGATTTTTGAGTGTTTTTGTTGGAATTTTTGCCAGTTCATCCAGTAGAGCAACTGATGTTGGACGAGAAGGCCATCCAAACTCATCCAGCCATTGTCCAAAATGTCTTGTATGCTCCAAGGGACATACCAAGACATCACAAATTGGCCCTTGTCAAAGTCACTCATATTCTTACGCTTCCAGCTTCAACTAATAACTAATAACTTCAACGAATAAGACCTATTTGATCCATCTACTCTGCCCATTTTTTCACTTTAAAGACATAAACCTTAATTGGACCTTAGATACAGGATAGCCATATGCCAATCTCATGATACCTGAATGGACTTGTGCATCCAGATTCATACAAAGTTTTACAAAAGTTGCCAACTTCCTCAATTTGCACAAATGTCAGAAAACAAGGATGGACGCCGATGAACCAAACGAAAACGAAGCAGAGAGCTTGTTTGCATTTCATTGTTTTTTACACTTCCCCTCTGTCGCACACTCCTATGCTCTCACACTCTTTTACACTCTATCCTCTCTCAGTGTCTCTCCCTAACTTCTCTGCTGACTGCTTCCATGTCCCTGTCTCCTTTCCCACAGCTCCACTTCTTCTCTTTCTTCTGGAAAGAAACTGGTAGAGCCATTAGCCGCGGCTTTTTTTTTTTTTGCAAAAGCACTCCAGACCAGAATAACCAGAATCGCAGAGAAGCGCAGAAAACGATTCTCTTTCTCCACTAATCCATCTTCATTATTCTTGCCTCTCAGAGTAGCTCTGCAAAAGGGCAGAGCCGCGGGGAGAGAGAGTGAGTGAGAGTATGAGACAACATGAATCAGAGTGTGTGTGCGAGTCAATGAGGGGAAGTGGCAAAGAATTGAAAAGGCCATAATTTTGGCTGAACCAAAAGGCAAGAAACTAATTTTGTTGCCCGAAAACTAATGGACCAGAAACTTTTGCACAAGGCTACTGAATGCTCCTGTTAAATTTTCATGGTGTCCTCTTTTCATATCCATGGATGGATATCTGCAGAATCTCTGCAATATCTCTGCAGAATCCCCCATATGCATTGTCCCTTATTACGCCTACAGCGGGCAGAGCACATGCTAAACTAGAAATGGAGCTCGAGTTATGTATATAATAATATTTTTTTTTGAGCTCTAACAAAAAGGTACAGAATACATAGAAATATATGAGCAGAACGTTCATCTTTTTTAATTCACTAGAGGCTCACAGCTAAATGTTTTCCTAATGTTTTATTGTTGTGTAGAACATGTTTTGATTAAGTTTCCTCTAGTGTAATGTTCAATCTCTGAAGCATTTAAACTTGGCAGTGTATTTTACTGATGGAAAATAATAGTATAGTGAAAGCAACATTTTAGCTTTCTGCAAAATACTTCAAGTCGGAAGGTACTATATAAAAACAAAAAACCACTAATTTGTGTTACTGTGAGTGTATCATGTTTTTAATTTACTGATATTCTCTGTAAAACAAAGAAAAAATAATCAAAGTGGTCACGGGAGCATAAAGTATCATCTTTTTGCAACATGTTTAATTCACCTGATATCATAATTAAAATTACTACATTTTTTTTACTTTGAACAAATTTAATGGATTTTTTTTTATTTTCATTTTTTTTTTTTGTGATCGCTTTATCTGTCAGTCTGAAACTGTATGTCATGCTTCACAGTGTTTTCATTTTTTCTGAGCTTCTTTGGGTTTGCTCTTTACTGTCAAGTAATGAGCATATAATGCATGTGTTTCCAAGAGGCCTCTTGACACCCAGAAAACTGAAAACAAATTGTCGAGTCACAACTGGGTGCCCGTAAGCAAAGCCGGAGAGCAGGCAGGCAGAGCTCTGGGTGTCCTTACATGACTTCTGCATTCTTTACAGGCACGTGCAGAGTTCCAGGTTGAGGGTTTCTAAGGTAGGGTGGTGTCATATGTTTAGATGTATAATTATTAAAGGTTTCATAATCCATCAGTAAACAGTATGTTCTGTCCTCGAAGCATTCCTGTAGAAGTATTTGCAAATTGTTGAGAAATCCCAAGTGCACACAATGCCTCGTATCTTAAATGGAAATGCTATAGTTTCATAAACATGGGCGCAGGCAGTGCTATACTATTTCATAACTGTCTAATTATATATGTTATTTTATATAATTTATATATTTTATTTATAACCTTGACCTGTCAAAGAAATGTCACAAAAAAAATCCATCTCAAAGAAAACTCTACTACAGAGAAAATTCTAGAAAGTGAAAGCACGAGGGTCAGAATTCGGGAGTATCGTTAAAAAGTAGTGCTCTTACAGGGAATTCTTTGGAAGCTCGTTGCGCAGTTGGTAGCCTGAAGACCAAATGTACCCTTAAAGGCTTTACCTGGAAACTCATAGGCTTTATTGTATTACATAATATAAGGAAGAAGTGGATGAGCCAATCAGTGCTGAGCAAAACCCGGTATGTCTAAAGAGACGTGATACCAAGTTAGATCGCTTGCAGGAAAATGAATTTAGTAAATTATTATAACTGTTTGCCATAGCGGGCAAATTGTTAAATCTTGAACCTCATGTGTGCTAAACATTAGGCAGCGGAGGAAGGATTTTTTTCTCACATGCTAGAAAATGGAGGCCATACCTTTCTATCCCTTTAACACATTTAATTACATTATTTAATTACATTATTAAAAGAACACCCAACATTTCTTTTAATGGCTATCGTTACATTCAAAATACGTTTTCATAAATATTCTACTCGTTTTAGCTTGAGCATAATTGTTTCCAGGCAGCGGCATTTTAGCAATTTGTATATGTTCTAGCTCTTTTATGTTAACCCTATCCGCTGTACCAATGCCATGGCTCATTATACTGTCTGTGGCAGTCAAAAGAATAGCTCAGTCTAATTACCCAGTCTGACATTTTGATCGACAAAGGTCTATAGTGGAATGGACCTTATTAGCGTTTGAGCAGGGACCGTCCCCCCAAAAATGTCACATGACTGACAAAACCGGGTTTTTGTTAACCTGCAATACGATATCGAGCGCTGTATTCTTTCACAGGGCTTCACCTTTTTATTTTAATAGACTGTGATCCTTTAGTTTATGACGTTTGCACTTCATATTAAGATGCTAAACAGCACTGCTCTGAGGCAGAAACACACATTTGTGATGGCTTTGTGCTGACATCAATAACTAAAATTCAAATGGTGTCAATAGCAATAAAGGTAAAGCATCCTAACGTTACTGTTAAAATGATGATTCTCATTACCAGAAGGAATGAAAAAAAAAAACCTCAAATTTGTTTTTTGGTAATCTTTGTGAAAACTGAATTTTGTCCCTTTTTTATCCGTACTACTAGGAAGCGCTACCGTTAAATTCAACGTAATAATCACAAAAGGATATAAAGGTGCCGCTTATTAAATAAAGACATTAGACCACAAGTGTAACTATTGATAGTAAACAAAAAATGTTAGTTTAGTGTAACTACAATAGTTTGTTTTTAAACAATACTAAGCAAACCGGTTGGAAATGTTCTCATTACATTTAAAGAAGTCTTTTTTTTTTTTTCTTCCATTCGTTACTATTTATAAAAAAACAAAAAACTGCGAGAGCCTTGACATAGACTACAGGCCATTACCAGGGTTGGCAGCCGGTCTAATAATACAATAAAAGGATTGTAATTTTTTGCCTTGATAGGTTTACACTGATATGCATTGGCTTTAAAAGTTACTATTTTTTTGCGATTACAGAATTGGCAGACTTTTCGATGGTACGGAGCCTATTGTTCTGGATAGCTTAAAGCAGCATTATTTCATTGACCGCGATGGGCAGATGTTTCGCTATATCCTAAACTTCCTGCGAACGTCAAAACTCCTAATCTCTGATGATTTCAAAGTAAGTCCTTGTGTCGTTTTGTATATGGTGTAGTGGCAAGCCATGCACGTCTGTCTTGGTGCTGATTATCACAATGTCACACTGTTTGATTAATTTATGACGTTTAGTGTGAGCGTGTATTTGGCTTCGGTCTCCGTTTTTAGTCTGGTTGATACAGTAAAGCGTTTTAAATGGATTGTCACATTAACACACTTTTACAAAAGTAAATGATGCATGTTTACTTAAAAGATATATTTCAATGCTTAGCATAATCGTCATCTTTTTTTTCTTGCCTTCAGGAAAGATTTAGATTGAGGCAGCCAGTGTTTGTTTAACACAGCCCCAAATGAATGTTTTATAACTCCATTTGGCTTCCTTTGTTTTCTGTCACTTGCGATTTCAGGATTACTCTCTGCTTTATGAAGAGGCAAAATATTTTCACCTCCAGCCCATGCTCCTGGAGCTGGAACGGTGGAAACAGGACAAAGAGGCTGGCCGTTTCTCCCGGCCCTGCGAGTGTTTGGTAGTCAGAGTTGCTCCTGACCTTGGCGAAAGGATCACGCTGAGCGGAGACAAGTCGCTAATAGAGGAGGTTTTTCCGGAAATTGGGGACGTGATGTGTAATTCAGTCAATGCGGGCTGGAACCACGACTCTACACACGTTATTCGATTTCCACTTAATGGATACTGTCACCTCAATTCAGTACAGGTAATTGTTACTTTTCCAGTGAGTTAGAGATAAAATTCCTGTATACCCATGACATCATTGACAACAATGAGCACATTTTATATCTGTACAACTAGTGTAGTAGCATACCGCAGAAGTAATTCTGAGACTATTGTTTTATTTTCATTCCATCTCGGCTCCATACATTTTCCTTAGAATTACATGTCGGTAGCGCAACCATTGAAGTCAGTGGGAGCTGCGCACTGAAATCAGGAAGTTGCATGTACGCTAGCAAAACACTAACATTCAGATAGCACGCACCTGATTGGCTTCTTGTACTCCAATTGATCTATTATATATTGGTTTATATAGTGCTAGCAGATTCTGTAGCACTCGGCCGTTGGCTACAATGGGAGTGTTTAATGACAACAAATTTCATTTTTGAATGTAAAAGGCCTCGCCCCCATTTTCATCTAAAGTGAATGGGAAGGAAATGGAATTCATTGTCCCAAAACAAATGGACCAAAAACTAACAATTGTCTAAATTGTTTTTGGTCCATTTGTCTACTAAAGTCTACTGAAGGTTATGAAAACCAGTGATAAATTGCTACATGCTATTGGTATATAACGTCATAACCATGACACAGTCTAGTAATAAGATGTTCATACGATGTTATGAACGTTCTAATTACAGGGCAAGTAAAATAAATGTTTACTCTTCCTTTTTCCCCTCTTAGGTGCTGGAAAGGTTACAGCAGCGTGGCTTTGAGATTGTAGGCTCATGTGGTGGAGGAGTTGACTCTTCCATGTTTAGCGAATATGTACTAAGACGAGAACTGAAAAGGACATCTCGCGCACCTTCCGTCATTCGAATAAAACAGGAGCCGTTAGATTAAATTGACTATTTTCTTATGCAAAATGGGACAGTTCATAGGGAGATGATACACAAACGTCCTGGAATCAACACCAATTAAGGCATTTCAGTCACCTCAAAAGACATTCATTGCTGGAATTCTACAGCAGCACCAGGAAAACACTCTACGGGATGTTTTTGAACATAGGGAAATATAGAATATGTAAATCATGGTACGGTACTGTGATGGTCACCACACATTATTCACATATTGTACATTCACATGAATATATACCATAATAAAACCTATGCTCAGTTATTATTCTGAACATCGCGTTTTAGCCGCTGGAAAAAAAAATCCTTCTATAGTTGAAGGGCTTAAAGGCTCAAAGTAACCACTACATTTTTTATTCTTCAACTAAAATTGAAAAGGGCAGTCCAAAATGATCAGGGAGGTTAGATGTATTGGCTTAAAGCCTTTTACTTTCAAGATGAGCTGTTAGAGGGTTGCATGCCCCCCAGCGGGAGAAGACTTCAAACCAAGGAACATATATGAAATCAGCATTGTTTCAGTGCCAGATGCATTTCTTTAGTTGGAGGCATTCATGATCTGGATATAATCATTTTGGGATACGTCAACAAAACCAAACTCCTCTAAAATTACCTTTTTTTCCATCAAACAAAACCAGAACAGCCACTTTTAACTCATGAAAACGAGTAGTGACTATAGAGCCTTTAGACGTTACTACATGTGATTGATAGACATAGTCATGGACAAAATCTGGAGTGAAAGTTTGCTACCTTTTAACAGTAGGCAGTCAAAACCTCTAGTAAGTGTGGAACGTCACCAGTAATTCCTTTTTACTATAAAAAATATATATATATATTGTACCATGGCCTCTTGGGTTCTGTATCAGAACTCAAGTCTCGTATTTAATTGCTGAATTGAAAGCACGTGTGTTTAATCCACATTTCTGTTATGTTCCTTTTTTTCTTTTTTTTTTTTAAAGCTATCCTTCCAGGTGTAAGTTTTGGGGTAACCATTGGTATTTTAATGGTATTAGCGCAAATAAGAATTTAAATAAAATCAAAATTTCAGCACTTAATTTAATAAATAAGGATATTTAAGCAACAGCTATCATTATGAAAATAAGAAATAAAAAATACTTTATTAGGCATCTAAAACATGTACAAACAGAGTGATTTGTAGATCATATTGCAGATTTACTTGAGTGACTGGTTTAATAAGCTGCTTAAGAGGACTGCCCTTTTTCAATTAATAGATGAAACCATGGCTGGCAATGAGGTCCTTCAGCTGCTCTAAAACATCTCCCATGGTGCTCAGCTAACAAGTGCTGGTAGCTTGTCTATCACCGAGCTCTGATTTCCACTGTTCTTTACATATATATATATATATTTTCTTTGGCATCATACTATATGCCAAGAGTGGAAAAAGATCTCAAGCCCCTCTATTCATCACAGAACAGAACATCTTGTAGATCATAATTTAGCAGAATGAAATGTTCCGTTTTAAGGACAATATTTAGATATTTGATGTAACACTATATTGATCATAAAACATTCCTGCATTCCGAATCTTTGTAGAAAATATTTTAAAGGACCCCACCACTGAATTTAGACAAATAAGAACTGTCAGTGGAGTTTTCTTGTGACCAGCACTTCCAAATTCACTGAAAATTCAGTTTTTTTTCCTTCTTGCATTGTATAAATGTTTTTTGTTCAAGACTGAATGATTGACATACATGACCGATGCGTTAAATCTGATGTGACATAAAAGCGTAGTATAATTGCAATTCCTGGAAGAAAAAAACATCTTATGGGTTATTTGTTTGAGGGGCTACCGCCTTAAAATCCACACTAAACATGTTTTATATTTTGGTTGCAACTCAATATGTATCTTGCAAAATCATCTGTTATAAGAAATATCTTCCATGTTCCCGTTATAATTTTTATTCAAGACAGACAGATTCTTTACTTGACTTTTGTATACGTTATAAAATTGTACTCCTTGCTGCCAGAAAGTAGTTGTGTGGTCTTGATCATTTTTATAGGGGTTCAATTGGTATGTCTTATTTCAGGAGCAACAGACTTTGTATGGATTTATATTCATTGTCTTTCTGTAAATGATCCTTTGATTTACACTATCCTATTTTATTAAAATATTTCTATCACTGAATAGTTAGAGGTAACTACATATCTTTTAAGATATGACCACTTCTGAAAGCATGTGTAACATTTCATTAGGTTATCCAACCTGAAATAAACAGGAGCAAAGGTAGGTATTGCAATGTCTGATTTTTGTGTGGTGATGGCATCAGGGCTAAAAAGCCCCGGCACTTTAAAGCCAGCTGCATACGTGCAGCGGCACGCCATTTTTACACGTTTGAAACATGTGGCCACCTACTGAAGGACCAGATCTGAGTGGTGGTAAAGGTAAAGGCCACTACATATCATGTGTGCCAGATGGCCAGCCTGGGCCTATATGGAACCCAAATGTATAAGATTGAACCAGATGGTATGTTAGAAAGTGTAACTTAAATGTCATTTCTACAACGCGAGTACGCATATGTATTTTCTTCTGTCTAATGCGCCAGTTATAAGATATGTTATACGGATTCAGTGTTAACGAGGGGCCAGTCAGGAAGGGAATGATCACTGAATGCCAAGACACAAAACAATCAGAGAGAGCAGAAATGTAAATGCAAATCTTTTATCACAGATACAAATGGGCTACATAAAAAAAACATAGGCATTTTAATACTGTTAAAACATTAAGCCATATATACACTTTTAATACTTTATTCATTAAATGTATATGCATCTCAAAGTCAATAAAATCTCATGAGCAGTATTCTGAGTCCCCTATTTGTAACTTTGTATGTAGTACAAAAAAATGGCCATATACTCAGTGACTTTTTTGTGAGGAGTTTAAAGGGACAGCCTCACCAATGATCAATGTATAAGAATATTACTTTTAATAAGTTTTGGTTTTTTTTAAACCTGCACTGCTCCGCCCCTTCTGCTAGAAGCAGCCAATCACGGACAGGAGATTCTGCTAGAAGCAGCCAATCACGGACAGGGAAGTGCTCATATTGAAATAAGTGGTGGTGCTTTCTGGTGTATCACGTCTTATCAGATCCCCTGACTTCCCATGCAAACCAGTAGAGGGGATGGGGTATCGGCTTATGTGCACTCTATATAGGGTAAAAGATGACACTCTGCCACCATATGGATTGGAGTGCATATAATGGCTGGAGCGTAACTTTAACCCCTTAAGGACAATGGGCGGTCCCTAAACCCATTAAAAACAATGCATTTTGAGCCTGTACATATCTTTTCATGTGACAACACTGCAGAAATGACACTCTGCGACAATGTAAAGTAGTGAGTGTACAGCCTATATAACTGTATGTTGTTCCCTTAAAAATAACTCAACACACAGCCATTAATGTCTAAACCTTGGCAGGGAGTGCGACCCCCAAACGAAGGGGACCTGGTGTCCACCGCTGCCTTATGGCACTTGTCACTTTTTTTCACAGCAAAGTCACTGACCTCAGGGCTTAAAAAAAAATAAAAATTGATAAATGTCATCCACCTAATGCCTAAAACTATTAGACTAATAACTAGCAAGATGCTCCATCCACCAAACAGTAATTCATCATATGTAGGTCAATAAAATAAAAGTAGGTGAAGTGAGGGGCTTAACTTACCTAAACATGATGTTGGAGAGAACTAAAAACCAATATCTGTTATGTATTTCAAATTCAGGAGCAAAGGTTTTGTTACTAGGCACATGGTGACCTTTTCCAGATCTTAGACAAAACTTAATGAGGATCGCTAAGATTACTGTGGCACGATAAACGAACACCCATGACAGCAGAAATACACTGTTAATTCATGGTCCCTGCTAGATTAAACCATTTAGCCAAGGACAAAATTATCACTTGTCTGGATCCAAGTTGCCCTTGTGTTACTTATTTGAAATTGGCTACAATGCTACTTTTATGGGGGGCATCACATCTAATTCTACCGCGTCAGGATTTGAATTAGTGTCCAAAGAAATATGACCCTCTTCACATCCTATATAGTTATGGGAAATAAACAGATCTGCTTCGATCTTCTGCTAGAGAGCAGGATCCGCTTTGCCTGTGCCCACAAAATTATTAGAAAGCATGAGTTTAGTCTCATTTTATTTGTATTTTTAATACATGTCATTTTTACCCAGTCCCCAAAGCATTTGAAATGTGCAGGCATTCTTTAGTTACTGGAGAAAGAAAACAAGACAGTTGCCTCAAAGTCTTCACTTGACTGCCTCTACTGAAACCAGAGGATTAATATATTCACTACTTGCACAGGGTCAGCTGCACTCCCATGGAAGTCACTGAAGAAGCATCCAATCACATGTATGACGGCAAAACTCCAACACCTCTAAAGTCTTACAAAACAATCCATATTATATTTTCTCTTACAAAACTGGCTTCAAAGTATATGTATTTTGAAACCCCATTTATGCATAATGATAGCTCTGTTCACTGTAGCTGCACACTTACACACAAACCCTTTGGAAGAAGGCACTGTTTCCAAAATCCATATACTTTCTCATTACTCTTATTGAAGGAACAATGTAACATTTCATACCGCCTCACCATTGAAAAATGTATATTGAGGTACTTTAACATGCACTTCCCCCCATTAAAAATGTAAAAAAAAAATACCTTGTTGGAGCCAGTTCTTGGATGCTTTAAGCAGCAAATCACTGGCAGGAGCGCTCTATACACATGCACACAGGGTCTCACAGACCCCTGGAAATCTCATCCAGGCCAACAGGCGGTGAGTACATCATCCTTTGTACTAGTAATCAGGAGATGTGCTTGGCTTAACAAAGGTAAGGAGCTGGACTGTGAGTACACAGAGAAAATACATAGAATAGGATTGTCATGAATCCTTCCATGCATTTCCACTGGATAAAAATACATTAATTTGAAGGTGAATATATGTCCTTTGAAAAATGTATTTTCCCTAATACTCTGAAGTACAGTTAAAGTTAAGTGCAAAACTGTATGATACAAGTATGTAAAGTGTGACTAATTTAAAAATACCCAGATTGCTGCATTGTTTGTTCAACCAGAACTATGACACAATAGAAGTATAGTAAAAGAAATAATAATCTCCGGATATTCACCTTGACTTTGCAGGCCAAGTTGGTGAACAACATTCTCTTGAGTCTACAGCATCCTTGGACTTTAAGTTTAGTGCTAATGCGTGGAAAGATTCAGAGCTGCCTGCATCTTGGTTTCTGCCAAGTTCCCATGTAACCTTTCATTGGGCCAACACAGAAAAAGATGTAGTGACATAAGCTCCTGGGACCATGGAGGTCACTTCTTCAGATGGATTCCACACTGTTTTGAAAGTTGTGCTTTTCCTTTCGTTGCGCACATAATTTTCTTGTGAAGCTTATCTAGGTTACCGTTGCTGGATATACGTTTGCAACCCAAATGTTCATCACGAGGAAGTACGTTAATAAATAAGCGTATAGTGTATAGAAAACTAATATATTCTCATTAACACTGCTAAAAGTAGACTGATTTCTTAGGGAAAGAAATATTTAAAGCCAAAGACTGCATTTGGATTAGAGGAGAGATCACTACTTTCTGTGGTTGGTTTACCAAAAAGCTGAGGAGTCGCAAACACTTGCAAAATACAACTAACACATGTGATTGTAAGGGATATAAAACCAGAATTGACTCAACAAACACCCATAAATAAAAACACTTGAGACTTTGTATTGGATAGACAGGCCGTGGTCTTTTATTTAGCTTACCATTAAAATTAATAACTTACACACTTCACCTTTGTAACATTGTAACCATAAAAAGCAACTCCTGGCCCAAGCCCCAGAGTGCACACCAATTTAACCCTTACCATGCCATCCGCCCTAAAGCCAGGACAGCAAAAAGCACCACTGGTTCACCCCCTTTTTTTTTTCTTTTTTTTTTTTTTTAAAAAGGGCAACCTTAACTCAATAAAAGCCACGACATAAATAGACAAATAAAGATTAATTGGGTGGGAGGGTGGGCGCCTCAAAAGCAGCTCCTCCATCTTCACCCTTGGCTCTCCCGCGATGCTGCTGCTCACCAGACGCTACGAGAGGTCAGTGCAGACAGCTAGCGGTTCGCCGCAGGTAAGTGAGGTGTACCTCAGGAACGCTCTATTTATAGAGCAATTTCCCGCCCATAGCGCAGCGCGAGACAGCCGCGAGCGCAAGGCGCGCAAAAGGGGGGGCGTAACTAAGCGGCTCGCGACATCGAGCGCACCAATCACAAAAAAGGCGGCAAAACTAAGCGGCGCGAGCGCAGCTAGAAACTTCTAAACCTATTTTTTTTTTTATATAACCTGACTAAACTGAGTACTGACCTTTTCATGACCCCAATCCCCACAACCACATGCCGCCCTGCCGTCTAAATAGAGCCAGGGCTTTCCATGTGATTGTAAGGGATATAAAACCAGAATTGACTCAACAAACACCCATAAATAAAAACACTTGAGACTTTGTATTGGATAGACAGGCCGTGGTCTTTTATTTAGCTTACCATTAAAATTAATAACTTACACACTTCACCTTTGTAACATTGTAACCATAAAAAGCAACTCCTGGCCCAAGCCCCAGAGTGCACACCAATTTAACCCTTACCATGCCATCCGCCCTAAAGCCAGGACAGCAAAAAGCACCACCCGCCACGAATGGAGACTCAAACATTCGTGGCCCATCCCATAAAAGCCACGGCCTGTTCCACCATGAGCTGAAGATCCAAATTAAATATATCATTTCCTATATCAGACAGATGAATCCCATCATGTCTATAAAAACCCATACACACACCTTCTAAGTCAGTGTGTCTGAAACTAAAACCACCTTCCAACTGCATAAACTTATGCATGGCTCTATTCAGTTTCCGTCTGACTCTCTCTAAAGCTTTAAATTCTGGTCTGTTGGACCACACCAGTCTCGGTATAACCTCAGACCATACCAAGCATGTATTGCAAAAACAATTTTTAACATTGACTATCAATTCTTTAAAACATAACAACAGTTCAATGGACTTAATCCTGCCCAGATCGTTCCCACCACAATGAAGAATAATAATATCTGGGTATGGAAAAATGTTTACATATTCTAATAAAATGCTCTCGAGTTGACAAATACCTAAACCTCTGATACCTATCCAAAAAATATTAATAAAATTTTCATCAAAACCGAGATTGACTCCTCCTTTCCGTACTTCAGCTCTCCTGTGAGCCCAAAAAATAAAAGAATGTCCCACAATCCATACTACTTTCGGGAATTTACCTGAAAGAAAAACGCATTAATACATTCATAAAAGATTAGGCCTAACATATATCTTATAGCGATCTGACTCCCATCTCCCAATCCTTTTGATGATAGAGGAATCTAAACCAAGCCTAGCAGCCTCTGTGGCTGCTCCAATTCTAAAAGAATGTGTGGAATAATTTTCTTTGCCTAACCCCAAAGCTAGCAAGCACTTCTTCAAAACACTTTCAAATTGAAATTTCGAGAGAGGTTGACCAGAACCATGTATAAGCCAATTACCTGGGACGCTTGGACGCTGAGCCATAAAAGCCTCAGACATTTTCACAGGACAAATAGGGCTCCCATCTATCCTATGAATAGTTATCCAACACCCTTTACCTTTTTTGTCTGTTTTAGATGCTCTAAGAAGAATTTTTAAATCATCACCACATAAAACATCCTCCCTCTGTAAACCAGAGCCGCCTTTTTTATTGCCAGCTACCAGTTCACTGATCCGAAATGCTCCAAAGAAAGCAATAATAAAAGCCGTTTTAAAAAGGCAGGCTTCAAAGTTATTCCAACATATACTAGGAACTACGTCCACTATAGACTGCAATAACCCATATGAAATAGGCCTCCTCAAGTCCTTAGTAAAAGACCTGCAACTATAACCCTTTAAAATCTGTTTCAACAAAAAATCTTTGAAAGCGTGCTGCTTAGCCGATAACTTAAAGAAAAAAGCAACGCCTATCAAACACCTATCTATAAATGAACGAGAAAACCCTTTCTTAATTAAATCCATTACAAAACCTAACGCAATTTCAACTCTATTATCTAAAACCTCTGTGCCTTTAATTTGGACAAAAGCTGTCCAAAGATCCCAAGACCTCCTATAACTTGACCAGGTACTTTTTGATAAAGATCTTTCAAGATAAACACTTATCTCGGCGATGTCAATTCCCAAATGTGTGGCGAAATTTTCAGCCCCTCCGTATCCGCCTGAGGTGCCAGATCCCTGAAAAGCTTAAAGTCAAAACGTGAGAGAGCATCAGCTATATTATTCTGCTTACCAGCAATATGCTTAGCCTTGAGCCAAATATTATTGATAAGACACAGATACACTAGGCGTCTTAACAAATTAATCACAGGCAATGACTTAGCCTTTAAAGTATTGAGAACCCAGACTACACCCATGTTGTCACAACGCAAAAGAATCCTCTTATTACGCCACAGTCCGCCCCAGTATTCCAACGCAACCACAACCGGAAATAATTCTAATAAAACCAAATTTTTGGTCCATCCAACCTCATGCCATAACCGAGGCCAACTCGAAACCGCCCATTTCCCTTGCCAAAAGATACCAAATCCAGAAGCCCCTGCTGCATCAGTAAAAAATTCTAACTCATCACTATCAATAAAATCATCTTGCCATATGGCAGCACCATTAAATTTTTTAAGAAACAATTTCCACACCAATAAATCTTCCCTGACCTGTTTAGAAACCCTAACCCTATGACAACCCACTTTTTTACCAGAAATAGCTTTCGCCATTTGCCTGGAAAAAAAACCCTGCCCATAGGAATTATCCTAGTGGCAAAGTTCAACAAACCCAGTAAAGACTGAAAACACTTTACCGTAACCTTTTTAGAGCCTAAAACTGTATTAATCATAAACCGCAACTTAATAACTTTATCCTTAGGTAATCTAAACAACATGTTAAATGTATCTATCTCTATACCCAAAAACAACAATGAATTGGTAGGAAAAACCGTTTTCTCGTGGGCCAAGGGGATACCAAAATGCTCCGCTAAGACAAAAAATGAATTCAATAATGACAAACAATCCCCACTACCCGGCTTACCTATAAACAAAAAATCATCTAAATAATGAATAACTGACTCTAAACCTGAAACTTTCTTAACTACCCATTCTACAAAACATGCAAAAGCTTCAAAGTAAAAACAAGAAATTGAACACCCCATCGGTAAGCATTTGTCGAAGTAAAATTCTCCATTTAACTGAAAACCCAACGAAGAAAAACAATCAGGGTTGATAGGAAGCAATCTGAAAGCGGCCTCAATGTCCACTTTGGCAAGCAGCGCATTTTTACCAAACAACCGCACCCACTTCAATGCATCTTCAAAACTAGCGTAATGTACAGGAAAATCTGAAGTATTAATTTCATCATTCAGAGAGCCACCTTTCGGAAATGACAGGTGATGAATAAGTCTAAAAGAACCTTTTTCTTTTTTGGGGACCAGACCCAATGGAGATAGCCTAAAATTCCGAAAAGGAGGAAAGGAAAAAGGCCCCTCTACTCTCCCCAGCGAAATTTCCTTCTGGATCTTCTGCTTGGCTACCTCCACGTTAAGCTCTACCGATTTTAAATTATCAACCCAACATAACATATCATTAGAACAAACCGGAATATAAAACCCATACCGAAAACCATTGTATAATAAGTTAGCCATCTGTTGGTTTGGGTAATTGCTTAAAAAGGGAAGCAGATTTAACCAATTCACTGGCGTCACCGCTCTTTTGAAGCTGTTCCCTCCCTTGTCCTTTACGAAAACACTTGCTAGCTGGATGACTCCCAGCACAAATGGTACATTCATGTTTAAACCTGCAAGAGTTAGGCCATTTGCACACCGAATCATTGAATGACCAACAAACACCTTTCTGACGTGAATTAGTAGCATTAACACCTTGAGACCTAACAGTAGATATGTTTCTCTGCGGCAGCATCACACTCACCCAAGTGCCAACATCTTTCATACCCCATTGCAAGTTCTGGTGTACTGCCAATTTTTGCCTAAAAATCTCGTCATAATTGAACCATGACATTCCACCAAAATTTTTATAAGCTTCTAGGACAGCTTCCAAATGCTGAAACAATCCAGAGCTCTTATTACTATGCTTTTCACAGTAAACGCTAGCATAGATACAGAAAGCCTGAAGCCAATTATTGAATGATCTAGGAATTGGTCTTCTCCTATCCTCATCCTTGTCATGCTTCAATAGAAATTCCTTAGATGCAGGCAGTAACGACAAAATATCAATGTAATCACCATTCCAAATTTTCTCCTTAACGGACATACTCAGATGAAAACCTAGCGGTGACATTTCACAGCCCAATGACTCTTTCATGCAAGATTCATTAACCACACATTGTTTAACACTACCTTTAACCCCCCAAGCCTGGGCTGGACCGGGAGACTGTAGCTCTTTAAGCATACCCACCAATGAACCCACCAACTCACCCAGCTGATCCATATTAAATTGTTTGCACTCACCAGCACCAGCCCTGCCTTTTATTTGTGATACCTCAGCAGTGTCCTGACGTTCACTCTCAGCTGCCAGCACCTGCTGCCTAAATAACTGCTTGCTGCTTGATCCTTCCTCAGCCGAACGCTGAATATTCTTCTTCTTAGCCTCCTTCTTCCTTGGAGATCCTGACAAGGACCTTTTCTGTCTGGAAGCGAGACGGCTACTTCTTCTGCTCTTGCCGTCGTTAAAAACCGCTTCCTCGTTGAATTCACGCGAGTTTCCGATGAAATCTCGCGAAGTTTTCATGAAATCCCGCGAAGTTCCTTCACCGGGGTCAAAAATCTCTTCACGCGATACTTCGGCTGCAGAGACTTCATCACCCGGCTCCACCTCAGTCAACACCTCCAGCTCGCTTCCTAGCCAACCGCGTTGAACATCTTCAGCTGACACCGGAGATTCAAGACAGCGACGAAGCCATTCTTCACCGCCTCTTCCGGCAGCCTTTTCACGCAGCCTCAAAAGCAGCTCCTCCATCTTCACCTTTGGCTCTCCCGCGATGCTGCTGCTCACCAGACGCTACGAGAGGTCAGTGCAGACAGCTAGCGGTTCGCCGCAGGTAAGTGAGGTGTACCTCAGGAACGCTCTATTTATAGAGCAATTTCCCGCCCATAGCGCAGCGCGAGACAGCCGCGAGCGCAAGGCGCGCAAAAGGGGGGGCGTAACTAAGCGGCTCGCGACATCGAGCGCACCAATCACAAAAAAGGCGGCAAAACTAAGCGGCGCGAGCGCAGCTAGAAACTTCTAAACCTATTTTTTTTTTTATATAACCTGACTAAACTGAGTACTGACCTTTTCATGACCCCAATCCCCACAACCACATGCCGCCCTGCCGTCTAAATAGAGCCAGGGCTTTCCAGGAAATTTAAGTAAAACCATAACTACGACAAAATTTAGATAAATGTATTATGCAACGCTAAATAACATTACACTAAAAACTGACACATCATAAAAGGAAATAACTGTTTTAATTATTTTAAACAATTATCAGTGACCAAACATGGAAATAATGCAAAACACTTAAGAAAAAAGCAATTAAAGACATGGCTCAATCACACATTTTTTCTTTTTTTTTTTGCCACTGAAGCAATATCCAGTAGTCTATTGCCTAGGGGGTTATATACAAAAACCAATACAACGGTTTCCAGGTTAATAAATAATAATTATGGTGCAAAGTAATCAAATAATTATTTTTCGTGCCTGCAGCATTTTTATCATTTTGCTAAATATTTATTTAGCCTAAGGCAAAAGGTAGTGCGTGTAAGCGCACTCAAGTAACACTTGTCCCCCCATACATAGGATTCACCTGGCATTAGTAGTGGCACAGAACATTCATTAAAGCTGAATTGTAACAAAAAATAACACACACACAACCATATATATATATCTATATATGTATATATATGTTTATATGTGTCCGTGACATTACTGTATGTATCAGATTTACTAATACACTTCGATATTCTTGTTGATGCAGACCTTTTTTTCCTCTGTTATTTGACAGGAGACCCCTGAAAATAACAGCTAAAAAAACCATATGGCCTATACCATACCTATGCATTACTGCCTACTGGTAATTTTCAATTTTGACCAGCAATTAATCAGGGAAAGTGTAAGCAAGCTGTGTTTGGACCTCCCCAGGCTACATACATTTAAGAAACAAAAAACAAGCTTCTTTTGCTATAACGTGTGTTTAATTCTATAAGAAAAAACCCTGTAAACAAAAAATGCTTTCCTGGAAGGATATATTTCCTGAAACATCTTTCAGGATAGTGCAAGAACGTAGGTCAATATTTCTTTGGCAATACCATTACTGAATGTTCATTTCAGGAGAGCATGATACAGCGATAAAGAATATCTAGTTTCCTTTTCTTGTTCCATACAGAATATTAAATCCCTGAGACTAACACGAGTTATCCTCTGGACAAGTAAGGGCTTTGACAGGCCAAAAACAGAAGATCCAGACGCGTGCAGGTCCTGGAAAAATAAACACAAAACAGAAATCTTAAAACCAACTTAAGTAGATGTGTCAAGATATCTTGGCAAACCGCATGACGGACTGATATGTCCTTGAATGCGCCCATATAGATGTACTTGATTAAAAACCTAGACAGAGAGAGCTTCGTCCTATCTTCATGAGCCAAGGTCATGTCAGACTCTGGTTAATCTTGCAGGGAATGATTAACTTTCAGGAATTAATAGGTTGTTCCCATTGAAAACGCTTCTTAAAGATGTATGTGTTGTGTTTGTACGATTACATCTTCAGAAGCATTAATAAAATTATATATTTGATTCAACGTATTTCCTTATCATGTTAGACATTAATAACATGTATGTGGAACAGCGCATTTATTCTGGATCTATACATACATGGATACATGTGTAATGGATTTGTTTTACAAATGACAAACCTTAACAGTAACAAGTTAAGTAAAGTCTGATTTTTTTTTTGTTTGCGGAAAGCCTAAACATGATTCCATTTGCTTTTAGCAAAAGCAACATTTTATATTTGCCTGGTTACTTTATGTCTGGTGTATTTAAAAAAAGTTGAACCTACAGGTCAAAGAATAAAGGAGTCTCATTGTCCCTTTAGACACAACAGCACAAGGTTGGGTCGTTTATATGACAGCCCTGTGTGATCCAGGGGAAATGATAGTAATGCTATACAGCTGCCAGCGCTGGGTTGAAAAGGAGGTCAGATCCGCAGGAAGCAGCAGAAGCCTTAGGCAACGTTATTAATGAACGAACCCCCAAGGGAGATTCAGAAAGCAAGGAGCGATGTCCTTCAAACTTCTGAAATCTACAAAGGGGAAAGTATCAGATACTTATGCCTGACATTCGAAAGCACAAGAATGGTTTAATCCATGACAGTAATATACACAGTCTGGACAAAATATATACATTTTCCCTTCATAAGTAACCATTTCTGCACCAGTAGACTATATAAAGTTTAAGCAAGCTATTAATGGGCTTGAGAATAAGGAACAATACAAGACAATGGAAATGTTAAAATAAAAATCTTAATCTTCTACATGTTGTATATGGGAGTTTGGTGTTTTTACCCTGTTCCCAAAACAGACACATATTGCATCAAATTATACACTTGGGGCTTCCAATACAAGAATTCAATTTTTCAAGGCCATAGAGTGTGTGGGCCTGGCCCTTTGAAGCAGTTTCACTTTTTCCACATTTACAAATGATATGAGTTAAATATATTTACCTCCAGTCCGTTTGAAATGCTTGAATCTAAGGGTCGCTTTCGTCTCGGTCCAATTGCAGCTAAAGCAGTAAGATTGGCTTCTCTGTATTGCATTTGTTCGAGTTCCAGCTGCTGCATCTGAATAACAAATCTTTCTATAATAAAGTCTTTTTTAAAGAGCTAGTCTATAGAGAATGAGATTTGTACATCGGTCTGCGGTATGCAGCATAGAAGTAAAACAGACAAACAAAAAAAAACCCACCAATAGCGTGATATTGTCAGATGTAAACACTCTTCAGGGTTTCTCCCAGCTGTAATGGTATTGTTAATGTTGTAGCAGAGTTACAGGATCAGTTGGTACTCATTTGTAGGCAAACTAAGGCACTATTCATTATTTTCCACCTGAGGTCCCTTTCCATATTATATCACTTTATTTGAACTAACATGCTTGTAAGCAAAGTGTGCAAAAAGGGGCAACATGCAGTGACGTATCCTGACCTAGGCGGACTAGGCGTGGAGTGGTAGGGCTGCTAAATGATGTATGTGTGGCTACCAGCCGAAATGCATAACCACATGCTTCGCTTATGTACTGTTTGCGGCTGTACGTTGACGCACCAGGTACACTGCACAACCAGTAGAAAAGGAAAGTGTGCGGCACATTCCTGGTGTGCCAGGTGGCGAGTCCAGGCCTGGAGTTATAGATACATGCCTCACACATCATCACAAAAGACCTGACTAGTTGGATTTCTACAAACTTTGTAAAGGGAAAAGGGTATTGTGTGTAACTCACAACGCCAGAATAACTAAACATCTTAACGGTCATTTTCCAAAATCTCCAAATCTCTGCCGGACAATAAGCAGCTCCCTGGAAGTTCTCTTTGTGGTACCCTTCCTTAGCCTTCACCATTAATAGTGATATCAAGTTTTTCTTTTAAACGTTCGCAAACAACCCGGGGCAGCCACCTTGAGGACAACCGCCGCGGCATTTTGCAACAACAAATTTCACAGACCAAGAAGCGCAGTATAAAGAAAAGGTGGGAGAAAAAAAAAGGTTTGCTCGTAAAGTAGGTGACTCATTTAGAACAAAGATCCTCAAAATTGCATGAAATCAGTCTAGTAACTATAGAAACCAATTTCTTCAGCTCCATATCACTCGTCTCACACCTCAATTGTCTTTATTATCATCTGCTGTCAGATCCTTAATCAGAAATGTGAACAGGCTTGATGATTTATTCAGGAGGAGAATGAAACTGTAGGTCAAGTGAAGAAAAAAAATATATATATATATATCACACACACACCTCTCTCCACCCTTAGGTTCTTTCATTCCATTCTGTTCCCAGTAGCTCTGGGCCAATTCTAGCAAGCTTCAATATTAAGGCTCAATTAAAATAAGCTCTAATTAGTGCGGCTTTTTTTCTCTTAGGCTACAAAAGTCAGGAAATGGATATTGGGAAATGTTACAAAAAAAAAAAAATCAGCTACCAAGTGAAAGGCTGCAGACATAAATGAATGTATTTGTTGATTTGTACAGTTGCTATGCAGAGGCCTCTGGGAGTAAAAGCTTAACCAGCCTAAGCTATAAACTAAAACCCCTGCAGCTAAACATGAACTGAGCGAAAACAAGGGCTCCATCTCACAGCTCAAAACTGCTGGGCTCAGAAAATTAAAAGCCCTAGGCATTTTCCATTTAAAACGAAATCCCAGCACCGCCTCTCAGCCAAAGAATTATAAGCAGTATCAGATTTACAAAACGAACAATTACCCTGGAAAAATGTAGCCTATTGTACAGACCCAGATGCTAAAATCTAAGGTACTTCTTTCCTCCTTATTTTAGCTTTACGGGGAAAAAAAGATTTGGTCTCCCCTCCAACAATGCCCCCCAAAACAAGGAACTTAAATAATATAAGAGTCACAAAGGATCTTAAAAAAAAAAAAAAAAGTTATTTCTCCCTTGACTGAAAAGACTTATTTGAAATGCTACCCTTGCCTCTAGCAGTTCCTGTCCTACCCTAAGGCCTGTTTAAATGCTATGCATCTGCACACTAAACTCTGACCTAAATGCCAAGAGATTGTTTCCATCTTTCCTCTGCATCCACAGATTTCCTGCAGTGCATTACAAAAGCCCTGATGGTACCTGCAAAATTGCAGTTTTTAGCTTGAAAGAAAATAGAAAAGGAACCAAAAAAAAGGGGGAACCAAATCTTCTAAACTTCTTTTAGAATCTTACCTCTTTGGCCTTTTGCTTCAATCTCAATTGTTCTGGGTCCTCCTTGTTTGAACGACTCTGTTTAAGACAAAGGATGAATATTTTTACAGATCGAACCTTTGCCACTGCAGGCTATCGTGCAAAGAATTAGAATTTAAGAAAGGAGAAAAAAAAAGAAATTACTACATTCTTAAACATGCAGCAACCTTTAAATATTTAATGCATAACAATTTTCTCCAGTGATTAAAAAACTTTGCTGGAGGGGGGGGTGCCTCATTTCATGATTTCTAAGACTTCCTTCATGCATTTTCATTCTTATTTTCCATATAGGTCGACTGTTTGAAATCTAGCCTGGAGGAACACCAAGCTGAATGAGATGCCAGGGCTGTCACTCCGGTCAAGCTATGACATGACCTTTTCTTTAGTACTTGCAGTGGCATATGTAGCATAGTAATAACATGATTAAGCTATAATCCGCCACAAAAAAATCACGCAAAGATAGGAAAAGAAAACAATTGAATTTTGGGTTAAGGCCGTCACATATTTGAAATGCTGGAGCCTTTCTAATGTTCTTACTTTTAACCTTCAGACATTGAATACGTGGAAAGAGACATACTTATATTTGATCAAACGCTTTCTACATTCTTAGTACAAAACCATTTACTGTCGGAAAAACAGATTGGAACCCCACGATTACTTACAGATATGCCAAAAATAAAAAGCCTCTGTATGTTTTAAGCATTACCATAAGATTTTTTGTATTTCCTTGTAAATATAAACATGATTCTCTGCATTTACACACAGCCGGTCACATACAAAGCTAAGATAACCCTTGGTCTACAAAAATGAACCTAGTTTTAAACTTTAAATTGCTAAATTCAAAAGTGAAAAGAGGAAAGGAAAGAGTTCATCTTTGAGTTCACAAAAACCCTATGGTGTGTGCGACGATATCTCAGGAAATCTCTACGTGAACTCAAATGGTTTGTCTTACCTTAGCTGCTCTGAGCAACATTTCCCGCTCCTCTTCATTTTTACGCTGTTTCTCTAACTGCTCAAGCTGTTCCAGAAACTTAAGTTGTGCTCGAACATCACTAGACTGGAGATATCGATCAGATTGCTGGAAGCAAAGATATTAACAATTTTATTTGATAAATACACACCTGACAAATATAGGAAAAGAAAACAACGATGCAGAAGAGTTGACTCTCTCAAGGGTATTGCATTAGCCAAAGTACCAGTGAAGGCAATACAAACAGGCAGACTTTTGTCTTCCAGTTCTCTCGAGTTCCAGCAAGGGATTGTGTTTTCTTCTGGAACACAACCAGTTAGCACATGCCTTCACACATACTTCTATATGCACATATGCACTGGCCACTACAAATCTTAACGACATTAGAAACCAAGTACCAAATTAAAACTTAAAAGGTCTAATACTCTAATTCCATCCTTCAAGTTATAAAATAAATAATGGTTTTGGTTTCTTGATATTATTAATTATGGCCCTTACATTAGGAATCACACAGAGTTGTTTAGGGAAAATGGCGACTTCTGGAAATGTATTTTCTTTCCTTACCCTCTGGTAACAGATTGAAAGATAGCAACTTCTCTTGCTACACAACCTCCACCTCATCCCTCAGGAAAATACTAAGTTATACAAGTGTGCTACTGGAGTGTACTGGAGTGTGCTACTGGAGTGTGCTACTGGACTGGAGTGTGCTACTGGAGTGTGCTACTGGAGTGTGCTACTGGAGTGTGCTACTGGAGGACAAACAAGGGAAACATATTCTCAGTTAAGGAATTCTCAATTTCCCTTCTGTCTTTAGTAACAAATCTAGATAGATTTACCAAGTAAGGGATGATTAGGAGGCAATAGCAAGAAGAGTTTGGTGTCCAAACTTGGAATATTCACAGGACAAGGATGACAAACAGTAGGACCTATCAAGTATCCAAAGTATCCACAAATGCCTTGCAGATGACAGAAGATGAAACATCTTCTGACTTTAAACAGTAGGTGGATACCGAGTGCATAGAATGAGCTTTCAGGCTAGGGTGATATTCATACTTGTTCAATACATACTCTTCGATGAGAAAAAAACCGCAGACAATCCAACAACTGATGGCAGATCTGGAAACCTTTAAGACCTTTCTAGCTCATGAGAAGGGAACAGTGGTTTGAGAATCTTCTCCATGAATTAGATCTACCCAAATAGATTGAAAGACAACTTTTGACATCCAAGGAATTCTGCACTTACTTCTTCTCATTAGATGGAGAAGGGCAAAGAGTTGGCACAAATATGAAAGACTTTGGGCAAGAAAGATGTAAGGGTAACAAGAGTCTTCAAGGATAGGAGACTCCAAAAAACATCCAGGACTGGTCCTGTAGCAATTTATCAGACCTAGAAGGACACAGGAATAGCATCCTCAGACAGAATAAAAACTTTCACAAACTGGCAAGCCATCCAAGGCCCTGCACAACCGTGATGACTTCAACAATGTGATCAGCCACTCGCCCAGATTGAGAAGGACCGTTTTGGTGAAGGAAGTCTACTTTTGGATAGTGTTCTGTAAATCCACAGTAGAAAGAAAGTGTCCAATACACGCCACATGGCGTCACAATTTGGGCTAGTCGATCTTATCAGTCTTTGACTTAGACATGGTAGACATCTTATGCTGGAAGGGGGTTGATTGGATCTCTCTCTCGAATAACTCCTCTTGCAACTTTGAACCACAAAGGCATTGAAAGCAAACCCAGTAGGGTTTCTACAAGCTAATTTTACTTTTTGCTTTACTAAGAGGATAGTACAGTGCCATCCACAAATATTGCCACCCTTGGCAAATATGACCAAAGAAGGGTGTTAAAATTGTATTTATTATTTAAGCTGTTGATCTTTTCTTCAAACAATACACAAATATATTGTGCGCTCATGGAAATCAAACAATTGCAAATACATCGGTCTGCTGATCTTCAAGGTTAAGGGGTTAACAGTTTATCCTCTCCTTGAACATGGACGTGAATCTCTGCTGAGGTAATTTCATAGAAGCCAGGATCTGATTAAGAAGAGGGAAGAAAGCCACTCCTCTTCAGATGGAAAAATTCAGGAACAGTAACCATCTGGGAGAAGACAATCCCATCTGTGGGAAAGAGGAGCCAGCAGCCTCTGGCTGAGAAAAGAGAACCTGTTCCTCAGGAACATGCAATGCCATCCTGTACATGCAGGGGTGGGGGGCTCAAAGGAAGAAGTGGTCCTTCCACAGACCTCATGAGGAGTCTCCCAAGCGCCACCTAAGCACTCAAATGGGGAAGTTCCCTCAGCTCTCAAATGAAGGTAGTGCAGATGTTTGGGGCATTTTAAGTGTTGTCTCTGCCCTTCATTGGAAGATGCACTCTCTCTCTACTGTTGCTAAGAGAGATAGCAAATGAAATTTACATTCCAGATTTAGTCAGTCTCCTTAACACACTGCAGTATACATTATACAGGGCCAGCCCTGTATAATGAGAAGTGAGAGCAGGGC